>CM056552.1:3840000-4440000 GCA_029721515.1 Synanceia verrucosa | reverse complement strand
GTCAGTGATGAACTGTCAGTGCTCATGAGGCTGGATGATGCTGTGTTTGTGGAAGAAGTGAAAGATTGAAAGAAAAGATTTGACAAAGAAGCATCACCTAAAAACACAGCTGCCCTGGAAGTGCTGGTGTACCTGGAGCCGATGATACACAAACCTTTTATCTGTCTCAGACTGACGATCTGCTGACCATGATGCAACGGGGGCTGAAGTGTGAAGAAGCCTCACAAACTCAAGCTGCTGCCAAGGTTGCAAAAAAATACAAGACTTTATTTGTATATGAGTCAGAAACTACTTTGTTTCCATAGCAACTGTGCTGACAGTTTAGAGGGACTGTGGATGTGCGCAAGTGTGGTCATACTGGCAGAGTTAAAGGGTCAGTTCACTGAAATCACAAAAATTGTCCTATTTAACTCATTGAGTGCCAGCCGTTTTCTAAAACAGAAAAAGTCTTGTTCCAGTGTTTTTGTCCATTTTGAGTCATATTTCTAGACCCACAGAATATTTTGTACTATGACTCTGAAAACACTGAATAGCTCAAATGAAAGAAGAGACTCTCTATTTCATCATGAAAAAAATGTTTGTCTTTACCTTGTTCCATTCTTGTTTTATCAGAGGTAGAGTAGAGGACACTTTCACCAAAATCACCACTTTTTGTCCAGAATCTGTCTATTTTCCTCTCTAATCTCGATCGTCTCCACTTCCTGTTTTGATCTCTGTGGCGTATACCGTCTCTTTATGCCCTGACTACATCTCCCAGAAGCCCCAACATTACTCACAGGCTGCAGGGGACCACGATTAGCAACTCGCTGCCGAAAAAACACTTTGATATATTATTGGGTCAATGGCACTGAAAGAGTTAACTGTGATGGAAAGATTTTGTTGTTATTTAAGATTGAAAACTTTCAAAAAGTATCTATCTATCTATCTATCTATTTGAACACAAGTGCAGAAGCTTTTCCCACGTGTTTCTGTGCGCTCCCACCCTACATATGGGTTTAAAGTATCAAACGCTTCGGTGCAGGAAGAGAGAAACTGCTGATTAACCAGAGGGCAGACAGGCTTGAAGCTGAGAGCAGATGCCACGGCACAAAGTGACACGCTTCAGCTGGCACAGCAGCTACACAAGTAGCATGACACGGTGGCATGTGAAGGCATACTGCCGCATGACAAGCCTTCTGCCGTTAAATAAGCCTGAGCACAAAGGAGCAGAGTGGATTCCTCCTCCATCCTGCCCTCTCTTCTGCATCTGCCTGATTGCATCTCCGCCGTCGTTTGATGCTCGTTCTCTCACACACGAACCCTCACTCTCTGATTTACCTTCCCCATCCCAAGTGCCTCTTAATCGCTTGTTCTCTCTCCCCTCTTTCGATCTCCCTCCCTCTCCCTTTCTTCCTCGCTGTGAGCTGAGAATCCATCGAGGATTCACAACAACAGAGTTGTAGACTGGATTAAGCAACACAATGTCTGATGGAGGGGGCGTAGTGGGAAGAAATCAATGGGCAGATGTGATTTCCTAAGCCGCTAAACATCCTCCGACACGTCCACCAATTAGCTGTGTCAAATGGGGATATCTTTACTATGTGTGCAAGGTCATTAGATAAGTTCGTCCGCAGCGCTGGAGATCTCTGCACATGTATTCAGAAGTGTGTGTTTGTGCTAAGACAAAGGGAGGTATGAGATGGAAACATTCACCAGTTGAGCTCAGCGTAGTTCCTTCGTCTTGATTACCTGTCTGCGCTGCTTAATAGCATTTGGGATTGCACAATTTGCAGCTCGCATTCAGTTCGGAGAAATGAATGGAAAAGCAATTTTGCCATCATTTCTGTTTCACACGGTGACTGAATGCAGTTAGAGAAAGCTCTGTTGCTTTGGAGGTACACCGCTCAACACCCGTAGCTTTTCATTCCTCTTGTTTCTGCTGTCACAGAACACCCACTGAAGAAAATGAATGGTACAATATTGTTTTCTTACCTGCATTGAAAAACATACTTACAGTAGGATGCTGCTCGTCGGGAGATGTTCCACTTGTGCTCATTGCTGATGTGTTTATCTTAGTAAACGCAACTCTTTGAGTGCCATTGACATGTTTGTAAGGCATTTAAAATACAACGCTTGAGTGCCATAGACATATATACTGCGTATGTGAATGTGTTTTTTCAGCAGCAGGCACAAAAGGGCCCTATCACACAGCCTGTGAGTAATACTGGGGCTTTTGGGAGATGTAGTCAGAGCATAAAGAGACGGTATACACCACAGAGATCAAAGCAGGAAGTGGAGACGATCGAGATTAGAGAGCAAAACAAACAGAATCTGGACAAAAAGTGGCGTTTTTGGTGAAAGTGTCCTCTACTCTACCTCTGATAAAACAAGAATGGAACAAGATAAAAACAACATTTTTTTCATATGAAATAGAGAGTCTCTTCTTTCATTTGAGCTATTCACTGTTTTCAGAGTCATAGTACAAAATAATCTGTGGGTCTAGAAATATGACTCAAAATGGCAAAAAAGCTGGCACAAGTTACTTTCTGTTTTATAAAAGGGCTGGCACTCAGTGAGTTAATAACAGTGACTCATCGTTTATGATGAGTTTCCATGTGAGCCAGCCTGTGTATTACTCACCTTATGCTGTGATCTCAGGTCAGAGTCTCAAAGTGAAACTCCTCAAATGAAACATCGCCTGGAGTTAAGACGTGTTGGAACATAATAATGGACATGGTGACATCTGCAAAACTTTTTAAGAGCCAGAGGAAGAGAATAAGATGAGTGATTTTACTGCCACTTCATTTTTAAGTCTCTGAGTCCCAGCCATTTTATAAAACAGAAAGTGCCTTGTTCCAGCATTTTTACCCATTTTGAGTCATATTTCAAGACCCACAGACTATGTTGTACTATGACTCTGAAAACACTGAATAGATCAAATGAAATTTCATCATGAAAAAAATGTTTGTTTTTACCTTGTTCCATTCTTGTTTTATCAGAGGTAGAGTAGAGGACACTTTCACCAAAATCACCACTTTTTGTCCAGATTCTGTTTGTTTTGTTCTCTAATCTCGATCGTCTCCACTTCCTGTTTTGATCTTTGTTGCGTATATCGTCTCTTTATGCTCTGACTACATCTCCCAGAAGCCCCAGTATTACTCACAGGCTGTGGAAGACCGTGATCAGCGACCCGCTGCTGAAAAAACACTTTGATTTGATTTGTATTATTACGTCAAAGGAACTCAAGCATCAGATTTTAAATTATGTCAAAATATGTCAATGGCACTCAAAGAGTTAAACATAATTCAATGATTATCACAAACCTGGAGGTGCACAGTGTGTATTTACAGTGAGCATCCTTCTATAAAGCCAGTATGACGGTAGCTGAGATGAAGGGATGATTGGATTGAATTAACTGGAAATCAAGAGGTGACAAAAGCTGAGCCTCTATTATTACATTTTTCTCCTTTCATTAGCCGTCACATCATGTGGGTTCTCTCTCTCTCTCTCTCTCTCTCTCTATATATATATATATATATATGTATATATATATATATATATATATGTATATGTATGTATGTGTGTGTATGTATATCCATCCATCCATCCATCCATTATCTACCGCTTATCCTCATAGGGTCGCGGGGGGGCTGGAGTCTATCCCAGCTGTCTTAGGGCGGAAGGCAGGGTACACCCTGGACAAGTCTCCACCTTATCGCAGGGCACATAGAGACAGACAACCACTCACACTCACATTCACACCTACGGTCAATTTAAATTAGCCAATTAACCTAATCCCCATGCATGTTTTTGGGATGCATGGGGGTGGGAGGAAGCCGGAGTACCAGAGAGAACCCACACAGACACGGGGAGAACATGCAAACTCTACACAGAAAGGGCCCGGGATTCGAACCCGGTATCTTCTTGCTGTAAGGCGACAGTGCTAACCACTACACCACCGTGCCGCCCATATATATATATATACGTATATATATATACGTATATATACGATCAATATGATAATATATACGAACCCTGATTAACTTCTACAACATGTACCTTTTTCTCCTCCATATGGCACCAAGCTGCATGTCATCTTTGATGAAGCTGTACTTGTGCTCTCCGTTATATTGAAGTACACCTGTTCTGTCTCATGATGACCAGCTGCTGCTTTATTTGTTGAATATTACAGAAAGGAATAAGATCAAATATTAGTGCCCTCCTTCCAGTTCCCCCCTAGATGAACACTGTTAGCTCTGTTAGCACAGTTAGCTGTGATGCTCAGCTGATGCCACATTGAGAGCCATGCAGAGACAATATAAAGCACCTTTAAAAGACTGTATTTATTTTCTGAGAATCACTACGTTATATTCATTTTCAACATGTTAGTGGGCCTACGTTTGACATTTACACTCATTTGTCGTTGTTCTGATTGCAGATCCAGTTAAATCATCACCTAATTTTTGGTTGCAGGCACCAAGTCAATAAACGGACCCTCATATGGCCTCACGCATGGCGTCCTGAAGGACCGATCCTGTTTTGGAGTTACAGCGACAGGTTGCATTGTTTAGCATTTAAATAACTCCCTGTCTCTCTCTGTCTCTTCTTGGAGGGAAATTGCACTGCCAGGCGCATCTTAGCATCCTAGCATATCATGTTGTTTTCCAGGTTTGAGCCGTGCTTGGCTGACTGAGTCCAGGACAGCTGTGAGTGAGGGCCATTCACTGCTCTGTCAGGGGTGGAGATGGAGGCACTGAACTGAGGCCAGCCATCCTGTGCTGCTCCAGCATGTCACCTTTTCTCTCTGTAATGGGTTCCTGTGAGGAAGACAGCTTGGAGTCGAGTTTGTGTGTTCACAGAAATATGGAGGAATTCTCAGGTAAACACATAAAATCAAGGCCTGGAGCACAATCCGACAGAAACCTCAAGGTCTTACCATGGGATGGATTATGTAAACTCCCTTGTGTGGATTATATAAGGAACACAGAGTGACCCTTCAGAAGAAGGAAAACCAGATCCACCAACCATGAAATGTTTTCATTTAAAGCTGGAGCAGCTGGCTGCGAAATGCTGAAATGATTCATTAATGATTGATTTCAGTGATTTCAGTTCAAGCAGTATCACTTTGAATACACACATATTATTTTACATTCATTAGTCTGATCTTATCAAACACAGGTTCATCTCCTGAGTCTCACTGTGAAATCTGTTGATTTGTCAATCTTTTTGTGTGAATATTTATTAATATTTTGGGCATTTTATGACTTTATTTGACAAAAGTTGTGTCACATAATACTGGTATTGATTTATTGATTAATTTTTTTTAATCATATATTATATTACATTATTATTTAAATAATTCAGTGTGTTTTGTATGCTTACAAGCTCTCCACCTCTTGTATTTTTAATGTATTTTGACAAAAAAAGAGACAAAAGCACTAAACAGAGTGTAAATTTGACTTGATAGCATTTGTTTTCAATAATATACATATATTTTTATTATTATGGATTATTTTGGAGAGACATTTGTGCCCATGTGTTGGTGAGTTCCCAAACTATTCACCTCTCACATCACGAGCATAATATTGTAAAGTGAAATCACGACCCACACATAGAGGATGGTGAATAAAGAAAAGTCGTGCATGAACTAAACCCCCGTGGTGCCATGGCAACGAAGAAGTGAGGAGGTGAGTTGTGAACAGGAACAAGGTGAGTGTTTTTTTTTCCATTGTAATACATTTCTCAGGGCACATTTGCACAAAGAAATCTTTCCTTGGCGAGGTTGTTTTTGTTTTTTATTCTTTCCCTTCTGGTTTTAAATCCCAGCCACCTTGAGTTACCTGAGGGGAAAATGTATTCCCAGAAGAAAAAGCACACTCTACAGTGTTTTTACAACCTCGGGCTACTCAGTGTCGAACTAGAAAAATAACATCTCATTTATGCAATCAAGAGCTAAATGCCAGAAGTACAATAGAGCAGTGAATGGGACTCCAGCTTTGCAAAGTAGCACGCTGATTTAGATTATGAAACCTCCTCTGACAAGTGAAGCAGAGTGTGCAGACACTGAGGTTTGCTGCTTTTCCTTTCGTGAAATGTATATATGCTGTAGATACCACAAGCTGCACATTCAGTGTTATGAGAGGAGCATGGCAGGATATCCTGTGTAAAAACAGCACACATTTGTATTATCAGTCTCTAACAGGACAGAAATGCCCATCTTCCTCCAACATGGCTCCCTGTTGTTGAGATGTGGAGCTCCTCAGATTAGAAATCACTTATGCTTTTGTAGCTTAAAGGGGTGCATAAGCTGGCACTCCTAGAAGTGTTGCATACATACAAAGAAGCTTGTGTGCATAATTGAAATATCCTGCACTTTCTCAGGAATTCAAAATGTGTCTAACGCTGTGCAGCGAGAGAATAATTGTGGTTTTAGCATGTATTTTCTGTAGTATCTCATATGCAACCCTGACTGTTGGTAATGTATTTTTTGCACTTTTATCTCACACACTCTATAAGTTATGTTACAGTTGAGCCGCTGCTAGTTTGTTATTTATCTTTTACATGTTTTGTTATTTCTTTACCTTGTGTGCTGCTGTTGTCACTTGTATTTTTTTTTTATTCTATGTTGATTCTAAGACAGTGCTGTAAACCAAAGTCAAATTCCTAGTGAGTGAAAACATGCATGGCCAATAAAGCTGATTCTGATATTGATTGATAACTTTTCATAAGTGTAAGGAAACAAAGACTCGACAGTATCATCTGCAGGCGTCTGTTTCTGTGCAAATGGCATCCACTGTGTTTTTTTTTTTTTTTTAACCCCAAGGCCACTGTGACGCAAACAGTACTGTCTCTCTCTACATGGGATCTTGTGTCCTCTCCACCTTCTCAATAATTCAATGGAAAGAGAAGACGTCAGCTCTGGTATAATTACTGTGTGAGGGGTGACAACCTCCTCTGTCAAGGGCGAGACGGGACCAAGCTTAACAGTTCTGGAGAGAAAAGACTCGGCACCTGTGCGTACCGTGACACGACAAAAGCCCCAGCAGCCAGGAGATGATGAAACTGCAGGTAATTTGTGGGGGAAAGCATTATGACAACATTAACTGTTTTTGTTTTTCAGTGAGGACTCAACTCGGCTCTTAAAAGCAGCTCGCAGAATGGAAATGGAAATGGTATCAGCTGCAAATATTCTCCATTTTAAACCAAAGACTCATTAGATACAGTTGCAACATTTTAGTTGTGCACTATAATGTGTGCCTCAGCGGTCAGGAGGCAACACGATTCATCACCGTTAGGCAGAGAGTCGCATGAGATCTGATTTCAACTCCGAGTCCAGCTGAGACGACAGACCCTGTTAATATAACACCAGCCAAACCCCAAACTTCCTGCTCGCAGAAACCCTCCGCATAAGCATACCTGCCAAGATATGACTAAAACTGTTACTGTCACCGAGACCTAAAACCTGGCATGGGCAAAAGCTTGGCGTAAGGCCCTGGGTATGAAAGGAGCGAGACGAAGTAGGCAGTCATTAGAAGATGTTTTGACACACTGTCTCCCACGGGTACCCAGGAAAAGGTCTGGACCAAAATGTATCACATCTCCCAGAGTCTCATTCATCCTAATGTAAGAGGCGGAGCTGATCCAAGATCAGCAGCGATGATGAAACTCCACTTATGTGACTGAAACCATACAGGATGATCTGTTTTTATATTTCTTTAATGCTCTCTTATTCAACCTTATAAAAACATGATAAAGCTGCTAAACTGCAAGTTGGATGTCTCCGACCAAATCTGGAGACAGTGAATGTCTTCATTCATCCTGCGAAAAATGCTTAGGGGAAGCCAATATCAAGAGAAAGTCAGAACATAATGAAACGTGTTGTGTTTAATCAAAAGGCTGCCATGCACTGCCCAAGGCGCCAACATCACCAGGCGGCACAGGAAGGCCACATTAAAGGGGAAGTTCCATTTTTTACAAATTGGACCTTATTTCTGGGATAAAATACTGCCATTTACTCATCCTATGTGTCCTTCACAGTGCCTAAAATACTTATTTGTAATGTTGTCACATATGCATACATGCTTTGTTTTAGTTCAGGCACTGTGAAGGACGCATAGGTCCTTAGTAAACTATGATACACAGAAAGTGTTTACAGATTAAATTTTCTCAAGTTACAGACAACTCCTGACTCAAATGAGAATAGTAATGGTGTAGCCAACTTATTAAACGTCTGTTATTTGAGAAATGGTCAAGTTTTTGTCATTTACTGGCTGCATTTAAGTGCCCCATTCACTCCTGTTAAATGGATATCATCAAGTCCAGGATCGGTAGAAATACTCCAAATGACTCCAAAGTGAAATGAGCGAGTAAATGACAGTATTTTATCCCAGAAATAAGGTCCAATTTGTGAAAAACAGAACTTCCCCTTTAAGGCGACACAAAGAGGCTGTTTGTAGCCAATAAGGTTCACTCACCTATAGGTTTTCATTATGATTTGGTATGTCAGAAATGTCCCTAATGTCCCTAAAGCCCATTTGTGTTCCAGGGGGCGTTCCAGTCAGCAAAAACGCCAGCACGAAAACGCCCAACTGTGGCTGCAGTTGGATGATATTGACTTTCTTCCGGAATCCGTCCATTTTGCTCTCTAATCTCGATCATCTCCACTTCCTGCTTTGATCTCTGTGGTGTATACCATATCTTTATGTCCCGACTACATCTCCCAGAGGCCCCAATATTACTCACAGGCTGCGGGAGACCGTGATTGGTGACCTGCTGCTGAAAAACCACTTTGACATATAAATGATGCCACAGAAAGAGTTAAAATAAGTGGACATAGAGGAGTGAGAGCAGAGCTGCTAACTAGCTTAGCATAGCCCACTGTCAGCTTGTAAAGTTTGAAATGCAACACGCTTCTTCTCCATTTGTGTGATATACAACTCTTCTTATAGCAGTTATATACCATAAATCACATAAAAGCTTTTATTATGGAGATTCTGGTGTTACATTCAGACCTCCAGCATATATTTTAACACATAATTAGGCCACATTTCTGCTGCATTTCCACGCAGGTTCTTCTCTCCTGCCACATTCATAATTAGAGGAGTCAGTCTTCAGGCTTACTGCTCACTCTGTGTGATCCAAACTGTTCATTCTCAGATTTGTGACCACCTTAAAATGATCCACGAGCAATTCCGACTTATTATCTTACCAGTCTTTTCCTTTCCACTGTGACAGATAGCAGCCCAGAGGAAAACACCGAGCAGCTGAGGAGCTTCAGCGCAGACAGGTGATTCCCCTCTAATGGATGTTAATGCGGTGGACACGACTGAGCGTATTCCCAGTGGTGTACACTTACAGTTAATTGATAATTGAGGTCTATGAAAAGATGCACATTAAATCACAGCCAATGAGCCTGCCTATAAGGTTGCAGCAATATGAAGAACAAGTCTCCAGAGTCTCTTAAGGTTTCCCACAACTGAAATGCACTCTGAATGAATAATTAAGGTGGAAATATTCTTAACTCACATTATCTTACTTAAGACATTACTATTTCAAACACATAGCATATGCATAACACATAAATACTTTCACCTCCACCAACTCCAGGTTGCTTTCTTGACGCCTCCTTATGTTTCTGTTTGATCTGTGAGTTTGCTAATGAGACCATGTGGTGCGATTCTGTGATTCACTTGAATTGAGTGTTGTCATATTTAAGATTAATAAGCTACAACACGGTTGGGCATAAGTACCATTTTGATAAAGATAGTATTTATGCTCCACTAAAGGCAGCATGTTACGGATACAAAACAAGTTGTTTAAAATAGATTTAAATCATGAACCACTGCAGTGCATTCATTATTGATTAGCCATGGGCGCTACGGTTCAGCTCAATATAGTAATAATAAAACATTTCTTTAAAATCAATATGTATGATAACACACATATATGCAAAGTCACAGCTGACTTAAAGCTATGTTTGGTGCAGTGTCTCAGTGTTGCTTTAACACATTTTTCCTCCATGTAACAAACACATTTAGCTTAGAATCGTTAATGTTATGTATAAAATAATAAAACGATATGGTTGAGTGCACTCATACTACATACCTAACACACATACTATACAGTATGTCTATGATGAGGGGAACCTGCTTGACCCAGGAAGTCTTGTTGTTGTTGTTGTTGTTGACATCATAAATAGCATTACTTATAACCAACAGACCCAGACTGGCCTTGAGGGGGCTTCATCATAAAGCAGATCATTGTTTCTTTGTCATAGCAGGAGGATAGGTCAGTACAATGAAAGGAAATATCAGACAAATCCTGACAATCATCTTATGACCCAAACAGTTCAAACACTTTACAACCTTATTTTTTTGGTACTTTGACTGGTTTTGCTGACTTAACTCTTTGAGTGCCATAGAGGTATATATGCGTCAAAGTGGTTTTTAAGTAGCTGGAACAAGAGGGCGCTCTCACACAGCCTGTGAGTAATTTTGGGAGATGTAGTCGAAGCATAAAGAGACGGTATACACCACAGAGATCAAAGCAGGAAGTGGAGACGATCCAGATTAGAGAGCAAAACAGAATGTGGACAAAAAGTGGTGAAAGTGGCCTCTAGCATACATCTGATAAAACAAGAATGAAACAAGATAAAAACAAACATTTCATAGTCATAGTACAAAATATCCTGTGCATCATGAAAAATGACTCAAAATGGCCAAAAACGGTGGCACAAGGCACTTTTGTTTTTTTGAAAAAAGGCTTGCACTCAGTGAGTTAATAACTTAATAACGGGTGTTTCAAGACGTTTCTGTGCTGAACTGGTGGAGGCGGTTCACCCAGATGGCGTTGCTCCATCCTGGTCCTGAGACCTGAAATGAGATTGGATCAACTGTCCAAACAGATCGGACAGGTTTATCCTGTAGCTGTGCTGCCTTAACAGTCAGCCAATTAATGGGGTTACAAGGCCACCAAACCTGCACTTCACCCGTTGGCTCAAATGTGATTACTTTCACTTAATTGGCACAGATCTGATTTTTTTTTTTGCTTTTAAGTAAAAAGGATTGAGTTCCATGGTTGGTGAAAGAGATTGACTGAAGAACAAACAGATCATCTTTCAGGTTTAGAGGATTAAAACCTGTTTTCTGTTTTGTTTTTAGAATTCATTGGTGATATCAAAAATGTGTGGAAACAAAAAGTAGTATCAGCACTTTATACTGTGATCATTTGCAGCAGAATCTGTTCCTCTGTTTTCTATATGCAGGTTCACAGCTTAAATTAGTTGTATGAGTATATTTGCAGAGAATTATATATGTGTGGATCTACAGAAATGCAGGTTAGTGTATTCTCTGTGTGTTTTCAAGGACGACCGGGACCCTTTCTCTCTGATCAGTCACTTCTTGTATCTCGCTGCTCACTGAAAATGTTTGTTCTCCCTGCCAAACACAAGCCCATTAATAGTGCATGAATAAAAAAAAAGCAAATAGAGAGCAAAACAGCAGCAAAGCACCACACAGCCGTGCGCACATTTATTTAATATTCTCTGTGCTTTCAGCCCAAGCTGCTCGGCCTGCGCACTGTCTAGTCAAATCATGACAGCCAAGATTAATCTGGCTCTTTAAGAAAAGAAACTGAGCACTGTATGCAAAACAAGGTTTGCTTTTACACTGTAGGCGAGTGTATAGAGAGGGTGGAGAACTTCATTTTTAGCATCTTTAAGCTTCTGTATCTTCATTTGGACTGTATTGTAATACAGCGCGCTATTGCACTCAACGGAAAGGAAGCGGCCAGTGGCGTGTACCAGATTTTTTCGCAGGGGCGGCCCAAGTCATGCAGGGTGGCCAGCAGGATCAGTCAGTGTGTGTCAAGATAGCATCAGTTTATAATTGTTTGTCTTTTGTGATTAATTCAATGACTAAAATTATTTTTATCTTAAACATTAGTGTAAATTTAAATAAAAAAAATAAATATGAACTTGTAAACGACACAACAGAATGAGAAAATACAAGTGTGAAAGGTGCAAAAATAAAGACGATTCTAAAATGTAAATCATAATTTCTAGTGCCGACCAAATCAAACTAAATAAATAAAAAGTTTGACCTAACAAATCTTCAGAATTAGCATTATCTTCTTCTTAAGTGTACGTCAGGCTGAACAGCATTCTGGAGCAATACTGCTCCTCAGGTCGGAGGTCGAATTACAAACCAAGTCATGGCTGACAATGAGATAGTCTATCGTGCAGGGTGGCACCCCAGGCCACCCCCTAGACACGCCCCTGGAAGCGACTGCCCATTTTGCATGTGGTTTTTTGATGCACAAGGCAAACTTTGTGCTCAGCCTGATGAGTCTCATTATAGTCCGTGAAAATATTCCCATGAGAACTTACAGTAAGCCTGAAGTGGAACTGGATGGACGCGAACCGCACCAGCTCAGAGCTAATCAATGTCTTAGTGTTTAAGTGTCAACACAGGGAATGGCTTTGTCCAGGGGTCTTTCACATGGTATGTGAGGCTAATCTCTTAGTATTACTACGGCCAAACCATCCATTTCTAATGGCAGACAGTGGGCTTTTGAAAAGCGTTGATAGACGCAGGGGAAATTTCCTGGCTGGAATTCAGACGCTCTTTTATTCACATAACGCACACAAATGTCTTTATCTCCCTCAATCAAAAATACACATATCCCCTTTTACCTCTCAGAAACACACCCACTCATACTCGGAGCACGAGGCCAGGTGGTGTGGTTAGTGCCAGAGCTTGCTCTCTGCTCTCCTGAGTGCAATCGGTAACCTGAGCTGCCTGTTTGAATAACTCAGTTATCCCAAAAAGCTTCCTCGCTGCCGAGGCATCATGGAACGGTGCCCAAAACACACTTTGTCTAAGCTCCTGATCGTCACCGAATGCGTGATGAATATTGAAATTCAGCTTTCAAAGTCACTTTGACTGCCTTATCATAAGAAACGAGTAAGAAATAAAAGTTAACTGGATGGCCTTACGGGCGCTGGCTTGATCCAAAATCCGTCATGCGAGTGTCACTCAGTTGGTGTGAATGTGTCAGCTGATGGGATGTGACAGCCAGGCCCTGGGCCTCCTCATTTAATTAGGAGCCTGTCTTGTTTTGGGGAACGCACAACAAAACCGTCTCCCATCATCTCCTGGGGCTTTTCCTATTTTAAACCCCGTTCGCTGTAAGTTTAGCTTAGATGTGTTCTGCTATAAATGTAACCTGCAGGTATCCAATATTCTGCACCACATGGAGCCTAAACTGTTCCTGTCAGAGCTTTACTCTTGCTATCAGTTCCACTTAGTTATCCTGCAAATATTTGTTGTCACTCTACACAGTGCTTTCCTTGTGCTGCTGTCCACTTCTTATATAACCCTGTGAGTCAGAGCTTTAATATGTATTATGACTACAATGACAATTTTGATGTTTTTATGGACATTATCAATGTTTTTTTGCACTTTGTGTTGAATAGTAACCGACTACTTTCTTTGTTTTTGAGTGCACTCTGTTTAACTCACCGTATTTACAGCGACAACATCATGATGGCAGACATTTGTGTAAATTAAATGATCACTTTTGGGAGTATTTTACAAAGAATGTGAGACTCCCACAAGGTATTTCATATAGAGTAAGTGTCAAAATGTAGCACGGGGAAAAAGAAATCCTGACTGTGTTCTGCCAATTCTCTTACCTGACAAGTACTATTATCCCTAAATTTTGACAAAGGTAATGAAATGAATCAATGTAATATACACAGTACTGGGACAGGGGGAAATGTATTTTCTGTAAGCTTTACAAAAGTTATATGAGAAAACATAAATTTAAAGTGAGGAGGTGAAACTTAAGGCCACTAGTTTCACATCCATAAATATAATGGACATGTGCAATAAACAGACTCATGTTTAATATTAAAACTCATTTTTTATCCGTTAATGTGCAATATCCCTACTGTTCATTGTGAAATACTTCTCTTATCTTTATTCAGTTGGTCCATTGTTTTCACTTATTTTGATCACTTATGTTGTTTATATGATGACTTACGCCTGGTTTGTTGTTTATTTAGACATTTATGTTTACTGATCTATGTTGGTGTTGAGTCACATTTTTAACATATTGTACATTGTTTGCTTATTTTCCTTTGTTACCTTCTTATTGTGACATCTTTTTCAACTTATTCTAATTGTTTACTGGGGTCACTTCTTATTCTTGTTTTTTTTTCTCCATATATGCTCTTATTGTAATAATGCACTTTCCACTTTGCTGGTGTTAAAGATGTAAATGACCCCACTTGTGGGACCAATAATCAGCATCAGAATCAGCTCTATCAGTCAGGTTTGTGAACACACAGGAGGACTTTGATTCTGGTTTACAGCACTCTCTTAAAGAACAAACATAAAGTACAAAAAGGAACACAGAGCAGCACACCATAAAATATGAGATAAATGAGCAAACTAGTAGCACGTTTATGTGTATAGATAGACATTTATATAGATGTAAGAAAAGATACAATAAGATGAACCTTTATTCGTCCCATCAAGGGGGGCATATACACTGTTTCTGAAGCAAGTGCATAGTGTAAAAGCATAAGGGCTTATATTAAAAACTAAGAAGCAGGAAATCAGTAAACAAGAAGATTAAGTAGAGAAATGAATGCTTTTAAAAGTAAGTAGTTAACAGTAGTGACAGACAGCAAACAGCAGTATCAATAAGCACATCTTGAAACTGATCATTATGTCTATATATATATATATATACGTATGTATATACATATATACGTATATATATATATATACGTATATATGTATATACATATATATATATATATATATATATATATATATATATATATATAGACCAACTATTGAGCATGTTTAGACTGAAAAAACAGTGATATTGCACATCATAAATGAATTAAATTATTACACAATGAGAAAGTTGCAGCTCTCCATGTTTTATGTGGTGTGAGTGAGCGGTTACTACACTTATATATTTATATACTGTAGATATTTATACAGGTTGTACAGTTATATATATATGTGTTTATAATAGATATTTGTGCAGGTTGTACAGTTATATTTATAGATATGTGTATGGGTTGTACAGTTATATATATATTTATAATAGATATGTGTATGGGTTGTACAGTTATATATATATTTATAATAGATATGCGTATGGGTTGTACAGTTACATATATATTTATAATAGATATGTGTATGGGTTGTACAGTTATATATATATTTATAATAGATATGCGTATGGGTTGTACAGTTACATATATATTTATAATAGATATGCGTATGGGTTGTACAGTTACATATATATTTATAATAGATATGTGTATGGGTTGTACAGTTACATATATATTTATAATAGATATGCGTATGGGTTGTACAGTTATATATATATTTATAATAGATATAATTGCTCTGCTTGTGTATTGTGTGTAATTGTACTCATAATGTCTTCAGAAATGAAAGAAGTAGGTCAATTGTCTCTGTAGAATAAATAAAGGTTAAATGAATTAATCGATTAATTGGGTAAAACGTGAAATTTGAAGTATTGATTGTAATAAGTGATGAAATGAGGAGGTGACACATCAGGCCCTGGAGCGCCCTCTATGGGCTCAGTGCAGCGCTGCTGCAGCCGAGCACCTCCTCCCTCCCTCCCTCCTCCACCTCCTCCTCCCCCCCTCCCTCCTCCCTCCTCCACCTCCTCCTCCCTCCCTCCCTCCCGGAGCCGGAGTTGCATTCCTCTCCTCTGCGCTCCGTTCACACGCAGGGAGCCGTCGTACAGAGAGCACCGCCGCTCCGTGTCCAGACAGGAATGTGCCCAAGTTTTGGAATTTAAAACCATGGAGAGGATATCTAAGCTGCGGATCACCTGAACCCGTAAGTACCGAGAAAAGTCCCGTGGAGGGCCGGCAGGAGTTTGGAGGAACCGGCAGAAATATGTGGCTCACACTGTGTCCGCTCTCCGTGGCTCCGTGGCGGACTGAGCCGCTGTGTTTCCCCTCATGTCTCCTCCTGGCTCCTGGTCTCCGCTTCACCACGAGTTTGAGCAGTTTGAGGCCGTGGAGAGGACGCGGAGACGCGCCTGTAACATGCAGCCATTAATCGGCGCGTTTGTGTTGAGTGTGCGCCACGGTGTGACCACCAGCGATTGATCCGCACCGACCTGCAGAAAACTGCGGATATTTGAGGCGCGGAGCGGAGCTTGAGTCAGATAACTTCTCCTCTCAGGATCAGCCCTGTCTCTAATCATGTCCCTGCGGACTCCTGGTGATTGAAACTAACAAAAGGTTGGTGTTTTTTGAACACCAGCGCGCTCTGGTTTGGTGCAGTGAGGTGAGTTGGACTTTGGTGGTGTGGAAAAGCTCCGTGTTGCAGTGATAGAGGAGTGTTTGGAGCAGTGTTGGAGGCTCACCCTGCTGTTGCATAGCCTCAGAGCAGGAGCACCACCATGCATTCATTACAGGTACCCACTGTGGCCTGGATAAACAGTCCGCTCAGGCTGCACCGGTTCTGCACGAAACATTTTCCCCCACATTAAATGCATGCTGTTAAACGGACCTAAGGGAGGAGTTGTGCTCTCCAGAGGGGTGGAGGAGGACCTGCTGGTGTTTGCTTTAAAAGAAATCGATTCACCTATTAGCTTTGAAATAATTAGAAATAGTGTTGGTGTGGTGTGAAAGGAGCGTTAATCTGCTAACGAATGAGAGGCAATTTGTGCGCTTTGTTATTTGACAGCAATTGAATTGCTCTTGTGAGGATGGAGATGGAGCTGAGGGTGTGTGAGCCCACTGGTTTGATTCTCCTCATTTCTATTATTTTTTTAAATCAAATCCTGGTTAACCAAATTAGACTTCCCACCCGACCCCTGAGTGCGCAGCGTGAATTCATTTGGAGCCCATTTAAAACATGTATTCATGATTCATATTAGACATGATTTTAACCTTTTTTTTGGTGGAGAAAGAGGAGAGGCGGTGGAGCCATATGTCACTGCAGCATTCATTGAATATGAAAGAGTTATGTTGTTAGTGGCATCACTCCACCCTGATAAGACTCAGGGGTTATGTGACCATCAGTGTGATGAGTCTCTGTCTTCAGTGACGTGACCCAGTTCTGCCTTGTGTTCAGTCAAGCAGCAGCTTCTCTTTGACAGTTATGGTGACCAGCGTTCACATTTAAATGATGCAGGATCTGAACCGTGACACCAGTGTTTGTTGAACAGTCGGTGTCCAGTCTGTGCTGCTCTGACAGACCAATGTCTCTGCAACCAAGCAAGAGGCACACCTAACTCCAGTCACTTTTACATGAGAGTGTGACTGACAGCAATGCAAGCGAACAGTGAGGACTGCCATGAGCATGGAAATGAAATGCTCTGGTTTGGGGGGAAAAAAACTCCCAAATAATTATCCAGGATAGATTAATAGACCATAATGATATTTGTACATGTTTATGCTTGTGCAAACACCTGCATGCTGTCTGGCTTTAGGGGGAATCTGTGAGATCTCCCTGAGATTCAGCCCAGGCTTTCAGAAAATACATCATTTTGGGGCGAAGCTGCGACCTTGCATGGCATTTCACATAGAGGCTGGCAACCCAGCCAGAAAATTACAAGCAATTTGCCTCAATCTTCCCTAATTATGATACAGATCTGCCCCACAATAGAGCAGCGGTGTCATGCATTTTGAAAGTCTGCCCTGTCCGGTCTGGCTGCTGCCGCCGAGGGTAAATCCGTGATGTCCAAACTTTGGTATTTGAGCTGACGTGTGCACTTTGCACCCTGCCGGTCCTGCCTTTGTGCCGCTCGCCCTCCCCCGTCACATTCCTCTGGACTTTTCAGCAAGAGGCATATTTAAGGTCTAATTAGATTATAGATGGATGACAAAGCAGAGGAGCGGCACTCCAGTGAGAACTGAATCACGACTTGGCACTTTGAGAGCGGCTCTAAATATTTTGTCTCAGTGTAGATGAAGGATTTCAGAACTATAAATTAAATTCCATGATGCTAACGTGGGACTTTTCACAGATGGAGTGAAGAACACCTGAGTGTTTTCTTCTGGGTGCACTGTTCTGTGATTCATTGCTTTCATGTGGCGAGTCCATAAATGGGCTTCGCTCATGCTCAGTGTCTCTGCCAGACGGCAGAATCCAGCTCCTTTTCCAGTTTCCCTGACTGTTTGACATTTTTAAACTGGTGTGACAACCTCATGTTTAGGCATTTCCTCTTCTCGCCTCCAGGCTGCCACTCAGGCTTCCTTTCCTCCTCCTCTTCCAGGACATTTTCTGCCTCCACCTTCAGCACCACCACCTCTCTCTCTCTTTCTTCCCCTCCACCTTTTTCTTACTCACATTTTTCTGTTCTCCCTCTCTTACTCTTTGTTGTTCTTACTCTTGCACATATAAAGCCTACCTCAATATTTCCATCTTCAACCTTTTCTGGTGGGCTATCTAGTCCTCCTTATATACCTTGCCTTGAACACGGGGGGCGGCATGGTGGTGTAGTGGTAAGCGCTGTCGCCTCACAGCAAGAAGGTACAGGGTTTGATTCCCATCCCGGGGCCTTTCTGTGTGGAGTTTGCATGTTCTCCCCGTGTCTGTGTGGGTTCTCTCCGGGTACTCCGGCTTCCTCCCACCATCCAAAAACATGCATGGGGATTAGCTTAATTTGTTAATTTAAATTGACCGTAGGTGTGAATGTGAGTGTGGGTGGTTGTCTGTCTCTATGTGTCCTGTGATGAGGTGGAGACTTGTCCAGGGTGTACCCTGCCTTCCACCCTAAGACAGCTGGGATAGGCTCCAGCCCCCCTGCGACCCTATGAGGATAAGCGGTAGAAAATGGATGGATGGATGGATGCAGGGCTGATGGAGGAGGGTGTTGGGTACGCTGTGGTCTAAACTCCCAGCTCCACCACATCCCGAATGATCGAGGGCTTCTATGGCACAGCGGCGCTGTAATGCAATCTCTGCTTTCATATCATAGCCGGTGGAGATGGTGCGTTTTTATTACATAAGTTTTCATTTGTGTCAGTCTTGCTAAAGAGGTTAGCCGGCGAGCGTGTTTCATTCAGTCTGCTCGTCTGCCAACGCTTCACCTTCTGTCCTACCTCCTTCTTTCCTTCCTTGCTTCTGTCACGTCCTCTTCATGTCGTCACCTCCTCTTGTCCCGCTCACTCTCTATTTCAGTGTTTTTACTTGGTCTCTCTGGGATTCATGCGGCGCCCTGAGGCGAGGAGCCACACGGTGATATTAAAACACACTAAAGAGGGACCAGCAGCGGTGCTCCACCCGAAGGCCATGTCGCACACACATCCACACACACACAGTGCTAACACCTCTCCAGCCGACAAGCCTTAATATGAAATAAACTCACTCGCCAATACCTGGCGGGCCTGTCTTGACTGACTGCTCAAATGGGAATGACCTCCATTTGGCCTGAATAAGAAGCTGGGATTGAGAGTCAGTGGGCAGCGTTGAACTGGAAAGCACCGCCGCGTTACGAATCATATCAAGAGGCGAGTTTGCAGGTGAGCCAGCAGCATAAACCCTCATCAGTGCCAATCAGAGGTGAATTTAAAGGCCGACAGAGTTATCTGAGAGCTTCGTTATGTTTTTAAGAAGAAGAGTTCGCTCATGGCTGCTCGTTTTATTTCAGTCCCAGGAAACCGCCTGAATCACAGAGGACGCGTGAAGCGAGCTCCAGCGCGTGGAGAATTTGAAATGAAAGCCTCGTCTGTATTGTTTGATGCCTTGACCTTCTTAAAAATAAGGTTTCCTCACGTCAGATGCAGCCAAATAAATGTGACCACTGTGGTGGCGGAGCAGAAATTTCCTCAGCCAGAAAATGTCTTTTTTTTCCTTTTGAGCGAAGCAGCCTTAGTTTCTGTCTCCGTCGTGCTCATCCAAGTGAACTGTCTGTTATGTATAATTAATTTTCTCCTCTCTCCCAGTTTATTTTTATCGCCCACTTTTAACCGTTCCTTCAAAGGACCCCTCCCCCGCTTCCGTCCTCCACAGTGCCTGCTGAAAGTGACAGCTGCTCGGGTACGGGGGATGCTTTTTGAAGCAGGCACTAAAAAGGCCACTCACTCAAGACGACTTGGAAAAGAAAAAAAAAATCTCTGCCGCTCTGACAGTATCAAAAACATGCCTGCTAATCTGGCTGCAAATTGAAAATAAACTCCACTGTAGTCTGTTGGGGAACATAATTTACATGGTCTGCTTTTGTTCAAAGAGTTGTTGATTAGTTTGGTTGACATGATGAGATTGACTTAAGTAGGGCAGGAGGAACTTGTTCACCGTTCTGCAGGCGCTTCGTGTTTAGGGTTATTTCTTATAAAATCAAATCATAATCCCTCATGATAGTGTGATTTGCACCCTCAGATTGCGTTACTGTCACCCTGTAGGTCCAAAGATGCATCGCTGACCCCGGTTCTACTTCTGACCCAGTGGCCTGGAGTAGAAATCCCACGCCCCCTGGCATATGAGGTTTCCTGTGACACACCAACTCTCTCGTCAGCACTCTGTCCATCCCCCCTTAGACACTGACACAGGGTCCACGATTTGTGTGGACATAAAAAATGGCGTCTCTTGTTGCATTTCCTCAGGCCTGCTATCGACCAGGAAGTCACAGCTCCTTCCTGTGTAACATAAGATGACAACTCTACCTGTCATCTGTATTGTTCTTTTAAATTATTGCTCAGGTGTGCAGCTGGCAGGGCAGGTAATGTGGAAGGAAGATGTGTCAGTTAATCCTTTATTTCTCAAAAATCACTATTCAAGGTGCTTCTAGTTGTTGCAGGCGGACCTCAGGTCTGATTTCTAGCGAACTTGAATAAATAAGAACTATCTGGTGTTGAACTGATTGAGTGCCAGCAGTTTTATGAAACACAAAGTGCCTTGTTTTTCAGTGTTTTTGGCCATTTTGAGTCATACTTCAAGACCCACAGAATATTTTGTACTATGACTCTGAAAACACTGAATAGCTCAAATGAAAGAAGAGACTGTATTATCAGACAATGTGTCATGGTACAGTTTGATTTTTCTGCTGTGTCAGGATATGATGGTGCCTCAAATGTTGGACGTTGGGACCATCACTCATACCCAGTGTTTGCCTTTCTAAGTTCCCCTTGAGCAAAGAACACCAGATTCCACCAGTTCAGTGGGGAAATCAGCAGATCTTTGAGTATATTGCATCCGGCTCTGCCTGTCAGTGTCATCGGCAGAGTGTGTGAGTGTGTGTTGCTGATGCTGAGATAGTCTCAGTTTAGATGAGGCAGCCTACTGGTTGTTTACCGTGCTCACTAGAGTCTGTCTGCCTCTTCAGGCATGTTTGGCTTGTTAATGAGAACCACTGTGTGAGAGAGGAGACGGCGCTCGGTGGGTGTGTGAGCCTGCGCATGTATTTGCATTGAGATAAGCCGTGCATCATCACCATACAGGGCGACAGCGAGCTGCAGGATGCTATCTGTGCGTGCGAGCATGGGGACTCCTCGTGTTTAATGCAAGGTAGCACTTTCCACTGTGGAGGAGATGAAACAGGGAAGAGTTTACACAGGCACAACGCCATTTATTGTTGTGATTAATGTTAATGGTGCAGCAACTCATAATTGTTGCTCCTCTTATCCCTCCTTCTCAGTCCCTGTAGCTCCCATATCCTCTACCCTTCCCCACTTCTTGCCCACTCTCCTGGATTCTGTTGTATTTACGAAAGAGAATCTTAAATAATTCAGACGGTCTGTTCTACCCAGCCCTGTAAATAAGACTAATAGAAGGCGGGCTTTTGAAGAGAGCCACTTGCCCAGGGAAAGCATGGCGGGGGGCTTAGCCTATAAATCAGCTAGCTGCTCGTCTGGCCCCACTTTCACTGTGGCCACGTTGTGGACCAGCCAGCAGCAACCCCCATGTTAGCGGAAGGAAGGGCGACTTATTGCAGAGAGGTCAGCGGTGCGGTGGCGGGCCCCCGAGGCGGCGGTGGGCATTGAGAAAGTGTGTGCATATGTGAGTTTGACACAGGAAGGATCACTCTCCCTCAGCTGCACTCTGTGTTTGTGTGTGCACATTCGCTCCATGGCTCATAAAGCACACTCTCTAACGTCAGCACCTGCCATGTGTGTTTACCAGATGGATATAAGTGCTCATTTATTCATTTTGTTTATCACTCATTTTTTCCCCTTGAGTGCCTGCCACTCTTTAGATGAGAGTGTGGGGGGGGGCTTCTGGCTGGTTTGGTGAGGTCTTATGTAGACAAACACTTCACAGAAAACCAGTCAATACAGGAAAAAAAACACGTTTTGCAGCATAACAGAAGGGGCAGTTAGCCTTCTTAAGTCCACTATGCGATCCCACTTCAGCTGCAAGAAGAAGGGTAGATTTTGAGTAGCTTTAGCTCTAAATCACTCTGGAGCACTTCCCAGCCTCTCGCCTCCCCACGTTTAACTCTCAGCAGCCACTTTTCCACAGGAGGGCTGAGTGGGACCCGTCAGGTTAATGGGCCAAACTCAAAACCTTTTCTAAGCTCCGACTGAAAGCAGCACTAATTTATTTGAAACTGTATCCCAGATTACGAATGATTGCTGTTAACAACAGTTACAGACGGCGTGACCACAGAAATGCTGTTTTGAAGAAAACTGGAACATAAATGATAGTACGAGCCCGTCGCAGTCGGAACAGGGTTCTTACTCTACAGCCCTAATCACAGTGTCGTGTCCTCGTCTGAGAAATTGTTTGGATTCCTGGCATCTGTTCGCCCGTGCTTACGCTGGAGCCAAATTCAAGTTGTCAAATTACAGACGTAGACTGGAAAAAAAAGAACCCACCAGTGCCGAAGCAGCACAGGATATCCCATAACCCCCACCTCTGCCACCTTTTCTCTCCACCGACCCTTTGTCAGCTCCCTCTTTTGTGCTCCTCTCAAAGGGTTAAAGAGGGAGAAGTGATGAGTAGCCCGCCGAGTCTGGCCTCCATTGTGTGTTGGCATTGTGCCGCTGCATAGCATGTCGACCATAGACACATGTACAAGCGACTTTTCTCTGCTCACAGGCGCTACAGTTAGCCAGTAATATGACTCCCACCTCCTGCAAATCAATGCAGATACTTTCCAACAGTTGTTGGTATCAGAAGGCTGTTGGTAACACTGATGTTTCACAGGAAGCTCGATGCAAAAGAGCCTCAAATATGGTTTAGATGCTTTTACTTCTGCACAACTTCCACTTCTCAGCTTCCTGGTGAGCGTTGCTGGTGAGCGTTGCTGGAGAACCTTCTTCAGCAACTTTAGACAACAGTGATGGGATGCTCCTCTACTCCCTCAGTGGAAACATGTGCCCGAGGACCGTAAAACATTTACTCCCTTACATAGCTTGTTAAGGAGAAAACCACTCGACGGCATGTTGTGTAGAACATTGGTGGCTACTCGGGCTAATTCTTTCAGCAGACCTGGTTTACCGCCATGCTGCTGCAACGACATCCTGGGGGTGCTTTTAAGTCGTCTCTCCCTCCTCAGCCCCCCTGCAGGGGAGCGGCAAGCAGTGCTGGGGCACTCTGGGAATAAGTACTTCAGGCCAGACAATGGTGGACCACTGGTGAGGGGGTGGGGTGTTGATTGTAACCAGAAATAGAAGAGGAGTAGGAGTAGGAGGTCTCCTAACTGGAAGAAGGGGTGGGATAAAAGGAGGTCAAAGGTTAGACTGATCCCTGCTTTAAAGGTGGGGTGAGGCCATGGAGGTTTTATTACCCCCATGTTGCTTTTTGCCCAGCCTGGTGTGAACCTCTGAGCTGCTACTGCGCCGTGGGGGAGGGGCCTTTAGGTGGGTGTGAGTACGAGCTCCACATTGCTGTCCCATGATGGCTCCGGTTGTGCCCGGTGACCTCTGACCCTGACCTGTCCCACAGGTCAGCGTCACGCTGAAGACAGGCAGAGCAGCATTGAACGTCTTTAAGAGTCACTCACCGGTTGTTTCGGGCTGTTTTTGAGTTTTCCCCTCTTACCTCTGAGCTGGTGGATTCCCTGTTGCGGCTGTGGAGGCTGAGCATGTGACGAAGCAGGCAGCAAACATGAAGGAATGCGTCAGCGGTGCCATTCAGCGCCTGCCGGCCACCACATTCCAGAAGAAATGGAGTGTGTAACTTGTGACTGGTGTGATGTGCTGATGCGTGGCAGCTGGGAGGAGTTCCTTCCTTTCTCTCCAAGTCTTTCTCTCAGGGCCGTCCTCCCACCCCTGCCTCAACGAGATCCATGAGCTCCTCGGTTCCCAATGCATGTGCAGGAATGCAGCCCTTCTGGTCGATCGACTCGGCCCTCCGTTGTTCCCGAGCATGACCTCATTTGGCTCTGGAGATCAGCGTGACATGGCTGGTTGTGCACCAGCAGACTCTCTGCCTGCCCTCTGACACTTGAGGCAACACTGAATTTTGAACTTGCTTTGAAAACCAAAATGCCAAAAAGTCAGCGATTAGACAAAATGGTGCAGAAAGGATTATGTGTTCCAAGCAAAGAGGTCATCAAGCCAAACCATACGCGACTTTTCCTTCTCCCAAACTACTAAATAAGACATATTTCAGAGTCACATGTGCTGTTCTCAAAACACAATGCAAGCTGTTTTTAGCTCGTTCAAGAGGCACATCTCATCCTGCCCCCGGCAATCAGAGCTGCAGTCAAACTTGGCCACGGCACAGACACATTTCCAGAAGTAGCCCGTCTCCCAGTCCGCTTGTAGCCGCATCAACATAAAAGCCGTGAGCATTTAGATTTGTGAAAGGGCGGGATAGGAGGAATCTGAGCAAAACGATGCCAGAGCCTGCACCTCGGCCAGAAACGTCTGAGCGAAAAGAAGAAGACAGAGGAGTGAAGGGAGGGAATTTGGCAGCGCTGGAAAACTCAGAACAAGGCAGATCACTCCGAACAATAATAAATAATGTTGTAGAGAGAAGTGCTTGTGTGAGCAAGGTAGGGCGGAGAAAACAAGAGAGAGCGGGGAAAGAAGGATGACAAAAACTCAGAAGCTGAGTCAAACTTTAATTAAGGAGCTGAACGCAGCAGTGGAACAGCTGCTGGAGCTGGTGCCATCCCGGCACACCGGCTTTACGGCTTTTTTTTATTTGGAAGCCAAACAGATGTTGTGAGGGGGTGGTGATTTCATCGGACGAGAAGTTTGGTTTCAGGGAAGAGGAGGATATTAAGCTCTGACACTATTTCAGCGATTTCAGGGAATTAGCGTTACGACCCGTCGGTCACAGCAGCGATGACTGCGACCCTTTGGTATCTTGTTAGATGGCCGTTGACGAGCGGCTTCTGGATAAACGATCGCTCACTGCAAGCTGCTCAGGATGATAAAATTGTCTCTAAATGGTTGAGTCAGAACTAACCGTTATTTTCATTATTAAATATATTCTCCTGAATTGATTTTGTTATTGAAATTTGGTCTGTAAAATATTGAAAAACGTTGATCAGTTGAGTTCCTCAAAGGCCAAGCTGATGTCTTCAAATGTGCTCTAAATAATGCAGCTCGTCATTGGGGCTGGACTTTAAAATGTATTTATCAACTTCATCTGAAAATGGTTTTGACACCCAGACATCTACCCAACAAATCAGCCTGCAGCATAGCACACTCTAATTATGATTAAATGCAAACATCAGAAGTTAGAGATGGTATAAGGCACTGATGTATTAAAAAGTTATCATTATGTTTGTCTTTTTCAAAGTCAAAAACTTCTTATGATATGGATTCTCAAGGCATTGTGTAACCCTCGCTAGACATTTCTGAACTTTGTCAGGGTTCCCGCGGTTCCTTTAAAAAGGCATAAAATGTCTTAAATTAAAATCCAGATAATTAAGGTCTTAAATTGTCTTAAATTTGCCGTAATGCCAATAGAAAAACAGTATTAGTTTTACATAGTTTTACAGCAAATTTTGGACATAATTTTGTTCACATCTTTGAAAAAGGTTAGAGGTGTTATGCCTTCACTTTATATCTTTGTTGCGAGTGTGAAAGGGCTGGAAAGAAATCATAAAGTTATTATCGGAGATTAATCAATTATCAGATTTTTTTTGCCCTGCTAAATATCGGTATCTGCATCAGCCTAAAAAAACTCCATATCGGTCAGGCCCTACAATAAATTGACTATTTTCAACCAGAGACATTTTTGGGTGTTAAATTACATTTGTTGAGGTCTTAAAAAGTCTTAAATTTGACTTTTAAAATGTTTGTACCTCACCTGTCCTTCCTGTCAGTGCTGTGTTTTACTTCCAGGTGATATTCACCTCAGCATGCGCTCAGTGGAGTTTCACTCTCTCCTCCGATGCAAATGTCCATCATCATCACCGTGGAGGGATCCCATTTGGTTGGCTCGCTCGCCCCCTTTATCAGTGTGTCTGTCTCCCTCCTCCTCTCTCCCTCTCTCTCATTCTGTCACTCTCCTATGGAGGATGTGATGAAAATGGCTGTTTAATCATGCAGAGAGGTCAACCAATCAAAGGGCCCGGGCCGAGTGATTTAAGGGCCTATTCAGAGCACAGCTGGAAGGAGAGGGAGAAGGAGGGCGACGGAGACGAGTCTGGGTTTGATTGCTGTATGGCGCAGGTCACCTCTCATCCACTTACCACTGGTCTCGTTTCACCAATAATTGCCCCTGATAGATTGATGTATAGGCAGGGAGATGAATGGATGGAGCGGGTAGAGGGCGGATAGGCGCAGAGGCGTGCACATTAGCGAGACGACCCGCCGCTGATGAGATACGTACACACACTCCAGACACACACAACCTCATCAACAGCTGTATAGACCCACATCTTCCTGTCATTAACTTTGGCAGGTCGCTTCCAATACAACACACACACACACTGTCTGCACCTGAATATCAATGTGAAAGGATGACAGATGGTTGGGAGGAGCATGGGATGTATGGACAGACAGATGTAGAGTTGATGTCTGATATCCAGTCTATGATCGAGGTATGGGTTTATACCATACAGGTAAAGAGGAATAGTTCATTTATTGATCCCTCAATGGGGAAGTTACAGTTTTCACTCTGTTAGAAGTTTTTCTGTGGCCCAGGAGGAGGAACGTGCACCTCTCCAGTTACCAGTCCACTCTCCAGACTTGGTCCCACCTGGACTTGAACCAGTGACTCTCCAGTTTCCAGCCCAAGTCACTACAGAGTGAGCTACTGCCGCACCAGACTGAGCTCCTCTGCTGTGTATTCATGCACACACTCTGCCGAAGCACAACTTTACAAGAGCTCGTAAAATGTTGTGCGCTTAACAGGATTATCACGTTTTAATGTCATTCAAGTGGCTGCAGCAGTGTTTTTACACTGGATATTCAGCAGGGCAGACAGATTCCTTTATGCGGTCACCTTATGAAAAGCTCTGCAGGAGTCATGGCTGAGAGGCAGGAAGTCAATATATCCATCGTATATTAACCTTCCTTCAAACCAGTCTTGGTCATGAGCAGACTTTATAACCCGTGTTAACTCATTCACACTGGCAACAAGAACATGTTTAGAGCTTCGATATCCTCGAGACTTCTCTCCATCATTTTCCTGTCTGTAATGTAACAGTGACAGTGTAAGAGAGTCTCTTTTCTTTCTACAAGGTTTCTTTGTAAACGCACTCAGAAGTGTTTGATTGCTGTTAAGGTTTTCCTGACATTTTGAATTTACCATCTCACATGCATGCAGAGTGCCGCTCGCTGAATAAAATGTCACCCATGACTCTCCTGTTATTGGTTTGCCCAATTTCCAGTGTAATGTCGCCCTTTGCTGTATTTCGTCCTCATGCTGGCATCGCAGAGAAAGATTGAAGGGAATTTCTCCAGGTCGTGACAGGGGTATTGCCTGATGAACTTTATTGAGTCAACAGTATTGACTTTAGCTCCTGTTCACACGTCTCTCTGACATGGCAGTTTTCCACGAGGTTTGTGGGTGAAGTTAAATGTTTGGGGAACGCCCGTCACTCCTGTGTCATCTTTTCTGCCTGACTGGCTCTCATCAGGGTTTTTCTTTCTTTCTTTCTTTCTTTCCTGTTTCCATTAGGGGTAGGTAATGGCAAGAAATTAAAAATCATTTTAATATCAGAAGAAAAAGTATCACAATATATTGCCATATAAATATTTTTTTGCATCCTAAGTTTCCATCCCCTAGCAAGCTGAGTATTGGTTGGTTTGCTGGTCAGAAGCCTCGCCTCAGCTTTACTCTGTAATTTTACACTGTTAATATTTGGCTACTGCCAGCTCTGTTAAATTAACAACCTGCTCAGTATATTTTTGTTTTGGATTCACTTGGTGTCCTGATATTTTTAAACATTTTCATTTAAAAGCAACAAAAACGAACCATGGCAACACAAATCATTTGTCCAGGTGAGGACAGTACGTTGAATGGATGGAAAATACTTAGCGTTGCTAATGTTGAGATGTGTGGATCAGTTGTTTTTTTGCTTTTATTCTTAATCTGTATTGTAAAGTTGTGAGCTGGGCTGGAGGACCAGTATCCTAAAACTTTTCAGGCTACAAAATGTCAGAAAATAGTGCACAAAAGTGATTTACCATCTTCAGATTGCTTGTTTCTTAACAATCATCCAGAATCCGGTCCATAACTCTCTTTTCCATTATCTTGTAACATCCATGAAGGGCAAAAGGAGAGTTTCACAGCTGCAGCGTTCAGCACAGATTCAGTTACTTTGTGCTCGCCGTGGCTCTGCTTGTGTTTCTGATACAGCCGACGAGTTAGTGCCTGTGGAGTACCACTCCAGCAGATAGCCGGCCTCTTGCACTCCCTCTCCTCCTCCCTCTCCTGTCTCTCCGACCTTGCGTCGGCGTGTGCTGATGAGCGGCGAGTGGATACAC
Source organism: Synanceia verrucosa (assembly GCA_029721515.1). Lineage (NCBI taxonomy): Eukaryota > Metazoa > Chordata > Actinopteri > Perciformes > Synanceiidae > Synanceia > Synanceia verrucosa. Next base: position 4,411,175 of record CM056552.1, on the reverse strand, counting down.
TCACGAGTAGTGTGTGTGCGAGCGCTTGCGAAGCCGTGGGAGCCCCATTTGTTGTGTAAATGCGAGCCGCTAATTGACTGGTGGGCATGCAGCCTCTCCTTCACCGGCTGAACCCTGCCCTCCGCCGGGTCCTGGGGATCCTGCCAGGGGAATGCGTGCCCCCCCCCCTCCTGTCGGCCTGGCATCAGGCCAAAGTGAGGCTGGGTTCAGGCAGCTCTGTTCTCTCGGCCTCATAGTGAAACGCTGTATTCACTGATGATCACACGCTGCGCTTTTTGACTCCCTTTTGATACAATTTCTCATCTCATAAAACACAATGAGTCCTCTCTTTTTGACTGATTTGGTAATTTTTGGTTATCTTTTTTAAGAAACCATTTCTTTTAAATCTTTATGAATAGGTATCCTCTCTTATGTCTCTAACCGTCGCTGTATGAAGTTGCAGATTGAAATGTGAAGCTCAGTTAGAGCCCCGTCCAGCAGCCACAGTAGCAGTATCAGTTTTATCCTCAGCGGTAAGCCCACGCTAGACGGTTAGCCCAACTGTTAGCTGGCAACAAGCCTGGATCTCATACATGGGCACAGGCAGAGTAGTTTCTATCTGAATTAAGAACACACAGCTACACATAATGATGCCCTTTGACCTCTCCACTGAGTGTTTGTGTCTCTCTTTGTTCAGATGTCAGGGTTTCGTCTGCGTTAGAATGATTGATTGATCGTTGGTGTTCTTCGAGTGCTGAGCATGAAGTACCTCTTCTGACAGTGGGATAATATTTTGGCGATGACTGTTCGTGCTTTCAAAGGACATCTGCACGCCCATAAATTAGAGATATGAGCATTACTAAAGTTAGTGTTATCTGACATCTCATCTTTGCTCATGCAGAGTTGAGTATGGTGAAAGGACTGAGGCATGCAGCGCCGTGGGAGCGCTGCTGGAAAATTATGGCAAAAAAGTGCTCTATTTTCACATGCAATCGATGCACACGATGGATTTTGAATTGGAATTGTGCAAATAGATTTCCCGTTGAGTTATGAAAGTAGAATATGAAATACTGTGTTCACTAGCAGTGGGTATTGGCAAGGACTTCACGATACGTATCGCGATACATGAGTCACAACACATTGCAATATGTGCGGAAGTTGTTCTGGATTTACAATTGGCCCAAAACATGACTTTTTTTTGGGGAAAAATCAATATTATATCAGAAGTATTGTGATATACTGCCATATCAATATTTTTTTCCCACACTTAGTTGAGCAGGATGTTTTGTGCATCACAGAGACTATTGTGAAGGAATCAGGGAAATGAGAAACAAAATTACAATACTAAGCTGACAAACATGCACGCACAGGATCAGACCTCCAGTGCTGAAGTTTTCCCAGGCCAGTCCATTGTTCTGCAGAGGTAAACATCAAGGAGCGCAGAGAGGCCAACATACAAACATTAAAGTGACACACTCTCCCATAACACTCTGTTTAGACTGCAAACACAAAGGAGCAAGTGTGTGTTTGTGTGTACTGAGCCGGCGTCGCCGTAAACTGCAGCCCTGAGAAATAAACCTGGTGTTGTGACCTGGTGCATAAGAATGGCAGCTTGCCGATTTCACGCCATTAACCTTCCCACCGTTTGAAGCATCCAAATGTCAACTGAGTCATTTTTCCCTTCCTGGCAGCTCAGGAATGCTGAGAATGCAGCGGATTGGCAGCCAGTAAGGTAGCCACAGTTGAAAGTCATGTAAGGCTCTTTTGATGTGATATTCACGGCGGTATTTCACGGTATGCACGAGAACGCTACTTGACTTTCAAAACTGGTCCACACTTAAATGTGAAGGACTGTTATTGTAGAGGCACAAAGAGACAAAAGCAAGGATTTAACAACATCAAGCTTGCCACTTATGCTCCAGAGACGACAACAATGGGATTAGCTGGCACGCTAAATAACTGAGGCCCAGGCCAAGCCTCTTAGACTGTCACCAGGCCCTTTTTAATGTTTGTTAATATGGTCACCAGCTATTTTAACCCAATAAATTGCTTTAAAACTATAATAAATGCTTTTCGATTAGATCACAATAGAAATTATCTCTTACTGGAGAAGGCAAACACACTCAGCGATACGTTTTATAATGACTACAGTAAAAGTACAACTTTTCTGTTTTCCACCTCACAGCGTATAAATGCACTGAACCACTGATGCTGTTTCAATTCCCAAAGTTGCACAACACGTTTGACAGTTGCAGCAGGAGAACAGGAACATCCAGTATCCACAAGCAGGAACAAAGACAGTTTGATTGAAAGGGAGACAGGAAAAGGTTCACTGTCGAGGAAGTGTACATCAGTCGCTCACCATTAAAAGCAAATGTATTTCCTGTTTTGATCCGGCTCTAATCCCCACCGCTGCTCCACAAACTCATTCGCTGCCAATAAAGCTTATTGAATCGTATCGACTGCATGTGGAAGTGGGAAGGGGGGAGAAAACGATAGGGTGGCTGGAAAGTGGAGCGAGTGAATGAAAAGCAGGAGGGAGGAAGTGAAACTGAAAGGAAGCGTAGAGTAAAACACAAAAAGCAACAGAGCAAATTGCTCTTCCCTCCCTTCTAGCTGTACCAGCGGTATTGCTGCCAGACAGGCGGCGTTGAATCTGAGTCAGCAGGACTTGAACTGGGGCCCTAGCCTGCAGCCTCTGGGCTGCTGGTTGTAACACTCCCACAGACACAGTGTCAGACCTGTCGCCCTGTTCTTCTCAGCCCTGCAGCTGCAGCCCTAACTATAGCTGTTCAGCCAACCACTCTTAATTAGTAGCTGCTGCTGCCGCCTGCCCTGCCCCGGCGCCACCGCGGTGAAGCCCCGGCCCCCCGTCTGTGAGCTGGCTTTTCACTTTGTTTACTGTGTGCATCAGCTGCAATGCTGCCTCTTTGAAGAAGAAGAAGAAGAAGAAGAAGAATCATACTTTATTGATCATGTTGCACCTCTGCATTTGATCCATACCCTAAGGGAGCAGTGGGCTGTCTCCAGTAAAGCACCCTGGGAGCATCTTTGGGGAGTCTCGTTCAAGGACACAATGACTTATAGTCACTAGGAGTGGGGGATCGAACCTACAACCCTGGGGTACAGTGTGCATGCATGCTTTCCTTGCAATTCTAAAGACTACCTCTTGCTGTCTAGGGTCAGGGTTAGTATTTCACCACACGTTCTGTCTCACAAGTCTCATTTTAAACTCTCCGTCTTCCTCCCGTCGCTGCTGAATAGCTGTTGCTTTTAAGCTGCCATCACAGAGGGGAAACTAAAACTAAATTGCCATCTTGGTGCCATTTTCTGAAGATCACATCGAGTTAGTGTGTCAGAGTCGACACGCTCCGAGAGGCAAACGAGACTATGTGAGGGAAATCTATATTTCCCTCATTTGGGATGTTCTGGGAGTGCTTCGGTAACAGACTGTTGACTTCACAGTTTCCGGAGATGGCTTCAGGATCCTGTTTCACTGTTGTTCTTGTTCTTGTTGTTGTTCACTTGAACCAAGTGTGTGAACGTTAGCGCATGTTTGCTGCTTAAATACTTGGCTGTACTTCAACAACCACAGGAGACAAAGAAAGTATAGTGCATTACTCTTTCTAGCTCCTGGTTTGTGTTCAAACTCCATACATCTTTTCACTCCCTGCTTCCCATCACATCCTGTCGGGTTCATAGTATGCGGTAGTGGTGATGGTCTCATCCAAGCTGTGGGTCAGGCTGACATATTTCTCCCAGAGGACTCCCAGCATAACTGCTTAGTCGGGATGAGTCTGCCAGCCAACTGCGACAGCCACTAGCTAATCAAGACTATATTACAACGAGAGAGAGGACAAGAAATGCAGACAGTGGGTAACGCCAAACTACCCATCATGCACACACATTCATAACTGTTCCTGGAGGAACCCAGGCCACCACCCAGCAACCCAGTGACCCGAATTAGCGGCATTGCACAGCCTTGTTCTCTCCGAGGCCAGATCTAGGCCACAGAGTCACGCTTGCTGGGTGAAGCACCTCAAGCGTCGCTCATCGCCGTCCATTCGCAGTCCATGCATTGATGGATGACTCAGAAATCCACTGTGAAGTGAGAGATTTGGTTTTTGTGCTCAGCAGGGAGCTCGTAAAATAAATGTTCAGAGGGCGGCGCGCAGCAGTTGAGGCTTTCCAGGATTTCTGTCATTTGACATGATAACAGCTTTAAGGTTTTCGGTGGTGGTCAAGGCGGCTGTGGTCACCCGAAGTAATCTGTCGATCTCTTTTCCTCTCGAGTCTCTTATTTTCCTCCCGCCTCCTTTCCTCGCGAATCAGCTTACAAAGAAGCGCCATGTTCCGGTGTTTTTGTTTCGCTCCATATGTAGCCACACAATCTCTGTTCGTTACGACACGTGATAAAATAAAAGCCAGCTGAACTCTGTCTGCAACACCCTCACAGATTCAGGTTTTTCCTTCCTCTTTCCTGTCTTTCCTAGAATGAATGGCCACCTCCACAGAGGACCGTTTGGCTTGTGTTTGCACGGCACACTGTTTGAGTCTACAGGTTGGGGAGAAGGAATAATGTGTTTTCTTCTCCCCCCTCCCCAAGAGCGACTTGTCTGCATTTCGAGTAAGAGTTTCATTTGCATTTAAGATGCTAATGTAGCCTTTTGGGGGTAGCAGAAATGGCTAGAGTGTGCCGGTGCTTTGTTTTGTCCCGGTTATTCATTAGGCTTTAATAATTGCTGCCTCGCATCGCATACAAACAACGCCGGGAGAAATGGATTCACTTCTTTCTCTCCTTGGAAAGGTCAGGGCATACAGCGAGACACCTCCCCAGCACACAGATGCACGATTCATGAGCAAAATGTGCTTTTTCTTGGACGATGGAGCTGTGTGTGTGTGTGTGTGTGTGTGTGTGTGTGGATAGCGGGTTTCAGGCAGCCGTTGAAATTCAGATGAGCCGCACAGGTCGAGACTTGAGTTTTTCCTCGAGAGAGGAAGGAAAAGAGCGGAGCAGGGATCTTCTGGGGATGTCTCTCATTGTGGGTCGAGGTCACGAGCACGACTCCGGCGACAGGTTCTTGTCCTTGTGTGAGTCTTAAACCCCCCCGCCTCATGTGAAATCACATTTTTTTAACAAGCCAGAACAGATCATACAAGCCGTCCTCAAGCACACCAAGGGAAGGGTCAACCGACCTGCAGGGGAAAGTGGATTGCAGCGCGGCGATGGAGACCGGCTTAGTGCTGAATCCCATTATCAGACAGCGTTTGTCAAATAATAGGTCAAGGCCCACTTGTACCAAAGACATATTAGGTTGTGGTTTAATTCCAGAGCTTTCTTTTCTCTGTGCAAAGTGATTTGGTGGAGAACAAAAGGTTACTTGTTCTAAGTCCGTTCAGACGAGGGGGCAAAGCTTGATCTCAGTCGCTGAAGTGAACACATTGATAACAAGGAGGGCAAAACACTGCTTTCACTTTGCTTTACATTGAGACTGCAGTTGTTAGTATTGATTATTTTTCTTGTTGACATTAATAGCCTGACTTTGTTTTCATCCATGGCTGGCGCTTAATGAAATCAGTTCAGTATTTCCACCGTCCTATCCGACTGCAAACTGGAAACTAGGGATGATATTGATGTTGGATATCGGTCCGAAAAACACATATCGGGTTATATCGGCCGGTATCTAAAATCTCTGGTATTAGCACTCTGATACGAGTCCGTTCCAGATAGTCCATTACAGGCTTTATGCTATTCATTTGTAGAATATGCCTCTGTGTTAACCTAGTGGTTATTTTGCACTTTAATTTTTTTTATTGGATTTATTGAGATTATTTTTCAGGGTCCTGTAAGTTATTTTTTATTGATTTTGTTCAATTATTGAATATTATTGTGTTTCAGGTTAAAATTGATGTAAGCCATTGGTTAATAGTAAATGGGTCACTTTTTCCTCATACCTACTGTTGTTCTCCGTTTGAGTAATATCACTTGATCAAGCCTTTTCTAACACTCCATACTACAAAATGAGTACTAAAAGTATGGATGATTTGTGCTGATATCGTATCGGCTCTGTATGGGTATCAGCCAATACTCAAGGCTCCAGTATTGGTATCTTACTGCAGGTGAAAAAGTTGTATCTGGACACCCCTAAAAGCCCCGTCCAGTTTGCACCTCTACTCACCAGCGTGGCATACATCCCAACATTTCTTGCATCATCACAGCCTCCATCTACTCAGACGCAGCTCACATAAATACCTAAACAATGTACGATAATGACTCTCAAATGACGCCTCGTCCGCATTTACAATCTGCTTTGAAAGCAAGTGTCTGAAATGAACGACAGATTGTGTAGTTATGAGTGGCAGCAGGTCCATGGGGGACCTTTGGACATGTCAGCTTATTTGCCTGGCCAGTATCAGTGTGATATATTTGTAGACTGCGGCGAAGTGTTCGGCTGAGAATGCAGAAGAGGCTTGTGCCGAAATGAAGGGTGTGAGGCGCTTATTCAGCAGGCTGGAATGCAATAGAAACAGAGGAGACTTAATCGGACTGTGGGAAATAACATTTAAACACATTTAAAACCACAGGGAGTGGGATATTTCTTATCTTGCAATGATTGCGCCCCCCCAGCGGGGCTGTGTCTGTCATGTGCAGCGATATCCAGACCTGAGACTGAAATTACCAGTTTTATTCATCTCCTCTGTAGGGTACACTCTGCGTGAGGCTTTTCTCTGAGAGGTTTGTCTTCCTTCTCAATTCTCTTGTCAAGACGTTGGCAAGCATACAACAGGAGGGCACGTGTGCAGCTCCAGGCCTGTAGCATCCAGTGCAGTGGTCGTCCTAGAAGACTTTTAGCATCCAGCCCAGTGCTGGTATATTTAGTTGTGCCCCTCTTCGTCTCTGGCATTCCTCTCACTCACCACTCCTCCTCTCATCTTCCCACCATTCTCTCCTTATCTCTCTTCCTCTGTGCTCACATTTCTGTCTTTCCAACATGTCTCCTTCTTCTTATCCTCCTCCCGGAGCTCTTCCTCATCTCGGGCCTTGTTGCTGTAACGACACTGACTCTGACTTTGGACACAGTTTTGGCTTCGTCTCGGCCATATATTTTTATGTCACTCACACTTATTTCCTTCTGTGTCTTGCTGATCGTCTAATGTAAACTTACAGGGACACAAAGACCAGCCCTGTTTACACTAACGGCGGTTTTATTAATTGTGCTGTCTGCCAAGATGAAAGACAATCTCGGTAATATGACCTAACGAACGCGTGCTCCAGGTTGCTGTGTGTTTTGTCTTCTGTTGAAGCTGTTCCCTCCCCTCATCTGCCCTGCAACTGACTCACAAAGGCTGATGTTACTCGTCCTTCTGGACCGACCGGTAGGCCCGGCCCTTCCTTTTGGGAGGCATCCAAGAGCAGTTAGGCGCCTCACAAACTGCTCAAATTATGAGATGGACGAGGAACTCAGACGTCTTGGCCTTAGGAGAGTTATTTTAGTTCTGTTTTACCTTTAACAAGATTTGCCTAAAAATAGTTTTACTTTTTTGCTAAAAGTGGGTAAACACTCTGTTGTGGAGTGTAGTAGCCCTTTTTTATACATGTATACTTTTTAAACAAAGATGATTCATTTTCATCATATGTTAAATCAGCATAAGACAAAAAAAGAATAGTGGAGGGTATTGGAGATGACTTCACGATACGTATTGCGAAACTTGAGTCATGATACAATACATCATTGCAATATTGTGATATATTGTGATAGTCTACATAGATTACTGAGAAATTTAAAATGCAGCTGTGTATGTATACATACATATACACATACATATATATGAGGGTTGCTGAAGTTACCGCATTAACGCAGATTTTTTTGGGGGGGGGGAATTGGAAGTCGTTCTGGATTTACAATTGGACCAAACCGTGACTTTTGAAAAAACTGCTTTTATATGAGAAGAAAAAGTATCACAATATATTGCCATATTGATGTTTTTTCCCACCCCTAAAAAAGACTGATCACGGTTTAGCTTTTCACAATAACAAAATAAAAGGCTGCGCATCCTGGCTGACCTGAATGTATAAAAAATTGGAAGAAAGATAAATTCAGGGCTACAAAAATCATCTGAGAGACATGATTTCTGTCTTCACCAAGTGATTCCCAGTGACTCTTATTAAATGCATGACTATTGAAGCTCCATTAAAACCCTAAAACTATGTAGAATCCTTGTGGCGCTTGCAGAGCGGCGAACACTTTTGATTTGAAGGACTTTGTCGAAGTTGGAGTGGTGTTGGTGTCGGTGTTGTTACGTCACAGCCACTCAGTTACCCACTAGCCGAGGGAAAAAACTTTCTCTTTTTGCTAAACATGCACAGACTGTTCTTCTCTTATCTGCCTCCATTCCTCCTCATTCCACCTCGCTGGATATCTGAAAAGGTAGCGTCAGCTCCTCATCTCATCCCTCTATCTGTCCCTCTTTTCTCTCCATCATCTCGCCTTTTCACCCGCACTATTTTCTCCTCATCTCTCACCTGATTATTACACCTTTTCTCCCTCTCCTCAGTTTCTCACTCTCTCCTATCTTATTCACATTTTTTTTTATACTTTTCAATTTTACTCGGCAGGCGTCATTAAATGTACATTTATTCTCTTACGCAGTATATAGAGAGGAGGATGATGCCAGAAATGTTGTTCCTTCTAACTATTTGTGAATAAAGTATTAGTCACACACCCACTTTTTTGTGTTTCTACACCAGCTTTCATCTCTGTCTGTGCCGCCGCCGCCTCCATAGTGAAGCAGTGATGCATGCAGCGCTGCGTGTCGCGCTTCACCAGGAATACAGTATGTGCTGATGATCTGGGACAACACAGGAAATCGTCTGAGCCCTTATTCTCTTCCCACTGAACAGCGTGCACGCTCACGTGCACACTGTCTGTTGGCTTGAATATCTCCTGAGCTAAAACAGTCAGGATAGACGAACTTCCTTTGTTTCAGCCACACAACGGTGCGGCTCGAGATAATTGCAGTCGGCCTCACATGACTCTGATATAACGATTCAACAAAAACGATGACCCTGTCCTTCTCTGACTTCCTGGACATCACAGTATCTGGCTGGCAGATTGGCTCATTTGTCAAAACAAAAGCTCATGCTGATTTTCTTAGGTTTGAAATTTGCAACAAATAACCTGCACCTTCATTTAATGGTGCACATATATCTGCTTTTAACTCATCCTTAGGCTTAAACTGTGCATTAAACGTTGGAGACAGACTTACTGTCTCGACTCTTTTCCACATGAATTATCACATTGTTTCCCTGGTAAAGAAGTGAACCCACATTACCCCCAATCACAGACATCTGCATTAACCCTGATGTCTTGTGACCCATCTGTGGACGTATAGCTGCTAAACACCATGTGACACAAGCCACACGCCTGTCTTAAAGCATTTAGAGCATAGGCTAAAGCCATGTGGTCGCAGCCAATGATAGGGTTGGTAATACGCCTCAACAGCACACATCCGGGAGCAGTGCAGAGCCTTAATGGACAAAGATGGATAAGGATGCTGTCGATGTCTGTGTTTGTGTATGAGTGCTTCTGCTGTGCTGTCATTAAGACAAAGCAGGACATTTATTTGTGTAAACTTGTGCTGGATGATGTCATGAGTGCAGATTCCAATAAACTTAATTAAAGGAGACCATATCAAAGGATGTGGCACCAGAAGAATTCACAGCAGAAAAGATATGAGCTCAATCAACTCTTTGCCATCGACGTAATAATATGTCAAAGTGGTTTTTCTGCAGTTGCCGATCACAGTCTCCCGCAGCCTGTGAATAATTTTGGGGCTTCTGGGAGATGTAGTCGGGACATAAAGAGACGGTATACATCACAGAGATTAAAGCAGGAAGTCGAGATGATCGAAATTAGAGAGCAAAATGGACGGATTATGTACAAAAAGTAACATTTTTGGTGAAACTGGCCTCTACCTCTAATAAAACAAGTTAAAAACAAACATTTTTTCATGATGAAATAGAGTCTCTTCTTTCATTTGAGCTATTCTGTGTTTTCAGACACATAGTACAAAATGTTCTGTGGGTGTATGAATAGGCAAAAACGTTGGAACAAGACACTTTGTGTTTTATAAAACGACTGGCGCTCAATGAGTTAAGTCTTGGACTTCAAGTCTTTGAAGTGTTCAGGTCCGATCAGTTGACAGTCGGGAAATCAAAAACAGATTCTGGTTTAAATAGATTTGTTTTTCCTTCCTTTTTCCCCAGTGATGGCACAGACATGACACCACCGTCCTCTGGACTTTCTTTCTGTTTTTCTTGCCTGCCATCAATTTGGAGTTGATATCAGTGCTCTGAAATATTTTCTCATTAGCTGCTGCTCTTGCTGTTGATTTATAGCTGATTCATCATTTTCAGATACTTGTGCAAACCTCAGGGAGAGTGGACCATTCATCGAGTGTCGACAACGTTGGCGGTCCACGTACGCGTACTCTGGCAAACATTAAGTCCGAGAAGGGGAGGCTACCTTTTATGGTGCCATTAAAACAAAAGGAGACGGTGATTCTTTTTTATAACTTTCTCCTTGAAGCGACTCCTCTTCCTCCCACTGGCACTGTCCTCAAATCTTTAGAGAGAGGATTTATAATGGCATGGGGCCTGTTTTTACAACAACCAACACTCTGGGAAGTTATTACAGTGGAGCCGTGCAGCGCAGACTCGCCCCAGCAAAGGGGTCAAAGGTCAAGCAGGCTCGCAAACGGAGGGCGTGAGGAAGAGAAAGTAGAGGGAGGGACTTTGGTAACAGGCTGTTTCGGGTAGAGCGGGCTGCATTCCATTATGGTGAACTCAGCAGGGAGAATATAAGCGCCTCTGTGGAGGAATGCACCAGTTTTTTTGTTTAAACAGAAACAGCTCTAAATCGTCTGTTCATGGGTGGACACACCTCATTCAGGCTGTGTTTGATCATCTTAAAAACAACATATTAAAGTTAATTAGTTGATCGATCAGTTCATTGTCCTCCAGCCACAGTAGTTGATCTTCTTCTTATCTGTCCTCAGTTTACTGAGTCTTCACCTGTGGTTTCATGACATCAACACCTGTTCAACCAGCTCAGACGGCTCAAACCACAACCTGATCGTTGGTATGAAATGACTGATGGAAAAACCACGGGGTTGTTTGTGGTTGACCTTCAGTGTTGATTCAAGTTATGCGGCGGCATGTAGACGCATGCTGGCTTAATGATTAGCAGTAGCAGTGCCCGGCATTAGTCACGACCCACGGGGTAGCTTCCTAAAATATCCACGCAGGTGGAGTTCTGCTTGGTGACTTTGCATTTTTGTCGCTGAATCTGCTCAAACTGGAGAGTTTAAATGTTAAAAGAACTGTGCTGCTTTTTGTTTTTGCTTGATATTGGGTGAGGATCTCCCAAATTTCTCTTCTGCAGAGCTTTATTATTTATAAAGTCATTTATATTTATCCAACAAGCCATGGATCAGTCCTAACTAGGGCTATTGATAAGGTCTTCACAATACGATACGTATCATGGTACTTGAGCCACAACACGATACATTATTGTGGTATTGTGACTATATATTGTGATATATTGCAATATTCTACTTTGTTCATTGAGAAATTTAAAATGCAGCTTAATCAATCGGCCCAAAACAACTTTTTTTGGGGGGAAAAAAATCAATATTAAGAAATAAAAAAATTGATATTATAGCAGACATCAGTATATTGCCATATGATTTTTCCCCCACACCTTGTCCTAACTGTAAGCACTATCAAAGAGGCTAATATGGATGCTGCTGGTCATACCAGACCAAAAGCTGTAGTGAGTGCATTGTTCAATATGAATTCAACCTAAGAGGATTAATGTGTTCTCTATGTTGGAGGACATGAATGAAGACAAAGGTGTAAAATAATGTGAGTGTGTGGTTGTTAAGTTTTTATTATAATGGCTCTAAAATGAAAAGGACTTAAGGTTAAGATAAGCTGTTGCTTGTCATCGCTTGCTCTGATCTTTCAACACTGTTGTTCTCTTAAAGCCACGTCAAACAGAAAGAGCATTAGCATGATGCTACAGATAATACAGCAGTGAAACGTTGGACTAACTGCATGATTTACACCTTACCCCGTGACTCGTATCAGGTACTTTGTGGCCTTGACCTACATATGGCCTGCCTCTCCCACCTTCTCACAACAGACAGACAGGATTTGTGATGGAAAGAAAGGCCCAGTCGCACAAACACAGTGGAGAGATTAAGAGAAAACCACTAATCTGACGGTGCCTGCATCGCTGGCTTTCTCTGTCTGTGTGCTCCCTTTTTCAAATGTGGGCAGGTTTTATGCAACGGTTGGTTCGTTCTGTCCTAGCCTTTTGTTTTTACTGGAATTTCACCCTGAGCGGAAACAGGGAGGAGAAAACGTGTGCTTAACGTTTAAACTGTGCAGTTTGAACAAACCGCTGTGAGTGTTAAAACGTGGAGAATATCACAGGAGGTGTGAGCTGTTTTTGCACAACTGATGGAAAGAAAAGAGGGCGAGGATGACAAAGAATGCTAGCTTTGTAGGACGAGATGATATTTGAAGGATAAGGTGGAACGCACACACACACACACGCACACACACACACACCTGTCACACAGATTACCTTAAACACACAAATGCACACGGTGTGTGTTTGTTTGACGAGGTGAGGAATTCCACGTTGAGGTTCGTCCGTTCCTGCACGACGGGTGTGAGAGAACGCCAGCGGCCAGATTTAGAGAGGCTGGTGTCAGGGTTGCTGCAGTGTGTGTGTGTGTGTGTGTGTGTGTGTGTGTGTGCGCGTGTGCATGCTCTTATGGTCTCGTGTTAAACACGCGCACACACACACACACACGCACACCCACACACACACACACACACACACACACACACACACACACACACACACAGTAGCCGACCCCCTTCTACCTCTGCTGGCTCTTATTGGACAAATGCAGGCAGGGCAGGAACAACTGTGCAACTGTAGCCTCAGAGCAGACACACATTTATGACCCACTGCAAGATGCACACACACACACACACACACACACACACTTACTTGAAAGCTGCAGTGTGAAGCACCGTCTGTTGGCATATAATCCCATTTACCTCTGAAAACACAGGACTGTTAGAGTGTTTATTGTCAACGAGGAGTGGAAGACGGTGTTTGATGTGGCGGCCAAAGACCCTGTTGTCTCCGAGTGGCAGCTGTCAAACACACACATGCACATGTGTTTTATCCATAAGGCACATCATGTGTCTGAGAAGCAGTTGTCCTTGCACTTATTGCCTCTTCAGCCCTTGAATGTGGAGTGGATTGTCCGTCACTTTCTGCCCTCGTCCTTGTTCCGACCACTGATTCAAGCTATCAGTCAGATTATTACAGATGAACAGGCTAACAAAAAAAAGACTGGAGTAAAGTCTTTAAATCAGTTTTTAATGACTGTTTGTTACTGTGTGTTTTATAACCCCGAGGCTCAAAAAAAACATTTTACAGTCTTCAAATTCCATTATTTGGTGGAAGAGAGCTGAGCAGCTTGTAAAGCGTCTGCTGTAAAGAATTCATTCTTGGCTAATGTACTAAAATAAACACTAATGTAGAACAAACCGAGGACAGTGTTTGAGGGCAGCGTTTCTGCTGGGTGGCATTTTTTCTTCACTCCCTCAAGTCAAGTGTAGCCACTCTGACGGGTCTAGATCAGGTTTTATCAGTCCGGCCGAGCTGACGGCTTGAAAGTCAGTCCAGCAAGGTGCTTTAAAGACAGGCAGCTTCATTTGTTCTGGTTGCCTGACTTCCTAATGTACACACACACACACACACACACACACACACACACACACACACACACACACACTGCTGCTACACTTGTACCCTGGAACAAAGCATTTGTTTTGGCAGGCCACCTGCCACAGAAAGAGAGAGGGCACCAGCGTTTGTCCTCCTCCAAACTGATTTACGTTGGCACTAAAACACTAAAACTCATAAGGGCTTTTTCATACGCATCGAGTCTCGCCAGTCAGCACGTTCCCCCGGCCAAGGCAGGAAGGAAGTGATACAAGATACCACAATATATAACACTGCTTTGTCGTCTGACCTCTTCAAAGTTGGTCTTACCTCCTCTGGAATTTGTCTTGGCTCGCTGGATGACTTGAATACCACTCAGAGACAGTTGATTTTGGCACTAGCTCATATTTTGCATATTCTTTCCTCGTCGTTAAGCACCATTTTTCTCACTAATAAAGTAACGATCTGGGGTAACGACACAAAATGGTGTTTTAGACATGTTGGGTCGGCTGTTCCTGCCTCTACTGCCCCCGAGGGCGCTCTAGAAATACTATCCATACTATTAATATGCGTTCTGCGCTCATTCAGCTGTTATTGAAAAAGGAGAACCTTTTTATGAATAGATTTCCATGGACAGTGACAAATGGGCTTGGATATGTTTTGGTAATATTCCAGTAGGTTATTGCAGTGACGTTGGCGTTCAGTGATAATCCTCAACAGACAGACTGATTGCTTTGTTGCAGTGTTGAGTTTTTGGTGTGTTAAGAGCTTCAGCTTTAGACTGGTGGTTGGACCCCCCCCCCCCCAGTCCCTCCAGCCTCTGACTGGGACATATGTCACACTGGTGGACTAACCAAGCGGCAAATGACTCGCCTGTACTGTCGCTACCTGCAGTGAGCGTGGGTTTGTCAGAGGCTGAGATACCTCCAGTCAGACTTTATGTGTTTGTTTGTCCAGGGTTTGCCACCTGTCCCTCCTTCAATCCGTCTGTCCATCCGTCAGTGTGTCGGGGGATGGTAATCCATTCTTCCCTTATGCAGATAGCGGCGGTGAGATTAAGCAGACCCTGGAAGGAGGATTAAACCTCCATGGCTTGGCTCCCCTTCTATCTTTCCACCCCCTCACCCCACCACACTGCTCTATCCGTTACCCACCCACCCCTCACCCATCTCTGTTTCCTCCCACGGGCAAATCTCCAATCTCTGGAGTGTTTTTGGCTGCTGAGTGAAGAGGTGGAGGGCAGATTAAGATAGAACCCCATTAGGGCTTTTTGTAGATTTGTGTGTTTTGATTTGCATTGCGCGTAATTCTTTGGGTTTGTTTGCATGTTTTTAATGTGTGTGTATAGACTGTTTGAGCACAGAGGGAGGATATATGGAGTTGATGCTTTCAGTCACCTCCTTTTATTTATGCTATGATTGGGATTCAGTATTGACTTTGTGAATCTGCATTAATTTTCTCACACACATCCATCTCCCTTACTTTATTTTCTTCCTCTCTTAACCCTTCTTCCACCCTCTCATCCCAGATGTGGGCCACATGTTGTGATGCTAGGGTAGAGAGTTCGTCTTCCTCCTTTCCTCAAAGCCATCCCTCCCTCGCCACCTTCTCCTCCTCTTTCTCCCCTCCAGTGGCGAGTGCTGTAATTGATATGCCACCAGCAATAAATCAGCACGGCTCCAGGGCTGAGCAGCGGCCATTATCTGAGCAGACAGGTTTAGTTGCTTTGGAGAAGCATGTGAGAGAGGCTGAGTTGATCCAGCTCGGCTCTCCACATCTGGAGTTTCCTCACGACGTACACCGACACCCCCGTCTCCTCTTGGGATTCCCACCACTCCAAAGCCAAATAAACAAAATGAAGTCAAGCTGTGGAAGAATGCTCCTTTTTAAGCTTTTCCCTCTCTGATATGACTTCACCTCCTCTTCACTCCCTCATGCCAGGTCCAAAACCCCATCGGGACTCCAGTCCTGTCAATTGATAGGGCATTCTGATATCAAATCCAATCAACCTAGCCCCTTACCGCTGTTCTCTGTAAGGCTTCTCCTTGATATGATAACGGTTCGGCTCCCCTGATATGGTGGATGCCCATTCCCAAAGCCACAGCCACGCTCCAGTCCAAAATGATTGACATGTTTTTCCTTGATGGTGCCAGATATGGCTCACAACCTTGTTTCAGCACTCTTCCCACCATTTCACTTTTAGCTCTGGAGGAAATTGAAATTGAAGAGGGTTTAGAGGGATAAGGCGCAAGAGAGAAAATGGAGAAATTAAAGAAAAAAGAGGAAAGTGTGTAGGGAGTGCAGTGACTGACTGTATCCTCAACATGTCTGCTGTGACGGCTGGGAGTGGAGGGGCTGAGGGAGTTTGAGAAGACATTACTTGTGTCATTCCTTCATCCATCCGGGCTGCTCCCCTGTTAGATTTGAAGTGGTTAACTCTACGTCTTTTCAGTAACGTGTTAGTTAAAGTGTGGCGTGTTGTCATCGTCTTATTAGCGAGATAGATAACAAGTCCCAGATGCAATTTGTCGTGCGATTCACACCCTCTTACATCAAGCTGTGGCTGGCCCTAAATGAAGAGGAATTACTGCAGGGATGCTCTTTTCCACGTTCTCCATCTCATTTGCTCCCTCTGCCTCGTCGTAGCCTTCCTTCACTTGGAAACGACAAAGGAAAACGAGGCAGCCTCCCTACGTGCCGACACGTTTTAAATTGGCATCTGCTCTCGTCGCGCGCCGCGACTCTACCATTGAGCAAGAAATTAGTTTTTTTATAGGGCGGCTCGGCATTTTATCGCGGCTGCTTATGTCGGAGAGGCCGCGGCCTGCGTAGTCATTTTAATCACACAGAGTGGAGAGTGGGGGTGTATGTCTGATGACTTCAGCTCAGGTCCTTCTGTCTGCAGTCGCCTCGCTGAGGGGCCTCACTCCCTGACGGTTGATTCAAGCACAGGTGGGTCTCTGATTAAAATGCAGCAGAGGTTTGGACACCGCTGGTCCTCTCTCTGCGTCTTTCTGTCCCTCTTTTACTGTTTCTTCTTCCCTTGCTCTTCTCTTCCTCCCCTCCCTGCTATTCATCTTCTCCCGGCCTTTCATTTGTGGAAATTGGATGACACCACCTCTCCCTGAACCTGGCCAGTGATGTCTCGGCTGAGCTATGGTTTGCTATTCCATGAACATCGCCACCACTATTTCTCTCCTCCCCTGCTCGCTCTGTCTCTCTCTCACAAACTATTTGCAGCAGAGGCAGCGACTAAAATTGATGTGCGATTTAATGACTCCTCTTAGTGAGGTGTTTAATTCTTTCAGCACTTCACAAAGTGCATTTTTCTCCCTGTGAGTGTTTACTCATTGTCTTTCTCCTGTACTACCGGCCTGGCTATACGAAACAACAAAGAAACACACTTTCATCCCTCTGATCTGAACTGACCACACTGACCTGTGTGCTGCCTGATGGACGGATAGTTTTTGTTACTACACGGAGAGCAGGAGAAAAGCCAGATAAAAGAGAAATGGAAAGGAAAGGCCCACATTCCTCTTCGCCTCTCCACTCTCCGTCCTTATTTTGATTTTGCTCTATCTCATGTTTTCGCCTCCCTTATCTCCCCTCCTCCCTCACCCCACCCTCCTCGTCTCTTCACGGTGTCTCTCGTCTTTTCCAATTCGGCGTGGTCATAAAACACCCTTCGTGCAGACACTTTGATAGTCAAGGTGAAAATGAAGCGTGGGGTCCCTGGGAGAGTTGCGCCTTGTTTTGCATAATCAGCATTTACAGGAGAACTAATGTCCCGGTGTTGCAGTAGCATGATTGGCCTGTCAAGCAGCAGCACACGGCCAGCGAACCCTGTTCCTCGTCATCATTGCGCTGTCTTTGGAGGACGCCTAAAGGAGTAGATACCCCCCTTTTGTCTCCTCCTCTTCTCCTCCTCCCTGTCCTTCATGTGTAAATCCTCCATCCTATAAATCATCTTTCTAATATACCACCTCTGTTGTCTGCATCCAGCGGTTGTCAGCGGGTACCAGCTATGTGCTATAGGGTGTGCTGCGTGAAATATATTTGTGTGTTCGGTAGAAGCTCTGAAATATAAGCAGATAGTAAATGTGCTCTTAATTTATTCGAAGGAGCTGGGATGAGAGGACAAATGACTGCAGTGAGGAAGGAAGTGGACGGATGTGGGCACTGCTGGGCTACATTTAGACTCAAATCTGTTTGGTTTTCCACTGTAACACATGATGATGCTGCACTGTGTTGCCGCAGAGGTTGAGCCAGGTTCAACTCTGTTGCCAGAGCCTGCAGGTGGGGTGCTCGCTGTGCCAAGGCATTGGTCTATTACAAAAGAACGATGAGGTCGCCTCTTTGTTGGAGTCTAATTGAGTAAAAAGTTAGCGTACTGTGATGGCTGTCTAAAAGATGGTCAGGATTGGCTGACCCTTCTAGAACAATGATTGTGTTCAACAACTTTTTCCATTTGCGATATGATACAGAAATTGCAGACTTGAGTAAAGGCTGATACAGATAATGATCCTATAAAATAGCATGAAAGATACATAGTGACATTTCTTATTTTGTAGTAGTTTTTGTGATGCTGCTTCAAATGCTGATGAGGTTGGTTGTGTTAAACTTCCTGGTTCTGTTCCACCACGGAATACTTATTCATGACAAGTTTTGCACTCAGTTGCAAAGACTTTTTCGGAAAAATCCTGCCACATGGCTGACGTCACTCCTCCTTCTACTTTCTTAGCACCTTAGCACAGCTGTTGTTGTGATCACTGGGATCTGCTGCTGGATAGAAGAGCTGGAGTGGAGTCTGGAATGGACTGATGCCATCGGAGTGCTTATATCGGAGATTTTAGATGTAGGCGGATATAATCTGATACTCGATTTTTGCTGATATTGGACCGATGTTCGATACCAATATCAGATTGGGACAACCCTCAAGAATTGCATATATGGTGAACTTTTATAGGGGTGTCCCGATACCAACATTGGATCGGATTGGGACACCCCTAAAGAATTGCATCATATATGCAGTATATATCTCAGTCTCATGCTTTTATATTTCTCTCTGCTTAAGTTATTTTTGTCCTGAGTGATACAGTATGCTTTGTGGCCTCAGCACTTTGAGGGAAGGCAGTGTGTGTCGTGAGATGTCATGAGAACCTGATGTCTGGATACATTTGCTAAAACTGCAGGCGTCATTACAAAAAAGGGTTACGTCACTGTGCAGTGTGTCGATACAGTTGAAACCGTGACAGGAAAGCCTTCGCCTGGCTATAAATTGCTTGCTCTCAAGGTAACAGCGCCCAGTGGCACTTTTTAAACACATGCCACCTTCAAAGCCACCATGGTAAAGTTAATGAAATATTAAATAGTTCGGTGTTGTGAGTCTATAACTCACTCCAGCAAGACTCCCATTATGTGCACAGAGCCTTTAATAATCGGCCCGTGCCTCCCCTGCTATCTTCACTCATAATTAAATGCAGGCACACATTTGCCTTCCAGACTTGATTTGATATTATTTATTTATCACCGGGGCAAATGTCAAGCTTGATTTTTTTTTTTTTTTAATTCTAGCTTTGTAATTTGTGAGCCTTTTCGGCCTCTCTGTCTGCTTGATGCATAATCAATAGGAAATGTTCCTGGGATGCTCACCGTGGTTTTTCTCTCTGCCTTGCAGGGCTCCCACCTTGTGCCTCTGTGGATGAGCTTCCTGATGACGACTTGCAACGCTGAGCACAGGACAGAGGATCAATAGGAGTTTGTTGCCCCTCTTTTCATCCCTCCCTCCCTCTCCTTCGCACAGACTCTTCCCTTATTCTTTCACAGAAGAGTGGAAAACAAAAGAAAATCCTGACTTGGGACCAGCACTTGTACTCCTCCTCCTCCTCCTCCTTCTCTTTCTCCTTCCCCAACCCCCTCAGCCTTGCCTCTAGACAGCCCAGATATGAGTCCCCTAGCTCGGTCAGCGGCTTCCTCTGACCAGGGGAACTGGTTTCTCCTCTTGGGGCTTTTGATGATCATGAGCTCATCCTTCTCCGGAGGCCAACCCCCGCCCTTCAAGCGGTTCGTCCCTGCTGAGTGGGGGCTTACGCATCTGGCCATCCACAACAAAACTGGAGAAGTCTACGTGGGAGCTGTCAACTGGATTTTCAAGCTGTCGAGCAACCTGACCAAACTGCGCAGCCACATGACTGGCCCAGTTGTGGACAATGAAAAGTGCTACCCTCCGCCCAGTGTCCAGTCCTGTCCTCACGACCTGGCCCAGACCCCCAACGTGAACAAGCTTCTCCTCATAGACTACGAACAGAACCGCCTCATTGCCTGCGGCAGCACTTCCCAGGGGATCTGTCAGTTTCTACGTCTGGATGACCTCTTTAAGCTCGGCGAGCCTCACCACCGCAAAGAGCACTACCTCTCCAGTGTGGCAGAGTCGGGTACCATGTCCGGGGTCATCATCAGTTCCCCCCACAGCACGACCAGCAAGCTATTCATCGGCACCCCCATTGATGGCAAGTCTGAGTACTTCCCCACGTTGTCCAGCCGCAAGCTGATGGAGAACGAGGAGAACGCCGACATGTTCAGCTTCGTCTATCAGGACGAGTTTGTCTCCTCTCAGCTGAAGATCCCCTCAGACACTTTGTCCAAGTTCCCCGCTTTTGACATCTATTACGTTTACAGCTTCAGCAGTGAGCAGTTTGTCTATTATCTAACAATGCAGCTGGATACCCAGTTAACTTCACCTGACGCCAGCGGAGAGCAGTTCTTCACCTCCAAAATTGTGCGCCTCTGTGTGGACGACCCCAAGTTTTACTCCTACGTGGAGTTCCCCATCGGCTGCACTAAAGACGGGGTGGAGTACCGCCTGGTGCAGGACGCCTTTTTGGCTCGTCCAGGCCGGCAGCTGGCCAACTCTCTGGGGATCTCCGAGAATGAAGATATCCTCTTCACCGTCTTCTCTCAGGGTCAGAAGAATCGGGCCAAACCTCCCAAAGAGTCAGCATTGTGCCTGTTCACCCTGAGGAGGATAAAAGAGAAGATCAAAGAAAGAATTCAGTCCTGCTACAAGGGAGATGGGAAACTCTCCTTACCCTGGCTGCTCAACAAGGAGCTCGCCTGCATCAACTCGGTAAGCCCAAATCTCTTCTTTGTGCTTTTTGACTTCTGTAGAGTATGTAATTTCTTTCAAGCCTTCTCCTTAAGAGTGAATCTGTTTACTTATCAGTCAAAGTATGCACATTAGGATTTGTAAACTGTTGACATTGATGCAGACGGCATTAGTAGTTATCCCTTAAGGGACAAATCTAATTGCTTTTGGCAAATGTTCAGTATCTTTTTTAGAGAATGCTACTGGAAACATTGTTTGCACACATGAGTTGATATCTGCGTCTCCTGTTTCGCCACTCCCTGCCCTTATTTTGTGCTCACTGAATACTGGACCATTCATGCTCCATTCATTCATGAGGACCTGTGCCACAGACTCAGTGGTTAACATAAAGTGGGGTGCTCTTATTTCTCCATTTCTGCCCATTTTCCCCTTTTCCCCCCACAACCTCTTGGTGCTTTGATTTAGTCAGACAGGGGACATCATTAGCCCAGTCCCCTGGATTTGTGAGATGTCACTCAGCAGTAGCCGTCACACATAGACACAGTATGGTTCGGTGCATTGCAGTGGGAAATCCTGGGGGATAGTGTAAGCTAGACTCTTTTTACTAACTGATCCATGGTGCATGGCCCCGCATGCGTTACAGAGGACTCCACTCACGCTGCAGACCTTAAGGCACTGCGACACAGCTCACAGTTTAGTCCTCTCTATAATGAACCTATACACCAGCTCACGTCCTTTTATTTTCTCAGGCTTTCATGCTTCATTCTCTTCCTTCCCCCTCGCTTTACCCTCTCTCTTCAGGCTGCATCTGCCTCTCATGTCTTTGTTCGATCTATTAGTGTTAAGTGCGCCTCGCTCTCAGTTGACCACCTGTCTTGACGACCTCATCCTCTGTCCTGCGTGCTCTTTAGATTCACCCATCCATCTCTCTCTCTCTTTCTTAAGATAGCTTAATTAAGAGACCCGTTTTAAAACGTTTATTTTAAATGTCAGCGCACTTTTAAAACATTTTTTTCAGAGCAGGTGCATTCGTTGAACACAAGCCATTCACCCTGCGTCGCAAATTAATGGACTGAGATACTTGGTGAGAATGAACTCTTACAGCGTGTAGGTGTTCATTAGTTGAGTGCACAGGTGTTTTTTGCGTGATGGCGTAAGTGATGTGAAAAACCCAGTCAAGTCCTCTCTCACCTCCCTTTCTTTCTTTCTTTCTTTCAGTTTCTACCTGCTGTTTCCTGTTCAGTGGTCATCTTAATTTAATTTTTTTTGTACTTTTCTTTTTTTTTGGTCCATCACTTTGACAGTTTGGAGGCAAAAAAAAACAACTCATTTATTTCAATTAGACCTTTGCACCGCTGCAGCAGACGCTCTCAGTAGAGAGTGCTGTGGTACGAATCGCAGGTTAGCTCAGCAAAGTTTGACTCTACCTTTTATGCATTGTAGTGCAGCATCACTCGGTAACTCATTGTGCTGGCCGGTCAAATCCTGTATGTGCAAATGCACATGCCAGGTGAATAACTGCTTTGTGCTGATATGCTGCTGACCTCATGAGCTTTTAGAAAGAGGAGAAAAATGTTGCTGTCATGATAACTCTCAATATATTTAACCTCAAAGGAGTGTAAACGGCTCAGTGGTGTGTTTGCCTTTGATAAAGCTCCAGACTAGAGATACTGGTCAGGTGTTAGAGCAGGAACAGCATTAACATGACATGGCTTCCACCTACAAGTCTCCCAGGTAGGGGAACTGGGTATTGGCAAGTACTTGAGTCATGATACGATACATTATTATGAAACAACGATTATAATTTATTTATTTATTTATTTATTTTTTACTTATTTCAACGTGTGGAAGTCATTCTGGATATACAGTCGGTCCAAAACTTTTTTTTGGGGAAAAAAAAAATCAGTATTAAAATATTAAAAATCAGTATTATATCGGAAGAAAAAGTGTCACGATATATTGCCATATCAATATTTTTCCCACCCCTACTCTCAAGCCAACCTGTGAGCATGCTGTTTGAGTTTGTACTGGTTTTGCAGAAAGACCATCCCACAACAACCAAACCCTTCTGTCCATCCTGTTCTGCCAGTGTGGCCTGTTACCATGGTTACTGGAGTTTTGAGCAGGAATTCTTTCACTCATAATTTATCACCACGTCCTCTTTAAAAAAACAAAACATTGTTCCATGTAAGCTGTCAGCAGTGATGACGTAATAGCATCAGAGACGAGCAGATCGGCTGACCCCACAACAGCAGCGAGGCTCGGGGGGGGTCAGCCTCAGGTTAATGATGTCTGCCACGTTGCCCTGAAGCAGTGACCTAATGTCAGCTGCCCACCACTGGCCTTAACCTCAGCCAGTGGGCCGAGCGACCTCAGATCTGACCCCGGGTGCCTGATGTGTTTCTTCAACGTCGGAGCTTTGTGACATGACCAAACATAACAAGCTGAGAGAAACACAGGCGAAGCTCAGTCTACTAGATGCTACTACTAGCATTAGCATCTTCCCTTCCCCATTTCTTTACTTATACAACATCTGGCTCCACAACTGTCCAGCTTTCAAGCTGCTGATGTTTGGCACTGAACCCCACTGGGATTCTCCCGACCACTCAAGGTATTCAAATGAATAGGTTTAGTCTGACTCGGTGGTGGAGAGGGCGAGGGGGCGGTACTGGACAGCTGTTAGCCGCACAACCATGATGGATGACTCAGCGCTCCGCCAGCTCCCTGTGTGGACTTCATATTTGTGCTGGATCATAGTTTCTAGCCTCTGGCCGTCATTAGGGTGGTATGTTTATGGACACAGGGAGATGGTGGCTGTTTGCCTGTAAACACAAACGTTTGGGGGTATTAGAAGCAGCTTTGTTGCAGAAGTCAGACACACCATTCATCACCTCAGCCCAGTTACCTGGCTATATTTGTCTGCTGTGTGTGTGTGTGTTTGTGTGTCTCTGTTTTGTCCCTGAGCTTTATTAGTGAACCCGTGACCTTCTGCCTGGTTTGACAGTGGATCAATAGAGAGAGAGAGAGGATGAACGAGTTTCAGGAGGTAAACGAGAGAGGCGCGTTGGCTAGAAACAGAGCGGGATGAGAAAAAAGAAATAGGTGCAGGACGTGGGCGGGCGTAAAAATGAGAGAGAGAGAGACCTTAGTAGAGCAGGAGAGAGTGAGGGAATGTGAAGGGTGGCGTCGAGGAGATGAGAGAGAGCGAGGGTGTGAAAATAACTGAGCGAGCCAAAGAATAAGCTGGAAGGGAAAAGGGAAAAATGAAGAAGGGAAACACCAAAAGGAGGCAAATCTGCAAGTTTCTCTGAACTTCAGTACTTTTGTAGCACCGACCGACAAGCTCCAATGCTACTAGGTATCAAAATTTTAATAATTTTTTGATGCCAAATTCTGATACTCATGTGTCTGTGAGCCATGCTCTCAGATGTCACTATGGACGGGGGGACATGTCCCCTTCAGATTCATAGAGACACTGATCCGTCCCTCGACTTTCCCAGCAGAAAGAGACAAACATTGCTGGTAAAACAGAGGATTAATGTCGTTACAGCAGCATTGGGAGCCTGGCGTTTGTGTTCCTAAAGAGGAACTGGTAGCATCCTCTGATCGGAAAAAAAGTATTGTTTTGGACCAGTATTGAAACAAAAGTATTGAAATAGGCATTATATTAAAAAATCTACCCAGGCTTAAGGAGGAGTTTGACGTGGAGCCATGTTGTTTGCTGCCGTCATGGATGGCTAATGTATGTTTTTTGAGTGATGACAAGTAACCGGAGAGTCTGATCATTGCTAGAAATTGATTTTAATCAAACCTTAAAACAGTTAGTCTCTGTCGATACATAATTACACGTCACCCTGGCTCGCGAGGCGGTGATGTAGAAAGACACAAGGGTGGAGGTTTTAATGAGAGAGGCGAGAAAAGAGGAAATGACAGAGCGAGAGAGCGAATAACAGCCAAGGAGAGAGCAGCAAGCCTTTTACAGCCAGGGTGTGCTCGAAGGAGAGGCAGTGATTCACTGACGGAGAGGAGAGGAGGATGAGAGGAAGAATGATAGCCCCAGAAATCTCTGCCAAGAACAGCACGAGAAAAGGCTGGATGACAGAAAGAGGGGAGAGGGATGGAGGCAGGAGAGGAGAGGGTGATTGAACGCTGGCTGCTGCACAAATAATATCAGAGTCGGTCACCTGGCCACCACTCGGTCCTCCTCTCTGCTGGCTCGTCTGACAGGCTGTGGATATTAACAAGGAGGACTCAGGAACACAACAAAACTCTTTTGGACTTTATGAAATATCACTGAATTGATGGAGGTGGTCCTCCACTTAGTGAAAGTAAAGAAAACATTTAGCTCAGGGGTCACTTTGGCAAATACTTCTCAGCCGCTCACATTAAACAGGGATTTCCAGCAGCTTCTCTCCACAGCAAGCAACACATTAGACTAGCCAGCTGTGACCTTTTAGGTTATTAAAAAAAACACTTACTTAGTTGTGGATAAGTCGTGCAAAAGGAACTACCGTCATATTAGCTGTAGCACACCACACAGTGACCAGTGTCCACTCTGGTCAGCATTGTTTGGGATGCCTTTGGTTTGAAATCACTTATCTAGTTCATGACAGGTCGTCCAAATTGTGACCAAAATTTCCTGCCTCATTCAGTTTCAATGGTTTAACCTTTTCCATGGAAATGATAGAAAACTGAAGAAAGAGTTGATGTAATAAAGCTGTTAATCATCTTATCTTTGGCCTTACTAATTTTGTATAAGCTTACTTTCACTGGAAATATTGGGTGGAGACACAACATGGTACCACATACAAAGTGCCTTGTGCCAGGGTTTTTGCTCATTTTGAGTCATATTTCTACACCCACAGAATACTTTGTACTATGTCTCTGAAAACACTTAATAGCTCAAATGAAAGAAGAGACTCTCTATTTCATCATGAAAAAAATGTTTGTTTTTATCTTGTTCCATTCTTGTTTTATCAGAGGTAGAGTAGAGGACACTTTCACCAAAATCACCATTTTTTGTCCAGATTCTGTTTGTTACCTCCGCCAAGGAGGTTATGTTTTCACCAGGGTTTGTTTGTTGGTTTGCAAAATAACTCAAAAAATTATGGATGTTTTTTGAATTTTCAGGGTTGGTCAGAAGTGGCTTTACTTAAACTGATTCATTTTTTTCTGATTCATTTTCAAAAATGATGAAGGCTTTGATCAAACACCTCACATATTGAATATTCGTCACACTACTTGCTTTAGACTTTCCTTCCTCTGTGGAAGCCCTGCTGCTACTTGTCTCAACATGATGCTCATTTCTGACCTAAAGACTACTCAAAATGTCAAGCTGCTTTCTCTCCGTCACCAGATGGATGATGAGGTTTTTGAACTTTGTCACCAGCCGATACATCAATCATCTGGAGATCAATCAGTGAAAAAAAAACAAAAAACAGTCTCAATCATACATTTTTTTTGATGCTGCATAGACCAGCTGTTGCATGACCAGCAGGGCCAAAGGTGATCTGATGCTAATCGATAGCGAAGTGATTTTTATTAAGGTTATTGATCGAGCTCGTTTAGATTTCATGTATTTCTGATATTTTTGCTGCTGCTGCAGCTTTAACTGTGTGTGTTTCGTCTCATCAGGCTGCTGAGAGCATTGTTATCAGAGTAAGTAACGTCCTGTGGTGAGCTGCACCCTGGAGACTGATTACAGCGGTGCAGCAGATGCAAATGTTACAGCCGATCCGTTTACCTTTGGCTGATAAGAGCACACTCTATCAGAGAATATTATACAGACTGAATTGGATGCAATGGAGCACACAATGAGTTCCCTTCATTTCCTGGACTGTGTTCACTACTCGTTTCACTTTTCCGCTTCCCTCCCTGCTGTTAAACGTTCCAGCAACTGTTCTGTGAGTCCACATTAAGCAAAGCGAGAAGATTTTCATTACGTTGTTGTTACAGAAAAGACAAAGTGGAATTGGACGGGCTCCTAACCTTATTAAATCCCTCATTATAAATATCATCTAATGAACGTAACTCACTCGTGGTCTTTGTAAAACACAGTCCTATTTCTGTGGACTTAATCTAAAAGGATGTGCCGGCAAATGCGTTTAAGTAATTAGACCTGATTAATTGAGCCAGAGTTGACGAGCAGAGTTAATTGACAGTCTAAATGAGTCGAGCTAGAAGTCGCCGATCGGGCCGGGCGTCTTAAACGTTATCGGCGCTAATGGGTCCTGTTTCGGTTAATATTTGGAGATCTGATTTGAATTTGTTGATTTGGATGAAGGATGGGGTTTTGATTGAGCGTGAGCTAACAGTGACTCAGCACTCTGTGCTCAAGAGTCGCTCTCATCCCGTGATTAAAGGACAATAGAAAACGTTCGGAAAAAGACTCCATGCAGACTGACTGAGAGTTTTATTCTCTCTCTCTCTGAGGAGTGTTTAGCTCAACAAATCCCCATCTCCAGCATCCTTCTAATGATACTAATTGTCGGTGTAATTATGTATTGATCTGCTGTGTGTGGGTGGTGTGTTGCATACATCATTATCTGGAGTAATGGGAGAATGTGGGGCAGGGGTTGCGCTCGTGTCTGTCGGTGTGTTTCTTTTGAAATGTTTGGTTCCATGTGGACGAGCTACCAGTCATATGATTTTTCTATGCAGTCTGGTTCTTGGTTTAGACACATGACTTTTAGATTTTTACCAATAAAAGTAAATAATTTCAGAGTTTTTTTAACCTTGATGTTATTTTCCAGTGCATCCAAAGTATATTCTCTTTCCTAGTACAGCTGTTCCCAAACTTCCCAAAAGTTTGGGAAGTCCTCCGTTAACTTTTAGATGTTCAATTACAAAATGTGCATTAAAGCCATTACCAAAATAGTAAAAATACTGTCAGTGTGTTACTTATTGTTAGAATTATAGTAAAAAAAAAAATAAATATAACAATCACCCCTTTTCTACTATAAGAAGTAGGGATGTCCCGATCCAATATTGATATTGGATATTGGTCTGATATCAGCAAAAAAATCAGATTATATTGGTCTGCATCTAAAATCTTTGATATAAGCACTTTAATACAAACAGTCCATTCCAGACTTTATTCTATTCAATTGTAGGATATGCTTATTTTTAAGTTAAAATTAAGTTAAAGTTAAATTCTTCAATTGTGGCTGTGGGTCAGTTTTTGTCAGACCTACTGTTGCTGACTACTGTTGTCTGTTTGAGAAATGTCACTTGATGGAGCCTTTTCTAACAGTCCATATTACAAAATAAATACTATATTAACTATTAACTATAATAAAAACATTTTTAATTTCTAAAAAAAAAATCAGAACACCGTGGTAAACCGCCATACTGCATTGATTGGGTGCTTTATCACTGCGGTAGTAAAAAATCCATACCATCACAGCCCTACTTTAAATGTGAAATAATACAGCAATAGTTTAATGAACTGGCTGCGTTGTTGGATTTCAGCATCGTGCTTTGAATTTGACTTTCTCAACACATCATTTGCTGTGTGAAACCTTTAAATGTGCTGAAGCACTCTTCCACTGCTGGTCACTGAGCATCTCTGTCAGAACAGTCGGAGGTTAAGTACTTTGCTTAAGGGCACCTGTGGTGGTCGATGATGGAAGGAAAGGAGAAGTGTGCTACACATCCACGTTCCCCAGCTAGTGAGATGCTCACGCGCCCTCTTCCTGTCAGCCTGTTAGCTTACGCTGGCATTGCATGTATTTACTGGTGTAGTTCTTCCTGCTCATGCTCCGTACAGTATATGTTCCTCCATCCAGTTGGATTGCGGTCTAAACATGTGGTGACAGCTTTTGGAAGCAGTGCTCTGAATAGGTGCCAACTCCTTGAGGTTTCACTGTCTGCCTGGAGTGCACTCAACATAGAAATTACTACCCTGCAACCCATGAATATGGAATTGGTGCAGTCATCTCTCTTTCTAAATTATTGATCAGTTAGGATCTAGTAACATATTCCAGAAAACAGCCACTGTAAAAACACCTTCCTCTTATATTGCTCTGATCTTGACTTTTGAATCTCCAGGTTTTGATATGAAACACCTTGCCATCAAGGTGTTATTAATGCATCGTGCATTTTGTCTAACACCTCTGAGACATCCAGTCACTCTGACTCTGTTTCCATGGAGCCAGCAGCATCACGTTAGCTGACGTCAGCGTTGAGTCTTGTTATCCAAACCACACAGGTTGTTTTAGAGATGTGCAGGTTGATCAGTATTCATTGTCACATCAGGCTTCCCTGGTTCCTTAAAAAGTCTTAAATGAAAATCCAGGTAATTAAGGTCTTAAATTGTCTTAAATTTACCGCAAAGTTGCTGTAGGTGTTAAATTTTCAGATGGTGCATTTAAAGCCAATAGGAAAACACAGCATTCAGAGATTCACTGCAACTTAGCACTTTATTTTGTTCACTTCTTTGTTCTTGAAAGTTGAAGTTGCAGAAAAAAGTTAAGTGTTATACCTTCAATTTATATCGTTGTTGCAAGTGTTAAAGGGCTGAATAATCTTGCTAAATATCGCTATCGGCATCAAGATGATTATTTCCGAACTGAAGCATGAAGTGCCTCTTGATTGAGTGCACTAAATTTCACATGAGCAGGTTTAAAGGGTATTAAAAAATAGATGTGACAGTAACCAGAGGACCTTCTTCTTCCAATATGTTTGTTTGGAAATCACCTGTTTTAATAGTCGGCCTGTAAATGTGTTTCCTTCCCTTTTGCCTCTGGATAACTATTAGTATATAAGCGAGGAACCTATTATTATTCTTTGACAGTGATACTAACTTTGACCACACACACACGCATGTAAACTTTTCATTATGAATCTACACCAGACTGTTGTTCAACCTTGGGGTCCCCTGAAATTTCTTGTAATCAATATAAATGAAAAAAGTATAAATAAAAATATTGTGTAGTGATTGAATACATAATTCATTCTAATTAAAACACCATACACTTTCCCGACGAAAAATCAAATTCAAATAAAATGCAGGATATAATATCTGAGAGGGCACATCTTGATTGTTAGTATCATTCAAATGTTCATTGTGGCTGCTTTAAGATGCTGCAGCTCTCTCATAATTCATTGTTTGATTTATTGTTTGTTTCATGTTAATTTGCAATATAATCTATTTTATAATCAAAAACAAATTCGTTTTAGCAAAAAATGTCTCCATTTGATCCGCTATGAGCCAAAAAAGGTTGGGAACCACCGCTGGAGGAAAAGGCAGATTCAGTAAAGGTGTGTTTCTCTTTTGTTTGATGAAGCTGATGAGTAGTGAGGAGAGAGGCATCTTTTCTGCCTTTTCTCTTAAACACACACACACACACACACACACACACACACACTGACAGATGAATTGCAGGCCTGTCTTGAAACCATGCTGTCGGCATTAACACCAGTCTGTCCCTCTCTTATGGCCTCACCACTCCCTTCTCAAAAGCAGATTTTTGTGCTTTTTTTCCTTCACAAACAGTTTTTTTTTTATGTACAAACACAGCTCGTGTTAATGCACCGTGCCGCTCAATTAATCCACGTTGCCAAATGAGTGTTTTTGCGGTCAGCATGTATGTTTTCCTTCCGCCTTAATAGCCGTAATTCACAGCCGTGTATTCACAAAAACACCACCATGCTCTGGTGCGTAAGCCTCTAAAGTACCTTGCTCTTTCCATTTTTTCTAAATGGAGCTTACTATTGACGAATTCCACTTGAGGGCGGTGTAAAGTGTGCCTAGACATATTTTCCTGACGTAATATGTTAAAGAAATAGCAATCATAGGGGAATGATTATTCAAGCGTGGGCCGCCCAGCACACATCTGTAATCAGTCAGTGTTACTGTGGGCTGAGCTGTGTGTACACGCATGTTTGGTGCCATATGAATGACTACATTTCAACACCTTTCGGCGTGAAGTGGCTGCTCCAATAAGGGAAAACCACCACATATATTCATAGACGTGTGCGCCTTTGTGATATTATATCAGCAGTTACAGGTTACATGTTTCTCTGTGACCTTGAATATCACCACAGTTTGGAGAAAAGTAACTGATCTAAACCATACTGTATATTATGAACAATCATAAGTCAATCGGTGGTTTGAGTTTGGGATTTTTAGTCTATGATGGAGTATTAGGGCCACATCGAGGATTGCTTTTTACAGACTTCAAGAATAAAGTCATTATTTTTGAGAATAAAGTCGTAAGTTTACGAAAATAAAGTCATTATTCATGAGGATAAAGTCTAAATATTGTAATGTGTTGTTGTAGAGGAGTTCTTCGGTAAAAGTAGAAAGATATTGGCAGATTCCTGGATCAAACTGTCAAATTCAGTATGCTCTAAAGATGTAAATGATGCATTTCTGTAATGTTGGTGATGATGAGCTACAACCGTAATTTTTCGGGAATGATGAGTTCCTGGTGCGCCATAGAAAACATTGCTCCTAACAAGCAATGTCGTCATTAGACCTATTTTAGGGGGCCTGAATTTTTTTTTAATTTTGATTTTCGTTTATTTTCATTTTATTTTTACAAAAATGCCAACAAATTCAATATTAAGTGGCCAGAATGTGAGTCTAAATAAATAATCATATAATCTTCCATTCACTTCTACCCACACACACACACACATTTGTTCACATCCTGTGCATCTCCTGGAGGCTAAGCCCCCCATCCTTAAAATCTAGTGACGCCCCTGCTAATGAGCACCACTGTAAATAATGACTTTATTCTCGAAGTCTATAATAAAAAATGTCAATGTGGCCCTAATACTCCACCGTACTAGTCAGATAAGACTGTGGAGCAATTTTCTTACATTTTATAGTGAAAGCAATTTATTGGTAGATTAATCATCAATAAAAATCAATACTCCCCACCTTCGTATCCAATGTACAAATGTGTCTTTGTTTTAATAAATGCCCACGTCTTTATGGAATCATAAACTCAGAGTGATTAGAGTAGTATCATAAGCTTCTGTTTTCAGTTTTTTTTGGAAGGAAGAAAACACCACAATGTCATTCAGAGCCACATGCGCAGCACAAACACCCAAAAACAAACCTCCTCCTCTGCATTTCTAAAACCACTCTGCCAAAGTCAGTAGAAGGTTGTCGGCTTAACTCCTTCACCCCCGGCGGAGTTGCACGTCTTTGAAAACACAGCAGAACGTTAAATTCGCTCTCCAGTCTGTAACCCCTCAGAGACCGCAGAGGGGAATAGTCTTTCCATACCGAATACCAGCTCCAGTTCACGTGGGGATGCCATAAATTGCAGAACCAACATAATAATGCAGCCGCCATTAAAATGCTTTCCAACCTCAAGGGAACCATCCTTTTATTCCGTGCTGATCTGTGCTGTTTTTAACCTTCCAGACCTGCAGCAATGCTAAAGCACCTTTCCCCTCAGTGCCCCACAGAGACATATATAGCCTATACTGTGTGTGTGAGAGTGTGTGTGTGGTTGTGGTTTAACCCTTATGGACTCTTGGGACAAACAGCATACAGTATTTTCGACTGTGAGTCTCCTCCACAGAAGATGGATTAACCCTTTTAACTTGTTTTCCTCAGGCTCTGCTGGCATTGTATTGCTTGTGTGTGTAATCTAGTCCAGATTGATGGATTTCTCCCCCATGACTATATGGTTTGAAATGGTCGCCTCTAGTTGTATGTCACGGAGACTATGGGAATTGTTTCGTCGCTTGTAGCTAAATGTGTGTGTACACACAGAAAATGAACTGGATGCTTCGCTTGAATGTGCGTGAGGGTTTACAAGTCCTCACATGTGTGTTTTTTTGTCGGCGCCTGTCAGTCGCCTTTGTTCCAACGATAGAAATAGACCCCCCTAGCCATCAGTTGTTACAAAAGAAAGTTGTTTCAGGTAATGGCTGTGTGTGTTCCTGTCTGATACTTTCTTGAACACACACTCACACACAATTAAAGACTTTTATTTTTTCTCTGCCTCTTTTCTACGTGACATCACTGTGCAAAGAAACAGCAAAGGAGTGCAAAAGAGAGCAAGCTCGTTGTTGACACCGGTGATAACCCTGTCGCCTTAAACACACACACCTCAGAACGTAACGGCGGTCCAAAGAGGCGAGAGGGAGGGATGGATGAAGAGGGAGACGCTGAGCGATTAGGCGAGAAGGGGATGCATGCAAGGAGGTGGAAAAAGAAACAGGGAGGGGATATCGATGTTTGCTCACTTACTGTATCAGCTGGAAGTCGAAGGAGGGGAAAAAAGTGAGAAAGTAGAAAGTGGCAGAATAACGAGTTATTGACATGTGCTGAGCTGGAGGGCGAGAGAGGAAGAGAAAGAGAGAGAGAGAGAGGGGTGTTATCTTTTCTCCTCTGTGGATCAATCAGATGATGTAGTGATAAGACTGTGGATTACACCGACATTTACACACTCCTTTAAGTGTGTGTGCGCTAATGTCTGTTGGCTGGGGTTGACACACACTAACGCTCATTCACTTCCACACTTTAGCAATCAGTTATCCACCTCCATCACATTTTTTTTAACTCTTTGAGTGCCAGAAAATGCAAAACAAAGTGTCTTGTTCCAGTGTTTTTGAGCCATTTTGAGTCATTTTTTTAAGACCCACAGAATATTTTGTACTATGTCTCTGAAAACACTGAATAGCTCAAATGAAAGAAGAGACTCTCTATTTCATCATGAAAAAAATGTTTGTTTTTACCTTGTTCCATTCTTGTTTTATCAGAGGTAGAGTAGAGGACACTTTCACCAAAAACACCACTTTTTGTCCAGATTCTGTTTGTTTTGCCCTCTAATCTCGATCGTCTCCACTTCCTGTTTTGATCTCTGTGGTGTATACTGTCTCTTTATGCTCTGACTACAAATCCCAGAAGCCCCAACATTACTCACAGGCTGCGTGAGAGCGCCCTCTTGTGCCTGCTGCCGAAAAACCACTTTGACGTATTTATACGTCTATGGCACTCAAAGAGTTAATTAACCTACAATTTTCTGATCAAACTCTGGACTATTAGTTATTACTCTCAGTATTTATTATCATGATATATGATATTTTCCAGTAGTTGTCAAAGCGTCACACGTGCCCGTGTCTTTAAATTGCTCATTTTGTAATAATACAGCTGCGTGAAGTTAATATTAGGCATGTGAGTCACTTATTAAAATAGTTGTTCAAAAGTACAGCGTTTGTTAGTTTAACAAACCATTCATTGTCTGTGGCACTTTAACCCAACTTCATAGGCAGCTGATTATGCTGTGTGGTGACTGGTTAAGGCATCATATGGGTCAGTGGGTTGCCCGGGGCGATGGGCCCCTCATGACACAGGAATGCTCCAGATATTGTCACATGGTCAGCAGCGTTACCACCGTATCACTGCCGTGACTGAACACTTGACAATATGCAGCACGGTGGGATTCAGTCGGGGAGGAAGAGGGCGTGTTTGTGAATGGATCGTGGTTGAATAGGATCTTTAAAAAAAAGAGAAAGATGAAGTTATTTGGTGCACCTATAGCCCTGTGGGTATCCCCACTGTGATATGGAAACAAGTAACAAGTGAATGCTTTCATGATGTTTATTTGAGGGGCGTCCTTGGAAATAAGACGTCTTGCTCTTCGTCCAGAGCTTTTGTTATATTTCACTCCATGCTCTTTCTTTCTTTATCCACTTTGAACGGTTAAAATTACAAAAAAGTGACATTATTTAAAGTGTGATGCTGTGAGCATACTGAATCAGAAAACATGCACAACAAAAAAAAACCTCAAACCTCATCCAACACATAGAAAACAGTATTCACTACTTTCATTTGTCTTCATTAACTCTTTGAGTGTTTTTAAAACAGAAAGTACCCATTTTTTGCCCATTTTGAGTCATTTTTCATGATGCACAGAACTGAATAGCTCAAATGAAAGAAGAGACTCTCTATTTCATCATGATAAAAATGTTTGTTTTCATCTTGTTCCATTCTTGTTTTATCAGAGGTGTAGAGTAGAGGACACTTTCACCAAAATCACCACTTTTTGTCCAAATTTTGTTTTGCTCTCTAATCTCGATCATCTCCATTTCTGGTTTTGATCTCTGTGGTGTATACTGTCTCTTTATGCTCTGCCTACATCTCCCAGAAGCCCCAAAATTACTCACAGACTGCGGGAGATCGGTGACCCGCTGCCGAAAAACCACTTTGACTTATTATTACGTCGATGGCACTCAAGCGTTTGATTTTAAATGACGTAGAAATATGTCAGTGGCACTCAAAGAGTTGATTAGCTATGAGATGAATACTATAAATGATGCCCTCAGAATCTTTTTTTCTTTTCCTCTGATTGTTTTTCTTTTCTTCTGTCCTCCAGCCGCTGCAGATCGATGATAACTTCTGCGGCCAGGACTTCAACCAGCCTCTGGGAGGAACCAGCACCATCGAGGGTACACCGCTCTTCATCGATAAAGACGACGGCATGACCTCGGTGGCGGCGTATGATTACCGCGGCAACACTGTGGCTTTTGTTGGCACGAGGAATGGCAAACTGAAAAAGGTAGGAATGATGAGTTTTTCTTGACATTTGAAGGACATTTAAAGAAAGCAGTGCATCTCCTGTAGTGATCTTTTTTTCCCCTCTCTTTTGAATGGTGAGTAGCTTTCCAGCCACTGATGATTATTGTTCCTTTAATGAACTATTCTCACGGCTTAATAGTTGAGCGTTTACACAAAGCACTTTGCAGGCACTTTTTACACTAAGATTAAATGCAGTCAGCTCCATTTTTCTCACCAGTGGCCATTTCCAACAGGAGATTCAAGTGCCTCTTTAAAACCTGTTCGTTTAACAAGCAATTTAAAGCAAGTCAGTGGCTACTCCCCTCATTGATTGTCATGTTAGTCACGTCACACATAAAATGTTACTGCTGTATCCCAACGCCACATACCGCCTCGCCTCTAATTTTAAGAGCTCGCCTTCAATCAATCCAACGGCTATGATTGCTGAATGGCTGTACTGTTCTGGTCAGCTGTTAATTCAGGTGGCTAGATGGAGGGTCGGACATGGATGGATGGAGTTTGACTTTGAATTAAACTTTTCTTTCGGAGAGCAGATTCAGTGTGGTTGTTTTTGTCTTTTTGGTTTAACTCCACACTAGCGGTTAGTGGTGTGTGTCGACATTTGATACATCAAAATCATCAAGCAAACTTTTCATTGAATGGGACATATTATGGAAAAAAATATCACTTTTTCAGTGCCTGTGCACGTGTACTTAGCGTGCCTACCAGCCCACAAATTGAAATAGGACAAACCAGTCCAATATGTGTTTGAACTAGGCATTCAGATTTCCAGTCTTAACTCATTGAGTGCCAGCCCAGAGAGGCCTCTAATGTAATTATAATACTGAGAAAATAATATTACGATAAGTAATTAACTCAAAGTAACACATCTGTTTTAATTACAATGTATTGGTAACACTAAGTTTATTTGTTTTGGAAACATTTCTCAATGCCCCCCTCCCCCGCCCCCCCATTTACGTAAAATGGTTCAGTCCACCTGCTTCAGCCTACAAAGAGCTAACAGATAGCGACTTAGCCAGTGGAGGAGACGACAGGAAGTCACAAAAATCAGGGAATAAAAAAGAAATTTAAAAAGTTCAGACAGGAGAAAGAAGTGAAGGGTCAACAGTTTGCCATCAGTTCTTTCATAGGTAAGGTGGGTCTGTTAGTGGTTCATGTGATGGAAAATTCTGGAACATTAGCCCGTTAGCTATTCCTAGCTTTGTCCATAGTCTGTAAGCTAGGAATAGCTAACAGGCTAATGTTAGCTATTTCTGGCTTTGTCCATAGTTTATAAGCTAGCTCACTTTTCTCTCCATATTAGCTCATATTTCTGTAGAAAACTCTGGATTTATTCATTCAGTGCTTCATCTACCAAGTAGCTGTCATGTTGTTCTTTTCACAAATATGGGAATTATAGTCAAAAATATCATTAAAATGCACAGTTTTATGTAAAACAGTGTCCAAGTTTTCCACTTTTCATGGTGCTAAAATCCCTTCATACTATATGTATACCCATTAGAATAAACCAGGCTACACCATTGATCTTTGGCACTCAAAGAGTTAAGAATATACCGTATGTATCCACAACTTGAGAACAACTATGCACCACATCTGTTTCACAAGCCAATCAGAGGGCTTCTTAAAGAGACAGGCACAAGGTAAATACAGCTATACTAAAGTAAAAGCATGTAAACATGTTCAAGTGGAAATCCAAAATAGCACAAAGCCAGAAATGAGCCTGATGTGTTCCCTTTAATGTAGCAGAGTGATAGCTGGGTTGAGTTTACTTCTGGTTGACATGGCGACTGTATGTATAGTGTGTGCTCTTGCAATGTGCCATAATTACTGCTTTCTGTGCAATGGCCTTGGTATTCCTTACAGTGTGTACCCGCTCTATGGCGCTCTCGGGGTAAATGGTAGCTCATTAAAATTCACCCCGTTTTCCCGCCGCACTGCTCAAGTCCTGTCATCCATTCAGCATTATGAATGTATAATCAGCCCGTGTGTTTGTGCGCTTTTAATGCACGTTCGCGTATGCACACAGCGTTTGTGTGTTTGTCACTCACAGTGTGCTTAATAATGTGGAAGCTTGTGATGGTGTGGATTTGTGTGTGTGTGTTTATGTTTATGAGGGAGACGACAAACAATACAGTGTTGACTAAGATTCAGGGCTGTGCATTTGTCAAAGTGACACCCATTCACTTAGCTTGGCAGTAGTCCCTTTATTTATTTAGCTGTCGTTACATGTCTTTTCTTCTGTGCTGCTGTGCACAGAGATGCGGTGTGTGTGTGTGTGCGCGTTCTTGCGTGTGTGCGTGCGTGTGTGCGTGCGTGCTTGCGTGTGTGCACATCACCAGGGAATGCAATGCTACAGCAGGTTGCTGAGGTATGTTGCTTTTATGTTTTGTTGTTTTTATTTATATATATATATTTTTGTGTGTGTGTGTGTGTGTGCGTGTGTGTGAGACAACAGAGCCAAAAAGCCTGCAGTTCTATTGACTGCCTTCTGTACCAGACAGAAAACCCCAAAACAACAAGAAATCTGGTCTGGGAAAATATTCAATTTGCATAGAAAGAACAATATCTAAAAGCTGACACTTCACACACACACACACACACGCAGACTCACAGCTCTGCTCGAACAAAATGGCAGTAAGGAAAAAGGCACATTAATAAAGAGACAGATGATGAAAGAAATGGAAAAAGAGCAGCTGAATTAGTAGCCTGTGATAACAAATTCTTCCTCTTCTTTTACTTTCTGCCGTTGTTTCTATATGTGATTTAATGTCAGCGGCGTAAAGTTTGAGTCATGAGGATCGGTGTGTTTTTGGCTTTTGACAGTTACGGCAGTGCATGCCGACCACTACGCTGTTCCTGTTCGTACACTTTCCTCTGGAGAGCACTAGCATTGAATGCTGTTTATACAGCTGCGCCTGAGGCTGTGAATGGGAGAAACAGGCAGGATATGGGTGGGATGGATGACTGTGCTGAAAGGATGCAGCTTTCTAGTGTGTTTTTCTGTCTGACTTTGACAGTAAATGAGGGGAAGGATTGACAGAATCAGGGAAAGCCAACGCACAAACTTTTATTATCATGGGTATAAAGATGTTTCTTCGTCAGTCCTTGAAGATATTTCTCTATTATCTTACCTGAAGCATCTCTTCTTTTGTCATTTTGCTGGACTCGGAAGTGCTTTGATATCTTGTGTTATCTATGCATGATCTATTTTTAACCAACTCTGATGCTCAAGGTTGTCCTGAGCAACAAGACAGTGGCACGAACAACACGTTTAATGTACTAATGAAGTCCCCGTGTGCTCTGTTGGCCACGCTCACGCACAGGGGAAGCTTTTACTAATGAGTCCTGGTTTGATGGGACAGAGATAGCAGAGATACAGGGAGAGGAAGGGAGCTAGATAAAGAGATGGAAGTGATGAAGAGAGGTGACATCCACTGGTGTGATTAACTAATTCCAGCGGTCATCAGCATACCGCTGTGGTCAAGGACACAGCGGCGGTCTGGCCATCGTGCTGCACTTAATATTTGGGATTAAAAGCCTCCGTTCTCTTTGACGGTTTCATTATTTCTGCTTGACTCGACCTGCCACCGTAAGTCCCTGTTAATCTGTTATCACACCAGCTTTGCATACTGTACCGTATCTCATCCTTCTTTTTTAAAGTCTTCCAGTCCAAAGAAACACCACTAAGCGGCCTTTATCTGTGTTGTAAAGCAGTCAGCAGATGGACATTCAAGTGATTCTCTCGGCCACTTCTGCACTTTAAGGCGCTGTTGAACACTGACAATGAAAGGGCATTCACCATGACCTGCGCACACTTACACGCAGACACACAATCTCAATAGGTGGTCCAAAGACAGCAGACAAAAAAAGAGGATCTTGGTCGATAATCCAATGCCTATTGTAAGAGCTTGTTTTTGAAAGTGCGCACACATTTACACACAGACACCCGGGAGGATTCCTCAGCTGGGGGCCTCCATCGATGGACGATTCAAGCCATCTGCTGGGTGGATGTGACCGGTGTGCCAGGTGGTGGGAGCCCCGGTGCCCACTGTGAGCCCACAGTGAGCCCATTGTGAGCCGAGCCAGACTCAGGTGGGTCAGGTGGGAAGTCACTGCAGTTCATCTGATCTGGACATCAATGAAGCAAGGCTCAAATGAACTCAAGGCTTCTAACAAAAGTCCCTTCCAACATAAAACATAGTTTCTACTTGAAAAGGAAGACCTTGGTTTTAGGATTATTAATTAGAAGTCCATCATTGTCCTTCGTTAAAGCTGAGAGCAGCAGAGCGTGAATAGATACCATCACTGACCTCTGCTCTCTCTCTCAGTTTTTCCATAAACTAATTAGCATTGGTTGTGTTGAGGCGTCCTTGACCAGGAGGATGACGGCATCATCCACACAGCTCTGATCGAAACATCAGGTAAAAGATCTGGTATGTAATAGCTGGTTGGAGCTGGTTTCTATGACCGATGTCTCATGATGTTGGTCACGAGTGTGATTTGATTAACATGAAAATCATGTTAAGTTAGCAAGACAAAATGATTCATCAGTCATTTTGTACACTCGCTGCAGCTAGTTGACCTTTAAAGCTGTGATCAGATCACTTTTCTGTTAAACTTTTGTTCTGAAACACACAGAATGTGGTGATTTAACACACCAGCTGCATACTAACATAATATCTTAATTTTCTTAAAAGAAAAATCCAACTATTGATCAATGACTCTAAATGTAGTTTTTTTTTTTTTTGGGTAGTGATACTGAGATCATTCATCATCATGAGACCATTGACATATATATGTATATATATATATATATATATATACACACACACACACATATATATATACATCATTTAAAATCTGACACACATAAACGTAATAATATGTCAAAGTGTTTTTTTGGCAGCGGGTCGCTGATCGCAGCCTCCCACAGCTTGTGAGTAATTTTGGGGCTTCTGGGAAATGGAGATGGAGCATAAAGAGACAATATATACGACACAGAGTTCAAAGCAGGAAGTGGTGACGAGAGCAAAATGGACGAATGTCGTGGTGATTTTGGTGAAAGTGTCCTCTACTCTACCTCTGATAAAACAAGAATGGAACAAGATGAAAACAAACATTTTTTTCATGATGAAATAGAGAGTCTCTTCTTTCATTAGAGCTATTCAGTGTTTTCAGAGACATAGTACAAAATATTCTGTGGGTCTTGAAATATGATTCAAAATGGGCAAAAATGCTGGAACAAGACACTTTGTGTTTTAAAAATCAGCTGGCACTCAATGAGTTAAGGTGGAATAACAATAAGTATACTCAATTTTTACAGAACAAAGCTCGTTTCTTAATGTTTTTTTCTCTCATCTCGTATCTGCTGTGTTTTTATAGTAACTACTGTTGTCTCGTGGCATCTCAGGGGTTAATAACAAGTGATAGTTGGTCGTTTGTATGTGTATATTGCTGTGTGGAGTCAGTGATGTATTCCAGTGGGGCCGCCAGTGTCACCATCAAGAGACCATGTCACGGCTTAATTGACTGGTGATTGTTATTCTACCGGTGCATAATGCTGCCCTGTCATTCCCATGTGTGTGTTTGTGGTTTGCATTTAAATGTCTGTGCCCACCTCCCAGCCTTTACAGCCAGGACCTCCACTATAAGCGGAACAAATAAACACTTTCTCAACTGAAGCATGCTTTATCTTTTTAGGATTCTTAACTGAAAGTCTAGTCGGAAAATATGTTGTAGTGACTTTGTTCCTGTGTGTGTGTGTGTGTCATCATTGGCTCAGCCAGCCACGCCACGAGTTGCATGGCCCGGGCAGCAGCACAGAGGCTGGCTTTGTGCAGGCGTTTGGTCGTCCT
The DNA here is from genome assembly GCA_029721515.1 of Synanceia verrucosa. NCBI lineage: Eukaryota > Metazoa > Chordata > Actinopteri > Perciformes > Synanceiidae > Synanceia > Synanceia verrucosa. The sequence continues at coordinate 4,369,877 of CM056552.1, read as the reverse complement.
CGGTCATTAGTTCACATAACTGCATGCAGTCGCACACAAACCCAGAACGGATGAGACAGAGACAGAGGGGGTGGAGATGTAGAGCACGATGAAAGGGATCAGATACTATGCAGCTATATAGTAGTGTGTATGCGATATAGTAGTTAAGACCGGGTGCTCGAGACAAAACAGATAATTTACACTTTGCATTTAACACTGAGTTTTTCCACCTAATTTAGCTCTTCTTCGGAGCGCCATCAGTCATCCAGTCTTATCAGGGTGTTCCCAAATTAACAGCAAAATGTGTCATTTTCCACCACGGATTCTTCCGTCTCCTGACAGCACGGCTTTTAAATGGTGTTTCCTGATTACGTACAGCCCTGCTCAGCCTTAATATGAGTGTGACAAGCCAAGCACAGCACATACAGTATGTCCTTCTCACTGCAAGAGAGTGCAACCTAGCATGAAATCAACTTAATCAAATGAACTAGTCGCTGGCCAGCTAGATTGTGGTCTGTGCCATCCTACCCAGGGTGATTACAGAGGACAGATCTGATCTGCATATTGTTCAGATTTTTCAGTGTGTTTGCTGAATGTGTATGTGGATATCACTTCCAGGTCTTTCTCGCCTCTGTTGGCATGTCTTCATGTGTGGCTAAATTCTCACACAGACAAACATATTTTACCATAAAGACACACTGAATCCTTGGAGTGTGTCATTGTGTGACTTCAGTCCTTATACTGTGAGACAAACAGCCACATATTGCTGGATATTACAAGTTTAAAGGATGTCTAAAAGGCATCCATAACTCCCATTCTAACTCAAATAGCCACTGTAAAACTGCAGTTATGAATTAGTAAAAGGTATCATCCAAAGCTTCTCGCTTCAGTTCTCCCTCTCATCTCCTGCTCACATATTCCCTTTCCTCTCTGTCTGTCTCCTTCTGTGATCAAAGATTCCTTTCCCTGATAATAGTTGTGTGTGAATTGAGATGAGATGCAGTGATCGCTATTTTTCCTCTAATCATTTTCTCGCATTATAGCGAAGGGCAGAGCGCAGACGTCAAAATGCACATGCATGCTAGAAGTTTGCTTGTAACCGTGTAACCTTGCATACACGCACACACACACACTTCTCACATCTTATAAAATGGGTTGTAGCAATTAGGTTGTATAGGTAGACAGTAATGAGGGGTCTTCTTAAAAGTTTTAATGCCATCTGATCTCTCCCACACACACACAAACTTGAATCCACCCGCGCAATCTCATTAAACCAGTGTCTCTAACTCCACACCTTTATCCTAAGAGCCACATTCTGCCATAATGATCCACATTTCCTGCCTCACTACCAAGCACTGGCGACATTAAGGGACACTATGAATTACTGGTGGCCGATTGCACTCAAATGCAAAGTAACACATCTTCCTTTTAAACGCAGTGGCAACTATTACCCAGTAATTTCACCCGTGCAGAGCAATATGTCTGATACCAATCACTTTCAAAGCATTGGATAAGTTACAGTGGACTCCTATGTTAGCTATTAACGCCATTGAGGAGAACAGTTCAGCCCTTGATAATCTCAACGCTAATGCACTTTAGCCGGGTCCAACAGCGTGTGATGGCGCTGCCCGGCGCTGATTCACTGCCATGGCGTTCCCATCCTAATTCACTACTACTAGGGGTTAATGAGGCAAAGTGAAGAGTGGAGGAGAAGGAGGAAAGACAGGAGGAAAAGAAAGAGCGAGGGGAGATGAATAATAAATGTACCATGCTGGAATCCATTTTTAAGGGAAGATTAGAAGAGTGTGGATGCAAGCTGGGATGCTCACATGATCCAAGAGAGGACGGGGCTAGGCTGTTTCTAGGTCATCTCCATTAGACATCTTGGGATGGAACATCTTTTCCTTATCATGTATACAGTATGTGCAAAGTTACACTCCTTTTACTTTTTTTAGTATTTCTGTAAAATGTATTTCTATTCATTATATAATGCGAGAAATATAAGTTGAATGTGCTAAATTCAAGCACTTCTTTCATCTCTACCCAGCGACGTTGCAGCTAACAGTGATAACAGCAACACTGCTGATAGGACTTATCCGTCACTACGGTCACATGGTAGGATCGTACTGGATTTCGCCAGATTTGATGTTGCAACTTGACGAGTGGTCTGTCCCAAAATCCAAACACACATGGAGTTTGTTTAATTCAGATAATGTTCAGCAATCTGGCTGACTTTGCTACGCTAGGTGGCGCTGAAGCCCTTTCAACAAGTGTTGTTAGAACTACTTATAACCGGTTGACGGTTACTTAACAACAACAAAAAACTATCTGGCATCATGAACTCGGCAATATCAACAAAGCACGGAGAAGCACAGATTTCAAAACACACAGCTTTATAGTTGTTTGATGCTGTCTTGGTGCGCTGACTGTCATATAGTGCGCCTTTAAATAAAGCAAATTATCATTGGTGTTGACATGGAGTATGATTTGTGCCCGTAGAGAGGGAAGATGTGGGTACTGGATTTAGTGTCCTAGTATAGCTGTCCACACCATCTGATTCAGCCAGTAGCACACCTGGTGGATGGCACAGTGCCATGGCTCCATGGGCATACTCACTTGCACCAGAAGGGATGTCATAGCTCAAGCTAACGGGCCAAAATGTGGCTATTCATGCAGGTATATACAAAGTTGGACACACATCGGGGCACGTTGGACGGCGGCACGGCGTCCAGAGGGTTCAGCATGAGTGGCACAGCGGGCAGGGATTGGCTTTGGCCCACAGTGGCTGTCTTACAGAGAGACGCACACAACGTTTCCTTGCAATTAAGCCCAGCAGCTCACAGGATGTTCCTTGTCAACAGGGCTGTCTTCAAATGGCTACAAAGCCACACGACCCTTTAGCCATAAAGTGGCAGGAAGTAGCAGCTGTTTACGGAGTGATAAACTTCAGTAGAAGCACAGCACCACAATGATTCGCTTAAATCACCATAAATAACAGGATGTTAGGAGCTTCTTCATCTTCATTACACCCAATGACGAGTGTAAATGAGTGTAAATATATGAGTTACTATGAAATTAGCTAATCTACTCCACACTCTCCTATAGGAAGAGACTATAGAGGGCTTATCAGATTGCCTATTGCCAAGCTAATAGATTCTGAAGTGATTGTTTTTGATTAGTTCCTCTGGTTCAGTGACATTATGATGATTAATAATATTTGTGGGTATGGGTAAAAAACACATTTGTGTTCACGTTTTATTAGCGAACAGAAAAGACAGGAATTATTTTGTGTTTACTGTTGTGATATGCTTTGGGAGCATTTCGAAGATCGAGCCGGGCAGAGTTTGCTTCTGTGATACTCTCTGAATTCAACAGCTTCCTGCGTTTCTTCTCCTCACAGCATGGAGGCATCTCCTGCTGTCTAACTAATTACCCCCCTGGTCTGCATCCCCCAGGGGGGACAAGCTTCAGCCTGAAGCCTTTTCACAATGTAAGCTAGCTTGATAACTTGTCCCCAGCTTGCCTGCTTTTAGCCTGCTTGCCTCCTGACCACTGCTAGCCACATTGCACTGACCCCATGGCTAATCCTGTTAGCACAGGAGTCGGTGATAGCCAAGCGGAAAGCCAATCCCCATGCCAGTCTAATACCCTTTGGCTAATCTTTTAGCGTAACAGTTGGCTAAACTGAACTCACTTCAGTTTCTTTGGCTCATTTCTTATTAGTTCTTTGTGTGCAGGGCAGCAAGTCCACATTAATTATTGAGTTGAGATTTTATGTAGGGTTAATTAAGAGGAGTAACTTGTTCCAGCAGTGGCTTGGGTTCTTGTTTTTAGCGTTAGTGGGGCTAGCAGAGATGCAGCTAATGGCTCCATTATTGGTGCAGCTGACCTTGTGGCTTCACCATTTCCATCTGCTAAGCCCCTAAAAATGAAGAATTAGGCATTTAAGAGGAGGCTCGTTATTCGTTATTCACTTCTCTCGCAGTTATTTCTTTTTCACCAGCTCCCTCTTTTCTATTTCCCTGCATTCTTCCTTCTCATCTCCCTTAAGTCTAGGAGACAGAAAGAGCTAATCATCTCCTCCTCATGGTAAAATATTTATCCATCCTTTCCTTTAGTTCAAATGTTTCAAACTGATGGAGTCTTTAATTAGTCATGTTTGCATCTATCTCTGTGTCTCTTGTTCCCCCTTCAGTTCCAGTCTCTTTCACTCAGCCCAACTGTTTTCCTCCCTTTGATTTAGTCACACCATCGCTACTCTCTTTCTGCTCCTCTCTGTTCTCCATGGAATTAGTCATTAGCTGACTGATTGAGCTGATTGCATCTATTCCCAAGGCTAGCATTTGTTTGTGCATCTTCTTTCTTTCCCTCCCTCCCTCGCTTCCCACCCATTCTCTCCCAACTCGGTCGTTCTCCTCCTCCTCCCATCTTATCCTTAACCCACCTGCATCACGTCCCCTCCTTTCTCCACATAGTCTCTCTCAAAAAATGATCTTGGCCACAAATATAGCTTTGGGTTACTAAACTAGTACACCTACATACACTGAGACTATCTGTCTCCTCCATACCTTCTCTGTAACCTTAATTGCTCGGTGCTGTTTTAAATTGGCTAACACCAATTAAGCCTTCACTATTATATTTAATTGGTCATTTAGCTTGGCTGCTGTTCGAATGCAGCATCTCCCTGGAAATGGATCAGTTGGCCTCTGACAGCACACGTGGTCATTTCGGAGACCGTTTCCTCCTCCCTGAGGGTTTTACAATGGTCTGGCCAGCTACTGACACTGCCAAGAGCCAAGATGGAGGGGGGAGAAAGATATTGTGCTCTGCCACCCTCACACCCCTCTCCTTCTCTTCTCCTCCAGTCCATGTGTTGCTGGTGGATTAAGCTAATTAAAGCACCGCAAACAGGGCCCCCAGAGAGAAGCTGCACACGCACACACATTTACATGCGAACACTCATTAGTGGCTGCAAGTACATAGGCGCACACCATAGGAAAAACGGGCAGGAAACATGAGAACATGCACGAGTGTGTGTGTGCGTGTGTGTGTATATATATATATATATATATATATATATAAAAATATATATATTTACCATACTGCATTTGCATGGGCGTTAACTAAGGACACAATACAGTGGTGGTCATCGTGTTGTACTGTCAGAGCACAATGTAAATACTTTATGAACCATTCTGTTCAGCAGAATTATTAGTAATTAATCAATTTTAAATCCCATGTAACCTCACCCAACAGTTTGATGCTAACCCTGCGTCCTCAGTCTGCAAGCCTAAAGACTCTAAGCTGTGTTGTTGTTATCAACCATACGAGCCTTGTGTGCCGTCTATTTATGGGTCACTAGCAGGGAACTAGTCAGTGGCCCAGAAATAACACCAGACCCCACTTAAACCTTGGTTTGTGTATGTGTGTGTGTGTCATCCGGTTGATATTTTCTGTAGTGTGGCAGAGCCATCACACCTTCCTGTTGAACAAGTCTGCACATATACCATGCGTGACGAGGCCTGAAAAAAGAACAGGTGAAAGAAAGAAATACCCATGGACGGAAGAAACCTCTTTATCCTGTCATAGAGAAAGACAGGACAGAGGGAGCGCTGTGTCATCGGTAGGAATTCCTTCCGGATGTTTCTGCTTTCAGGATATTGGCGGTGCCGTTGGAATACTGCCCACTTCCAGAGAAACCTATTGGATTACTGATAACCTTGGAATGGATAGGGCCAGGGTGTGTAGAAGAGAAGGAGGGAGGGAAAGCTTCAGTCTTCTTTTCCCTTCTGTTCTTCCTCTCACTCCATTGTGTTTTCACTTGTAGTTAAATCAATGACAGGTCTGACGTTAAATATGAGAATACCTCTGGCTTTCATTGTTCTCCGTAAATTGTATTTGTCCTCCTGTGCCGTGGCGAGGGGATGGCTCTTGAGACCCTGTTTTATTGTTGTGCAGAGGATATCAGAAGGGTTTTGATCGCACAACAACAACAACACATACACACACAACAATAAGGCTCCAATAACATAGGGGTCTTTACTCCAAGTTGTCTCCAAATCCCCCGGTGGTGGGCCTCCTCCTCGGTTGCCATGGCAACAGTAGTCAGGGCAGCCATGGCTGGCGATAGTAGTGAGGAAGAGAAAGAGAGGGAGGGAGAGAGTCACTGGGAGCATTGACGTTTATGGTGCAGGCAGGGGATTTGAACACAGTCACAACATTGAAACTGGGTTGCTGCGACGTTGCTGGATGTTAGAGGAGCCGCATGCTGCAGCACAGCGCTGGGGATGCTGTATAAGTGGGCTTGTAGGTCATGTTTACCCCGGTGTGTGTGTGTGTGCTTGGTAGAGTGAGAGAGATGAAACTGCAGAGACAGCACACTCGCTCATTAACTCCCTCGGCGTGTTCGTTCTGTCTTCGTGTTTGTGCGCTCGCAGATGAGCTCTGTTTGTGAGGACACGCTCAACCATGCACAGCATCCAGTCTGCACTCTGCGTCGCTTTGATATTACATCTGCTCACAACCACGCTATAGAACTTTACCTCAAGAAAAATCCATATACATGATATAAAGGCCATAAAACATGGGTATTATGTAATATTTGACAGTGTAAGAGTAGTAGTGAGTGTGATTTTTTTTTTTTTTGTTTCCTACTCCTCCTTGGCTTCCTTTGCTATCAGTCAAAACCTGTCTTCATGTGTCTTGACTCTCAGGAAATACAGCAGAGGTTTAATGCTATTCAGCTGACAAACCGGTACCAGCGCTAGAAAAATGTGAAAAGAATTACAGTAATAGTGTTGCAGGGGGAAATCTTTTATCTCCTCTCCTCTCCATATACTGTATACAGAACAGCACAGGAGACACCAGATGCACAAGAAAGAGCCAGTTAGTGTCAGGAATTGGATGGAAAATCCATAGTTTCATTACAGGCCCAGTGGTATGAATGTGGCCGGGAGGTGACCAAAGCTCTATCATGGGTCCTACGGGAGCCAAAATGGCTGCATTTAGTGACGCAGTGGAGTGAAGAGGAGGCAAGAGGGTCAAGGCTGCCGCTGGGAATGAAGGTTGTTAGAGAGGCAGAGAGATGCAGCCTGATGAAGTTGGTGGGTAGTAACTGGCACAGCTTCTGTCTGTGTGAGCGTGTCAACATCTTCACAATAGGATCTGACATCAGTGCTGTGGGTCACAACATAAGTCCATTTATTACACACATCCTCAACCCTCCCAGGGAGCTTTTATGACATACACATTGCTTCCTGTAGCAGGTACTTTAAATGGCAGCAGTGCAATCAGATACTTAGCATGCACAGCTCTTTTTTGAACTGCGGCCAGTCACAATGTTATGTTATTGAAGTGATTTGTCCTGACTATCACCATCAAAATGCCTTTTTCCTGTGCATGCACTTTACACTTTTCCATCACTAAATGTCTAGGTGCACATTAAAGACACAAAGCCACTTCTAGTTATTGGAAAGGACCCCGAGGCGAGTTAATCTGGAAGAAGGTAGCTCTAAGGAGCTCCTGCCTATTGTTTGTCGCTGGAGGTGATTAGAGTTAAAAGGCAGGCTTTAAGGGAAATTAGCTTTCGATTGGACCTCCTGATAAAGCGGGAGACTATTGTAATTGTCAGTGACCTCCAGGACCAGAAAGTAAAGATCAGGTGAGACAAATTGTTCCCAGTTATGTGAATTGATTTGAAAATGTTGTGCTCAAACCGTAGAATAATCTCTTCTTCCTCTTCCAGTGTCATAATTTTGTGATCATAATGTATAATTACCAGCAACAGTTCAGACAGTCCTCATGTATATTATGCTATATTTTTTATTATGATGCACATGTGCAGGGTTTGTCACATGGTTCCTTAACCACTTAATCACCCCCCTCCTCCCTGAGTCCCCTGATAATATTGACAGCTGTATGTTTGCAACACTTTCATGTGCACCTAACCAGATGATATAATGTCAGACCTTTTGAAAAACAGGCTGATTCCTCTGAGGAAGAGCCGAGTGGAGGAGAGATGAGAGGCGACACACACACACTAACACTTAATCAGACTGATTGCTCGCGGCTTTGACTCCTCTCATTGCATCATCTCTCTAATGCATTGGTCCTGCATCATCCTGCTGTGTGTGTGTGTGTGTGTGTGTGTGTGTGTGTGTGTGTGTGTTTGTCAGTTTAAATGCAAGGTCCTCCGTAGGCTGCTATAAGCCACAAGGGGCACATCCTGATGTTATGAAACCTTGGATGTTCACCATGTTTGCTGGTGTTTTTCCTATTTACGGCCTTCTGGTAAGACCGGCAGCGTAAATGTGTGTAACACTGATCACGAAGGGACATATTAACTCTTAAGTGCAATCAACGTAATATTAATACGTTAAAGTGTTTTTGACCCAGCAGCGGGTCTTTGATCGTGGTCTCCTGCAGCCTGTGAGTGATTTTGGGGCTTCTGGGAGATGTAGTTGGAGCATAAAGAGATGATATACGCCACAGAGATCAAAGCAGGAAGTGGAGATGATCATGATTAGAGAGCAAAATCTGGACAAAAAGTGGTGTTTTTGGTGAAAGTGTCCTCTACTCTACCTCTGATAAAACAAGAATGGAACAAGATAAAAACAAACATTTTTTTTCATGATGAAATAGAGAGTCTCTTCATTCATTTGAGCTATTCAGTGTTTTCAGAGACATAGTAAAAAATATTCTGTGAGTCTTGAAATATGACTCAAAATGACCAAAAACACACTCAAAGAGTTAATATAGAGCCAGTTTCATTAACAGTCAAACCGGACATTCACATTTGAACGAAACGGTTTGAGTCTGAATAAATGGAGCAACGAATCACTGGATGTCTGGACTGAGTAGCGTTCCGTTTTTAAGCTAAACAAGCTAACAAGCTGTTTCTGTTCTCCAGCGTTAACAGATGCGTCTTTCTCAACACTGACTGACGTGCTTTCTCCTCACCCTTAGATATGACACTCATTCACACATTAAATCACACACACATAGAATTTGATGCAACTTGTTCTTCATTCCCATATCCTCTCTTCAGAGAGCAATGGAGCCAGGAGCAATGCAAATTGAGTAAAATGTTCCGGAAAGTGGCTTTTCCCATTGGGACTTCTCAGCTCCAGCTCTGAGTTAGCACTCTGTGTGTGTGTGTGTGTGTGTGTGTGTGTGTGTGTGTGTGTGCGCGCGTGTGTGCGCGCGCGTGTGTGTGCGTGTGTGTGTGCGTGTGCGTGTGTGTGCGTGTGCGTGTGCGTGTGTGTGCGTGTGTGTGCGTGTGTGTGTGTGTGTGCATCACAGTTCTTGCTCTTGCATTCGTGGGTATGTGAATGGCAGTTGTTCTGCACGTGCCTGCTGAATGTACGAAAGTGTATTCATTCCTTTCTCCTTGGCTGCTGTGGGCTTCAAACCATCTTCCATGTGATTAAACAGACACAGAAAGTAAGAGTGTGTGAAGAGTGTGTGATGATGCTCGACCTCAGAGGAAAGAACAGCTGGAAGAGAGGAAGAATCAGAAAAGAGGGATTATTGAGGGGAAGAGGTTCAACCTGAGGGAAATATTGGTGGGATTATCATCCAATATTTCCTCAGTGACGCCTCACAGCTCTTCAGAGACTCATCAACAGTCTTTATTCTGCAACATTAACCCACAAAGTGATGATCAATGATAGAAAAATACCTCATGACTGTTTATTCGAACTCCGGTCTCATTGTTTTCTCTGTGATTGAAAACTAGCATTACCATGTGTTAGCGGCTGAACTGGAATGAGAATCAGCGTTAGTTTTGTTGTCGAAACATTTTGTTATAATGTTCGTCAACAACAGTTTTTTCTGACGACAACGAGATGATAACTAAATAAATCTGATGACAGCTATGACAAAAACAGCTGACACATTCGTCAACGAATAAAACCGAGACAAAACGTTAAGGCGGGACGAATCTGTCAGTGATCCAACAAAAACTAACCCGGGGTGCACATTTTTGAATTAAAATCCAATCATTATAATATTAAAATATCAATATAAATATAATAGTCCCCCACTCTGGTCGTTGGTCTTTAGCAGAAAGAAACTGACGTCTTTTGTCCTCTGTGACTCTGATTTGTCTTTAATTTTAAAATCAGAACATACTACGACAGATAAATCTGTCTGTATATTGCACATTCAAACCTTTGTATATTCCATAATAACAGGTTCATAAATGTTTCCTTCATGAGTATGTGAGTTTGTAGAAAAACCCTTAAATTCCGCGTTGCATTTTAACTAAATCGAATGATATTTTGTCCAGTAAAACTGGACTGAAACTAAATAAAATTCAGATGACTAAAATACGACTAAAGCTAAATAGCATTTCCGTCAAAAGACTACGACCAAGACTAAAAACTTTCCTGTCAAAATTATCACTGATGAGAATATGCCACAGGATTGCAAACACATTTAACTGCCAAGAAAATAAATGAACAAAAGTGAAATCATCAAAAATGTTCAACAATCAAATAACAATCAAAAATTTTGTTGAAATCAGGTTTTTCAGGTTGGAAGTTGTAACAGTTAAAGTTGGATTTGGAGACTTCTGAATGGTGGTGGTGGGTGGGGGGGAATCTTTCATATGATGCCAAGTTCCTGCAGAAAAGCTGCAGCGCATGGCAGCTCAAGCTTACCTCTAGATGAACTCGAGGACTTGGTGTGTTTTTCTGGCATCGGCCGTGGCTCCCACCATGTCCGTTGCGGGGGTTGTATTGTGCTGGTTTGAATTTATTGCCCTCTCTGCATGTGTGTGTTTCTGGTGTGTGTGTGCCCAGTTTGGGGCGGACAGTGAAGCATCGCCCTTTCTGCAAATGGGCTGTAGAAATCCTACAGGTCGGACCATCTGCCTCGTGTGACTTTGTTTTCCTGAATGGAAAGGTATTGTCCGTTCAGAGTTTGTGACCCGGCCAAGAGCAATTTACCCAAGTACACACACAAACAGTGGATTTATGACTCAGATCGACTTGGCATCGGCAAACTTGGAGGATGCAGCAGAGGAAGACAATGGCTCTGTGATGCTTAGTGTTACTGGAAATGAAGAAACTTGGAAGAGAACGAACAGTTTGGGAGGAACTGTAAATAGTTTAAAGCTGGAGGGAGGAAATGACGGAGATGGGGGAACAAAACAAGGCTGTGAATGTATTTGTGGAAGAACACAAACACAGTCTGTCTGAAGCTACAGTCAGCGAGCGAGCAAACATTGCTGCCTTTTGAAAACGTCCAGTATCATATTAGCCTCGGCGATAACGTGTGGATTCAGTTTGATCGGCCACTTATCTCAACAGCCTGGCAAACGTGGCACCATTAGACATATTTACATCAAATCCCTCCCTCTCCACATCTCCCTTGTGTTTTGTCCCAGGAGGAAACCAGCAAAGTGTGTGTTTTTAAACGCAAAGAGCGAGCCATGCCATCTGTAGCACGCTCCTTTCTGGAAATAAGTATATAAGTCTAATTGAGCTTTTTAATTGTCCTCGAAAATCCTGCTGGGCGCCCATGCTGCTGCTTAATTTTGTGTGTGTGTGTGTGTGTGTGTGTGTGTGTGTGTTTTGCATGTGTGTGTCCAGTCTGCTGGGATGTGAATGGTTGTGTTTGTGAGGAGAGAGAGTGAGTAAGCGAGCATGCAGCCTCCTTCTGTGTATAAAGAGCTAATAGCAACATGCGGTTACCCTTTGAGGAAGCTTGCGTTGTGTTTTAAAGTGTGTGTGTGTGTGTGCGCGTATGTGTGTGTTTGCATGAGTCAGGAAACTGAGTAATCGCCACCCATGCTACGTCATCTTGCTTCTTTTTTTAGCAACTTTGAAACCATATTTGAGTGTGTAAACAACCCATTGTTTGCCATTGCGGCAGTTCAATTCCAGCTTTGATTTTAAACTAATCTAATCACACAAATTACACATTGCATGGAGTCAACACAGGCTGCGTGGGTATTTAATTTCTCCGGTGCAGCTGGAATAGAGCGATCGATACGTGCGTTAGCGGGCTTATCTCTTTAATTGTGTGTTGCCTTAAGTTTTTTTGATTGTAAACAGTCAAAGTAATCCGGGGTGAGGGATTTCCTCTGTTTTCTGTATTGACATCTTCCCCTGCTCATACATGCTTCCTGTTTCTGTCTGGGGTCAGTGGGAGGGAGGCCGGAGGAAGTCAAAGGGCAAGATAAGTTGGCTGAAGTTGTGTGTGTGTGTGTGTGTGAACGAAAAGGCCAGGAAAAGAAAGACAATAAAAACCACTTCTATAAAAAGCTATCTTGTGACAGTCCAGTGCACTCAGCTGACTCTCTGGAAACTTTGCCGTGCTTTTGCCTCCTCTTCATTTCGGTCCAGGGGAAGCTTTCCCGCTAAATTAGCATTTTTCCGTGTTTTTTAACTCACTAGCAGTGACCATAACTGTGTTTTAAACGTGGTGCCCTGCAGGAGGAGGCTGAGGAAGGTGGTTAGAAAGCAGACTGAAGAGGAAGAGGATGAGATTTAATGCGCCGTGGCATGTGTCAGAGGCTGTTTTATCGCACTCACAAACAAACAGAGGCTCTGGAGGCCTTTCCTCAGACGCTGATGGTGGTGCACAGTATCCTGATGTCTCTGCCGTTTCTTATCAAGTGCTGCCGCTACACTGCCGTCTCTGGTTTGTGAGTCACTGAGTGTGTTATTTCGACAACACCAGTTGAGTAAGGATTTAGGCCTGATTTAAGTGAAAAGAGACACTGTCCTATTACAAAACACAGATAATGACAAATTCCATATACAGTATAAACTCAACGTGTATGTCCAAATCCATGTTTGTGTCAGTTATGTGATTACAGATCTCTGGCCCCTAGGATTCACGTGGCAAAAGTAAAGACGACTAATGGTTTGAATGTATTCAAGAGTATTAACTCCTATTTGACTATTGCTTATAGGGCTGGGTGCCAAACCCCGATACTTTTGGAGCACCGACTGCTCTCAGATGTCTCTAAGGACAGGGGGACATGTCCCCTTCAGATTCATAGAGACACTGATCCGTCCCTCCACTTTCCCAGCATAAGGAGACAAACATAGTTGATAAAACAGAGGATTAATGTCATTGCAGCAGTATTGGGAGCTCGCCGTTTGTGTTTAGGTTCATGGTGCGTTCAAGCTGTACATGAATGTTGGAATTTCCAAGCTCCAAATCAGAATTTAAATCAGAACCCCCCGTGAATCTCACCAACCCAACATAGAATACATGCTATCTGCTACTGACGTAAACAGCAGTTACATTTTTTTTTGTGTGTCTGTAAGGCTGGAAGAGCTGGGAGCACTAAACTTTGAGGTTATGATGATCTGAGCGCCAAGTTCTGACTTCCAGTGAACACACAAGGCAAACTCTCACTCCCCAGGGTCCTAAAGAAGAGCTATAGCAGTCTGTCTGTCTAGTATGTCTACCATGACGAAGCCCAAATTATACAAAAATAAGCTTTTGAGTTGGACCATAAAATATTTATAAATTAATACTGAAAATGACCAGAATTGAAGTCCAAAATACACAAAAATAACTTATTGAGGTATCAAAAAAGTATCGTTCTGGAACCAAAGATATGAAATTGGCATTATATCCGAAAATTTTGATACCCAGCCCTAATAGCTCACTGAGGAGAGGTGACCGACTTGCCAGTTTTTTAAAAAAAAAAAACAGGGCTGAGCACAGATTTGTCACTCCTTCCATCCTTTCTGTTTCTGGCTAGACTCAAATTGTATCCCAGCCCTGATAATATTTGACTAATAGTCAAGGTCTTCATCCCCCTTCCTTGGCATCTGCTGTGTTTGTATTTCTATCCTTCTTGCTGTCTGTTTCTCCACCTCTCTTCCTCCATACCTCCACCCTCGCTGACATAGAGGAATGAGAGTTGACCCAGCTGGCCACCACTTCAGACAAACTCTGCTCTCTCTTTTTCTCTCTGTTTGCTTTTGTCTCTTTTTCAGTCAAACAGAGAGGCCACGCACACACTTTATCTGTTAGTAATGGTCAGCCAGCAGCCTCTGATTTAAAAAGGTCTCACACTCATCACTCGGCTTTTATCCCTCCCTGATCTCTTTCTTTCAGCTCTGCCCTTCTCTTTGGGATTTCAACTCTTTCAACACATTGCAACATGATATTTTAGTTATGGTTAAATGCACTGTAAACCATGTTTCACCATGTGGGAAACAAATGCTGTTCACAACAAAAGACTCACAGTCTCTTCCTTGTTTTCCTGGTAGTGTCCCTGTTGATTTGTTCCTGCTGATCATGTGACCGCCGCTCGGTCCTGGGTGAACCCGCAGAAACATACAGCCCGTCGATTACAGCATCTAATTGTCATGATTTGGCAGGAACGTAGTTGAGCGTGGGTGGGCCGTATCATTTGGATAGCTTTGGGTGTCAACCAAACTCAACCCCACCTCCTCCCTAGACTACAACCGTTGCTCGGGTCCCATTGTGTTACCGTGGCTACAGGCCAAACCAGAGGCGGGGCATCTGTCCTCCACCTGGTTGCACCAGCTGCTCATGCGCAGCTATGGCATGCCTGAAGTGTGTGTGTGTGTGTGTGTGTGTGTGTTTGCATGCCTCCCATGAAGCCAGAGTGTATTCTTGTGTGTTTGTGCACAGAGCCATAGTCTATCTCTCTCTGTGCCCTCTGTGACCCCTGTGGTTACATAAGACAGTGTGAAGTGGCCTCTAGTTGAGCAGTGGAGGTATTAATAGACATTATTTGAGTGCAGCATGCCAAACTTGCTGCCCACATATAGAGTCATGTATGCATCTACCCATCGGGGCCCAGAGGCTGGAAAGCTGCACCCACTATCTGGTTCAATGCACCTATGGATGCTTTTCATCGACTAGAATGTGGAGGGTGAATGAGTTATTATTCAGCTCCACTTATTGGCAGTGGGACAGTATCTGCTTCCTGTTTTTTTGCAGTTACCTCTGCTCATTGGCCTCAGTTTGTTCCAGTTTACAGGAAGTGATAGCCTCGGGTTAACTCTCTGAAATGGACAGACTTGTTCAATAGTGATTACTCAGGTCTGGACAGGTGTGTTCAAGAGGTAGAACAAACCACGTTCCTTCAAGACCATAGTGCAGAACCACATTGTTGTTTTTGCAGAAATATGCAGTCATCTCTCCCTCCACACCACTCTGTGTTGAAATCACGGCAGCACATCTGGAAATGTGTCTACCTGCAAGTTATCTGAAAACACAATATTTTCTTTTCAGTTTTTTTTCACCTCTTTTATCACTGGAAACTGTCAAAGCTTATAAAGACCTTCCACTTGCAACATCAGATGACCTGCTCACCACCAGAGATGCTGAGCTAGCCCATCCAAACCTCCAAAAAAACAAAACAGAAAAGGGAAGATATTGAGCAATGACAGTATTTTTAATGTTTCAAAATTGAGGGTTAGAAAATTGCCTTCCTCATTGCTCCTTTCCATTAGTGCCATTTAATGAGTCATCACATCTTCCAGGAATTAAATAGCAAGTGGGACGAGGTCATGTCTGGCACATCTGTTAAATATCACCAGGTATGCTGCACATCTGTCCACACACACAGTGTTTAGTGTGTTTTAATAAGGTCCAGGTCTCTTATTCCCTGCTTTCTGTCTTTCTCTTTATTATCTCTCAGTTGTTTATTTCATTCTTCACCTTGTACTGGACTTAACGTCTTTCTCTCCCTCTGTTGAACTCTCTCACACTCTCTCTGTCCAGTCCGGTCTTTTGGCTTTTAAATCAGTCATGCTCATGCGTTTGGTCAGCAGCAGCCAAGGCCGTCCCTGTGGACCATTACACACCAGGAGAGTGGAATGATCGGGCAGGGAGGGAGTGATGGAGTGAGATATAAAAATGTAAAGAGGAAAAGATTGCTGATTGAACAACACAGAGATGAAGCGGTGGAAGAAAAGGCATTGAAAAGAGTTTAGAGGAGGTGTGAAAGCAACACTCTCACTTGTGTTCCTGTCAGTGGCAGTCCTCCCAGTTTTCTCTCCTCACTTTCAGAGGTGGATTCTTCCTCCACACCAGGCCCAAGCCAGGGACTTTCCTCTGGCTCCTCCCCAAAGAGGAGTTCGCAGTCTGGGCAAAGAAGTGGGTGGACTCACCTGGGGATGGAGCAGGGAGGAAAACAGTCATGTTTTATTTTGCCATACTGCATGGTCAGATAGAAACTAGTGTCTGTGCTTTTATGGAGAAGAAAACTGGTGACTTCTGTTGAAGGAAGTGAAAAAGCAATGCTACATTACGTTAGTTATTCAGTTTTAATGCGCTACCTCCCTGTCTAGATTCGATGCAGCGGTGACTTAAATCTATCCATCCATCAGTGCATCACTCTCTGCATTACATTTAGCCTCAAGCCAAGAATAACAGAGTCCTACCTCCTGGGCAAACACAAACAGAGTCCTGCCGTGCTAAGCTAACAGCAGAAAGCCCACCAGACCTACGGATCACTTAACTACAGCACCATTAAAATAAAAAATCCAAAAGGCACTTTCCCCCCGCAAAGTTCCTCCCTGATCCTACAGAATCTTGTAATGTGGAACTGACACAGCATGAAAAACACACACATGTACAGTATACTTCTGTCTTCCTGTTTGTGGACACGACTAGACTGCTATGTGTGTGTGTGTGTGTGTTTATTGACAGACATATAAAGTAGATAGTGAAGCAGTCCAGGGTTGTATTGAAGGGCAGGATTAGGGCAGCCACGGCAGGAATGCACATCCTCGACCTCCTCTCCTCTACGGAAACCGCACGCACGCACGCACACACACACACACACACACACACACACACACACACACACACACAGCTGTCTCTGAAAACAACATCCTGTACTTTTCCCTGAGTTTACACATTTGACCTACTTGTGCAGTAACAGACACGGACGGAGTACTCCACTAATATAATGATGTACGAATACATCTTTTGAATAAACTCTGGCTGGGTCAGAGCGTTATATTGATTACTATTTAACACTCTGGGGCAGAAAAAGTAGAAAGAAGCTCAAGGAGCTAGAGCTGTGTGATATAGACAAAATTTTATATCCTGATATAGCTAATTTTATATCCCGATAACAATATATATACAACATAGTATTTTTTTTTCTCTGATGTAACATTACTGGTAACGTTATTTTCGCTTTTCCATTGCGCTCTCCTCCGTCTCCTCTGTGGTGTAGTCAGTGTTATATCCCCAATATACTTTTATTCTGAAGGCTTACTTTGAGAGCAACTGTTTGCGCTGTACATTTACTATGCAGGTTGGCTGCTAATAAAGATGTTTTGAGTGCTAATTACTTGACGCAGGAATTATTCGCATGCAACTCGACATGCTGCTTTACCTCTATTTACTCCCGAGCTACAACTGTCGCACTTTTACGTCACCCGCAAGGACTTGTGGTAAAAATACTACCACAAAGCAGTAGCGTTGCTGCAGTTACATTAGCCTTCATACCATTGCTTCATACAATGAACATGTTTTAAACTCACATGATAAATGTGGATTATCTAACGGTCATTCTGATGTTGAGATGTTCTTTACACGGCGTATCTAAACCACAACCGGAGTAATGTTAATGGTAGCGTAGCAACAGGGATAACCAAGTAGCCTTATATCATACGGTAGACATTTTTATACCGCACTGCGATATATATCGTAATATTGCACAGGTCTATAAGGAGCCATTTTGAATGACTACAATGTTCCTGGCTTGCTAGCATGCTAGCCGTAAGCTCTCCGGCTACCTGTGAGTAGCCTCTGCATCAATAAGCTTCAGAAGTTTTTTTTCTGTGCCACTTTCTGGTGCGACATATCCCAAGCTTTTTAAAAGTGACTTTTTACGTCTTTGTTGTATTTAACATGTTTTTTTATGACTGTTGGTCAAGACGTCTGAGCTCTGCTAAAACGCAGCAGGCATTTTTCTCTATTTCCTGGCATTTTACGGGCTAAACGAGGACAAAAACAAACACGAGGACCAAGAAAAAGAAATAAGGGATGGTAGAAAGCGGGTGGAGCGCTCCATCTTACACGCTAAAGTTACAGGACCTCGTTGTGAATCCTGTACCATGCTAGCTAACTGCCACTCACTGATTGAACACACACAAGGCCAACCACTGCTGTAAATCACTCTAAACCACACTGTAAAAGCTCATTTTAAACACCATCTGCATTCTTCATTCTTTACAACTGCCAGACATTGTGTGTGTGTGTGTGTGTGTTTTCTGTCATCTCCTCTCCTTTTGTCACCACTGGTCTCATACTAAAGCGTCTCCTGCGTCACTAGCTGATGCTGTGGTTCGCTTCTTCACTTTGTTTACGTCGACCTCTGTCTTTCTTTTTCTGCCGAGTAAGGTTTTTAAGTTTTTGGTGCTTTTGTTTTTGGAAAGAGGAAGACACTGTTGAGGGAAAAGGCGATGATTGAGGGGGTGGAGGAAAAGTGTCATAACCAAAAAAAAGAAGTTAAAAATGAAATATAATGAAGATGAGGAGAAGCTGGAGAAATGAAAGGCAGGCATTTGTGGCCAGGAATGGTTTGGCACACATTAGACTGAGGTGTGGTTTTGGCCCGGCTCCCATTAGCCTCTTGTGTTACATCTATTACAAACATCTGCGCACACACACACACACACACACACACACACACACACACTTTTACTGTACATGACGGCACAGTCAAAACAGACCCACATCTAAACCGCTGTACAATTCCTCCGCCATAATTCAGGTCCTTCCCAGTAAAGATGGAAATCATTCATCTCTCCCTCTTTCTCCCTAAAAGATGCCATTAGAGGCACCAGTGACCATGTAATCACTTTGGCTCACACACACACACACACACACACACACACACCTTGGTAATTACAGTTGAAGATTAGGTACTGTTCGCTGTAATCCTGGTGAATGGCTGATCCAGTCATAAATGTTGGGTCAAGCGGCGCTGCATAGTGTCACATCAGGAGTGGGAGTGTGTTTATGTTCTTCATTTCTTCGAGCCATTAATCGATGCCTTTTTAACGTGACTGATTTAGATTAACTCTGCGCATGCGGTCGCGTGAATCCGCCGCACCGAGCGTTCTGCTACATGCTGCACATGCAAATTGATAGACTGCCTCGCACACTTTGTATGCACACACACACACACACACACACACACACACTTTTCTCCCGCACAAACACACCCTCCCCCACTCCTGCACAAACACTCACTCCCCAGCCGATCTCCTCCTGTGTTTGCATGTGCTCTGCTCCTCTTTCAAAGCCCCATACACACTTCCACAGACGATAGCATCGGTCCCGTCTCATTGCATTCAGCACTCTTCCCGATCTTTGTTTGGTTTCCCAGCTTCCTGTTTCTGATAAGGCTAGCGGCTTGTTAGCGTAGCTCTCACTTTTTCTCAGTGGCTTGAAGGGTTAGCAGCGATGCCAGGGTCACTGTGGGAATCACGAGCCGGGTCGCTCTTCTGTTCATGAAATCCAGTCTTTAAGTGTATGCACGTTGTCTTTAACATAAATATCCTCTCAGTACTCCTTGATGTAAATGTGCAATATTGTCTCGCTTGAGATATCCCATAAGGGATTTGTGTTTCTCCTCAATGTAAGAGGAGGTCTTTTCTCATTTGAATGAGGACACTAAAAAGGCATTCAATTGAAAAGCTCTATCTTCCAGTCTCATCTTATTGTATATGATAATGTTGTGGTGCAATTTCTTCCCCCGTTTGCAAGACAGCTGATAAAATCAGTCATAGTAAAGCACCTCTCTAAATGCAGCGCTTTTCACGCTTGCAGCCTCATGCTGCACGTACGAGTGTGTAACTCCATGCAGATGATTGAGTTAGCGTGATTTAGTGACGGTCGGAAGATGAAATGCCGCCGCCGCGCCATGTCTAGCGACTCGCTACGCGCACTTATCTGACGACTGCAAGCTAAAGGCATTTAATTTGGAGGGAAAGAGGAAGGAGGAAGGAAAGGTAGGAGAGGAGGGAGGAAGGTGAATGTACATGGGAGATGAATGAGAGAAATGCATGGCGGAGGATGCGAGACATGGGTACAGATAGAGGGATAGAGCGATGACAAGGTCTTTTATTTTCAGCAAGCAAAGCATTTAAAAGGTCTTAACGGTGATGAATAGGTTTAATTTGCTGTTAACGCAGCTGCTGTGTTGCTCACATGCATGTGCCGTTGGAGAATCAGGCCACATGTGGCTGAGCTCTTTGATGCTTTCCTCTCCATGTTGCTTTCTCTTTCCTCCTCGTCCTCCACAGCCTGCTGTAGCTGTGTGTGCGAGTATGTGACCTTTTGTAAGCACTGCTGGTGAAAGGCCACAGCCTCACACATGAATAACCATGGCGTGGACATGTGGGTGAATCCCAGAGCCGGTCAATAAGAGTTAAGGTAAAGCGAGTAACCTGATATGACAGAATGTGCCGGATTACAGAGCCACATTTTTAGAGCTTGATGTAACATTCGGGGTCTTTGCATGAATCTGTCAGGTTCAAAACATGCTTCGTTTATAACAGACTGTTTGACGTGTGTTGTTCGATCCTGACAGTCACATGTGAACTCACCTCTTGTGGAGAAATATTCAAAACACAAAATGACTTTGTATTTAAAGGGAGCAATGATAAATGAGTGCTGCAGAACCAGGAGTACAGGAGGCTTGAAGGTGTGGAAAAATTACTGGAGATATGAAGATGATTTTTCCTCATATAGGGTTCCCACAGTTCTTTAAAAAGTCTTAAAATGTCTTAAATTAAAATCCAGGTAATTATATTGTCTTAAATTTACTGTGAATTTGCTGTAGGTATTACATTTTCAGATGGTGCATTTAATGCCAATAGGAAAAGACACGATTCATAGATTTACTGCAATTTTGCACATTGTTTGTTTGTTTGTGAAATTAAAGTTGTGTTACACTTTCAATTTAGATCGTTGTTGAAAATCTTAAAGGGCTGAAAATAATTTCATAAAATAATAGAAAAATTAGTTATCTGATTTTCTTTTTCTTACTAAATATCGATATCGGCATCGGCCTCAAGAACTCCATGTTGCTCAGGTCCTACAATAAATGGACTATTTTCTACTCAAGAAATTGTTATGACATTTTTGGGTCTGAAATTGTATTTGTTGAGGTCTTAAAAGGGTCTTAAAAAGTATTAAATTTGACTTTTAAAATGGTGCAAGAACTCTGTTACACTCTCTTCATTCCCTCTCTGGGTTATTTTGTGTGCTCATGTGTATATTTGTAATCTTAAGAAGCAAATTCTGTCAAATATCACACCCGTAAACCTTTTTTAAACTGAAATGAAAGACAGCACGGCTCCTGATTGCATCTGCTCTCCTTCCTAGACCTTAAAATAACTCTGCAGACACATGCTGTGTTTTGACAGCAGCCACACTGACATTCCTCTGTGTGTGTATATATGTGTTAGAGTGCACGCCTCCTCCATCATTGTCACCATCGCTCTTTGTCTGTCTCTGTGCTGTTGAAGGAAAAGCTGTCTGACCCACATATGGTATAGTTTTACTGGGAGCTCTTCTATATACTGTGTGTGTGTGATGGGGGATTTGTCCCATAGATATATCTGGGCGATCACTCATTCATGGGTGATGCTCCATCTGCTCCCAGCTTCTAACTCACTCAGACACACACTAACCTAGGAACCATGGGAGGAAAAGTGTTTCTCTTTGTTGGATAAAACAATTTAATCCATCAAAACTTTTTTTTATACCAGGGGATGCCCTCCTAACACCAACAATGCACTGCAGCAGTGTTACAGAGAAACAGTGAACTCCCACACACTTCACTGTACCTGCATGCAACTGAAAATACCCCAAAAACACACACATACACACACTCGGCGATAGGGAAAATGTATGTTCTTTCTTTGTTTCTAACAACGTCTTGCCGTTTGAGGAGCAACTGATGGATTCGTTTTGTGTCGTGCTGCGTTCAAGTTCTGCCAAGCTCCCTGCGCGATAGGAAGTGACTGATTTCAGCCTTTTATCTGAACGCTCCTGCTGCAGATAGAAAACACAGCTTAAAGAGAGACGCAGAGGATATGGGAGACATTTATACAGAGCCGTCATCAGGAGGTGTCCACTGTGATGTTATCCCCAAAGTTCAGGGTTAAGGTGACAGGTGACAGGTACATTTGTGAGTATTTAAGCTAAGATTGAACAGTTTTTTATCATATTACACAGCCTTCATTGTCATGGAGTTTCCCATTTGTCATTGAATTGATGTTTAGATTTCAGATTTTTCTCACACCTTGCAAAGCAGAGCGTCAATGTTCTTCTTGACTTTTGAATCTGCAAAATGAACTCTCACTTCTTTGTGTGCCATTGACGAATATATACGTCAAAATGCTTTTTTTCGATAGCAGGGACAAGAGGGTGCTCTCACCACACAGCCTGTGAGTAATGTTGGGGCTTCTGGGAGATGTAGTCAGGACATAAAGAGACGGTATACGCCACAGAGATCAAAACAGGAAGTGGAGACGATCAAGATTAGAGAGCAAAACAAACAGAATCTGGACAAAAAGTGGTGATTTTGGTGAAAGTGTCCTCTACTCTACCTCTGATAAAACAAGAATGGAACAAGGTAAAAACAAACATTTTTTTCATGATGAAATAGAGAGTGTATTCTTTCATTTGAGCTATTCAGTGTTTTTCAGAGTCATAGTACAAAATATTCGGTGGGTCTTGAAATATGAGTCATAATGGGGAAAAAAAAACACTGGAACAAGGCACTTTCTGTTTTAAGAAACAGCTGGCACTCAATGAGTTAACAGCAAAAGGGAACAACCTGTAATAAAGTGGTGGGTACCACTGGATAGAAATCGGTTATATAACTGATATAAGTTAAGTCATCAAAAGGCCAGATTTCAGTACACAGGATGAGCCAGGCACTGGAGCCCATCTGGTGTTCACTCCTTCACTCCTTCCCACAGTCTATGGCTGCAGGGACCTTTTCTCACCTCTGTTCACGACCCTCTTGCTGCTTTTCTTCATTTCCTTTTGTTCTGGAGAGGGCCACACTGAATTCCCCACATCAATAGGGCCCCTTAAACACACACACACACATCAAAGTCTGGAATGTGGGGCCATTACGCACGGCTAAACCTACTTATGTCAAGTTTACCCCTCTATAAAGGTGCCTGTGTGCATGCATGAGTGCAGCATGTGTTTGTGAGTGTCCAGGTATTGTGTTCACGCACATGTTTTCCGATCTGCTTTGAAATGTCAAAGCCATTACAGGAGCTGTAAGCTGGTGCTGGTGCGTTATGCTCTCAGTCAGATCCAGGACCACCTGGACTTATTTCATCTGGTTCTGTTCCACGAGCTGTTAATTCATTTTCATGCAGTCTTTGAAGTTTCTCCGTACCTCCTCCTTTTTGATTTTACATCCCCTCTTTTATTTAAATGTAAAAAAAATATTCCAGCTTTCCTCCTCCTTGTTCCCTTTCTTTCCATGCAACAGAGGACACACATTTGACAATCTGTGTCTCTCAGTTTCATGTACACATGATCCATCAGTTGTCACTCGCAGCTATGACAGGCATCATTCTCATTGATGTGCCACTGTCTTATCGCCCGGCTCTCTCACCCTCATCCAGCCTCCCTCCCTATCACCAGCTAGCTATCACGGGTGTCTATCAGGGCTAACCAGGCCTGCCTGGCTCAGATAAAACCCGGCATTTGGGGATTTTGGGTGGATTGGCAGGTTTAGGGAGGTGTTCATGCACAGATACCAGATAGAAAAATGGATGATGTAGAAGGAAGGAAGGATGGAATTTGTTTGCATTTTTTTTCCTAATACGATAATTATTTCTGAATTGTTTCTGAATATCAAGAGGAATGTTGCTGATGGGGAAAGTCAGAAATGAAATCCCTGGGGATGTTGGGGAATGTTAAAAATGGGCCACTTTGTAGGGAAACAGCAGATGTTTAAGTCATTTACAGCATTACATATCAGATCTCACACAACCACAGGAAGGAGCTTAGTTTTTGAAGGTCATGGAGGATCTCAGATTATTCGTTTCGGAGCCATTTAGAGATAAATACTGTAGTTTCGTTGTTTTCTATGTGATGTTCTCTTCACATGGTTTTCATTATCCCCCGCTCTTAAACAATCCCACTTTGTCTCCGTCCTCTCCCTGTCTCAATACGCCTCTCCATCCTCACTCAAGACAGTGCCCTTAATGTGTTTAAAGTCTGTTAATGTTACATTATGCATGTTGACAAGAGAGCAGCGACGGGCTTTTCCTGAAAAACACAAGCACAGCATCACTCTACGAATCCATCCATCAACCACTTAGAGGAAAGCTAAGCGATGCAGAGGAGACAGCAGCGGCGTCTCCAATCATCACAGGACACTGCATTGATTTCTGAGTTCACATAGAGCTGTGTGTGCATAGAAACACGCATGTTAATACACTACAGGTGCAAGTTAGGAGTATGCACATGCATGCACGCTCAGTGTACACATACAGTACATGACTGTAGAAACATTTGTACATGTCTAGAAGCTCTTAACCCTGCTAAATGTAGCCTGATTATTAGATTCTAGGGTTTTCCAGGCACAGTAGCTCAGTTTGATTCAATTAGACAAATGTTCCTCACCCATCCATCCATCCATCCATCCGTCCATCCATGCATCCATCTGTTCAGTTTCTATATTCCACGGTCCTTTGTTCTCTCCTGGCACACATTTTCTCTGGCCAGTCTCGGCTGCAGCGTCTGTGGAATAAATTGATTTGAGACGATTTACTACCTGTTGTTCTCACACGTCACCCACTCTCACCCGCCCACTCATTCTCACCATTCTTACTCTCCGTCCACACATTTTTTTCACTGCAAAAACATGTTAGCGCTGCATATGAACTGCATCCATAGAGAGATGGAAAGGGGGGAAAGTTAGCTCGAGTAACGCCAATAGTTTGAGTCCCTGTTTCTGGAATCGCTGATGGACAAAGTGAGATAAACTCAGCGACAGTCGTTTGGACGCTTGGGATTTTGCAGGCTGGAAGAAGCACAGAGAGACAAGCAGATGGATGCAAACAGAAGACAGGAAGCCCAACAGAAACACAGACTCTTGTTGTCTGTGTGTGCAAAACCAGTCTAGGCGGGGACTGGTCATTAGCCAGTGAACTGGACTCCCCAGAGATGGATGAGGCTGCCAACTGAAATAGCTCTTTTTTTGTTTGAGAGAGGGAGAAAATAATGCCGCGAGCCCACCACATAAAACCCCCCTATTCTTTCACCTTTGTGTGTGTCAGCTAGCATTTTTCCTTATTCTGGTTGTCTGTGTTTAAAACTACAGTATGTGTGCTGATATGTATGTGTGTGTGTGTGCGCTCGCTCATTTAGATGTGAGCCATCCGTGAATGAAATGTATCCTTTGTTTACGGGCCCATTATCTAGATAATAACATCCATATTTCCTCTCTTCTCCAGTGCTTCATCACAGCCATATGAGCGCTCTCTCTCTCTCTCTCTCTCTATCTTTCTTGGCCTCTCTCTCTTTCTCTGTAGCAGTGAGAGATAATGGGATTGTTGCCCCTGGTTTGTTTTGGTGAGATTGTAAATAAATTCTTTCATCGCAAAGTGTGTGTGTGTTCATTGTCCACCTGTGCAGACCACTCCCTGCGTGCGTGCACATATACATATCCATCAAAACACATATTAGCGTATCTATCATCGCCTGTGTGTGTGTGTGTCTGTTTTCATCTTATCGTTTTCCATCTATGTGAGTGTGAACCTATTTGTCTGTGTGTGTGTTCAGTATCATTTTCCAGCTAGTCATTGCCTGCTGTCCCTTCCTTGTCACTGTGGGCTGATAGCGCTGCGAGTCGACAAAGCTCAGTAATGGAGAGCTGGTTCCCCCTCCATCCCCTCGGTCGCTCTGCGCTTTTCATTTGCTGCCGGGATGACTTTGGCTCACAGCCATCCCCAACCAGCCAATCTCCTATCTTGTATCTGCACCATTACTTTCCATATCTGGGCAAATTATTTGGCAAAGCTCACAAAAGAAAATTTGGTGTGTGCCTATTTGCCTGTTGGCTTGCTCTGTGAGTTCAATACATTCGTCTGCAGGTGTATAGATGATGACACTGAAATCCAAAGATAGCGTCTCACTGTTATTCTCTCTCTGTACATGCCACGTTTTTCTGTCATTATTTCACTTTTAGAAGTTTTCTAGAATTTTCTTCCTCCTCTGTGCTGAATAGACATATACTCTTGTAATCACACCTGTGTTCAGAACATATTCAACTTGCTATTAACAGGCTTCCTAATTAACAGGGTTCAACACGTGTCCTTGAAAACCTGGAAATCCTGGAAAATGGTTTTCCAGTCATGGAAAACAGAAAATGAGAAAAAAATGTCAAATGTCCTGGAAATGGTTAAGTTATCCTGGAAAATTATTATTGCCCCTAATTTCCACTGGATGCAGAATGATGCTGACGTTTGTCGTATCCACCCGATGCGAGATCTCGTTGGTCAGCGAGATCTCACAAATTCACGTATAATTGTCCAATATAACAGGTTGTAGCAGAGCATCAAGAGAACCACCCTGTGTCCACTGAGTAGAAGGAAATTGGTCATACGATCCGCCGCAAACACGTATTATTTTATTTTGAAAATAAACCAAGTATTTTATCATGTGTCTGTGCATGACTTCCTGTCCCGCACAGTCTGCTCTGTGCTTAATTCATGCCATACTCTTTCGATTTGTTTCGGTCGGCGGTGTTCTGCGTTCAGTGGAAATTAGGGGTTAAAAGTAACTTTAAATCTGTTTTTAATTCGCTCACAAGGCATGGGGAAGATAAATACTTTTTAATTTCCAGGGTAACTTAACCCTTTCCAGGGCGTTTGACTTTTTTTTCCTCAGTTGCCATACGTTTTCCATGACTGGAAAATTGGTCAATCATTTCCAGGTTTTCCAGGACACGTGGGAACTAAGCTTGAGTCTGTATAGCAGGTTCTTCCAACCTGAGTTTCTATTTTTAAACATGTATATAAGAGTTGTGTATGAATATTGATTATTTCTAACGTCTCTCTGCAGATCTTGGTGAACTCGGTGAGTCCAAACCGTCCAGCTGTGCTGTACGAGAAGGTGACTGTGAGCGAGGGAGGAAGTCCTCTGCTGAGAGACATGCTGTTCAGCCCGGACCAGCAGCACATCTACACACTGACTGACAGACAGGTGAGCTGCACATATTAAGACACAAATGCATCATTTAAACTCCACAGAATACATCTTGGTGTGCAGCTGTCATATAGGAACCAATGTTCATAACAAGATGCACATTATGTTTGCTGTAATCATGGGTGTTTGCACAGTATGTAGCCATCATTAGCCTCCATAATTGGCAGTTACCACAGGTAAAGGGTTAACAGTGCCTCATTAACACACATGACTCCAGTTCCATGTTTTATTTGGGTGGAGTCAGAAGCAGACCTCACCATCCATTAGCCGTTATTTCCTGTGTATCTTAACTCTCCTATCTACAACACAACTCATCCCCACTGTATGTAATTACACACACACCAGCCACACACACACATTACCGCTATGACGGTTCACTAATAATCAAAACGTTACAGACATACAGGGAGTGTTATAGGTCACATGTGGTGTGTGTGTGTGTGCCTGCGGTCATTACCAGCCCCACCGCTGGTGAGGGTTATGTCTACTTTGATGGTGAGTTTGTGGGGGAGGCGGAGGAGAGCGTGTCACATCTCTGTTGCTCCCCAGGCCCAGCTGCTCCCCTTGTTTTTCTGTCTCATTAGTGTGGTGAGTGAAGGCAGTAGAGACGGAGGGCGGGGGGGGGGGAGTGAAGTGGCGTTGAACACGACGCGAATATGTCTGTATTTAATAGATCTAAAATGCTTGAGTTAAAAAGGTTGTTATGTGTCTGAGATCTGTTTTGAGGCAAGGCGAGTCCGTCCTGTAGCCTGCTGAGCCAGTGCCTGTGGTTAAATAAGTGATCTGTGATGGATTATATTCCAGGTAAACTACTGCTGCAGATAGGATGAGCGTTGTCAGTAATTGTTCAGTGTGGGCACCTGATATGATACCCCAGTTTTTGTAACACTACCAAAACTTCGGCTGACACAATCCATCATCGCTTAATGCAGCTGTGCAACAACTTTGCCAAAATACAATCATCTAAACCAGAAAAGTAAAGGTCACACAACACGTAATCAAAGAAAAAGTAATTTTTGATATTTGACATTTGGCGGGCTCCCGCACTTCCTTAAAAGGTCTTCAAATTTCTTAAATTAAAATCTGGGTAATTAAGCTCTTAAGTTGTCTTAAATTTATGTAAATTTGCTGTTAGTATTAAATTTTCAGATGGTGCATTTAATGTCAATTGGAAAATACAGCATTCAAAGATTTACTGCAATTTTGCAGGTCATTTTGTCCACAGAGTTCACTTCTTTGTTCTTGAAAGTTGTGGAAAAAAGTTAAGTGTTATGCCTTCAATTTTTATCATTGTTGCAAGTGTTAAAGGGCTGAAAAAGAAATTATTGGAGATTGATCAGTTATTGGATTTTTTTTCTGCTAAATATCAGTGTTGGCATCGGCTTCAAAAACTCCATCTTGGTTTTTAAAAAGTATTAAATTTGACTTTTAAGATGCTGCAAGAACCCTGATTTGGTATCAACACATATTGAGGTGTCATTTCTAGACCTATTTGTTAATACTGAAACTTCAGGGGCCACTCAAAGACAGAAATGTGAATACTGTACTTGGTAATATTATACTTTACTATAAATTGTATAATGTCTACTATTATGTAATATGTAATAACATTAGCACCGCCACAGTGGTCAGTGTTGCACATCTGATGGCTTAGAGTCAGTAATTGTAGCAGTAGCTGCTAGCATTAGCCGCTAGCAGTAGCCAATCATGAGCATAGATTTCAGGCGGAAGGGTGTGCCGTAGCCAAAAGGTGGAGGTAGACACAGCTGGTGTTAGTTTTTGTGAGGGTGTGATGTGACTCAGTGACTTGCTCCACTTAATCTGACAACTAGAGCATCTCAGGGAAATGACACATGAACACACACACACACACACACACACACACACACACACACACACACTTATAGATGACAGTACAAGACAAAAACACACACTCCATGTACCCACACCTGCACAAGGATGTTCTTTCTCCATCCACCTCCCATAATGCCCTTCTTCTCAGCACCCCCACACATTCTCTGTCTCACCCATACACCTTCATCTCACTGTGTGTTTGATCCCCATTAATGGTTAGCAGACTTGCGTTAAGCAGAACAGGGGGGCTTGGGTTGCCAGACCTCCTAGTTAAACCCCCTCTGCAGCTCTAATGACTAGAGGGGGCAATTCCCATCCCACCCTCATCTTTATCCCTCTGCCCTCCATCTATCCTGCTATGCACCCCCGTCCCTACTTATAAATCCATGCCACACACACATACTCGCATGTTTCCATCTAAGCCCAAATTGAGTCCTCCCCTCTCAACTGCCTTCCACTGATCCCATTCCCATGTTTTTAATGATCTTTCTGGATCGCTGCTGTGTCCCTCTTTTCTCCCCTCCCTCTCTCTGTCTCACACAAACACTTGGTTCCTCTCTTAAAGGAGGTAGAGGTGGAAAACTGTGAGATTGATGGCGGCAGGAGGCTGGTTTTGTGCTAAAGCAAGGTGCTGCTGCAATCTACACACACACACACTCATACAAAAACACACCAGTAAGTTGGCATGAGGAACGCAACCAATCTCCTATTTTCTCATGTAATAGATACACACACTCCAACTGTCATCCCTGTGGGTGTGTGTGTGTGTGTGTGTGTGTGTGTGTGTGTGTGTGCAGACATGGTTGCCTGCAGGGTTTCCTCAGACAAGCCAAGCACATTAAGGTGTCACTGGACATATCCACTGATGCGTAGCCCATGACAAGTCCTCCCTTCTCTTGCCCCCCTTCTTTCTCTCTCTCTTTCACACACACACACACACACACACACACACACACACACACAGGCCCGGGCGGTTAGGGGTGAGGCCCAGTGATTTATGACTCGCTCTGTTCCAGCTGTATTAATCTCTGTCATTATTATCAATGGAGGATATGACGGCAGGATGGGATGGCCTGCTGTGTGTGTGTTTGTTGTGTGTGTGTGTGTGTGTGTGTGTGTGTGTGTGAAAAACAGGTGAATGTCCACCAGCTGAAATAAGTCTCAACATCCATTTACTCACCCCACACACACACACACACACACACACACACACTCAGATTAACAACTCCATCAGCCACTGGTTGTTAGCTAAAGTTATTTTTGCTTTTCACACAAAAAAAAACAAGAACAATGTCACTCTTTGACTCCCGTTAACACTTTTGAAGCATCTCTCTTTTGAAAGAAAAAACGCCGCTGTGGGAACCCATCGCACGATGTCTTGGCTCAGTCGAGACTTTCCTTCTTCAAATCATTTCCCTTTTTCTGTTTCATTGCCAAAACGGTCGCAAGCTCTGACTGAGTTTGATGCCACAGCTGCTGTTCTCGCTGTCTTTGTACACACACTCGGACTCATACATCCTTGCGTCTTTGACAGCAGCCATGCATATGATAGCGGCGTGGAGTGCGGTGCTGGCTAATTGCTGAAAGCATGAATATTCATCTCCGGTGTGGGAAGGGGGACTGTTTGGAGTGAGCGTCCTGGAAACAGACGAGAAGGACTTGGAGGGCTTGATAGAGTGGATGGAAATGATGTATTATATGTATGCATGAGACAACCTTTGTTCAAGTGTCAAACGTGTGAGTGTGTGTGTATCAGTGTCACTTTTTATACAAGTGATCATGTGCTGATTCACCCACATCTGCATGAATCTGCGTTTGCACACACACAGCACTCAAACATATATGTGTGTGTTTGCTAAGACCATTGTCTGACTTTGCACTCAGCATCTGAAACACATTTTCCCCCTCCACATCTCACCCTCTGAGGGATCTGTATTCATGCACACACACAAAGTTCTGGTGCCATTCACAAGATGTTGGTTTGACTCCCTATAAAAGCAAACAATGGTCCACGTTGTGCTGCTGGCTCTCTCAACAAGGCCTCATCAAGTAATATCTTACCCACAGGGTTTCATCAGACATCACTCCTCTGTGTGTGTGTGTGTGAGCTGGTGTGTCGATCTGTTTACGTTCACATATTACTGGTTCGCTGCCAATCTCGTTAGCAAACACATTAGCACAGGCTGACATCAACACACATAATAAGCAGCTGGTTGTATCAATCAAGACTGACATTTTAGTGAACTGGATACAGCTAATCAGTCAGTTTCTAAGTAGCTTAAAGATTAATTTTCCATAATTTATCAAACTCCGGCTGACTGAGGAGCTCCTGCAGTTAACAAGAGCGTAATGCAGCGTTTAAACATCAGCATTTGTCGGCTGACGCTTTGTTTTATCACTGGGATCGTTCGTGGCGCAAACGCAGAAAATTGATTTAAATGCAGAATTTTTCCTCACAGTTTTTGTTTGTCAGTTATTTCCTTTAACTTCCTTCCTGTTCATTTACATTTATGAGCACGACTCTGGCCTCGTCTTGACAGTGCACACAGACTTTGAGCAAGGAGCTGGTCATTGTTATGTAAATGTTAATAGACCTGGCGCAGCGAGGCGAGGACGGGAGTACAGGGACTAGGAGCGCTGGCGTGGGTGGCGGTGTAGCCATGTCCCTATATGGCACTCAATTACAAGAGTTCAAACCATGAGAGCACACATACACACCCTCATACCCAACGCTGTTAATCATGCCCCGTGTGTAGATGGAAATATTTATTGACCTCATGCCCTTTTTTAACGACAAATGTGTGGAGAAACAGTCCAATTAACGTAAGAATAAAATTAAAAATAAACCGCAGACTGATCGATAATAAGAGTAATTGTTAATTTGCACCAGACTCACTTCCTTTTGAACAGAAAAAAAGCAGAGATAATTAGGGGTGGGTATTGGCAAAGACTTCACGATACGATATTGTGATACTTAAGTCACATTACGATACATTGTGATATTGCGATATATTGTGATATTCTACATAGATCACTGAAAAATGCACCTTAAAATAATATATGTGTGGGTATATTTATACACACATTTTTATGTGTACATATATATATATATATATATATATTTTAGGGCTATTAATTATCGATTTTAGGGCTATAGTTACCATGTTAATGCAGATTAACATGACCTTTTTTGGGGAAAAAAATCAATATTAAGAAATTAAAAATCAATATTATATCAGAACAAAAAGTATCGCGATATATTGCTATGTTGATATTTTTCCCACCCCCAGAGCTAATCCCTTTTAACTGTGGCAGATCCCATCATTAGCCAGAAAGGGATGGTTTCCTTGCCTCATAGTTTCTTAAACTTCACTTCTCTTTCTCTTTTTCTCGTAATTGTGTTTCCTGCTTTTTCTCTCACTTCCCTCTTTCCTGTAGCATCATTCTCTCTTGTGGTTTTTGCTCTTAAAAAAAAAGAAGATTCTTGATTGAATGTGTGCCCCATCAGAAAAGTGTGCTCAGACACTTGTTTTTGGCGTGATGCTATCAGTGCTAATGGAAGTCTAGCTGTCACTAGATAGCTCTGTCTTTCTCCCATCTCCCTCTGTTTTTCCCAGCCGTCTTTTCCCAAAGGATGGCGTGATAGAGCGCACTGATAGGGTTAGAAATGAGGGTGAGATGGATAGGGAGGTTAATGGTTTCTCTCCCCCCCTTTCTTCTCAATCACTATCAGTCGTCTTTACAGTCATGTTGCTTGACAGTGATTGAGGCAGAACTATTTGGCTCAGACTGATTGGCACTGGATGAGGCCAATAACAAGCTGGCACTCGGACCTGTGCCTTAACCACCAGCCGCACTACCTGGCAGAACAATGAAGTGTCGCTCATGCGTGACCGCACAGGGGATTGTTTTGAATTCAAGTCAAATTTCTTTTCCAGTCCATGCACTGCGGGCCTTTTCAGATGCAGTTTGAGGGAAAACAGTGAGTAGAAGAAGTTTTTTCAAGTCACTGTCAGAAATCACAGAAAGAAAGAATACGATCCTGATAAATACAGTTGGAAAGACATTTACACATACTAACAAAGTGTTGGTTTTATTATTATTCATTTGACGACTGTGACGTCATCACAAATTCCCAATTAGTGCCTATTTTGTTCAACCAAAAAGCAAAAACCAAAAGCTTGATCCACATTGGAGAATTAAAGACATCTTTTCTTCTGTTGCATCAAAACTGACTATTATGCAATAATAAACTTCCTTTAGTTTCCTTTTTGTTTCTGCATCATAATAACTGTGAGGCCTAAGTCAGCATTGGTGCGATCAAGAGATATCAGCTGGAGAACATGGCTAACACTGATCAGAGCTGTTTTACAATCTCTGGAGATGTTTTTGAATTAAAATACAGATAATTTTGCACCAAACTAATTCTGATAATGTTTCAAAAGCTCCTGTAAAACCTGTCTGCAGTAATTTTGAATGACAGTGTACATATTCGTAAAGGGTGGACTTCACGCTATGATACATATCGCGATACTTGAGTTGATACATTATTGCAATATTGTGATGTATTGTGATATTCTACAAAGTTCATTGAGAAATTTAAAATACAGTATAAAATACAAGTTGTATATATATGTGTACAAATTAGTGTACATATGCATTCACATGAGCTGTCGAAGTTACCTCGTCAACGCGATCAATCAGCCCAAAAAATGACTTTTTTTGGGGGAAAAAAAACAATATTAAGAAATTAAAAATCAATATTATACCAGAAGAAAAAGAATCGCAATATGTTGGCATGTCAATATTTTTTCCCACCCTTAATATTATAATATTTTGTTTACTCTGCTCAGTTTTCTCCAGGTGTAACTTCCTGTGAAAGCAAATCAAGAAAAGCAGCATTTGTCTCTTTCTGCGCTCAGCTTCTCTCTGTCTGTATATGGTGGAGGGTCGCCTGGCAGTGCTAATGGAAATGCCAGCTGTGTGGCTCCTCACTCCTCACCAAGTCCATTTACTAAAGTGACAGAGTCATTTACCAGGCCGCCGGCCTCTCCCATCCTCACTTAATTAGAAGACCCCTAGGCCTGTCTACCTTAGCTGGTCACATTTACCTCTTCCTCCCTCTCTTTCTCTACGGTCTCTTTCTTTCAGTTCTTTGCTTTCTGTTTTTTTTTTCCAATCGTTGCCTCGTCCTCCGTCTCTGTCTCAGTTTCCTCTCTTTTGCTCTCTTATTACGCCTTTTCTTCTATCTCATGAGGGACAGAGTATTATGGACAAATGGCAACACAAAGAGTGAGAAGCTGTATTGACCTATAGTTTGAGATTAGCTCTCTTCGGAAGAGTTAATGGGGATGTCGGTGCGATGAGTGATGAGGTCTCACGTCTTTGTTTTGTGCCTTTTGCTCACCCTGGGTTTCTTAGTCTCTTGATTTTGTGTAGCCGTCTTTAAGCTTTTTTTTGTGTGTGTGATTAATTCTCAAGTCGATTTGTTTTAACTGTTGTTTTTGTCATGGATTCTTCCACTTAGAGTGAGATTATTACACTTTTTTGAGCACTTAAGTTATTCTTTTCAACCTTCAGAAAGCCCCTCTCTTTCAGTTCTTATTTTTCACAATAAAAGCCTGGTTTGCAGTTTTAGATCGTTTATTCAGCCTCAACTGTTGCATATATCTCTTTCATATTCTCTCTGTTTTTGTTGGAAAAAGATATTTTGGCAGATGGTACTGTTTCAGCACTTACTACACAATCATAATTGTATTTCAGCATTTTGAAGGACTTTCTGACATTATTTGGCTTTTGGAGACATTTAATGTCAGTGTTTTTTCATCAGAGGTTGAGTGAATATGTTATAAAAAATTATAAAGTTATTATTATTATTATTATTATTATTATTACAACAATTTATTTGAAGGTGCTTCTATTTTAGTTGTGAAGGTGCTTAAAAACACACTGAGAAATTGCTCCTCCAGCTGTAATTCAGTCTCATGGTGTGTGCACTGTGTAAGTGTACTGTATAGGTGTTGTCTCCTAGGAGAAGGCAATGCGAGTTGTCAACTTTATTAGCCTTGAACTCTCGATACGTGCACACACAAAGGACAAATAAATAAGCCTTTTGATCTGCTTCTTGTTTTCACCGGGATGGAGTACAGAGAAAGAGATCAAAACAGCATTTCAGAAGAGGAGAAACAAAAGAGCGGATGGATAATTGAGCCCAGTGCAGGAGGAGGATGAAAAAGATAAATTAAAGAGGCGAAAGAGAAGGAAAGCTAGGAAACGGCAAACAAAAGACAATATGAGAGAGAGATGAAGATAGCGAGGGAGGCTGGGAGGGCAGTGGGCGCAAAAAATACTGCAGGGAGTTTTGAGAGAGAAAACAAGAGATTACAGCTATCACAGTGGGCACTATTTTCTTCCACTGACACATAAAGACCTAATTCACTTAAACAGGTCTGCAGAAAACAATTTGAGTTGACCACAATAGCCCGATCCGTCAATAACATCTCTGCAGTGTAACGGGCATTTAGCATTAGGACGGCAGTCAGCAAATTGAATGTGACAGCAGATGATTCTTTTTGATAGAAGACAACGACGTGATTGCTGTTTCTCACTTTTTATTGCTTCCAGTACACAACCCCTACCCATAATGCCTCTCTTCTCCTGTCCTGCAGCACCTCACCGTCCTTTTCGGTGCCCGACACTCTGAGACTTGTTAGATTTAGCTGCTTATCTCCAATCAGTCAACACATGGAGCTCCTAGCCGCTCATTGATCTGCTAAGCCCCTTACAATCCAGTCAATGCACACATGCTAACCCAGGCTTTGATTCAACACCCCCTGAGCACTAGAGGAACTAGCTCACTAACATGGACACCCTGTTGAGAGACATGCTTCCTGCACTACACCTAAGGGGCAGCCAGACCATTTTTAATGACTGACTATAGGAAGGACACACTGATGTCAAAGCAGAAAGTGGCAACATGAATTCCAGTCGCTGCACGCTAATTTTACAGGTCCAATTATGGCTTTCTTTTTATTGCTATTCCTCTATGATGTTCTGTACTTTGGGCAGTTGGCAAGTACTTCAAGATACGACATGTATCGCGATACTTGAGTCATGATATGATACATTATATTATGATATTGCGATATATTGTGACATTCCACATAGTTCACTGAGAAATTTAAAATGCATGCATGTATGTGTGTGTACAAAAATGTATATGTACAAATACATGTACATATAAATATGCCTATATACATACATATTCGCTGGGGCTGTTGAAGTGTTTTTTTGGCAGTGGGTTACCGATCGTGGTCTCACACAGCCTGTGAGTAATACTGAGACTTCTGGGAGATGTAGTCAGGACATAAAGAGACCATATACGCAACAGAGATCAAAGCACGAAGTGGAGACGATCGAGATTAGAGAGTAAAACAAAGAGAATCTGGACAAAAAGTTGTGATTTTGGTGAAAGTGTCCTCTACTCTACCTCTGATGAAACAAGAATGGAACAAGGTAAAAACAAACATTTTTTTCATGATGAAATAGAGAGTCTCTTCTTTCATTTGAGCTATTCAGTGTTTTCAGAGTCATAGTACAAAATATTCTGTGGGTCTAGAAATATGACTCAAAATGGGCAAAAACACTGGAACAAGAAGGGCTGGCACTCAATAAGTTAAGTTAGTTAAATATCAATATTATATCAGAAGAAAAAGTATTGTAAGATATTGCCATATCAGTATTTTTCCTACCCCTAGAATTTAGTGGCTATGAAGGTTGATATTGATGTTTTTAATGTGCACTCTTGTTCATTGGCCGCACAGTTTAAACCACGAGAAGATGGAAGATGATCGATGGTTGGTGAAATAATGCAGGTGTGGTGAATGCTGGTTTTCAGAGAGCAGGCAATAGAGGGATGATGACAGGTGATAACCTCTGCTCGTCTTCCTCCTCCTCCTCCTCCTCTTGCTTTCAGCTACTGGTTCAATCTAATTTTTAGTTCAAATGCGACTATTTCTCTGAAATCCTTTTCTGCTCAACCACAGCTAGTTAAGATTACAGAGTGAGGTTTGGATGAAAGGAGAGGAGCAATAAAAGAGCCACAAGTTTATGAGATTTTCTCTCTCAAAACTGAACATGGGACTTTTCTTCCTCCAAATACACACACTTTTCCTAAATTCATCTCTGGAAAGCTCTGTCAGGAAATTGACGCCCTGCACTTTGACCCTTTGCTCCCCAGATTTCACCACTATTTGCCCCCTGAGCTTTGGGATTAGAGCCCAAATTAAGTATGAAGTGCAAGAGCTTCAGTGATAGTTGTTCAAGGAGCCGTGGGCATTACTAATTTATGATGCGGCGTCTCATGCAGATATCTAAAAATAACTGAAAAGAAACAGTGATTTCTTCCTCTTGGCTCCCAGACAGAGTAACATAGATGTATCTGCTACGCCCACCCTCCTCTTCCACTCTACTAAACACTCCCTTTGTGTTTGAATATTTAAAAAAAAGAAGCCACAACCAGGCTGATCCTTTCATGTCTGTAGATTTAACAACCAATGAAAAGCCGTACTGAAAGCTTTACGGGTCTGTCGGGTTTTCGGGGTGACCGTCGCAAAGCCTGTTAGCTGGACGTTTAAAGGCAGGCGATAGCGCTCTGTAAAAACAGATTGGAGAGGAAAGGTGGAAAGTTTATAGCAGAAAGGAGATGTCATGGCATTGCGATATGGTCCGGGTAAAGGGCTGACAACACAGGGAGAGAGAGAGCGAGGAAGGAGAATTGAGTTAGGGCAATGGATGCTATTGTAAATAAGGAGATAGCAAGAGAGAGGAGAGGGCGGCCTTGGTTTATAAGGTCATTTAAAGGAGTAATGTGGCACACTGTCGGGAATTGGCTTTCATTAAAAGAGCCATCGAGGGAGACAGAGGGAGGGAGTGTGTGCCTGTAGGTACGCAACACATTTTTTAGATCTACATGTGGTTGAACAAGAACATTCCTGGCTCCAGTAAAGCGTTTTATATCTCCACTGGGAAAAACAACCATCATAGCCCCCCCACCACATCAACAGCTGAGTGCCACTGCCGCTGAATAGAGCCGAAAGTGTCCTCAATGGTGCCAGGACAGGAACAATTGTGAACAATAGAGCGTATCTGTCGTTACACAGGGCAGCGATAAGGTTACGCTAGCTCACCCAGGACTCATAGTGTTAGTATGATTTATGTGGACCATTGTCCTTAATCACAGTCGTCATGATTCATGGAAAAGA
The DNA here is from genome assembly GCA_029721515.1 of Synanceia verrucosa. Lineage (NCBI taxonomy): Eukaryota > Metazoa > Chordata > Actinopteri > Perciformes > Synanceiidae > Synanceia > Synanceia verrucosa. The sequence continues at coordinate 4,331,562 of CM056552.1, read as the reverse complement.
CGACGAGGAAGGAAAAGGCCGTTCTCGCTCCTTCTCTCCATTTTTTTTTTGTTAAATAATAAACTGTTTGAAAGACGTCCTGTGATTATTTCTTTCTCCCGAGGTGTCCAATCAGATATTGTCAACTATGGCTGATTTCCCCCTCATCCACTTTTCCATTATCCGCTCATTCGTTCACACTCATTTTCCCCCCTCTGTCATCCTTTTATTATCTAAGACGTGCTGATCCCTTGTTCCATCCTTCTTTCAGCTCTCCTTTCAGATGAAAACTAGACTCACACTCGTTCTGACAATGACACATAGCGGCCGTCTGCCACCATATCCCATCTACTCAGCACAATGTCCTCACCCATTTGCCCCGTGTGTGTCTTCCATTACACCTCCCTTTCCTTCTATTCATCCATCGAGCTGACCACCTCGCCCCCTCACCGGTGATCGTTTGCATCATTTCATCCGTCTTTCTCTCTCCGGGCAGCTAGCCAGCTAGAAAGCTACTGTACTTCTGCAGAGTGAATGAATGAGATGCTCAAAGACAGAAGCAGAAGGAGTGTGTTGTAGAAATAACCAAATGTATAATGGAGAGAAGACAGAAACAGAAGAGAAAGAAAAGGGGGATTAGTGGCTCACAGTGTAAAGTGTTTTTGTCAGTGTGCCCAGCATTGTTTCATCAAAAATCCCCAAGGCCAGTCTGATACGAGACGTTTCAGAGCATCAATGAGCTCCATCATCTCTTATCTATCTCATATCTGTTAGGGGTGGAAAAAATATTGATATGGCAATATATCACAATACTTTTTCTTCTGATATAATATTGATTTTTAATTTCTTAATATTGATTATTCCCCCCCCAAAAAAGTCATGTTTTGGGCTGATTGATCACGTTGACACAGCAACTTCGACAGCATGAGTATATATGTGTATATATATGTATATCTATGTGTTTCTAAATATATATGATATACACATACACACATATATAATGTATCATACGTATTGTATCGTGAAGTCCTTGCCAATACCCACTCCTAATATCTTTTGTTCTTAACTCATTGAGTGCCAGCTGTTTTCTAAAACAGCAAGTGTCTTGTTCCAGCGTTTTTTGCCCATTTTGAGTCATATTTCTAGACCCACAGAATATTTTGTACTATGTCTCTGAAAACACTGAATAGCTCAAATGAAAGAAGAGACTCTCTATTTCATCATGAAAAAAATGTTTGTTTTTATCTTGTTCCATTCTTGTTTTATCAGAGGTAGAGTAGAGGACACTTTCACCAAAATCACCACTTTTTGTCCAGATTCTGTTTGTTTTGCTCTCTAATCTCGATCGTCTCCACTTCCTGCTTTGATCTCTGTGGTGTATACCGTCTCTTTATGCTCTGACTACAAATCCCAGAAGCCCCATCATTACTCACAGGCTGCGGGAGACCGCGATTGGCGACCATCTGCTGAAAAAACACTTTGATGTCGAAATACATCAGTGGCAATCAAAGAGTTAGTATAATTTTTATCCCTCCAAAAAAGGTCATGTTTTGGGCCGATTGATCGCGTTGACTAGATAACTTTGACAGCCCAATATACATATGTATGTATATATGTATATCTATGTGGTTATAAATGTATGTGACCGTATATGTACACAAATTTTACACACACATACATATACACAACTTGTATTTTAAGCTGCATTTTAAATTTCTCATAGATCTATGTAGAATTTTGCAATATATCCCAATATCGCAATAATGTATTGTGACTCAAGTATCGCGATATGTATCGTCTCGTGAAGTCCTTGCCAATACCTACCCCTAATATCTGTGTAGTACTTAAAGCTCATGGAGGATTCTTAGATCCAGTTTAATATTTCAGCGCTGCTTTCCCTCGTACGTCCAGAAACTAACTAGCTATATCTCTTACATCGGGCCTCTGTGCTCTTTCTGCCATGTGTTTTTTTTTTTCTTAAATCCATGTATCCCTCCATACATCTCGTATACACCTCTCCCCTCCCGTCCCTGCCTCATAAAATAAGTTGCTACTTGGACGGGGTTCTCATGGTGAGTATGTTCATGTTATAATAGTGTTCCCCAAGGGTGAGGTTGTTAAACGCTGTTACTTACTGATCCTTTGGCCACACACACACACACACACACACACACGAAACAGAGATCAAGTGACTCTCAAGCGTTGGTGAAGAAAAGTTAAATGTGGTGCTGACACTTTCGGCACATGTGCCTGCTTTGTCGCACACTAGCATTCAACGCTACATATGCTAGCAATCTTTCTGTCACACACTTAAATCACACTCACTCACAATCTCTGAGAATATCTCGAGACACACATACTCTGTCTCAGACCCATTGGGGCTATGTTGTGAACCATCTGTCATCACCTTTTTGCGCTTAAACACTTGATCTGGTTTCTAGGGCAACATCTGCAGCCTATCAGCAAGCTGCAACATCCAACATGGATGTGAATGACTGACACACGCACACACACACACACACACACACACACACACACACATACTTGTTGCACACACACTTTAATCCACTGTCTCTCTCACTCACACTCACACACTGGGGGTCGGTCCTTCTGCTCCTCTGCCTCCCATTGGTTTTTGAGGTCACCTGTCAATCCCAGCACTGTTGCCGCGGCCACCTGTCAGGTGTCCCAGCATGCATTGCGAGGCCTCTCCTGTACACGCTTGGCTGGAGACTGTCACACACCGCTGGACCGAAATCACTCACTAGAACACACACACACACAGTCTGTTTGCTGAATTGAATCAATGTGATAAGCTGTCAGACGCTCGTCTCCATCCAGCCGAATGTGGTCCTCATTTTACGAGTTTGATTACAACGAGGATACTAATTATTTCCTCATCACCTCCCTGCTCTCTCTCTCTCTCTCTCTCTCTCTCCAGGTGGTCAGGGTCCCAGTGGAGAGCTGTGAGCAGTACACCACTTGTGGGGAGTGTTTGGGCTCCAGAGACCCTCACTGTGGATGGTGTGTCCTCCACAATGTGTAAGTAGCTGACATTAACACCCTTCCAGTGCATTAGACAGTAGATGATTGTGTTTGGGAGTCTGTGTCAGCTGGAAGCACCCACCATAACGTTCACACATGGAAAAACTACTGATAATCATGTTGTTGTTACTTTAAGGCCAAAGCTACTTTCTTCTAAAGGTTATTAAACTGATTTTTAGCAGTCAGATCTGCTATATTGGCACTGAATAAGACTCAATTCTCATTTTTTACTATATCCCATTTTTTTTATATAGGATATAATATAGGATATATAGTCTTTATTTAAAGGTGGGTGGGTGTCTGACCTGTAGTTCTTTTCCTTTGAGTGTTTTCATCAGTTGAAATATTTTAAAAATATTTTAATGTAAAGACTTGTGTTTAAATTTTGTAATTCAGCTGTACTGACAGCTTGAAACCTGAACACTTAATGTGTGTTCGTCAGCCCCCTCAGCTTCCTCAGCTGTGTTTAATGTGATTTTAAATGAAACAGCTGACTCCTTCTCTTTACCTCACAAAGTGTTGATCGTATATATGAAACAGGCTTTGTTTTACTGCGTGTAAATGCTCAACTAGATGGTCTGTATGGGGACCCTGAACACTGCATTCAGCCAACTGCTGCTTTGAATGCGGGATCTATTTTTAGCACCTTGTAATAACTTTGGTAAAATGCCTTTTAATCAGTCACACAGTTATGAGTCATAGAGGAAATCTAAATAGTTTAAACATAAGCATATTCTAAAATGAAAATGAAAATAAATTAGAAAACCCTGAAAAGTGTTAATGTTGACGCAGGCCGATATAATCCAGTACTCGTCTTTTTGCTGTAATTGGACCGATATCCCATATCAATATTGGCTCGGGACATCCCTAATTTGTCTTCTGATATAATTTTTTTATTTCTTAATATTGATTAAAAAAAAAAAAACGTGCCAATTGTAAATCCAGAACTACTTCCACACCTCCACTCCGCAAGATCTCACTGTGTATGCAGTATGTATACATATATATGTACTGTATGTATATGTACATACAATATATTGATTATCTCAGTATCACTGTATTGTGATATTATCGTTATCCTGGGCAAATTATCAAGTTAGTATCGTACCATGAGGTACCTGGTGATACCCAGCCGTAATATTATTTGTGTTTGGTTTTCGAACTTCGTCTCATGTGTGCTTCAAGATTAGATTGCTGTGTAAGATTAGATTTACAACAGTGGAAGTGGAGATTAATCTGGTCTCTCACAAGTGTACAGTAACACATGGTCGGCTTGTAATATCTCCATTTCCCTCCTTTGACCTGAGGGCTTGTATGTAGTGCACACAGGAGGGAGTGATAGCAGTTAGTCGTTACTGAAAGGTGACAGGATGTTAAACCACAGTTGGAGCACCTCAAGCATTTGGCATAATGCCATCTCTCTGTGCGTTAATTAAACCTACAAAACATATCACCAACCTGTCTTTCCTCAAGGCCCGCACACACACACGGCACCTGTGTTTCTTCATTTTAGCAACACACACACTTGAATGAGTGTTATCCTTCTGTTTGGGCACATTTTGACCTTGTCTTGAATGCAGTTTGCTTATTTCTCACCTGATGGTGTTGCCAAATCTCGCCGAAGCCCTTCCAGCCAAATTGGTATTAATAGACAAATTATTTATTAGCCTTCGTTCGGCCCTCTGGTGCTTTCAGCCGCATCTTATTAAGAGTCGTGGTAGTTTCAATCAGCAGCAGGATCGAGCGGGGAATCCACGTAAAACACACACATGCAGGTGTTTCTAGACAAATGAGCACTCTTCTTTTAAATGTATTCACACAGCCACGCACCAGAGGAGCGGTAGAAAAAGAGGTCTATAATGAGAAAACATGTACATACCTATGTGCATCTCTACTCATGCCTGTACTGTGTGTTAGTGACTCCTGGGGGAGTGGTTGGCGACAGCTTTTTCTTGCTGAGCCCGAGTGAAGGCTAACTAAACGAGGGCTGGGGGGGGGGATGCTGCTCAGAAGAGGCAGTTAGCGTTTTTTTTTTCCCGTCTCTCTCTTATTGTTAAAGCCTCGCGAATGCTGCATCAGCACTTTCCTCTCACCACCGGGACCAGTTGTTGTGAGGTGAAGTGATAGCTAATGCATTATGAATAGCTAATAGTAAAAACCGCTACGATATTGGGCTGTATGCTGATTTTTAGCACGATCAGTCGCCTCGTAATAAGCTGGGGAAATTGCTGACCCCATTGATACGCCGCTGGTAGGAATTGTATCATTTTTACGGTTCAGGGAAACTTTAATGATCGCCTGTATATCTTCCCAGAAGTTTGAATGGGGTGGGGCTGTAAACTGAAAAGATGAGGGCGACTGGATGTTCATGTAGCTTAGCGCTTCTTGCACAAATGTCAGGGCCAATAAGGTAATGATATAAAGGCCTACAGTAATGGCTGGGGGAAGCTATTAGCCTATTCATCTTCTGTTATTGCTCCCATTTCTGTGTGACGTGATGGCTGTGCATGTTTGTCATCTTAATATGATTGTCATATTAGCTTAACAGTTGCTCATATTCCCCATCTCCCTTCTCATCACCTCTTTTCTCACTCATCTGTTCTTTCCCTCCTCTCTTTTTGTGTCTGTCTTTTCTTCTCCTCTATCCTCTTTTTCTCTTTTGCCTCCCAGTTGTTCACGTAAAGACCGATGTGAACGAGCTGGAGAGCCCCAGAGGTTTGCTTCTGACCAGAGGCAGTGTGTGGAGCTCACCGTTCAGCCCAGAAATATCTCCGTCACCATGTCTGAAGTCCAGGTATGTCCTCTGTTGTCTATAGTCCCGATAGTCAGCAACTGGTCTAGAAAGGGACACAGCACCACAGATGAATTTGAATGACAAATACCTACGATTAATTTGTGAAAATGAGCAGTAGCCTCTGTGAAAAGTCATTTTGCAGGAGTTGTGATGCTCAAAATTATTTATGAAACCGCAGTAGTAGCAGCAGAGGTTTTTTTTTTTTTTTTTTTTTTTTTTTTTTTTTTTTTGGCGGCTCATCAGGGTTTGTCCCAGTATGCCAGATGCCACCCCGCCACTGGCTGTGGTGAAGAAGTGCGCTAAGTTGTGATCCAGCAGGAGAACCACTGATGCTTTGTGGTTTAGTTTCTATGTTTAGTGTTGTTAGGGGGGAGGAGTGATGCTGAGGATGGCTTCCAGTGTGTCCACAAGCCATGACTTCAGGCCCCCACAAAAAGGCCTGAACATAAAAATGGTGAAAAGCAGTCCAACCCCATGATTCAGTACTACATGGTCTGATCCAAGTGTGCTCCACTGCCCCTCGGCTGGATCCTCATCTCATTGTAACAGTGTTTACTAGGGGTGTGAAAAAATATTGATATGGCAATATATCGCAATACTTTGTCTTCTGATATAATATTGATTTTTAATTTCTTAATATTTTTTCCCCTCCAAAAATGTCATGTTTTGGGCCTATTGTAAATCCAGAGCACCTTCTGCACTTTGAAATAAAAATTTAAATAAAAAAAAAAAAAATAATAAAAAAAATAAAAAAAAATCCACTTAAACGCGATAACTTTGACAGCCCAATATATGTGTCTATATATGTGTATGTACATATACTGTGTGTGTATATATGTATGTATATATACATTTGTATACAAATATACATACATTTATATGTACATACTGTATTTACAACTTGTATTTTAAGCTGCATTTTAAATTTCTCAGTGATCTATGTACAATATCACAATGTATTGCAATATCACAATAATTTATCATATCGTAACTCAAGTATCGCGATACGTATCGTATCGTATCGTGAAGCCAGTACCCACCCCCTGGTGTTTACTAATGTTTTTTCCAGACATACATGCATAAGTCTGTACTCTGTAACTCTGTAAAGGTGCGTCTATGTGTGATAGCTCTCATTCTGTCAGCAGCTAACCTCATAGGTTTGACTGATTACACTTTCCCACCGCTCATTAACACAAACACATTAACCTTGCTGTAATAGCTGCTCGGACTGACGCACACATTCATGCACTCACCCTCCTTTATTCCTGCTGCTGTCATATATACTCATACCCACGCTTGACTCCCCCCCACCCACCTCCCTTTCTGCAACACCCATTAACCCTCATGTCATATCTTATAACAATCCATGTACACCATGTCCTTCCATTGATCTTGTACCGATGGTCCCTCTCTTTCTGTCTCTAGCTGGTCCTCCAGGCTCGTAACGTGCCTGATCTGTCAGCGGGGGTCAACTGCTCCTTCGAGGACTACGTGGAGACGGAGGGACGGATCCAGGGTGGACACATCTTCTGCCTTTCCCCCTCAGTCCGGGAAATCATCCCGATCACAAGGAACAAAGGTCGGGACAGAGAGGGTGAATTAAAGAGTGATGAAATCATCGGGGTAGTGAGGTCACTGGGTGGAGGCGGTGGGTGGTTATGGGGAGATTTGTGATATATTTGAGGAATGTAGCAGTGAACTCTTTTTTATGTTGATATTCCATTTGACATGTTTCATGCTTATGTCACTTTCCCTTCTTTTGGCATCTCCTTACACTGACCTGTCGCCTCCTTAAGGGTTTTTTGTACGTTAGAATTGTAGAAACAGATTTTAACGTTACCGGATGATTTGTTTAGTGCATCTATATTCAGAATACCTTGTCACCACCAATAAGGCTCACCCATTCCCTTTCAAAGCACCCGAACACAAGTCTACATTTATCGACTGAAAATAGAACTGTGTTTGAATTCCCATTATCATGCATTATGCGCTGTTGTCAGTTTCATTTTATTTTTTTCTCTTTCTAAAGACGCTGGTAATGCTCCTAGCTTTTTTTTCAAAGCAGTGACTTCAGTGTGGTTTATTGTTGCATTTAAAAATATCTGTCTTTTTTTCGTCGCACCTGTTTGATGTCCAGTTCTGTCAAGCCAAAAATGATTAAAACTCCACGTTCAAAGCCCTGAAAATGTCAGATAGTGCGCTCTAAGATTCCTCAAAATGACATCTCAGTAGTTCTTCAACTGAGCCCATTATGCCCCATTATGAGCTCTCATCAGCTCTGGCATCCAAACACTGATTGGTGCTGCTATTTTTAATGCCACCCTACTGAGGGTGTGACATGAGCGGTGTGTTGCTAAGCTACAGTGTTTCCTTGTGTGTGTGTGTGTGTGTGTGTGTGTGTGCGTGTGCGTGTGTGTGTGTGTTATCTGTTATCTGTTAGGTCACACAAGTGGAATTCAAATTTCCAAGTGTGACATTTTGCTAATGGATAAATAGTTCATTAACTCATTGAGTGCCAGCTGTTTTTATAAAGCATTTTTGTCCATTTTGAGTCATAGTTCTAGACCCACAGAATATTTTGTACTATGACTCTGAAAACACTGAATAGCTCAAAGAAAAGAAGCGACTCTCTATTTCATCATGAAAAAAAATTCTTTGGCACTTAAAGAGTTAATAAAATTGTAAAGATAAGGGAATATTAGCCAAAATATGTTTATTCTAATGTATCTATTGTAGGTGACAAGCGGGTGGTGAAGCTCTATCTGAAGTCCAAGGAGACGGGCAAGAAGTTCGCCAGCGTCGACTTTGTCTTCTACAACTGCAGCGTCCACCAGTCGTAAGTTACCATGGCTGTATATCTCTGGGTATTTATTTTTTTTATCATGTTTTAGTGTTTTCCCTCTTGTTCTTTTTAAAGAGTCAGTCTCTATCCAGTCCCCCATGGGCTGTCTCATGTTACCGTCCATGAGAGACACGGTTAGACCCCCTCTCTGACCTCCACAGGGGGCTCGGGTTACTTCTGGAGTTGAAAATCGAACGTACCGTATATGAGAAACGATTGGGATGTGAGATGGTAATTCTAGTCTTATTATCATAACCCACGACACGCACTAATGATGCTTCGATGATTAATTCATTATGCGATAGTGTGCCGTAATGCCTCCCAATCACAGACTCTAACCACATTAACGCCTCCTCCTCACAAATATTCCTTATGCCAGACTGTGGTACGCTGGATGAAGTCTTGTACCTTTTCCAATGAGTTAGTCTCCTTCACACTCCAGACACCCTCAGCTTTCTGGCCCAATCGTGGTTCACTGCCTCTCCTAATCCACCTTCTGCTGAAAATCTGCACCACCCATCGCGCCACGCCCTGAGGTCAGTCCTACCAGTCCGATGCACCCTTCCGGGGTAAAAAAATCCTCCATGTCCATCCACCCCGCCCCACTTGATACCCTTCCTCCTGTCCATTCGTGATCCAGGGTAGGCTGAAACGTCTGCTGGGGTATTAGCCTCGGGGCAGCAGATGGCTCGGAGGCCCCTTGGGTGTCAGGCAGCTCCATCCTGGCTTCCCTCTGGATGTTAGATGAGCCTCCTTCGAGGATTGTCCACAAACACACACATACATAGACATGCAGAGCCACACCTCTCCCTCTGCTCTGTCACTTACAGCTCATTGAAGCCTTGAATGTCTCAGACACCTAATCCGTTACTGTGACCTTTAACCCTTAAACCCTTCTCCTTGCCCTTGTACAGAAAATCCCCTGCTACGGCAACAATGATTAGCTCAGCTGGTTAAGGGTGTGGTGGTTTACAATGTCAACTCCCAGTTAATTTATGTCCCATAAGGACCCCATGATGTTTGCTCTTAACTCTTTCACCGCCTGGGGAACATCTAGCGTCAAACATATAACCTGTGAGAACAAACTGCCTCATGTCAAAACAGAAAATACCTAGTTTATAAAAACAAAGCATGGTCTCCTTATGGATGAATTAAAACGTGGTGTCACATTAAATATTCTAATATGGCAATAAGAAAGTGAGAAATGACGCCCATTTGAAGACATTACCCCAATTGTCTCTGGTTAAATCAGCTCTCTGGGCTGATCTAATGCAGCCTCTGAGTGATGTAATGGACACTTTTAATGAAGTTACAGATGTGACGCGTTGCATCTTCGGCATCGACTCCGACGGCGGCGAGAGAGGCTGAGATAAGGATCCCATTTGGAGTTGACGCTGCGGCGTCCATACCCGCTGTGCCCTCCGGACATCAGTTTGCGGCGTCTGATGAGATCAGACTGGTAATGTCGTTGGCGTAATGACTTTGACGGCCACATGCGAGGCTCCGTTTCCAGGATGCTCGTTGGTTCTTTGCAGAGCCAAGTTTTGCTCTAATGGGCTTAAACTCAAAATCCTGCAGGCTTTTACACAGGGAAGGAATCAGACACACTCAAAACACGGCGAACACATTTCCGAGCAGAAACAATATTCATCATGTGGATGACATGGATTCCTGCACGTCTATTTTTGCAGTCTCATGCTATACTGTTCACTGCTAGCATCAACACTAGCATATTGACACCCAACCCCCATCCCCAAAAAACCCACACCCCTCCTGCTTATTTACTCTACTGATTACATCGTGGCTCTTGCCTTTTCAAAAATGCCATAAATTTGCATAGTGGTATTAATCTAATTAGAATTCCCACTGTTTCAGTTTAAGGGTTGCCGAGATTGAAATAGAAAATCACCCACGGCCATGATTGCTCCTTAATTAAATATTTCGATACGCTTTTTCCTCATTCCACAGCCCCCCATTTATTAAAGATGGGCAAGATAGTCAGGCGATGATTTGGGGTTTAATTGTCTGTATGAAGCACCTTTTCTCGCCATGGTTAATGTGGTTCGGGCAGTGAATGGGTCATTTGTTGTCTGATTGAGGGTGCTCTTGGAGTAATTGGGAGAAAACAGTGCGTAGAGAGAGTACAGTTTTCTAAAAAAGTGTGGTTCAGAGGTAAACCAGCTTTTAAGTGTTTTGTTTTCCAGATGTTGCTCTCAGACTCTCAGTCATGTATTAATACAATGCTCTGCATGCATACCAGTCCCTCTGTGTTTTATTAACCCCCCACAAATTTTTAAAGGGATCCAGTAATGATGGGAGAGAATCTCGAGGGTCATTAAATTATTCACCTCAACTCCTTTGAAATGAATAGCAGCCAATAAATAACTCATTTTGCCAAGTGCAGGAGTGTCTGGTAGAGATGCTAAGAGAGCGGATTGTATTTAGCACTCCAAACTGACCGAGGAGAGGAGAGAGGAGCAAATCATAGCCCATTGTGTCAGGCCCTGAAAAAAAAAACAAGTTCCAAAGCTATATGCAGCTCGATTAGCATCTGAATATGAACGGATTAAATTAGCATGATGAGCGTGGCCATACGGGCAGCGTGTTTGCAGACGCTCAAATCCTCCAGCGGCTAACGGCGTCAGTGAGGAGGAACAAGGAGATACGGGGGGGGGTCTGAAAAAAGGAGCCCACCCCTGGACAAGAGAGGAATTATTGAACGTCTTTAAGTGGCCCTGGGTGGGCTTTTTCTGAAAACGATCCGCACCCAGGCTAAAAGAGAGGTTTGGACATCCTAAGGCGGTTTGTGACGGGGGCCCAGCAGGGGGGTTGTCAGACAGGGCCCACTGCTGGCCTTGGGTGCCACTCATAATGGCACCAGCTTTTATTTCAAAGGCCATCGTCATAAAAGTCCCAGATCGTTGGTAGCGGTTACCTGCTGATATTTTGCTCGTTATTTCAAAAAGTCACTGGTGCACTAACAAGGTTGATTTGACATGAATAAAAGATAAAAAGTCCAGATAAAACAGATTATTATCAGGGCTTAGCTGCAGATTTGTTTTTGCGGTATGAACTGTTAACTAATACGCTATAGTGTTCGCTGCTTGGTTCTCGTTACCTGCTGGGTTAAGTCGGTGTCGTACTGTATTTTGATGAGCACTGATTCATCGCTTGGGCCCCGACATAAAAAGACTCTTTGACATTCAAACGAGTGGTTGTTGCAGAGCTAACAAACACCATCAAGCCACACAATGAGCTCGGCTAACTCACCATGAGTCCATTTGTCTTGCATCAGTAACGTCGTCTGCTCTTTTGTTCACTATTGACGCTCCTTCTTCTGTGTCCATCTCACTTGGGACCAAACATTGAGCTAAAACATTCAGTCCTGCTATTTGAGTCAATGCACTGTATGCTAACCTAACTTAGCATAGCCTGATCGCCTTCCCTCCATTTGTTGACAGCATTGACAGATCTCCTGTTTGCTCTGGTGTGGTATTAAGAGGGCTGTTATTTCCTTCGCCGTGCATCCCTCATTCTAAATGGACAGCTTCTCTCAGCACAATGCTAAATTGGTCAATTAAAGCGGCAGCGGGATTGAATTAAGCTCCAGCCTCTGATCTCGCTCAAAAGGAGGGGTCTGGCCTGGAAACGATCACTTACAGTGCACACCTGACAAACGAGCGGCCCTAATTGATCCAAATGAATCCACGTCGGGCTTTGATGGAACCGTATATTCCCTCTGTCTCAGCGCTCAAGAGTTAAAGCCCCAATTTTTCATGCGGATGAGTGGAAGGGCTGTTGGTGTTTTACACAGGGTTAAAACACACTTGAGAGCTTGTGTTCACTGTTGTCATAACAGTTCAGACATTCACACCTGGCAGATGTGGTTGAATGCAAATCAGCCTGTATGTTAAGCACCGCTATGCTCTCTTTTATTGTTATGGCTCCAGACTTGCTTACCTTGACTGTATTGGATGTAGTATTTCATTATATTTCCAATAAACCATATGCTCGCACAAACCGTTAACAGCTAAATGAGTCACACGGACGAAATTGTGACTACAGTAAGCGTCGTAATAAAATGAAAGTATTTTATTTGTGAGATCGTTATGGTTGCATTAGATAATGCTGCACACATAAATGAGATGCAGAGTAGAGGGGTATCTCTCCAGGGCTGAGAGAGGACCAATAACATGAGGCGATGTAGATAAACTGCATGCTTGAACCTGCCTGGCTTTCCTCCGCCGCTCACCTTAGATGCACATACACACTCTGCACACACACTTCCAAACTTTCAACCTAATGTTTCCTCTCTCTCCCCTGAGACTCCCATGCAGAGCCCTGTGGGCAGCATCCTCCCCCCATTCCTATTTCCTCCCCTCTCTCCCACGATACCTGGCGTCTAAACCTCTCTCAGGGAAATCCACCCGCTTTTGATCCCCTCCCCTCCTCTTCTTCCTCCCATCTTTCTCTTTCAGCCCGTCTATCTGCACCTCGTCTCGGCTAAAGCAGGTGAATTTAAAATGGTGGAGCGCTCTTAGCCCGGCGGATGAAAGAGAGCTTTAGACAAAGAACAGGCAGGCAGCTTTTTAAAATGAGGAGGCAGCGAATGAAAGGGATGGATAGAGCGAGAGAGGCAGAGACGGGAGGGACAGAAAGAAAGGCTCAGGGGCTGAATGGATGGAGAGAACGCCACAGAAGAGGGGTAGAAAGAGGGGGAAGAGGGAAAATGTATGCAGAGAGTCGGCTGATTGTGAGGAAGATCATTGAACATGTAGGAGAGGAGAGTGATGATTGAGGCATGTGAGGAGGAGAAAGAAGTTGATAGGAGGGTTGGAAGATGGGAGGAGGAAAGAATTTGACATTGGGTGATGAGTAGACATGAACTATTGAAGGGAACGACATCTTAGGAGTAAAGATTTAAGAAAACATAATGGGGTAATGTTTATTTAGTATATTCTGTGTTCTGTCAGAGTCAGAACTCCATACTTCTTCTTCTATTTTTTTTAATCCATCCACTACACTTTATGGTGACAAATCAGATGGAGAAGACATCATCATCAGTCAAACATCCCAAAATCCATGTCTATGCCCTTAAACCAGCTCTAAATATTCAGAAACCAAAACCATATTCCTCATGTCATAAGGAGGAGATGACATAGAATGACCTTTTCTAACCAGTTCACAGTTTATTTAACGCATAAAATAAAAGTATTACTGATCCAAAGCCAGTAATTGCATTCGGTTGCTGCTACATGGTGACTTGGTGCATGACATAAAAACATGTAAACTTAATGCAGAGGTAAGAACCGAAGATGACAAAGTGACTAAATGTGAATGCAGAAACTCTGATTATGTGGTTAAAAAAAAACAGACAACAGACAAAAACAGTACAATATGGCAAATAAACAAAGGCAAGAACTGTATAGAAGGTGCAAATAGTCAGAAATAGTGCAAACGGTGGACCATTGGCCCTCTTGATTAAACCTGCTGCAGAGGGGAAGAAACTCTTCTGATGCAGCGTTGACGCGTTAAGATAAATAATTTAGACTCAAGTCATAGAACAAGTGACCGTGAGCGTCTCACCTCTCTGTTTCAGATGTCTCTCCTGTGTGAACGGCTCGTTCCCATGCCACTGGTGCAAATACCGCCACATGTGCACCCAGAACGCCAACGACTGCTCTTTCCAGGAAGGGCGCGTCAACATCTCCGAGGTATGTTTCGCCCAGTTCCTCCACAGTGCTTTAATCTTGACATCAGTCGTTTTTATAGCTCTGATGCAATTTTATATGTATTTCCCTCGACAAAGTGTGGGGTAAGTCTGACACGCAGCTCAAGAGATTCAATTTGTTTTATAGTCTTGGGGGACTGTAATAAAAAGGGCAATAGTTCCTGGTGGTATAACTGCTCTTTTTCACATACATTATGTAGGGATGTCCCAATCCAATATTGATACTGGATATTGGTCCGATATCAGCAAAAAATGGAGTATCGGATTACATCAGCCTGCATCTAAAATGTCCGATATTAACACTTTTCAGGGTCTAATAATTTATTTTTTATTTATTCTATTGAATTCTAGAATTTATATATTATAGAGGTGAACCACAGCATTATTAGAATTGATAATTTATATATTTATATATATTACAGAATGTAATATTTTGATAATATATTTTTACTTATAATAATACATTTTTTGTTTGCATTGGATTTTTTCAAGTTATTATTTGAGTAATATCACTTGATCAAACCTTTTCTAATATTCCATATTACAAAGTAAGTAATAAAAGTGCATGTGATTAGTGCTGATTTTGTATTGGATCAATATCAGTGTCAGCCAATACTCAAGGCTGCAATATCGGTATCGTATCAGAAGTGAAAAAGTTGTACTGGGACAGCCCTTACAGTACGGCTGATCACACAGTAAAGCTTGTTTCTCGTCTTCTGCATGCAAACATTACAACAACATAGGCAGAAATTCAACTGCACACACACACACACACACACACACACACGCACACACACACACACACCTTTAGCCTGGCACCTTCTGTGGCTTTTCGCCTCAGTGTTTCCTCACATCACCCTGCTGTGTGTGTCTGCTGTCTGTTTCTGTAATAGCGGCTCTTGGCTCAGTGACAACAGCTTGTGTACTGTGCAGCAATAATTCTGTCGTGGCCCATAAGGCCATAAGCAGGCCGGAATGAATGACTGTCTATGGAAATACTGCCTTGTTCTTACATAGCCAAATGCTGCATTAGCATAAAAGCTAATATCAATCGTGCCAAGTGGAGGCTACAGTGGGCGACAGGCACGGCATAACAAGTGTTTTTTTTTTTTTTGTTGCTGGAGTGTATACAGGGATATTAGTGATGGACACACACAGCCAGGCTGTGTTGTCATTGTGCTTTCCTCTTTTTCTTTCACTCTCCAAACACACTCTTGCATATATTAAGAGACGCAGAAAAATGCATTCAAATGCATATTTTGTCAGTGGACTTATGGATGTAAATCCGCTGCACTCCCAGGTGACTGACAGTCATGCCTGTTCTTTATCTGATTGATGCCTCAGTCCCACCTCTATCTCCCTGTATTTGTGCTCTGACTCGCCCCGTTATCTCCATGCAGATTAAAGCCCCCCCTTGTTGGCCAGTCTGAATCACCAGCCTTTATTAATTGGTCAACCTTTATCCAATTACTTCCCTCTTTATCTCCTCTCTCAACCGGAGCTGTGCAGATTCCCAAAAGCTAGCATGCTAAACCACAGCCTCCACGGTGCCTGTTGAAAACAGCACACGGGCCCAGCCTTCACGCCTCACGGAGCTAATGTTAGAGGATTAGCGCGCCCATCTGCAAGACATGGGGAGAGCGCTGGCTAGCGCGCTGTGAGAGCTGAGAGAGGCCGGAGGGGCGACGGATGGGTAAACAGGAAAGGCCTGCAACGACGAAAAAAAAAGCTAAGGACCGCAGCATGTGCAAAGAAACGATAGACGAGGAAGGACGAGAGTGTAACATGTATTAGAGAAAAGCTTAGCTCGTGATTAATTACAGTTTTCGAGACAATCTGATGTGAAGTATCTTAATCCGTGTACCATTCATTCATTCATTTTAAAAAAAAAAACAACAAAAAAAACAAAATAATGAATTTTCTCAATATTTCTGATTTAAGTGTTTTTTTTTTTATTCTGAGTTTGTTCACAAATGGAAAATGGATAATGGGCAATTCTGCCATTTCATCCAATTCGTGAACAAATGAGCAGCTCGTCATTTTCGACTGCGCAAATGACCAACGAATAGGCATGATTGTGCTCTCTGCAAGAGACTTTGAGAATTATTACTCAAAAAATACAGAGTGAAGTACTTCATAATATTTTAGGTAATATTTAAACATGTACTAAGTCCAAAAATAACAGTTTCATTCAGAACTTGGCAAAAATCCATCTTCAGAGATAGCAGAAGACACTTTGTTCTGTTGTTTTGGAAGGCAATATATTTACAGTAAAAAACTAAAATGCCAGGGACATTTACTTTATCCCACAAGTTTAATAAATGATGAACACATGGTCACTCACGCACTGGAAAACAACGAGCATCTCATTTGACCACGAATTTGCAACAGGCGGCTGGCTCGACGGCAGTACGCAACTTGCGGTAAATGAAAATATCCGAATTGGATGAAACGACGGAATCACCTGTTATCTGTTTTTTTCCATTTTCCATTTGTGCCCAAAATTGGAAATCAGAAAAACGAGTCATTATCCTTTTTTCATTTTGGTTTTGGGAACAAATATTGAGAAAAGTTGTCATTAAGTTGTTATTTCGTTTTTTTTAGTTTTATTTTGAAAGTAGAATGAACGAATGATAGAGGGTTTTATCTTAACTGCTCCCACAGTAAAAATGTGTTTGGAGGTAGGAGATGGAGATGAGTGAGGACATGGAGAGGAAGCATGGCGAAGGGATGAGACAGATTTAGAGGAAGATGAAGAGACTGAAAGAGGCAGCAGGAGGAGAGAAGGGATAGACAGACCAGCTGACAGCAGCATGTGGATGGAGAGACCTCTCCTGTCACCTCCTCTGCCCAACAAACCTCGGACCACATGCTCCACTGGAGGATCCATCATCTGCACTGTCACACACACAGTCATTCATCATCCTTCTCCTAGCTGCCATATCCATTAGTTGCGCTCTCAATGCCCCAACAAGTACAGCTCTTCCTGTAGGCTAGACTTATCCTTCTCCTCTCCTGCCCATCTTTCACCACTTTGATGCTCATTCACCCCCTTTTTTTCCCCCTGCATCCTTCTTTATCTTCACCTTCACTGCCTCTGTGTGTGGATTATATGTAGTTGAAGAAAAGAGAAAGAGGACAGAAAGGTACCTCTCTTTCTTTAATACCTCATGGTTTGGCCTCTTTATCTACGGGTGGAGTGGGAATGAGATGTGGGGATGTGTGTGCGCGCGCTCATATGATTGCACCCTTAATTTAGACCTCAAACGCTCCTTTTTGCCATGCAGTTGCTCACCTCTGAATACAAATAGCAGTGTTTAAGAGTGAAATCGTCTCCACTCACAGCAGACGCTGCTGCGCTCTCATGTCGACAGGATTAAATAAGACTCATCTTCAGGCTGCGATCAAAGGCCAGATAGAAGTTTCCACACAGAGTTCAGAAGTGGCTGCTCCATCATGCCTGAATCCGTGACTCTGGATGGCAAAGCTAAGATAAAATGTAGGACCAGCAGGTCAGATGTAGGGACAAAGTCCAAGGTTAAGAGCTGAACCTTTTTATATCCCTGCTTCACCGCTCTTTCCTCCATTTCTTTCTTAAGGGCACAAAAAAAACCTTAAAAATGAAAGTTTCAGCTCAGTAAATGTTAATAAACATCAGTGTCCTCATTCTGAATATAATAGACATCAAACAGTTCGACATCAAACATTTTTCTTCCCTTCTTCTAGCATCTCACTGTCATCTCTTACTGTACACACTCTGAATCTTATGTTACCATGGCAACCCAGAGGATTGGTATGTTGCAGACAAGCACTTTTTCCCCCTTTTATATATATATATTTTTTTATTTCTCTCGCAACCAGCACTGTCTCGTCCGTCTATAATTTGTTCAACCAAATTACATTGTATGGAATACTTTTTTTTTTATAACAAAAGATATAGTGAGTTAAAAGAAATGAAATCCCAACAAAAAAATGTATTAAGCCAACCAAAGAGTAGAAGCGCTGTTTGTTTTTGTGAAAAGACTACGTCAAGATCGGGAAGAAAGAGATAGAGTCAGTGGGGAGGAAATAAATATAATGAGTGACATTTCCAAATCAAATATGCATGAATCAACAATGCCTCCAAACAAACAAATTCAGGAATTAAGGAGCGACCGGGCGGAAAATTACAGGAGAGGAGTAAGAGTTACTTTATTATGGAAAAAAAATAAATCTGGAGAGAGGAGGGTTATAGTGAAAGAAGGATAATAAAAGGATAGTGATATGTCTTTTTTCATATAGTACAAGGTTACCTTCCTTTTTATAAGGAACTAAATTGCCATTTTTCCTCCATTTCTCTCTACTTTTTTCCCCTTCCACACCCCTGAACATAAAGTGCTATTCTGAGCTGAAGCCTTGATGAGTGCCAGCCAAGGTTTTCTCTGGTTCAGCTATGTTAAGACATGCTTTCGTGTTTGTTTTGCTGCAAAGCAAAGGCTCAGTCTCACTCCAGCAATCAAGGCAGCGGTTAAGTTGATTGAGATTTGTGGAACAGTTTTTTCTTCCTCCCCTCCTTAAAATCTCTGCCTATCGCAACTTCCTTCGTCTCTCTTTTGAGTTTTCACTTAACATGTTACAGACAGGTTTTCGTCCTTTTTTTAAACAATGCTGTTATTGTTTGCTTTGGGGGGAAATCTAAGAGTGATGTGCTTCCAGATGTGGTTATGTGGTTTGCATTTATGTCCAAACTCTCCTCTTTTGTGATGTTATGACAGGATGTAGCCTTTATGAGCATTATGCTGTCCTGCACTTTCTTTAAATGTAATCCAGCGCTCATCTCTTCAGTCGTAGCCTCCTCATCACGGCTGAGTGCCATGCTGTGTGAGGCTCCAGTGATGAATTTTTCACTCTTTTATAAATTCAACACCTTCCACTCATTGTCCTCCTTCTGTCCACTGGAGAGACAATGTCCTCCTCTTCTTCATCACCCCTTTATGTTGTCTGTGTGTGAACATTTTTAAAGCAATTATTTTACATTTTGCTGAGCAAATATGCTTCTCTTTCTTCTTTCTTTCTCTCCGTGTGCTGAGCTTCAGAGTTACTCATAGGTGGATTGAGGCTAGCTGTTTCCAGTATTTGTGCTAAACTAAGCTAACTGAGCTTCTGAGTTGCTCATAGGTGGATTGAGGCTAGTCGTTTCCTCCTGTTTCTAGTCTTTGTGCTAAATTATGCTAACAGAGCTTCAGAGTTGCTCATAGTTGGATTGAGGCTAGCTGTTTCCAGTCATTGTGCTAAGCTAAGCTAACTGAGCTTCAGCATTGATCATAGTTGGATTGAGGCTAGCTGTTTCCAGTCTTTGCGCTTAGCTAAGCTAACTGAGCTTCTGAGTTGCTCGTAGTTAGATTGAGCCTAGCTGTTTCCTCCTGTTTCCAGTCGTTGTGCTAAGCTAAGCTAACTGAACCTCAGAGTTGCTCATAGTTGGATTGAGACTAGCCATTTCCAGTCGTTGTGCTAAGCTAAGCTAACTGAACCTCAGAGTTGCTCATAGTTGGATTGAGGCTAGCTGTTTCCAGTCTTTGTGCTAAGCTATGTGAGCTTCAGAGTTGCTCATAGTTGGATTGAGGCTAGCTGTTTCCAGTCGTGCTAAGCTAAACTATCTAAGCATCAGAGTTGCTCGAAGTTAGATTGAGCCTGGTTGTTTCCTCCTGTTTCCAGTCTTTGTGCTAAGCTAAGCTAACTGAACTTCATAGTTGCTTGTCGTTAGATTGAGCCTGGCTGTTTCCTCCTGTTTCCAGTCTTTGTGCTAAGCTAAGCTAACTGGCTGCTTGCTGTAGTTTCACATTTACCCTGCAGACATCTAACTTTTGGCAGCGAAGCAAATAATGTTGAACTCCTCCTCTTTTAATACAGTCAAAAATTCACATTCACACTCAGCCTCTGCTGTCTGTTGCCAATTACACAAATGTAATGTTAGCGTGTGACACGCTGTCCCCAGACTCTGCATTAATAAGAGAGGCTGGATGCAGGCTGCACTCGGAGCAAAGCACCGCCGTATGCATGAATATATTTTCTCAACACCCTTAACCAAGCACATACACTTATAGCCTACCCACACATTCTTAAACAGTCACAGAAAGACATGCTTACTCTCTGCCTTTCTCTCACACACACACACACACACACACACACACACACACACCGTCTCTCCATGGCTGAAAGGGTTATTTGTGATGGAGGTGTGAAGGCCCCGGACCGTGACATTCTGGCACACGGTGTTTACCCTGGCTGGTACGCCGACACTGAACAGAACACACACACACACACACACACACACACACACACACACTCTAGAGAAGGACATCCCACAGATTGTAGGCCAAGGCTGCTTGAGGGGCCTCGCTATATACGGTATGTGTGTTTGCCTATGCTGCTTTAGTGTGTGTGTGTGTGTGTGTGTGTGTGTGACTGTCACTGGTTCTTATCAGGACAAACCAGCAGCACAGAGCTGCAGGGGGCATGTGGGCGAGGGGGGAGGGTGGAGAGGGCAAGTGGTTGAATAATATCCACCCTCTCCTTTTTTTTTTCCTCCTTCCCTCTCTCCCTCCTGTCTTTATCAGTTGGTAGTATCCATCCTCTCCCCTCATCATCATCATCCTCCTTTATTTTTCCTCACTTCCCTTCCCACACAGTGCCTTCACCCAAATCATGTTTCGACAAGTCTGTCGCCTTTTTTCTGCCCACTGTCACGATCCACAGACTCCATTCTTGTCCATCTGTCCTTCCCTCATCTGCCATCTTTCACTCTTCATCTTGTCTTCTGTCGCCACGCACAGTGTCCTTGTTTGCTCTTATTTTCTAATTGTTAATTAGTCTCATTTATTTCTCCATTCCACCGATGTGCATCATGTCGTTAGTAGCTGGACACATATTTCTGTCTAATACTAATGTTTGAGTCATATTTAATAAAACAGAAACAATGCCGGGAAGAGGAAACAAGTATGAGAAAAATGGGTGGAGGTGGGATCCGAAACAATGCAGCCCTTGCAGTGCTTAATTTGTTTCACGAGGACAAACCAAAGACAGACAGACGTGCTGTAATTGAGACCAGATGTAAACAGAGAGAGAAGGGAAGAAACAAAAAAGTAAAGAAAGAAAGACAAGGGCAGGGAGGCGAACAGAGAAGCCTGGCAGTAACAAGCGGCAGATTACATCGAGTGACGCAATTTCTTTTCCAAATGCACCGCATGGTTGAAGGGAAGGGAGGCTGAGGGAACATGGAGAGGAAGTGAGGGCGACATGTAACCACATGGCTTCTTTGCCAGAGGCTTCCTAGTCGGGCCGTGATCGTCCAGTGTTTAACTCGTTGGCAAAGTACTCACATTCTTCACTTAAGCAGAAGTACAGATACTTGTTTAAAAAGAGACTCAAGTAAAAGTAGAAGTACTGATTCCTTTACTTTAGTAAAAGTAAGAAAGTACAGGTTCTGAACTTTACTTAAGTACAAAATTAAAAAGTAGAAATGA
Organism: Synanceia verrucosa; assembly: GCA_029721515.1. Classification (NCBI taxonomy): domain Eukaryota; kingdom Metazoa; phylum Chordata; class Actinopteri; order Perciformes; family Synanceiidae; genus Synanceia; species Synanceia verrucosa. Next base: position 4,309,669 of record CM056552.1, on the reverse strand, counting down.
TTTTTTAATTTAATGATACATGATGCCTGTTTTGATAACTCAGGAAAAGTCAGGCTCGGGCTCCACGGCAACGAGCTTCAGTCGCCGTGGCACCAGGCTCAGTGCCCCGCATCCGTGAGGTTGAAAGAAGTAATGAGCCCGTAGACAGTCTATTACACAGATATTTGTGTTGAAATAAATGCAACACAATAAGTACAGATACCTGAAAACTCTACTGACGTACAGTAACAAAGTATTTATACTTCCCATCTCTGGTGGTGCTCCTCCAATTAGCTGCTTAAACTCTTTCTGCATATTTGTGAACTTTCTCTGGAAACTTCTCAGACACATTGTCCGAGAGTCAATAATCGCATTTCCACCTCGGGGAAATCAGAGATTGTATCAGGTGTTTGGGCAAACTCTCCCGAACATCCCTCTAATTTGTTAAAGGAGAACAAGGTGTTGAATTGAGGGAGTGTAAGCGTTTTTTGAGCAGTGCTAATGTAATTCAGCCCCTCAATCACGCTCTCCTCTTCCCACATGATCATACTGTTTGTATCAGACAAAGACGAGAGGAGAGATTTGGATTTTGTCTCTTGTGTGCACACAGATGTTTTCGTAGGCTAACACACACTCTTGCAGATGTTTCGTCTCTCTCTCTCTCTGACTATTTTTAGCCTCACCACTCCACAACTTATCTTCCTTTTTCCCTCTCCTCCAGCTCTTCCTTGTGTTTTTTTTAGAAGCTTTACCTTAAATCCCTCTCACTTAACTGTTGAGGCATCTTTGCATTGTGCATCAGTCCACCACCGACAGAAGGTAGGGAGGGCAGAGACACTGTGGAGAGACCAGCCTGTCGTACCCTAAGAAGTATGCTTAGTAGACAACAACACAAGGACAGCAGAGTTGTATTTGTAGGAGGGGGTGGAGTTTAGCAAATGCAGCTTGTTTTAAGTGTTATGCAGATTCGAAGGACACTTTCTTGCTCTAATTGGTTGAAAAGTGTTAATCCCTGTACGGTATGACATTGAGAAAATGTGCAGCGTTGGCAAACGCAACATGCTACGTGCTACATCACTGCTAGATTATTCTCTCCTTCATGTAATCCTGTGACAGACACCCAGCAAGGCCCACTGATGACGAGATCAGAGAGCTTAATGCAGAGCTAACGTGAAGCAGACTCATACAAACACTCAGTTTTTTTAATATGATGCCAATTTCGATACTTCTGTTTCGATACCAGTTCCAGAACGTTTTTTTGTGATTCCTCAGTCAGTTATTTTTGTATAAGTTGGGCTTTAATCATGGTAGACATACTAGACAATGGTCTGATGCTGATCAACAGGCACAGGCTGCTAACGGTTCCTCTTTAAGACCCTGGGGAGTGAGAGTTTGTCTGATGGTGTGTTCACTGGAAGTCAGAACTTGGAGCTCTAATCATCATAACCTCAAAGTTTAGTGCTCCCAGCTCTTCCAGCCTTACAGACGTACAATAAAACATGAAGCTACTGTTTATGTCAGTAGCAGATAGCATGAAGTCCATGTCTCGTTGGTAAGATTAATCCGACTTTCGGAGTTGGAGATCCGACTTCACTGCAGGTTCTGATTTAAATTCTGACTTGGAGCTTGGAAATTCTGACATTCATGTGTAACTTGAATGCACCATGAGGCAAAACACAAACATCGGGCTCCCAGTGCTAGATTGTTCTCTCCTTCATGTAATCCTGTGACAGACACCCAGCAAGGCCCAGTGATGACGAGATCAGAGAGCTTAATGCAGAGCTAACGTGAAGCAGACTCATACAAAGGCAAAACACAAACATCGGGCTCCCAGTGCTGCTGCAATGACATTAATGCTTTTTTTTACCAACAATGTTTGTCTCTATATGCTGGGAAAGTGGAGGGATGGATCAGTGTCTCTATGAATTTGAAGGGGACATGTCCCACTGTCCTTAGAGACATCTGAGATCATGGTTCACAGACACTTGGGTATCAGAATTTGGCGCTGAAAAAAAAGATTCATTTTTTGATACCCGATAGGATCAGAGTTTGGTAGCCGGCCCTACTCATGACAGCATCTCAGATGCGTTTGAGGCTCATGTCAGTGACAGGTCTTTGTGGTTTAATTATTCAGTCTGTATGAAATCTTCATTTCCGCAGCCCTCGCAGTCAGCCCGGCTAGTGGTGAACACAGATGAATATTGCATTTTCACCATCAACCCCTCGTGTGTGTGTGTGTGTGTGTGTGTGTGTGTGTGTGTGTCAGACGAGACAAAGAGATAAACGCCGAGTCACGAGAGGAAGACGATGGCAGCTGGAGGCCGATGAATAACCCTCCAAAGTGAGCCGAAGGAAAAACAAACTAGAGAGTGCAGGCAGAGAGGGAGCGTGATTGAGAAACAGCGACCGCCTGCTGGGACGGAGAGGCGTAGAGAAAGAGACGGGGGAGGAAGAAAAAAAACCTGTAGCGTGCTGTGCTGTCCAATCTCACCAGAGCAGCTAACGACTCTGTCATATTGGACTTTGCACTGATTTTTATTCCATCCTCCATTTAACTGACACAATTGCACTCCCACGAAAAGCCAAGATGATCAGAGATACACTGATGTAGCTTTGGAGACCTGGAGACAGACACTGATGTTAGTGGAGCGCTGGGTGTCACAGAGTTGATATATAGTCAGAATTCAATACCTTAAAGACCGTAAAATGGGTTTACTTTCTCCACCGCATAACAGCTTAACATTATTTTAAAATGCAAAGCGCCTCACAGACCCAGAAAGAAAAGTAATTTATTCATTAATTTTTCTGATGCCTATTTGCCTCCTAGCGGCTGAGGGTGTTGTTACTTCCTACAGACAACAAAAACTGAGTGAAATATATGGCGTCGCCTAAAAATACAACCGTTTTATTCACAGTTATTGCATCATACGGATTGTACTTTGAGTACATTTTCACACGCAATTTTATGCTGCCAGTTAATGTATCCTAGCTTTGCTCCTAGGTTATTTAGTTCCAGGCAGTGTCCTAAAAAGACTGTGAAGTGTGGATGAAGCATTATGTTCTCAGCACAGTGGGATGGATCGTGGCACAGGTCAGGGAGAAACCGAGTGCTCTTCTGTTGTTTGTTTTCTCAGTGGCACCAATCAGTGTTTTCCTGGGCTCGTTCGTCTGGTTTCTGTTCTTTCTCTGTGGGAATGCTGCAGCTTAAAGGCTGTTTGCACACTGTTGAACTGTCAACAAAGTAAACCAAATCTTTTAACACTTAATTAATAAATACTGTATGTACAGTTAATTATGCACACATACTGTAGGTGTGGGGAGTTAATTGTCAAGCAAAGTGATATACTAGGTGTCAGGGGTGGGTATTGGCAAGAACTTATTACATTAGTGCGATGTGATTTTGAAAAATATTGTGATATTCCACATAGATCACTGAGAAATTTGAAATGCAAGTGATTTTTTTGGCGGAGAAAAAAAATAGATATTAGGAAATTAAAAATGAATATTACATCAGGAAAAAGTATTGCAATATATTGCTATATCAGTATTTTTCCCCCACACCTACTAGGTGTACATTTACGTCACTTTGGTGTGTATGTCCACTTCTTTTTATAATAACTATCACAGTGTGACTCAGGGAAGAGCCGTCGACAGCAGACGGGAGGCTGAGTCTACCTCTGAAATCAAGGTTTGTCTTTGAAAAGCTAAAAAGCACAAGGTTTGATCGCTGCTGACATATCTGGGTTAGAATGATAGCAGGGTGCCAGGAGCCCCCCCCACCCACCTCCCACTCCCCTCCCCCCCCCCCCGATCTATGAAAATCCACAAGGGAAAAAAAAAAACACATTCACACGTTCCTGCCTCTTATTGTCTTGTAGCGTACCGTGCCGTCTGTGTCGGTGGGGGATAAAAAGTGTGTAGGTTTGGCAGCTTGCTTGTAAGTGAAGGATAAGGGATTAGGAGATGAAATCAACCTGTATGTGTGCCTGGGTGGCACATCAAAGCACACAGAGCCACGGTGTATGTATGTATAGGAGGAACATACAGCATATGTAGGTAGATCCAGTCGAGCTCCCGCTCTAAGAGACTTTGATAATCCACGCTGAATAACATTCATGTCATACATTCCCCTGCATCTCGCTTTAATACAAACTCTACTTCCTGTGCTCCCCCATTCCTCTGCACTCATTCACTTTTCATATTCCCTCCTCTCTTTCTGTCTCTTCCCTGCATCACCACTCTGCTAGGAAACGAAGGACGTGGGCGGACAATCTCTCAGTCCCTTTCAAGGTTCAAAGTCCCTTTTCTTCCTTCACTTCCTTCACTCCTGCACTGTTCTACATGTTGCTGCCTTATTAAGTTATTCCCCCTCTCTCCCCCTCTCTCTCTCTGCCTTCCCAACATTAAATGTCTGGCTGGTCACAGAACATCTTTATGCTTTCTGCCTCCTAATGAGCCCTCCTCAGCACACACATACGTACTTCCATGTACGTACCACACCCGGCAGCGCTTGTAGATTTTCACTTTTTATAATAATTACACCCTTATACTGTTATTTTTTACATATAGTGATAGGTGCACAATAGCTTGGAGATTTTATCCTGTCTTTTACATAGACGCACTCCTACATACACTTCTAATCTCTATTACCAGTGATTTAATAGGTTGGCTTTTTTGTCTCGCTCCTTTTATCCCTTTGGCTGGTACGAGTCCCAGAAGAAGCACAGACACACACACACACATTCGTGTATTACTATCATTATGGGGACTTTACATTGACTTACATTCATTAGACACTTCCCTTTACCCTAACCATAACCAGTATTTGCATAATCCTAATCCTAAACACTAACCAAAATATAACCTTACACTTACTACATTAAATCTTCTCCATGTCTTCACCCTAAAATGTAAAAGAGTACATTATGGGGACATGCATTTTGTCCCCAGAAGGAAGAGTCCCCACAATGTGAGTGTGTAAACAGATGTATGTCCCCATAAAGTAGCTAATACATGCCTACACACACACACACACACACACACACACACACAGTAATGAACATGTGGCTGCTGGCCAGCTGGTACAGAAGAGAGAATATGTGGTCCTAGCTTTGACATTGACATGATATTAAATAGCTTGTATTAATTAAGGAATGATTTGGAAGCAGACTCCCATTAACAATCATGTTTACACAGTAAAAATCCTTATTATGTACAGTACTTTATCACAATGTATGATTTTTAAACATCAGATTCTTCTCATCTAAAAATCAAAGCCACCTGCATCATAGATCATCTCACTGCAAACTTAACTCTTTGAATGCCAAAGACATATATGTACGTCTTTTAAAAACAAGAGGGCGCTCTCCCGCAGCCTGTGAGTAATATTGGGACTTCTGGGATTTATAGTCAGAGCATGAAGAGACGGTAAACACCACAGAGATCAAAACAGGAAGTGGAGATGATCGAGATTAGAGAGCAAAACAAAATCTGGTGAAAGTGTCCTCTACTCTACCTCTGATAAAACAAGACAAGGTAAAAACAAACATTTTTTTCATGATGAAATAGAGAGTCTCTTCTTTCATTTGAGCTATTCAGTGTTTGCAGAGTCATCGTATAAAATATTCTGTGGGTCTTGAAATATGACTCAAAATTGGCAAAATTGTAGCACAAGGCAGAGTTAATGCCCTCTTCCTCTCTGTCGTTTGCATGTATTTACATTCACACTGTAACTGATCACATATCATGGGATTATCGTATCGGCTTGTTGCCCAACGTTATTTATTAGCTTACTGAGAGTCCTAACTAAGGTTTCATTCTACTGGAGTCCCACACAGTCAAAATGTATGACTCACCACATGTTATATATTGTAATAAAATATTAATGTACTCTTTGGTTCAAGGTTACAAACTGCTCTTTGGTTTCCTATGTGACTCCTCTGTCACAAGGCCTGGGGAGCATGTCGACAGGCGAAGGGGTGCATTCAACACTGCTCATATACCCCTTTGTCAGCCCCTCCAACACACACACACACACACACACACACACTGTCCCTTTCATTTGTACCACTGTGCCCCCCACCCCTCACTCCTCTGTGGCCATCCATGCCATCTCATCTCTCTCATGGGCTTCCCATATCGCTTTACTTCATTATTTAACGTGTTATTTTTTCCTCCTCCCTGATCTATAGTCCTGACATCAGGCGGCTAATTAATTATGGATGGACCTGAAGGAGGGGGGGGCTTTAAAAAAAAAGAAAAAAAAAAAAGGACCAGACACCCGCCTCATTACATATGCGTAGTGTTTTTGGAGCTTTATTAATTTATATCTTGTCAGGCTACGCCAAAGTCTTCACAACCCTTTTGGCTTTTTAATACGTTTATTTATTTATATAGCATCCCGCTCTCGCTGTCGCCTCTATCCTCCACCCAACCTCCATCTACAGTGTGTCTTCATCCTAATCTCTCACCCTCTACATGTCAGCGTGCACGCACGCACGCACGCACGCACGCACGCACACACACGCACGCACGCACGCACGCACGCACGCACACACACACACACACACACACACACACACACACACACGTGCACACTGTCTCATTATCAGCTCTTGGCGAATGTTAAAAGGTGTTTTGCTCACTTGCGAGTAGAGATTATCTCATCTGCCCGCTGAACTGATTTATTAATTTTTTCTTACTCTTTTTTTTTTGCCAATTGGTGTAGCGCGAATAGGCGCGGCACACATCAGAGTGCATTGAAAATGAAGGAAGGAGTATTTTCGAACAGGCTTGACCTAGAATGACAGCTGCTCCGCTTTGAGAAAGCTCATGGCGACGTTCAGCCTAAACTGGCATCTGGGTGTCAACAGGAAGACGTCAGAAAATATAGGTCAAGGATCGTAGCAACACTTTTGTTAGGAACAATGGGTTTTGTCTCCAGAAAGTATTTCGTCTTGTTCTATATGAAGGAAATTTTCAGTTTGGTAATATATACGATACGTCTTAAAAATCTGCATAATTATAAATGCCTTAACTGTTAACAAATGGAAACAGCGGTTCTAGCTTTAGGCAGCAAAGCTAACAGCGGCCTTTGAGCGAAAACAAACAGAGGTAAGGAAAGCCCTCTGGGTACTTGGAGAGTTGGATGTCTGCCACCATTAACACACACACAACATATACACTCATTCACATACACAAAAAAAAGCAAATATACACTTTTACAGCCCAGTCTGAGAGCTTATTTCACAGCTAACAGTGGAGTTTTTGTTTTTTCGTGTGCCCAGAAACAAATTCAGAATTTGTGAAAGGTACTTTTCTGCTACGATATCCACATCTGTTGGAGTTAAAAATGCTTATGAAGATGTCAGAACACAAAAACAGTGATCTAAAATGTGAAAATGGAGCAGATGTTTTTGTGCCGTGTTCCAGTGTGGAGAAACCATCTGTGGCGTTCCTTCACACATCATTTCCTCTTCATGCACACTTGTAACTTTACTATAAAAGGCCCGTACCGCTCACAGTAGACAGAGTGAACCTTATAATGAAGCGAGCTGCTGTTCTGGTGGTGGTGGTGCGTTTGTGTGCAGAGAAGACCTAAAATTGTCATTTTATTTGTCTGTTGAATCATCATCATCTACACCAACTGCAGTACTCCTTATTCCTGCACACACACACACACACACACACACACACACACACACACACACCGTGCTGGCTTTATAGTACACACACCCATTCAAAAAGACCTTTTTCCTCTCCTGTTGGTCCTCCAGAAGTGTCACATCTGGCCAAGAAAACCACAGCATCCGTCTTCGCAGATGCAGTGAAAGCTGATCTCCTCCAGCTTCAAACGAATTCCCCCGGTGAAATACTGTTTCAATGTATTCTGCACTTTGTAGCCCTCATGCTGCCTTTGAACTGTTTTGGCACCTGTCACAAATACTGATGAAATGGTTTCTCTGCAGAGCACATTTTCTTTTATCCCTCCTCTTCTTCCTCCCTCTTTCCTCCATTGTTATCCCAGAAACCCCTCAGCACTGGAACAATGTGTGATCTTATGTTGGGGTTGTACATGACTGGGATTTCTAACCTCTTTAAACACGAAAAATGCCATTAATGAACTTTACTCACAGGCTGTGTGAGAGCGCCCTCTTGTGCCTGCTGCCGAAAAATCACTTTGACATATTTTTACGTCAGTGGCACTCAAGCGTTGGATTTTAAATGATGTACGTTAATGGATTTAAACTTTATTTTCTGTAAAATCTATTTTTCTGTTTCCTGGTATGGTAACTTTAAAAAGCAACTTATCTAGACATATTGCACATGAACCAAATGTATTAACTACATCATTATTATATTTTGAGATGACAATACTTGGGATTGACTGAAGGAAGGGCTGCTTTAAGGAAAAAGGACTGCCAGAGAAAATGGCGATCAGAGCTGGCACAAAGTCGATCGATGAATGAATAAAACATTGGTTATCTGCAGAGGCTATGCTAGCTGGTGTCTACAAGTTAGCTTTACCAGAAAAGCTTTTTATTTCATTGACTCTCTTGGCACCTTTGACAATGCATGCCCACAACGAGAACTTTAAAATCCACAAGTGCACATCAATCTCTCTCTCTCTCTCTCTCTCTCTCTCTCTCTCTCTTTCTCTCTGTCCATCAATTTCCAGTGTCGTCTGAGGCTCCAGGCTGTTAATTAAGTAGGATGTTGTCGGGGGGTTTGGCTACATGGGTTGGACTGCAGAATGGATGGAGGGGATGGTAAAGAGACAACCAAGCTGCAGAGGGATCCTGACATCCCTCTAAAATGTCTTCTGTCCATCCCTCGTCTTTGCATTTCTATCCTTTCTTCACATCGACGGCTATCTGACTTTGCTCTGTTTCCAATTAAACTTGCCTCCTCCGTTTCCCCCACTGTTCCTTCACTTTATTTCCTGTTTCCCTTCCCTCCCTTCTCCTCATCATTCCCTACCTCACCCATACTGGCTGATTACACACCAGGTCCTCTGCAGCATCTTCTTCCTCCTATAGTATTCCCCTCTCTCATTATGTGTTATGCATGTGTTTGTGTGTGATCAGACACACAAGGCCAGGGCTAAGCAGCCTAATGAACAAACTCCGGCATTGTGCTCAGGCCCCGGGGACGAGCTGTAGCTTCTAATGTACAACAGCTCAGGGGAGAGGAGGGGAAAGAAAAACCCACTGACAGGGAGCCAGCTATCTGCTTAAAGGAGAAGCTGCAACAATAAGTGAAGTGGAGGATGTGCAGTGAATATTTTACAAGGATCTGGTCGATGTTTTCTGACTTGTCAACACGTTGTTCTATCCTGCAGCTGGATGGGACAACAGTTGATTTCAGACTCTTCTATTCTTTTGTTACAAAGCAGAAATACTTGTTTTGAGGCAAATGAAGTCCATATTTTCAATATTTTCTTGAAAACAACATAAGCTTTCTCTGGCTGCCACATGTCTCTTATTAGGTGAGTCACTTAACAGTGTCTCTAGGTTGTAAAATATGTGATTTGTCAGCAGTGATCTGATTTGTTATCCTTTTGGCTCAAACTGTACAGCACAGGATGGGTTAGTTCCACCCGAGGTTTAACTCATGTTGTATAAGCTCTGTCACCCACCCTCCTGCTCCTTCTCTCTCCCTCTCTCATGCTCAGTATCGATGAGATCTGCATCGCTGCCAAATCGTGGCATGAACTCTGTGGTGACTTCATTCCTTCCAGCACATGCACACATGCGTATCTGAGAAACATTACAAACCGAGTGGACTGTCCCGTCTCATTCTGCCTCAGTGAAGTGAGCGTGTGCATGCATAGACGCACATTAATGCAACTGTACATTAAGGAGCTTATTTGTCCATATGCATCTATGCATGGACACATACACACCCCTCCAGGGTGGTGTGAGCCAGTGGATTGGATGCTTCCAGGACTGTCAGCTCTGGCCATTATCAGTGACTGATGCACAAACACAAAGTTCATGAGCTCATTACTTCACTCCACACATGGACATAATACACTGGAGCCGTAACAATGCAGTGCTGTTGTGATGCGAATAGTTTTATAGGGTAGATAATGTTTTGTGAACTTTGTGTGAAAAGCTCTCTGGCTCAAATGTTGTTGTGCAGCATTTCTATCTGGTGCAATGCCAGTGGGAGTGTTGCACAAGGCTGCGCCACATATGAACAGCGCAGCACAGCTCTTTGGGCTGAGTGTGTTGTGGCAAATCTGGCGCCAAGTCAAATAAGTAACCCACGGCTTGCTCGCCTTTTTTAACTTATCAACAAACAAGTGATTTATTTCATCACCCCTTATCTGCTACACAAGCTTGCTCATCTGACTTCATTGAAGAACCTTGCACTGTCTCCTTAGTGTACCAAAACTTAAAGTATTCCTTTTTTGTCTCTGCAGGACTGCCCTCAGATCCTTCCCTCAACCCAGATCTACATCCCCGTCGGGGTGACAAAGCCGATCACCTTAGCTGCCAAGAACCTGCCTCAGCCCCAGTCAGGACAGAGGAACTATGAGTGCGTCTTCCACATCCAGGGGGAGACCCACAGTGTACCTGCCCTGCGCTTCAACAGCACCTCCATCCAGTGCCAGAAAACAATGGTGAGTAGGACGGGATAGAAAGTAGCACATATGGGCAATCAGGTTGTATGAATGGATGTCATTAAAGCCTCGTTAGTGATGGTGGTGTCACCTCAGCCCAGGAGGAGGAACTGCACATGGATTTGACCCGTGCAGGTACTTGAACTGATGACACAGAGATTTTATGTATCAGAACAATTTAGGTTGAAAGATGCTGATGGTGGACGGTGGTGTAGTGGTTAGCACTGTCGCCTCAAAGCAAGAAGGTACCGGGTTCGATTCTCGTTTCTGTGTGGAGTTTGCATGTTCTCCCCGTGTCTGCGTGGGTTCTCTCCGGGTACTCCGGCTTCCTCCCACCATCCAAAAACATGCATGGGGATTAGGTTAATTGGCTAATTTAAATTGACCGTAGGTGTGAATATGAGTGTGAGTGGTTGTCTGTCTCTATATGACTGTCTCTAGACTTCTCCAGGGTGTACCCTGCCTTTCACCCCCACAATCCTGTGTGAGGATAAGCAGTAGATGATGGATGGATGCTGATGGTTAGGTAAGGAGAAAATAGCGGAAGTCATTTCGTGTCACACGCCGACAAAATATAAGCAGTTGATGTACGGCGTTAGTCGTGCGTAAGCCTGAAGCGCCAGCAATACTCAGAATTTTGTCTGGGCTAAAAGCCTAGTCATTTAGTACCATTACTCTTCACCTAATCAATGTAACCAGGAAACTAAATCATGATCCCAGGAAGGACATTGACTCGGTCAGGGTTTAAATAATGGCCTTCCACAACTAATGACCACATTGAAGTGGACACTAACATGCTCATTGTCCTGATAGATCACCATGCACTACACTGGACCCTGGCTCCATCCCAATCTAGATAAATGATCCAATGGTGAGTTTCCCAAATTGAACAGATAGATAGCAAATAGATATTGACGCAAAGAGTTCACCATTGAGATTACTTGGATTGAGACACAGGTAACATAAGTCAGTGGTTGAAATCAGGACAGATTATGTGATGTGATGCGTCATTTATGGATTGATCGTGTGTGACGCTGCACTGGTCAGCCATCACACTCTGTGCTTCTATGGTTTTTTAATGTATTTGCAGCCGGTAGGAATGAGTGGTGTGCGCCGGATTAAAGTGCTCTCAAGGATGTTTTTTGCAGTAGTTTCATAATAAGAATGTGTGTGTGTGTGTTTCTGTGTGTATAGAGGATTTACAGGTAGGCTCAGGAGTGTGTATGTGTGTTTGCGAGGCTTCAAACTAGCGTGACAGATAAGAGGTAGCTAGCGTCGCGCTTCACTGAGGCTGAAAATGTGAAGAGGAAGTCTGTCTCTGAACCTAGTTGGGAGCGGATTGATCATGTTTACACCTCTACTCTATACCTCTTTTCTCCCTTCCTCTCTCTTCCTGTAGAGCTCATCTTTCTCCCCTACCTCCCTCTTCCTCCTGTCATACTTCCTCCTTCCTTCCTTACTGCATCCCTCTCGTCTGCTTGCATTTTCCTGTCTGTTTCCATCCCGGCCTATAATGCAATGCAACAAGGCTGACATGAGATAAAAGCTGCTGCTGTTAATTTTGTTTTAGATGAAGGTGTTGCGGCTGTCACCCGAACGTGTCGTACACGGAAGAAAATCTTTGGCAGGTTAAAATAAAGTAGAAACTCATTGACTTGATTATGTCTGGCTAATAAGCTGTAGCACCTTGAGGAACTTTACATCCTGTCATAACAGTCGCATAGAGATCTATACAGCTCGCTGGTAGCCACTGTGACAGCTCACGCTGAGTTTGTTCTGTCTGTATTGACGGGCAGTCTTCAGGCACTGGCACATGCTAGCATACTGTTTGTGAAAGCAGAGGCTAATTAGCCAGTGATAGCATTGTCCTTCCACAGAGATGTCTGTTTATTGACTGTTTATTGTATCTTCAAGGCCAGTGCTAATCAGCTGCAAAGCCCAACCCCAGCCAAAAGCCGAATTTCTCCATTTGATGTCCACAAAGCAGACATGCTAGCAGCAATTAGCCTCAGGCTGTCAGCACTCAGCCCTTGTTAGCAATTAGCCGTGCCAACTTGACTGCGTGCTAAGATATCGATGCAGCATGGGCGTCAAGGCTACACGAGGCACTAGTTAGACTCAACGGATGAAAAAGGTGCCAGCTGCATGAACTCGCCATTAAGGCATAATTCATCCAGGGCCTGAGCTTATGAGTGTAATTATGCGTCATGAATTATTAGAATGAGCATCTTATTATAGCTCCAGAGCAGTATTTCAAAAGAACGAGAGTCTTAAATATTAGTTTATCAGTTTATAGACCTTCGTATCTCTACTTTTCACGCGCAGCCTTCCATGTTTGTTCCTGCTTTGACAGTGTTCAGCACCGACTCAATGAATCATGTATGACTCTGCGGTAGAAATAGACTTCATCTGCTATGCTGCATACACACTGCTGCCTCAGTTTGAAGGCACACAGCTACAGGGATGGGGGTTAATCAGTGTCTGTGTGCACATGTGCATCCTTCAACATGCCTGAGGCTATGGATCCCAGGATAGCTGTGTATGTGTGTGCATGTTTGGCTGTTTCATTATAGTCTACCACTGCATGAAGACTGTGGGGGTGGGGGGGCTAATCAATGAAATAAACACACAAGTGCTAATCCACAGTTTAGCCTTGTGTTTGAGATACACGTTTACCACTGTGTCAAACTGACATGCACTCACTCACTTGTAGGAAAAACAAGGGTGGACAGGAGTAGGGCTGGGTACTGAACTTTTATATTTTTGTAGCGGGTATCAAACAGTGAATCATTTTCGATGTGAAATTCCGATACCCAAGTGTCTGTGAAACTCTCAGATGTCTCTATGGACAGGGGGACATGTCCCCTTAAGATTCATAGAGACACTGATCCATCCCCCCACTTTCCCAGCATAAGGAGACAAACATCGGCGGTAAAACAGAGCATTAATGTCATTGCAGCAGCAATGAGAGCTCAGTGTTCGTGTTTTGGACCCATGCTGCGTTCAGTTTTACATGAATGTCGGGATTTCCAAGCTCCAATCAGAATTCAAATCAGAACCCCCCATGAAATCAGGTTTCCAACTTGGAAAGTCAGATTAATCTCACCAACCCGACATAGAATTCATGATACTGACGTAAACAGTAGTTAAATGTTTTGTTGTACGTCTGTAAGTCTGGAAGAGCTGGGAGCACTCAACTTTGAGGTTATGTTGATTAGAGCTCCAAATTCTGACTTCCAGTGAGCACACCATAAGGCAAACTCTCACTCCCCAGGGTCCTAAAGAGGAACTGGTAACAGCCTGTACCTGTTGATCATCATCAGACTATTGTCTAGTATGTCTGTCACGATAAAGCACAAATTACACAAAAATAACTTATTAAGTTGAAATCATAAAATAATAACACATTAATATTGATGATGACCATGATTAAAGACTAAATTACACAAAAATAATTTAATGAGGTATCGGAAAAAGTATCGTTCTGGAACCGGTATCAAAATTGGCATCGTATCCAAAAATTTCGAACATTACCCAGCCCTAGACAGGAGAACACTGGTGAGAATTTCTCTAAAGTAAAAAGGAGAGGAGTGGAAAAGAGAGAGGAAGGATTACCTTTATAAGGATAAATGTGGACAAGTTAAGGGAATAAGATACTTAATGACAAAAAATGGAGATGAGAGCAGGAGGGCTAGTACACAATTTCAGGTGAGATGAATGGAGAAAAGTGAAAGGGAGGGTGGTATTAAAGAGAACGAAAAGTCTCCCCTGAGGCCAAAACTCATTCTCCTCTCTGTCATTCAATATCATCACACTATCCAAGAGAAGAGAGCAATCCACAGGATGTTCAGGATATCCACTTTCAGATCATGTTTAAACTCTAGTTTTCCCTACTTTATTCCTTTTACAGTGACCGTAATAACTTAATACTTTTGTATCATATCACCTAACAGGAGGCTGTCAATAACCTACTGTATATGTGACTCATATGATATGTGATAGTGTAGCTCTACACTAAGCTTGTTGGGTATTGACTATCCATATCTGCTTATGAGGGGAAAATATTGACACAATGGTATTTCTGTATAAGGTTACTGTACATACCAGCTGATCCCAAAGGGGAAAGAGCAGGCGTATCACAAGACATGAGAAAGAATGCAGTTTAGGGGAAAGGTTGTGTTTTTCAAGTGGAGACATGAAACAAGTAGGCCAATGCCATATCCAAGGTGTTGAAAGTTTGAAGAATTATACGTTCGGGGCAAGGAATTTAAACGCTCCACATTTTTGCTGTGTTGAACTTGCGAAAGGTTTATATTCTGAAAAATATGGTTCTTCACACGCTTTCCCTTCCTCTCTTTTGAAGTTGGGTACTGAGCCAAACATAATTCAGCATTTTTGGAACCTGTGAAAGTTGATGAAATGGCAGATAGTCCAAGGTCCTATAGCAAGTTAGCTGGAGAAAAAACGCTGATCATTTTGTAAAAAGAAAAAAAAAGAGTCTTTTCCGTATTTCTTAGTGCCAAACAAGCCCACATTACCACTGACACATACGGAGCCATCCGCCAGACCTTATGGTGGCAGTTAACTCCGGTCAGCAGCGACCAAAACAACAAGCTGGTGTCTGCATCGGCTCCTTTTGGTTTTCTGATCCGGCTCAGGCAGCTTCCTGGTGTTTGTGGGCCAATCTGAGGCTGAGGTGAAGGTGCAAAGGACAACAAGATGCTGAGCTGTGGGCTGGGAAGTTATACCCAGAGCGCCAGGGAGGCCACGGGAGCGAATAAACACATGAAGACACTCACGAATGACCACGCTCTGGAGGACGGCGAGGCTGACGGAGCGCAGCTGGGCGTCGTTTGGAGGCCGAGGTTTAGGACTGTTGCAGACTTTTCCTCTCTCCTCTGTTATCTCCCACTATCCTTAGCTTTTTTCCCCTTTTGTTCTTCAGTGTCTCCATTTTTTCCTCCTTCTTTATCCCTCTTTCTTCTTTCTCCCTGGAGGGTGGGAAGGAGAGGACAGATAATATCAGCGCGAGCCGTACACCATTACCTTCCGTCTGATAAACCACTCGGCCACTCCATCACCCTCGTTCTCTCACTCCTTCACCAGTGAGGAGAAAAAAAAACAGACTCAGGGGCAGGAGGAGAAAATCTAGTTTGGGATAGGCTGTGTGTCTTTGTGTTATTCTTGTGTGTGCCGAGAGAGCAGCTGTTTGTTAAAGGAGAAAAGGGAAGTATCAGGGGTCCTGATGGCATCCAATTAAGGCAGATAAAATTATGATGAATTGCAGGCGGGCAGCGGAGACGGACGCTGCTGTGTGTGTGTGTGTGTGTGTGTGTGTGTGTGTGTGTGTGTGTTAGCTTATGCACACACACACAGGAAGACAGCAGAAGGGGAATGCGGCCATACAGATTTGGAGAAGGAATAGAGAAAAGGGTGAGGAAGGAAAGTGAAAGAAAGGCAAGGAAGTTTGGAGGCTGCAGTACCAGGAGAAAGAGAGGGAGCATCAAGGGAGATCGATGAGTAGGAGGAGGATGAGGAGGAAGGGAAGATGAAGACCAGTCCAGAGGGAGAGTTTGGAGGAGAGAGAGGACAAATAATCTGCTCCCCATCCAATGGGAAATGAGAGAAGGATGGCAGACAAGAAAGACGGCTGGATAGATGAATAAATTGATGGATGGAGCAAATAGAGGTCTAGAGAAGAGGCCAAACATGTCTGCAGGGAGAGAAGTTACCACAAACCACACTGGACTAAAAGTGACACACACAAAAAGTGTGTGGGTGTGTGAGACATGGAGCGAACTTCTCTGAGTTTTTGAAGACTTTTTAGAGTTTATGGACTTTTTTAAAACATCTGACTCTAAAAACTAAAAATCTTTAATTATATAGAAAAAAACTGTCATTTTGAATACATACACATACATTCACACACACACAGTTGTAAAGGTGGCAGAGACAAGGCTAATGAGGGCCTTGGCGCTGGACGGTGCAGCAGAGCATGGTACAGCCTGGTCTGGCATGGCCTGGCACAGCTTAATGAGATATAAACACTAGACCTGCCACCACAGTCAGCCACAGCACACACTGACACTGTTTTAATTGGCTTGCAGACTGTGTGTGTGTGTTAGATTTAAAGTGCATGGGAAATTCACAGGAATTTATTTTTGTGGAGCTGCAGATTGAAGCCCGTTCATCGTTCCTGACGTGTTATATACCTCAGACACGTTTAGATTTTAGGGGCTCTGCTTTGCACCTGATTATGAGAGAATTCAACCTGGTTTCCAGCGTTAGTGTAGCTGGTTCAAACATGCACATTTACTGTATATGCTTACTGTCCTTCCATCTGTCCTCCACTTGTCTCCTTCTCTACCTCCTCATCCTCCTCTTCCTTCCCCCTCATTGGCTCGCTGCCTCTCCTCCCCTCTGACAGGTGAAGAGCACATCTCCCACGCTCCCGTCCTGGATAAATAAGAATTAATTGCTGCTCAGCTACCAGCATATGCCAGTTTCTCCACCCTTCCTCCACCTCACTTTTTGTCATCAATTTCTCATTTCTGTCTCTCCCCTTGTATCTCTGCAATCTGTAACCTTTACTCTAAATCTTCTCTGCGGTGCTCCACCCTTCGATGTGTTCGGCTCTGTGTGATGGATGGATGGGTGAGGGAGGGAGGCTGCACAAGTGATTGTCATAGCGAGAGTGTCGTGCTATTAGCCTGATGAGAGGAGGGAAGACTGCAGCCTGGTAACCTACAGTTTAAGATAAGATAATCCTTTATGCATCCCACAGATGGGATCACAATATTGCACATTACATTCTGTATATTATGAGAGAGTTTCAGCACTCCCTCAACACACATGTATGAGTATTGATATTGCACAATACTATTCATATATTGCACATGTCCATGGATTATTGCACATGTGTGTGGATGTTATGTCTGGTATGTTGCTGTATTTTTCATTGATATCAACAGTGATTGAACCAACTTAGATTTTCCTACAACTGGAATGTAATTTTCTATGAGGGGCCTAAACACTTTGTTCTGCAATTGAATGAAGGGAACCTTTAATTAGAATATTTATCGCCTGATTTGTTCAGAATGAAACCTCAACAGTAACAGTTGCTTAATAAGTAAGGAGTTTTAAGTGTCAGAGATTTGAAATAAAGATGCAAGGAGTCAGTGAGTAGTGCATTTGACTGGTATGCCTTTTTAACTCATTGGCCGTTTTGGCTCATATTTCAAGACCCACAGAATATTTTGTACTATGTCTCTGAAAACACAGAATACCTCAAATGAAAGAAGAGACTCTCTATTTCATCATTAAAAAAATGTGTGTTTTTACCTTGTTCCATTCTTGTTTTATCAGAGGTAGAGTAGAGGACACTTTCACCAAAATCACCTCTTTTTGTCCAGATTCTCCTTCTTTTGTCTCTATTCTCGATCACTTCCTGCTTTGATTTCTGTGGTGTTTACCATCCCTTTATGCTCTGACCACAAATCCCAGAAGCCCCAATGTTACTCACAAACTGTGTGAGAGTGCTCTTTTGTCCCTGCTGCCGAAAAAACACTTTGACGTATATATTGGTCTATGGCACTCAAAGAGTTAATCAAGGAGTGTGTGTAATAGTAGTGATGGGTTGCTCTTCCTGAAAATCCTCTCACACAGGATGTGTCACACCTTTTGAATGTCTTTGTAACACAAATATAAATTTTCTAAAATTAATATGAGCAAAAATATCCACTGTTGCCTGCAAAGACAGACGCTCAGTCAGTTACAATTCACTTTTTTCTCCTCTTGTTTACGTGTGGCGACTCCATAGATGGTGCAGTCATTTGTTGGAGTCAATAGATGGAGGTGGTTGGTGGCAGGAGTTAGGCAGAGCGTTGGAGTTTACGAGGAGAGAATGGCCACCAGAATAATGGCTCTAAGGGGGGAAAAAAGAACGAGGACATTGAAAATATGGACATTTCTGCAAACGGCCAGAAATCAGGCTTTTGTCCGGGGAGAAGTCTCCTAAGCTTACACTAGCTTAATGCGTAGGCTGGAAAATAAGAAACACTGGCTATGGCAGCATTATTTTTCCCTCAAGCCAGCACTTTTCTCTCCCCTCCGTCCTCTCTCCTTTTTCTTTCCATCAGTGTAGAAAGTATGTGAGCGAGACGAGCGTGTGCACACGTGTTTGTTCGAGTGCGTCCAAGAGATAAGCTGGGTAACTGGGTCCGGCCATGCCCTCCAATCCTGTTAGCATTAGCGATTAGCACTGGCTAACAGGCCCCTATTATGAGCGGGGGCTGATTCCACGCAGCCTGACCCCACATATACAGTAAACACACACACACACACACTAAGCTATAGGAAGGATTACCACTTGATCCTTGATTAGGAAGCCATATCTGCCTGGAAGTTGTGTGTATGTGTGTATAACAGGACACTAATGTGTCGATATGTCAACATATACAGTTTACTGTCGACTGGAAAAACACATTTTACATGAGCCAACGTTAAGTCCCTGTCCTGTATTTTTCTTTTGCATCCCTCCAACATGACTTCTGTTAAAAATGCATCACAAAAAATGTTTTAAATCATAATCTACATTGAAATATGCTTTTTCAGGGTTCCCGCTGTTCCTAAAAAAGTCTTAATATCTGGGTAATTAAGGTCTTGAATTGTCTTAAATTTACCATAAATTTACTGTAGGTGTTAAATTTTCAGATGGTGTGTTTAATGCCAATAGGAAAACACATCTTTAGAGATTTACTGCAATTTTGCACATTATTTTGTTCACAAAGTTCACCTCTTTGTTCTTGAAAGTTGTGAAATTTAAGTAGTAGAAAAAAGTTAAGTGTTATGCTTTCAATTTATATCGTTGCTGCAAGTGTTAAAGGGCTGAAAAAAATTCACAAAAAATATTAATCGGTTATCAGATTTTTTTTCCTGCTAAATATCAATATTGGCATTGGCCTCAAAAACTCTGGCCTTACAATAAATTAACTATTTTCTGCCGGAGAAATTGTTATGCCATTTTTGGGTCTTAAATTAAGGTCTTAAAAAGTATTAAATTTGACTTTTAAAATGGTGCAAGAACCCTGATTTTGTCAGGTCATAAATTTTCATAGCTGACGTTGTCACCTTGAGAGAGCTGTGGAGGTGGGAAAGAGGAAGCGACTAACCTCGTCCATCCCAGGTATGGGCTTGCCTTGGGCTAGTTTGGTATTTTTAGCCGTCCAGCTCGCACACACCTTCAGAATGACTAATTATCAGGCCGTTACCCTCACAGAAGGCAGTGTTGCTACTCCATACCTGCCTCCTTCACCTCTCCATCTATCCTTGGCTCCCCTCCTTCAGCTTTAGTGACAGAGGTCCAGCTTGTGGGAACAGTCTTGAATTTTTATATTATTATTTCACACGCTTTTGTGTGTTAGTTGTTTTCCCTCGTCACTGTTTCTCCTTGACTCTTATTTATTTACCACTCATTTCTCTGAAGTGTCTGTTTTGTGTGTAACTCTCTGTCTTTTCAGGAATTGTTATCATCATTCTGTACTGTTTCAAATAATGAGATTAAACAGGGTTCCCATGCTTCCTGGAAAACCTGGAAAATTAACCAATTTTCCAGTCCTGGAAAACATATGGAAGATGAGATAAAAGGTCAAATATCCTGGAAACGATTAAGTTATCCTGGAACATTATTTATCCTCCCCAAGCCTTGTGATAATATAACCATTGTCCATGTGTTTTCCATGACTGGAACATTGTTCTATCATTTTCCAGGTTTGCCAGTGTTGTTTATTACACAGCAGTGATTTGAAGATGAGGAAGGAAGGTCCGTTGACACCGTCCTGCTTGTACCAGGTTTTCCAGGACGTGTGGGATCCCTGTTAAATCACTGAACATAGAACATGGTGATTTTTTTGTGCCTCCATTTCACTTCTTCTCTCCCCTTCACATATGCAAATCCTGACCTTTTGAGATTGCTTGCTTAATGTTTGCATTTTCATATTGAATCTGCTGTGCAGTGAACAAACCGTGCACCAAGGTGCATGTGTATACTCCCTGGACTGCATATTGTGCAACATTGCTGGTCCACTATGAAAGTTTAATCAGCCTTTGGATCATAACCTAACCTTTCCTACGCCCCCCCACCCTCTCCCTAACTAAATATTCATGTAGTTATGGAGTGAGGGTATGTTCAAGCATATCCCAGTTCCCCTCTCAATCCCCACCTCTCATTTTGAGGATGGGTATGCAGACATGGACACACCTGTAACATGGTGTTGTTTTAGCTGTCAGCTCCTTTAGTGTGTGTGTGCTGCAGCTTTTCAGGCAGACGACTTGTCAGGGTGTAAAGCAGGGGTTAAGAGGTCCGCACACATCTATCATCTGTTTCTCTATCAGTGGAATTGGCTGCTCTCATGTCATCCAGAGGGGGATCAGGCTGTGCTCTGATTGGCTGGATATCAGAGAAGCGGGTTTGGAAGTGGAAGGAAGCTTGACCCCTTGTCTTTTACTGTCTTCAGCCCTGAGGGGATAAACCAGAGCAGCAGAAAGACATAGTTAACAGCCCTGCAGTAGAGAAATGGATACAGCGATACAGTGTGCAGCTCGCCACATATTTGGCAGTGAATTATATGAAGAAAATTGTCCTTAAGCTCTTGTTGTCTGATATTACTTGTCTCTGAGACTCATCCAACACTGGAGGCTTATGGGTTGTGGAAAAAGAACCCGTTCGATACTGTACATACTTAGTCACTGTCTTATTTTTTGCACAAATAATATTTCAGTGTCCTTTTCCTGTCAGCTGCCACCTGAGGAACTTTTAGTTCTGGTTTTGTCTTGTTTTTGCCTTCAACATTTTACATGAGCTTCATGGAGCTTCATTGCTGCAGCTGTTTTAAGTTTAGACCACTTCCACTTTTTGAGCTGTGCTTTTTTTTTTTCTGGGTGTGAATGTGCGAAGCTTTTGTGTCTACTGTCGTTTCTCATTGTCTTGCATGCACTCTCATATTTTCTCTCCATCTCTACCCGGTGAGGAAATGCTCTTGTTCCCAGGCAGACTGGGTGGTCTCCTGGGGGAGAAGGAAGGAAGGAAGGAAGAAGGAAAGATTGACGAAGTTCATATGCTCGGACATCAGCAGGGAGAAATAATAGCTGACATCCAAAACATGTGTTGTTGTGCAAGCGTCTTATCGTCCCGTGCTCCCATGTGTTTTTTATTTATCATTTTTTATTTCCTGTATATACTGTGTGATCCGTCTTTGATGCGTTCGCTGGCAGACGTCCCATGTGCAGAATGCATATTTATAGTATAGTTTGCACATGTTTTTCTCTGGACATGTTTGGTATACGCGATAAAGGAATCTGCTCCATATTTCCTTGTTTGACTGTGGGCGTTCTGCTGGGATGAAGGTAGGGGAGAGAAAGTCCGACTGAGATTGATGGGGGAGGAGGATTGTAAAGAGGTAGAGGGAAGGAATAATGAGCGAGGGAGAGAGAGGAGAAAGTGGGGGTTGAGAGGAGGATTTGGTGGAGAGGGTGAGGCAGAGGAATGTATGAAAAGACCAAGGCAGACATGTCAGGGAACAAATTGAAAATGCCAATTTCACTTTAGCCTCCACCAGCTTAGACGCTTACAGGCCAGGCCCGGCCTCTTATTCCATGTGTAAATGAATGGTGTCCACAGAATAACACACAATCACCTCGCCCTCACTGTTTCTCCTTCACCCTTGCTGCCATATTATCCCCTCTCCACCTCTTTTCCCCATCTTTTCCTTTTTCCTTTTGCTCCCTGCTCTCCACCTCTGTCTTGCTGACCCGTCCAAACCTTTTCCAGTCTTTTGACCATCACCTGTTGCTCTTCTCTCCTTTTATTTCTGCACTTTTTCAGCACTCTGGCCAACATTAAACCCGTCACATTCTTTTCCATCTTTCTATATGACCCCACTGCAGTAACTCGAGCATTCATGTCATGATTTTTGTCCCAACAAACCAGGTTTACTCTATCAAAATGTGATGTGAATCTCAGGCTACAACCAATTTTTGATTCATCGTAAAAAAAACAACATAAAATTTTGTTTTACCAAAGATATTCAATTCACTAATGTGTTTTTAATTAGTTAAATGAGTGGATTATCAATACAGAATAGAATAAATTTAAATATTTTTTTAAAATAAATTCACCCACCTCAGCAGCATAGACAAATTACAGTAATAAAGAAACAGTCAGTGACATAATAGAATAAGTAATAATAATAGTAAGAAGTATTTACAATATGTGCTAAATAAAGAGTAAGGAAATATTTTTGATTGCAAATGAAATAATTAAACACAATTATTAGATAAATAAAATACTATTATGTGGATAGAACCTGTAGAAAAAAAATTAAAAAAGTTACCAATTATTTATTTTCTCCTATTTAAATAATCAATTAATCAAATTGTTTCAGCTCTATAAAGATCTAGTTATAGTGGAGTGTTCAGTGTTTACAGCAGTATATACAGGGTATGTATACCTACACGGTAACTTTCTGTGAAGTTTTCTTTTTCGTGTTGTGTTCTGCAGGCCGGCTCCCAGGTGGAGTTACTCAGAGGTAAAAGATTCCTCTTCAATACTTCATGGCTACTAAATAAATTAAAGCGCACCAAAATGTGGCTGAAAACACAAACTAGCAGCTTCTCCTGATATACACCCAGACATCTTCCTTCATTTGGAAATCAGCATCTCTGCCTTCAGGAAACCACTGAATGTAAATCTTCCAATCGCGAAATAGTGAAGAATGAATTAATCAGCCATTCACACATTGTGACATTGCTGTGTCCTCTCATTTTCTTATCTTCTCCATGCACATTTCTTGGTCCTCTCCCCACTCAAATACATTCCAATTCACTATTATTACAGATGTCAAGATAAATCTCACTGTATCACACTGGAGTGGGTGATATCACACAGCGGAGAAGTTGTAGCTAGATTCAATCTGTGAGGGCACCGTAGCCTCGGGCTCACGGCTTTCACGTTGGATTTTATCACCACTCCACTCGAAGAGAATGGTCCTGCTATCTCTGAGCCTGAGGCCGAAGATAGTGACCATACCAGTGGTAGTGGAGTGACTGAGCATCCTTTGACTGGCAGAGGTGTTAGCAGTGGCGTCATTAGGCCTACTTTAGGGGGGCTTAAGCACCTCAAAAATATCTTTAAGCCCCCTCAAATAGTTTGGCGTCGTTTTATGTACGTACTTATTTGTTCACAAGATTCAATATAAAGTGGCCAGAATATGAGTTTAAATAAAGAATCATATAACCTTGCATTAATCATAAATCACTTCAATATCTCCTGGCACGATTGCTGAAAAACATGTGCAAAACTGCCCTTTTTGGAGGCAAAAATGTGCACTATATTGGCCTCGTGGGATGCAAAAACGTGTATGAAAATGCTCCCGTTTTGCTAAATTGCCCTGTTGGCTTGTTAACTCTTTAAGTGCCAGCCGTTTTATAAAACAGAAAGTGCCTTGTTGCAGCGTTTTTGCCCATTTTGAGTCATATTTCAAGACCCACAGAATATTTTGTACTATGACTCTGAAAACACTGAATAGCTCAAATGAAAGAAGAGACTCTCTCTCTATTTCATCATGAAAAAAACTGTCCACAATCCGTCCATTTTGCGCTCTAAATCGTCTCCACTTCCTGCTTTGATCTCTGTGGCGTATATTAACTCTTTATGTCCTGATTACAAATCACAGAAGCCCTGAAGTTATTCACAGGCTGTGGGAGACCGCGATCAGTGACTCGCTGCTGATAAAAGGAAAGACAAGAATACTAGTTTATTGAACTCAAGCATTCTATTTTAAAGGGCATACTTGTCTTTGGCACTCAAAGAGTTAAAGTGCCCTTTTGGAGGCTAAAGCGCACCTTTTTTTTGTTGTTTTTTTTCTTTTCGCTCTTGCCCTTCAAAAATTCCATCACCTGAGGGCTAAGCCCCCCCCAACACCTAGTGACACCCCTGGGCGTTGGGGTAACATCTCAAATCTTACCAGCTCACACTATCTAGCATCTGTGCTGTGTTGTATCGAGGACAACTAATGAATGGAGTAGTTAATAATGCAAAACGTGTCTCTTGATGAATGAGTATTATGAGATGATTGTGTGTTTACCTCAGTGTTTGGCAGCTTTCTGTGCGTACGAGGGGGGATGATTAGGGAGGCGATGTAACTTCTAAAGCTGCTCTCTATTTGCCGGCGATAATCGTCGTTGATAATTTATTTGTCGGGAGCTTGGGAGGGGTCTCGATCTGTTATTCCTCCAGTTAACACACCTCCATCACATCGTCGCTTTTGAAGCTTGTTGTCTCATTTAAAGCGATTCCATAAAACTGATTATGCCGACGACGAGTCAATTACATTTCATCTCTTATTAGTTCAGGATGCAAAAATGAAATTAGATGAGAATATTATTGTTGGAGGATATATTAGGCTTTTCATTCATCACTGGAATGGAATGAGTCATACAGTGATGGGGATTCCAATCTCTTAATCAACTCTGCGCTCTGCCAGGCAGCGGCGGATGTGCTGCGTGTTAAAATCACAATATAGTCTGTCTCTCATCATTCATTTTTATGGCCCTTCAACTCTGCGAGCTCCGCAGGGTATGACATTACTACCAGCCAGTAGCTCAACTGAGCTTGGTATTGGCAGATTTTTCTCCCTTTAGCTTGTTTAATATTTTATAAAAAAAGACTGAGAATGTCTTACGGTGATGTTATTGGTGTAAGAAAATTATTGTTTTAGGTTCCAATACGTGACTGTGAGCTATGCTAATGTTGATGCTTTTGGTTTTTTTTTCAGTATACCTATGAGGGCAATGACATCAGCGACCTACCGGTGGATTTGTCTGTGGTTTGGAACGGAAACTTTGTCATCGACAACCCCTACAACATCCAAGGTGAGTTGATGTGGGGTAAAAACCTTATGACCTCAAGGTCTGTATGAGCAAATTCAATAGTTTAACTAAAGACTGGAGAGGAGTAGAGAGTGTCATGCACTGTAAAGGCATGCTTAAATCATCACATTTTAACTCTTTGAGTGCAGCCGTTTTATAAAACAGAAAGTGCCTTGTGCCATTTTGAGTCATATTTCTAGACCCACAGAATATTTTGTACTATGACTTTGAAAACATTGAACAGCTCAAATGAAAGAAGAGACTCTCTATTTCATCATTTGTTTTTACCTTGTTCCATTCTTGTTTTATCAGAGGTAGAGTAGAGGACACTTTCACCAAAATCACCACTTTTTGTCCAGAATTATCAAATTATTATGTGACAAATTATTATGGGTTTGTGGTGTCTAGTGTTATTGCTTTAGTGATATATTACCATTTACTATACTTTTAGTTAGCAGTAGTGGCATATCAATATAGTCCAAATTTAGCATGGATGAATATACACAGATGGCACAAAATGCATTAGTTAGATACAGAATGTGTCGAACCATGATGGTCTGATAAAGCTTATTCTTAACCTTTATTATGTGCTGTAACTCATTTCTCTGTGATGCATATTGTCTCATTTTTGTGCTGTAAAATGTCTTGCAGAAGGATGTATCATTGCACTTCTGTTGCGCTGCAGATGTTCACACTTAGGTTGACAAGAATTATTATAAACAATGAATGCAGCACTGCATGAGCAGTATATTGCCTTTTTAAACTGTATTATAGTATGTACAGTAAAGTATAACCACGCCTTAACAAAGGACCATTGAATCCATGGTCGCTCGATGCAGGAGAAGACAATGAGATCATGTCTGCTGGATATAATTACTGGTAGGACAGTCTTTATAGTGCTGTCTCCATAATTATTGTGGCCTGTACAGCTCAGCAGGGGTCTGTAACATTATTCTCTGGCTGTGAGGTAAAGTAACATCAATTGCAGCCACCACCGCTGCGTTCGATGCGGCCCGTTGATGACATGCACAATGAGAGGAAGCTGCATTGTCTGGTCCTGTTTGTTGCTTTTGATGGTTAAAGAAGCAGCGAGGCGCTGGGATTTTCATGTAGTCTTTCATAACCGAAGACGTTACATCTGTTAAGTCTGTGAAGCAGTGTTCATCGTCGTTTTGTCACTAATGTAAGGTAATACCACAGAGTCACTTTGCTCCATTTATTGATGTTATTCCCTGTGGTCTAAATGTAACAAGCAAGCTCAGATTTCACATATTTGTCAGGCTGCTGCTGCTCTGAATGACATCATATGGATGAGTTTGTAACATATACCAGATATTCTGTTTGTGTATGAACATAGGAACCACATTATAATCCACAATAATGGGGTGTTTATATCCATAGAGCCAACATAAAATGCTCTGACAGCGGTCCATCTAAGTGTTTTTAAATGGCATCAGTTCAGTGCAGCAGTATACTGTAGCACCAGCCTCTGCATCGTGTCTTAAATCCCCTTAAAGTGCGACCAGAGGCGACCTATGGTCCAAAGATGTCTCTCTTCACTGCCAGCCCCCTCCTCGTTTCTCAATCATGATAATCATCTGGTGGAGTGTGAGCGATGATCGCTTGTCTTAAATACTGATATGTTAATGTAATTAGAGAGGAGTCCTTTAGCAGCCAGTAATTGGTACAGGGTTGCTTTAAAGCTGCTCCATGACCAATGGGATTTGGGGAGGGAATAGCAAAGAGGGAAAGAGAGAGGAAAAAAGATTTCGCTGTACAATTCTTGAGGCCTTTGGGAAATAGTGCCTTAACTCAACTTAGTCTCAGTGACAGTGAAGAAGTTTGGGATGTTTTTGTGTGGAATCACAACTTAAAGTGGAGTATTTTCAAACTGCTCTACCCCTCTGGTTGTTTGTCTTAATGGTGAGGTAACTAACGTCTTTCATTTGCCTCATTACCACCATTAATAATGTCTTCTGCCCTTTTCCTTGTCTTCTCTCCTCACCAGCCCACCTGTATAAGTGCTATGCCTTAAGGGACAGCTGTGGCATGTGTCTGAAGGCAAACCCCAGGTTTGAGTGTGGCTGGTGTGTACAGGAGAAGAAGTGCTCCATGAGGCAGGAGTGTACTCCTACAGAGAGCATCTGGATGCACGCCACCACAGGAAACAGCCGCTGTGCACACCCCAAGATCACCAAGGTAAGCTCTGATCGTCATGTGCATACATATACGTGTATATATATACATAGATACACGTATGTATATACTGTGTACTATATATGTGTGTGTGTGTATATATATATATATATAAACATATATGTATATATACATTTTTCATCTCACTACATAAATAAAATTCATGAAGTTCCTTTTTCATCAAGAGCTTTAACAGATGCCATCACACGTTAACACCCCAGGGTCCGAGGCCAGGGAACAGCCCACTCTAAAATCAACATTGCATGGAAGAAAAACTCTTCTCTTACCAAAGCTAAAGCTAAAACAGACAGTTCAGCTGTTATTTGGTGTGCGTTGCCCAGCAACTCCACCAAAACAACAAACAAGTCGTGGGTTTTTTCAAACCAGAGGTCGGGAGGGAGGGGGCTCCAGTGACAGTATGCCCTTTGTAGCAGGCTTGTGATTACCTCATGTTCAGCAAACTTTTAAAACTCATAACTCACATTTTGACACAAATTACAGGATTGCCAAAGTCAGGTCAGTAGTACAAGTAAGTTTCCCAGAAATCCATACCTGTGCTTGGTCATTGTTTGGCCTCAGCCAGTGAAGGGGACGTCGTAGGAGGGGAGGCGGCAGGGAGGATAGACAAGTTAGAAGACATCACCATGACTGCAACCACAACACAGATGGGCCGGCCAGGAGGAGGCAGTTCACACACAAGACTGAACACTGTGACATGATTAGAGATGATGGCTACACACACACACACACACACACACACACACACACACACACACACACCTACCTGCGGAGGCTGTCTGGAGGGTGCCTGTGTGCAGGAAGGTGACAAAGAAACAGAGAAGTGTGCTAATTGTGTCCCACCATGGGCGCAGAATGCATATGCACATGTGTGCATCTGACAGGCCGGGCGAGCTAAGGCGTCTAAACACCACGGCGTACCCATCTGTCACCACCGGGTAACCGTGGCGGTGGTCCTCGTCGGCCTGTGACCTGGGTCGCCGTGCCTACGGCTACAATTTCTCATGAACACACAGAGCCTGACTTGAAAACCACGCAGCCTCACAGCTGTGAGACGTGTTGTGACGTTCGACCCTTTCGCTCGCTCTCGTTTGTCCTCAAGCTTTCACTGCTTTTTTCTTCTTTAAGTTCAGTTTTATCTCAAGTAAGATGCATAATCATTTCAGTGAAAACGAGTGCCGCTTCTCTCTGTTTAAATGAGTGTGAAATATATGTATGGTTTATAAAGCCTCGTATGAGTCCTCAGTACATTTCTGTGTGACATGGGTTTGTCTCTCTGAATGCCTGATGGAGATATTGAGTAATTGGGGCACTGGCACTGAGATACATCCGTTCATTAATGTGCTCTCTCTTCTCGCTTCAGTTATCTCTTTGAAACAAGCATACGGAGGCAACTGGGTTTGTGTGCATGTATGAGAGGGAGAGTGGGGGGGTATATGAAGGGCGTGCATGCAGCCATGTGCTCCTGCATGTATGTTGAGGGGTAAATCCTGGCCTCGGGGCAAGATGTTGGTGGCAGTCAAAAAGCAGGCGTGGAAGAGCTTCAAAACACAGCAGGAGGAGAAACATACTGCAGCTTTGAGAACACAGAAGAGACAGAGAAGAATAGAAGAAGAGACAGACACTCTGGAGGAGGCGTCATCGCTGCTAGCCTCACCTCTCCTTTCCACCTTTGACATTTCCAGCGTGACATTTAATGTCAAAAGAACAAAGAAGATCTCCCGTCTTTTCTTCTGCAAATTCACCCTTTAGTCGTTCCGAAGAGCATCACATCTACTGCACAAATTAAATATTACTCCACTTTCTAATGCCCCTTTATTCAAACAGATCTTTTTTTTGTTTAATTTAGTGGCGTGCTAGCCATTAGCTCGTGGATTAGCTAATTTTATTTGGACCTGAGAGTGTATTGGACAGGGAGAAACGCCTGCAGAGACACATCATGCACAGTCACACAGCTATGCAGAGCTTTCACAGCAGCAAGCGTTCAACCCATAAGGTGTCATTTCCAAGCGTGCTATTGGCCATTTGATGTTGTTCGATAGTGTGCAGTTGGGTACCGTTCCACTAATGACTCTGGCACCTAAGCACTCTCCAAACACAGCAATTGATGTTCGAGGCTCTAAATGATTAGTTTTAGACCAAGAGTTTGGCTGGTACAGTGCTATTTTTATTGGGCTGCATTTATTTTCGACGCGCTGACATTGTGCACTAAGATTAATTAGTTCTCTTCTCACTGCAAGCAAACACACTCGGTGTGTGTAGAAGCATCCCCGAACACACACTCTCTGAGGAGCTTAGATTCAGATGTAAAATGTTTAAAATGAGAGATATAAATAAGCTGCAACTTACAAAGTGTGGCGTCTATGGTTTCTTTAAAAAATCCCATTCACAGCCACACACTGTCTGCCAGTGTGGCGCAGCAGTGTCCTAGCAGTGGCCTTGGATGATGCCTGGTCCTCCATCATCCATCATCTTCTGCCTGCCTTCTCCTACGGGACAGGAAGAGCGTTACAGCTAGCCCTTAGAAACCAATTAAAACAACACAGGCCATGCCAGTGTGTGTGTTTGAGTGGGTGTGTGCATTTTTAGTTTAGTCTAGTTTAAGCATGTGGCACAGTTCTGAGCTCTGTGGGGTTTTTTGTCCCTTTGTGATCTTTTGAATATGAGAGAGTGTTTTTTTGTGTTCGGAAAACGAGCTGATATTGCGTGGAGCGGTGTCAATGTGCGTCTAGTTTCACAGAGAAAGGCCAATGATTTCTCCCACATGTATTGTTAAACTGCAATATTAGCCTTTGCCAGACGTCTTTATCTCCCTCTTCCTCTTTTATTATCTTTTTTTTCGCTCCCTCGTATCCTCTGTCCCTCATTCCAACTTTTGACAAATTCTTTTTGTCCTTTCCTTTCGCCCTTCATCTATCCTGTCCTTGTGTCATCTTCCTCTTCCTTTTCCCGTTATGTCAACCAGAGATTCTTTCTCTTTGCAGGCCTGTTTTTGACCACCTCTTTGTGACTGTTTTAGAGCCAAGTGTCACTTTTACAGCATTGAGCGTAATAATAAATCAAGCCAGTGCTGAATATATACTCAAACTCATTATTCATAAAGCTATTATCACAACTGGATTATCGCTAAAATGATGATGGCTAGTTTAACTCTTTGAGTGCCAGCCCTTTTATAAAACAAAAAGTGCCTTGTTTTAGCCTTTTTGCCCATTTTGAGTCACATTTCAAGACCCACAGAATATTTTGCACTGGTGAAAACACAGTATAGCTCAAATGAAAGAAGAGATTCTCTATTTCATCATGAAAAAAAAGTTTGTTTTTAGCTTGTTCCATTCTTGTTTTATCAGAGGTAGAGGACACTTTCACCAAAATCACCACTTTTTGTCCAGATTCTGTTTGTTTTGCTCTCTAATCTCGATCGTCTCCACTTCCTGCTTTGATCTCTGCGACGTATACCGTCACTTTATGCTCTGACTACATCTCCCAGAAGCCCCAAAATTACTCACAGGCTGCGGGAGACTGTGATCAGTGACCCTGATCTATGGCACTCAAAGAGTTAAGTCTATTATTTAAGCATGCTTTGGTCACTGTATTGTTATTTGTTTATAAGGATTCTTATCTCTAATCATATATTTTTTATTATTTTATCCCCATCATCACTCATGTCATCACCTCCATTGATTTTTTTGTGTGTTTTTTGTCTTTCACATCACAAATAAACTTAAGAAACCTTGTGCCACGTTCATATAATCTCTCTCTGTGTCCCCTGCTTCCTCCCCTTCCTCCTCCTCTTCCGATAACTAGCAGATGCTATCTGTGCACCGCCGCTCAGACGGCCACAATAGGCCTCACACAAAGCCTACGACACAACGGGACAAGTCGGAGACGAAGAGGAAAAAAGGGAACGTGAATGGGTTGTGGAGAATAGAGCGAGTGTTTAGACTGGTGGCTTTTATCAAAAAGGCTTTTTGTTTGTCTTGTTTAGTTGTGGATACAACAACTTGCGTGTGTGTGTGTGTGTGTTTTGATAAGCAGTGCTTATAGAGAAAGAGAGATTTGATTACCATATCTGAAGAGTCTGACTGGTGCACTACTGCGTGCCACTCACTGCTTTTGTCTCCAGCTGAAATAAATGCATTCAGGCACATTGACAAAGAGAAAAGTCCAGAGAGGAAGAAGAGGAGGCTGAGGGAAGGAGGAGGAGGGATGTTCATCAGAAGCCAGAGCTGCTGCAGGATGGAAAATACTCCTTAATTGTATCACCATGGTATTTCAGTCGTGGCCTGCTTGACACTGGGCTCTGTTCCCATTGTGTTACTTCATGGTGTCCTGAGCACCTGTGGCTTTTACCAGCCTGCCACCTTTTCTATAATGATGTCAGACTGGGGGCTGTTGTCAGGCTCCAGATGAAGAAACCAAAAGTGGATATAATTTGGGTGACAGTGTATATTTAGATCATATTCTCTTATGTCTGACTGGTAAATATCAAAAGACCGGTGTTGTAACATTATGCACACTGCTCATTTAACCCTTTAAATGCTAATGTGACGCCACTAATCGTACATGTGCACTTTGAATTACCGTAATTATGTAACGGTTTGTGCAATCGGAAGCTTTATTAGCATCTTTACGGTACTCTCACTCATGCCCCTCCTGGAAGCCGGCGAAGCAGCCTCTTTGGTCCCTGTGGTTAAAAAAAAAACACCTGTTTCCATTTTGAAGACGATATTTGCACATTTAGACAGAAGGACTCTCTAAATTGTATCTTAAATGGTTTTCATGCTTTTCAAGTTTAAACTTTAAAATCTGTTATTCGTGTTCAATTGCATTTTTTTCCCCAAATGAAACTCTGAAATCCAAATTAGTTTTTTGTCATGTTAAACTGTTATTACACTCTTATAACATGCAGTAAATCGTAAATAATTGCCAGATATTGTTATTTCCAAGTTTTCTGCACAAGCAAAAAAGCTCACACACAGTTATTTGTGAGTGAATGAGCATTTATTGTTAAACTACCACAGGAGTAACGTTAACTTCAGCGTAGCAACAGAACTAACCAAGTAGCCTACATGTTAAACAACAGAGGCTTATGTCCTATGGTAGAAATTTTTACATCACACTACGATATATATTGTAATATGGCACGGCTCTAGGTGTTTGTAGAAAGTTTGAGAAAAAATGTCGGACTGAAACTTAATCATCCTTTGTGGCAACTCAGGTCAAAGTGTGACCTTTCTCTACAACACCCAACCACCAGCAGCTCTTCCCCTTCACCCTCCTCCCACCCTGCTGTGACAAAGAACCCCACCACCACCACCCCTTTAGGTTCTAATCCAATTAGCTTTAGCCCCAATTATGCTAGTAATGACTGATTACCGAAGGGGCCATTGTCTGCATCGTGCGCTGGATGAACGGGGCTGTGATTAGCGGCTGCGCTAGCCTCGGGTAGCCATTAGCACCTCCGCACACCTTTTGCAGATCTCTGGAGGAAATGGGGGGCAGAGGTCGCTGTGTGTGGTAATTGTGTTCAGTAGATTAATCGTCACAAGGTCAAATGAGAGATGTAAGCGAAGGCTTGATGGGTGGGTCTGGGTTAAGTGTGTGAGCTGGCAGGTTGTGAATGTCTGACTCAGTTGAGGTGGAGTTAATGGATCTGAGGTCATTTTTCATCTCTCTTAATGAGCTAGTAACCTGAGTATCTAATTCACCGACAATGGGAGATGACTGTAATGACTTAAATAAACTGTCGTTCACGCTGACACATAATATATTTTCTGTGATATACTGTTTTGGGTTGGAATCGATCGTCCCATATGTTGTTCTGACTAACATCTAATCCCCTCTTTCAACCAGCTGTCTCCAGAGACGGGGCCCAGGCAGGGAGGAACCATGCTCACCATCATGGGGGAGAACCTGGGTCTGCAGTTCAAAGACATCCAGAACGGAGTCCGCATCGGCAAGGTGGCCTGCAACCCTCAGGAGGACCAGTACATCAGTGCTGAGCAGTACGTTGACACTATCTCTGTCGGGCTAAACCCTGTGACTATCTCAGGCCTATATTCCACTAAAAAATCCACTTTGCTCTTCCAGACAAAACCATTTCCCTGCATGCAGACTCCTGCTGTGCATGGAAGCTTTTATATAACTAATAATCAAAATAATAGATCAATCAAAATCAAATTTCCACATGTAACCAACAATTAATTTGGCCCATTCTGAGAGAAATATAAATGACATTTGAAGTGGGTGGTACATATCTTCTGAAAGCTCTTCCACAGATGAAAGCTCATCATATGAACGCTCCCGCTGATTAAATTATGTTTACTGCTTTCTGGGAAATTCTGAATCACGGCGGGTGCCGCGGGTGTAACTTCACTCTCATTTAATAACTGAACCAGTTTATTCTGAGAAAATATTACTTGTGCAACAGCAGTAAACAATCAGTGCTCTCTTGAGTTCTAGGTTCAGCCTACAGGTCACCTCTTTGCAATAATATTGTAATTTCATGGGAAGCAATAATTCAATCTGAACCTTCAGTAAAACTACACAATAAGTAATACCCTCTTTTTTTAATGTTGAATTCATCCAGAAAATATTTCAGGAGGAGGAAACATCAGGGACTCTGGTCGCAGCTGGAGGTGTCCTCAATATTCTATTTCCATCTATGTAGCTGTCGTTTGTACACAAATGCTCCATTTACTGAGTTTTGCAGCACAGTCCCAGCTGAGTTAGTTTTCTCTCTGCCCCCTCACTGAGCACGAAACTTTAGAAAAGTGACTTTGATGGTTTGACAGCTAGGACGACAGGATGCTGTAGAGCGCTCACCATCTATGATGACAGGAGTAGAAACACAGTAGTGACACCTCAGCTTTCATTTCATTGTGTTTTCACACAGAACACTGTTTTTACACTCGCTCGCGTAGCCGTGGAGTCACATTAGTTGGAACTTTTTCTTGTTCATTTTGTGTAGCGATCACATCCAAAGCACAGAGGTGTCTGCGTTTAACCCCGTAACGCTGCACTGGCCTGTTGCCATAGCACCCGTGAGAAGAGGAGGAGGAGGAGGAGAGCGACTGGCAGTGAGACTGTCATGCTAATTAAAAGTGATGTTAGCCATACGGTGCCATTAGTGGCCCGGTTGCTCTCGTCATTCCTGTGACCCTATCAGATCTGCAGCGCAGGAGGCAGGACAGGGTTATGGGAGTGACAGCACAGGTCAGAGGTCAGCCGAAGAGAAGAAGGTGCGCTGACTGTCGAGCAAAATGTAGACACATAAGCTCTCTCTTTCTCTGCTTCACATTCCCTGTTTTGTCATCGGAGTGAAATTGAATTGAAAACGCAGAACTTCTGGCTCTTTTTACATCAGCAAGCTTGTCATTCACCTCAGTCATTAAATATTCACCAGATGGATTTGAGTCCATGTTGAGAAAAGTAAATTGCTGCCAGTAGTGAGGTGAAACAAAACCTGGTGTAACCTTTTTATTGCCTTATTAGTAATTTTACTCTGACAATTTGGCACATGTTTAATTTTTTTGGCGTCACATTCCACCCCGGTTATTTAATTGAGGAAGGTATAATTTATAATGTTGTCTTTACGAATGCACTGTGCACTCTCTATCTTTCTAACTACGTAATAACAGCCCGATGTAGCCACCTGTCATGTGTGCAGTAATGAGGAAAGTGAAGCTGCAGTCTCTAAACTGAGAGCTGTCCAGCATTTTAATCACGGCCCCTGTCAGAGTGGGAGACCTGGGAATAAATGAAAGGGGAAATAAAAACAATGGAAAACACACGGCATCGGAATGTGGAATTCATCGTCGCTGCAGTTGCCATGGCCACCTGCAGGGAGGAAGGAGGCAGGAGAGTTAATAACTCATCTCGGGGAGGGATGGAGGCTGAGGAGATGTGTAGGATATGAGCTCGTTCAATTAATCAGCCTCTCCCACTTTAACCCTCTCTCGCTTTCTTTCTCCTTCTCCCTCTCTCTCCTCTGCAATCGCCCTTTCTCTCTCCGTCTCATTCGTTCGCTCTGGCTAATTAACAGTCAAGTGTGTCTCCAGTGGGTGAAACATGAAGTGTGTGTGTGATGTGTGTGTTCTCCCTGTGGGCTACACTGCCACTCCTCTTTTCATTCAATCATTTCTCCAGTGGATTTTCATTTGGCCAGCCAGCACCCAGGGCAAGTGCAGGGCTTATGGTTTTATAGCACACACTAATGCAGACACACACAAAGCTCCACCCTGTCTTAGCACTGCAGGTTTCCATTAATAGAGTATTTGGTCTCCATTTTTATTTCTATGAATGCCAGGGTTCCCGCCATTCCTTAAAAAATCTTAAAATGGCTTAAATTAAAGTCTGGGTAATTAACTCATTGATCGCCAGCAGTTTCATAAAACAGAAAGTACCTTCTGCCATCGTTTTTGGCAGAATAGAATATTTTGTCTAATACTATGTCTCTGAAAACAGTGACTAGCTCAAATGAAAGAAGAGACTCTCTGTTTCATCATGAAAAAAAATCACAGAAGCCCCAAAATTACTCACAGGCTGCGGGAGACTGTGATCGGCAACCCGCTGCCGAAAAACCACTTTCATGTATCAACCATTGGATTTTAAATGGCGTATAGTGGCACTCGATGAGTTAAGTTTTTAAATTGACATTAAATTTGACATAAATGACATAAATTTAAAATGGTGCTTTTAATGCCAGTAGGAAAACACAGTATTGTGCGATTTACTGCAATGTTTCACCTTATGTGTTCACTTCTTTGTTGTTGAAAGTTGTGAAAAAAGTGTTATTCATCATCATTGTTGCAAGTGTTAAAGGGCTAAAAAAAAAATTATCAGAGATTAATTGGTTATATTTTTTTTTCCTGCTAAATATTGATATTGGCCTCAAAAAGTCCATATTGATCAGGCCCTGCAGTAAATTGAGTATTTTCTACCAGACAAGATATTATGACTTTTTTGGGTCTTAAAATATATTTGTTTAGGTCTTTAAAAGGTCTTAAAAAGTGTTAAATTTGACTTTTAAAGTAGTGCAAGAACCCTGGATGCGGCTCTGGAAACAGTTTATTTTATTCCCTCTGTCTCTTGATACCAGCTCTTGTCTGTCACATTAATAAGGAAACATTTGAAAGAAAACCTTGATGTTCCTTCTCTGTGTTTTGTTCAGGATTGTGTGCCGGCTGAACGATGCAACAGGTTACAGGGTGCAGGAGGCTCAGGTGGAGGTGTGCGTCAGGGACTGCATTCACCCTGACTACAAAGCCGTCTCCACCAAGGCCTTCACTTTTGTGGTAAGTTTGTGTTTTGATGCCGTGTTTGATGTCACTGTTGAAGCTCAGCAGCCATTATTTATCCACCTGTCCACTTCCTTTGTCCCTCATCAGTCTCCGTACTTTACTCGTGTCACTCCTTCCACTGGGCCGCTGTCTGGAGGAACAAGGATCACCATTGAAGGCAGTCATCTGAACGCAGGCAGCGCCGTGTCTGTGAAGATAGGACTCCACCCCTGCCGCTTTGAGAGGTGAGCGAATCAAAGTCACCCAAGATAATTTTTTTTTTTTTTTTTTTTTAAGCTCATAGTAGAGTCCAGCATTACAACCTGTGTAACAGGGTTTGCGGCTCGTTAAAAAGTCTTAAATTGTCTTAAATTTACCATAAATTTGCTGTAGGTATTAAATGTTTACATGGTGTGTTTACTGACAATAGGAAAACACAAGATTTACTGCAATTTTGCCCGTTATTTTGTTCTTGAAAGTTGTGAAATTGAAGTTGTAGAAAAAAGTGTTACGCCTTTCATTTATATCATTGTTGCAAGTGTTAAAGGGCTGAATTTTTTTTTTTTTAAATATTTTCGGAGATTAATCGGTTATCAGATTTTCTTTCCCGCTAAATATTGATATCGGCCTGAAAAACTCCATATTGGTTGAGCCCTACAATTTAATTGACTGTTTTCTTAAATTATATTTGTTAAGGTCTTAAAAAGTATTAAATTTAACTTTTAAAATGCTGCAAGCCATGTGTAAAATGATTTTAATTAGCTGTAAAATCACGTGTGATAGTCATAGTCCTAGCTATTAAGGTTATCATATAAATATTTTTCTGGCATCAAATTGTGAGGTCTAGGAAGGAATATAGAGAGTGAAACCTGCTGTTTCTAGATGTATTTAGACTGATTTCACCAAGAAAAGGACAGTTTGAACTTTGATTGTGCTGTTATGGATGCAGCGACTCTGTTGATAAAAGCTCTGCAATCAGCGGAGAACAATTTTCACGTGGCATGTAGCTGATTTTCTTTCTTTGTAAAAATATAAAAAAGAATTCTGCTGTTGTCATTCTGATGTTTTCTTCCTTGGCTTATGCTCCTCTGTAGACATTTTCAAGTCATAATGATTCCCCCACCCATCTTGTACTCCTGCCATCTGCCGTCTTTTCCTGCGTTTTGATAATTATAGTTATTTTGTGTGTGTGTGTTTTTTTTTTTAACAAAAAATACCTTTTTCCCTGCTGGCTGCCATTTTGATTTGCAGAAGGTCTGAAAAATGCTGCCGGCAAGAAGCCGACCTGCAGTACTGTAATTCCCAGCTATCGTTAGAATGACAGTGTAGCCTTTCTAAAGGAAGCTGATATCATTGTTCCGTTGTGCTGTGAATGCCTTAAGTGCATGACCCACATTCTGTCAGAGATATGACTGTAATTTGGAAGGAATGGCATGGTGTTGCTGGTAATTGGTAACTCACACTTTTCCTGCTTTGAACTTGTTTGATTTTTTTTTCCATTTTTTTAAGGTTTTAGAATAATCTGCCACCATTATCTTCCATTGTCACTCACTATGCACTAGATTGTGGCAGAATTTAAAAAAAGAGGAGACAGATTCAATTTGATACAACTCTTATTCCTCGAGCCAAGAAATCTTTTGTTTCTTTGAGTCCCACATGTCCTGGAAGACCTGGAAAACCTGGAAAATGATTGACCAATTTTCCAGTCATTCAAAACATGGAAAAAAGGTCAAATGCCCTGGAAAACGGTTATTTTATCCTGGAAAATTATTTATCCTCCCCATGCCTTGTGAGCAAATACAAACAGATTAAAAGTTACTTTTAACCCATTTGTATAATAATAATAATAATTCTCCAGGATAACTTAACCATTTCCAGGACATTTGACCTTTTTTCCTCGTTTTCCATGACTGGAGAATTGGTCATTCATTTTCCAGGTTTTCCAGGACGCATGGGAACCCTGTCCTGGCACAATGACAGCAAACATCCGGGACTAAACATCACTTTTATGTTTTTGCACTTATCTATTTGTCCAATTGATCTGAAGCCCTGAGTTTCTTTCTTTGAATTTTCCTTGTATTATAGTGCTTTTCTCTCAGGCAACAAGTGACAGGTTAAACTAATGAGCTTGGACCTATCAAGTTCTTTTTATATCATATCAAAAGAAAAAGTAAAGGCCAATTTAAAGCTCTGTAGCACATCCCGAAAAAGGTGAACATAATAGTCTTGGCCTTTCATTCACTGAGCAGCAATAACCTTTATGGCCAAAGTAATGAACTGGTTGAGTCCGTCTCTTTAATGTGTCTTTGTATTCAGTGGGGCCTCCGCTTTAATCAAAACCTATTTACCCCAAGTCACTCATCCTCTTATCTCCGTCTGCAACCCCATTTCTTTGCCTCTCTTTTCTTTCTTTCTGTATCCCCTCTTGGCTTTTTCTTTTGTGTGGCCACAACCTTGTCAAAAATAAGTACGCGGCACCACAGGCGCTCTCTGCAGCGATGGTGTTGTGAAAACGGTTGCCATAGAAACGCAGGACTAGTGGAATGTGGAGGAAAAAAATAATATCGTCCTTCATTTTTTTTCCCCCTTCCCTCTTCAATCCCCTCTCAATCTGTCAAAATTGCCTCCTGGGAGTCGACAGGGATGCGTCCGACAAAGATTCCCCCTTTTTCTTTTGCTTTCTTTCGCCATCTTTCGAACCTGACCCCGCCCCACCGCAAAGCAGCCGGGATTCAGCCGCCAAAATAGGTTTTCGCTGTTTCATCTCCTCCATCGTCTTCTGCCTTTCTGCGGCTTTCACTTTCACAGCAGATAACGGGGGAGGATTTGTGTGCGGATCAGCTTGTTCTACTCATGTTCAGAATTTCACACTGCGCCGCCGTGCCTACACAACGCACACACCGTTTACTCACACTCGCCATGCACCGTAGGATGTTAGCAGATGACGACTGACACAAAACACATACTTACGTGGCGTTAATCTACCTGCACACCATATTTATATGCAAATTTCAGTCGGGGTGCACCTGCTCGACACACTGGAGCTCGTCTCACAGGTAGTCACTCGGCCAGCAGCGTCTCCCCCCTGACGGGGGGGATGGGACGCTCCAGCGAGCCTCCGGAGTAGAGCACAAAGTTTCTGGCAGCGGCACAAAGTTTCCCAGCAGGTCACAGCTGGCCGCCTGTCTGCTAGCGAGGGAGTTACATCACACAGAGAGACGACCAGCCTGATCTGCCACTTCAGATCCATCAGCCAGAGAGAGCGCAGGAGGGACGGAGATAGAGAGAGATGGAGAGAGGAATAGAGGGAGAGAGAGCTTTGAAGTACAGCACTCTGTGATTCGGGCTGATGAAACCACGGCTGGACAGACTGAAAGATGTCGGCCTTGTGGAGAGGCGACTGCGCCGCCAATGTGTGTGTGCTTTTTTGTCGCATCTGATCAATAATTTATGAGATATTTAAGAGATGAAGTAGGATTTTTTTCCCCTCTGTGCAGTCACAGTTTTTATGCTGTATGTCTGTCAAATAGGCCAGTCCACTTTTACCCCTTTTCCACCAAAAGGAACCTGGTGCTAGTTCAGGTGTTAAGTTGGTTCAACTTGCGTTCCTCTTTAGCACCGGTCGCTTTTCCATTGATATTTGTGCTACATTCCTGAGCGAACAAAGACAAATTTTGAGCGAGCAAATGCACGATTAGGAGAAACACTCAGACTCAGCAGTGATTGTGGCATGTGTAAGAATAAATTTACTAAACACAGAATATATTTCTGTGCTCAAATCTGCATTTGTTTGCTCAAAATCTGCAGTTGTTCGCTCAGGAATGTGGCACAAATATAATGCCATATAAACACGAGCGGCGACTCTGTCTGAGAACAGATTGTATCGCGGCTGCCACAGAGACGGAGGTCGCCTATTGCCTGATCACATCCACGATCACAGTACTGGAGGGACACTATTGTTCTGGATTTCAGTGAGCAACAGTTTGTTCAAAACTTCTGTGTGTCCCTGGAGTCCTTTCAATACATTTGCGATTGAACCAGGCAGTATTTACTCCAGTCTTGTTGGTCACAGTAACCCCGCTCCAAGCCCCCGACGTAATCGGTGCTCAGCTCTGGACCAGCAAAGACTTAGTGCTTGTCTGGCCCCAGTTTTAAACACCAGGGGTCGGTGCGAAGGCTGTGGAAACACAAAGAACTGGTGCAAAGTCAGACTCTGGCTCCAAACCACCCTGGTGGAAAAGGGTGTTTGAGAAAGACCATAGGAACCTTTGTGTCTAACACCTTTTCCTCTCCTGCCCTCCCTTCATCTCACATTCTTCCAGGCGGAGCAAGCAGGAAATAGTGTGTGTTACGCCGGCGGGGCAAAGCCCAGGCACCACCCCGGTCATGGTGGACATCAACGCCGCAGAGCTGAGAAACCCAGAGGTCAAGTTCAACTACTCAGACGATCCCACCATCCTCAAGATCGAGCCAGACTGGAGCATTGCAAGGTGAGGAGTCATGGTTGTTTCAAAACATTGTAGTTCGATTCCCAGTATTGCACACATTTCCCATACCAACCCTGAAGCATTATTTGCATAAATATGTCTTTTTTTCCAGTTCTGCTGCACTGTATAGGAGATTCCTGCCATCATTGTATAACATCACATGATTATCTCATTATCTATAATTTACATTAACAGTTTTTAGTCTACAATTCTGCTTGATGCATCAATGCATTATTAATCTAAGGTGGTGGGTGTGCTATACATTAATGCCTTTTCTTCAAGGAGCATAACCGACTAAATATGAACTCTGTAAAATGCGCTAAATGTATTATTCTGCTGGATCTCCAAAGAAAGAGGCATATTATTATTTATTCTGTTTATGTTTCCAAAGTAAATCTTTGAGAGCAGGAAGAGCAGAAGAAGAAGCTCCAGAAGCAGAGTGCTGCTATGGTTGATGAGTCGCACCAGAGATGTGTCTGTAAATATTACTTGACTTATTGAAATGAGACTACATAGCCACAGGAAGAGTTCTTGTGCAAACACAAGCTGTTTTGTGGAGGGGAAAAAAAAAAAAAAGCTTGGAGCTTCCAAGTGCTAATGGGCTCACTAGAATGACCTAGAAACTCATCAGCTCCGAAATGAAGCCAACACACTCATTTCCTTCAAAAGTACAGTTCTAGGAACATGTCATTCATTATTTCCAGAGTTTTTATCAGGGCACTGGCTATCACCAGTACCTCACAATAATACGACACTATCACAATATTTTGCCCACGATGACATTAATATCATGATATAGCGATTCTGTGATAATCGATGTATTGCAAGAAATTTGATCCATGATACATCACAATGTCTGTGTCACTGAAGAAATCCAGAATTTATTGGCTGCACTGAATCCATTTCACAGGAATTATAAAACATTGTTGATTAATTTCACGACTGCAACTGCATTACCATATGTGTCCAAACATTACTTTTTTTCAATGCATTGATACATACTTATTGAGTGTCAGCCATTTTATAAAACAAAAAGTGCCTTGTACCAGCATTTTTGCCCATTTTTACTCATTTTTTTAAGACCCACAGAATAGTACTTTTATCTTTCGGTTCAACTTTGTAGATGTTAAGTCAATTTT
Organism: Synanceia verrucosa; assembly: GCA_029721515.1. Taxonomy (NCBI): domain Eukaryota; kingdom Metazoa; phylum Chordata; class Actinopteri; order Perciformes; family Synanceiidae; genus Synanceia; species Synanceia verrucosa. The sequence continues at coordinate 4,267,017 of CM056552.1, read as the reverse complement.
AATGAAACTTCTGCACTTACAGATATTTAAATACATGTTTCATACATAAAAAACACAATCACTTCTATACACACCAGCTATTTATCGCCTCTTAGGATTGCCTCCATTAGATTTCTCCACCAGACACTTTGCCTGTTCAGACAGTGTAACAATCCACTTCTGCATCATCGTGGGGGGTTGAGGTGAAAATGGTGAGCCACGTTTAAAACTCTGCAGGGGGACAAAATCTCTCACCATGCAAAAGAGGTGTGAGCGGATGAGAAGTCTCATTTAGAGTGGGGTGAATAAAATAGTTGAGGGCGTAGGCAATGGGAAGGGAGAATGAAAGTGTTGCTTCCAGCCTTGGGGGAAATAACCTTGGTGCTCGGCTTGTGTTTGCCGTTTGGAGGAGGTGCATGAATCTCCAGGCCGGTCGCACTTTTATTTACGGAGCTATTTTGTCGCCTCGTCCCCTTCGGTGACCCTTTTGCCGAGGCGGTTTCAAACAGCTTTGAGCCTCCCTTGTTGGAAACGTAAATCTGACATGACCCAGACTCATTCCCCTCCAAGATGAGGTTTTCAGCGTGACAACATACACACTGCTGCTCTGATGAGTGTTGCAGCGTATTGATACGAAGCAGATCTTGAGTTACTGACACCACAGCTCCACGTTCTACTATTCCACCAACCAAGGTGTAACTATGCGGAAGTCTCCTAAATTCCTTTATCTGCTCGCTTTTCACACCAGACTCGACTCACCACCACTCTGCCGCACTACTCTAAGCCTCCCTAAAGCCCTAAACCCTCTTTCACTTCCCACGTCCACTTTCACCTTAACTCATTGAGTGCCAGAAGTTTTTTAAAACAGAAAGTGCCTTATGCCAGCATTTTTGCCCATTTTGAGTCATATTTCAAGACCCACAGAATATTTTGTCCAGAATCCGTCCGTTTTGCTCTCTAATCTCGATCGTCTCCATTTCCTGCTTTGATCTCTGTGGCGTATACCGTCTCTTTACACTCTGGCTACATCTCCCAGAAGCCCCAAAATTACTCACAAGCTGTGGGAAATGATGATTGCAGCCCCGCTGCCGAAAAAAAAAAGTTTGACGCGTTATTACGTCGAGGGCACTCAAGAGTCAGATTTTAAATGAAGTCAAAATACGTCATTGGCACTCAAAGTGTTAAGGCCTGGGACCAACCTCACCTCCTTTCCTCAGATAGCAGCCCCATCCTTCCTTGGAAGAACATGGCCTGTGTGTCCTGTCTCCATGTATATTTACAGTATAGTAGCCTTTTATTCCACTGTGGAATAGCTGTAATGTTCAGATTGAGTAGACACTAGAGCCACTGAAGTGGTCGACATACTTGTAGAAGTGATTTCTTGGACTGTGCTGCAGAATGGGCTCTTTTTCTCGTGGATTGCTTGCCGTCTGAAACTTACCAACCAGTGTATCATTTGCTTTCTTGTTCATCTATGCCAGTGGTGACTCAGTGGCTCTCCACTCCACTCCAGTTTTAGGTTGTATGCTAACTTATTTAGCTACTGTCAGAACGGCTCACATCAGATAAAGTTCAGCCTCTCAGGCCTGCAGAAGCTGTTGCGAAGGCAGCGTAGGGGAATAGGACTCCCGCCCGTATTTTCCATGTGTCTGCTGGTCAGCGTCACGTAGGCCTGAATAGGTCACAGGTATAAAGGCCACACAAAGTGTCAGATCACTGACAACAGTGCAGCAGTGTACCTCGTGTTGAAAAATAGTGTAGTGCAACTTTAATACGCTCTGAAAATATCTCCCCTGGCTGTCGAGAGGCCAAAAGCTTTGGCTGCTACATGTTCTCTTATTCTTCCATCCAGCCTCCATATCGGTTTAAAGAAGCTTTTAACATTCATGCAAGGGCTTTAGTGTTCCTATCATTACCTGAGAATGAGCTTCCATGAATAAGCAGGCAAAAGGCTACGGCAAGAGCGAGCGTTAATGGTGAATTGCCAACTGGAGGGCCCTCTTGGCTCCCACAGAGAACAGATTTATTAACATTTATCTCTGCTGATGGGCCTGCTGAATAGTGTATGCACTTGGATCCTGCCAGACAAAGTACAGCAGGAGATACACGAATATCTGCGACACAAGTGCGCATGCAATTGTTTTCATTTTCAAAGGTAGCATTGTTGAATTAATTACATTTGTCCTGATTTTCTCTCTCTTTTATTTGTAGTGGAGGAACCATGTTGACCATCACTGGAACCAACCTGGCCACCATCAAGGAGCCCAAAATGAGAGCCAAGTATGGAGCTGCCAAGTCAGAAAATGTAAGCTGGATCCAGACACCCGCACACAGTTTTTATTGACAAAACAGAAAAAACAGTGACTTGACTTGGCAGGTGAGACAAAGTGAGACTAATATAGACACACAAGTGTCTCGCTGTCTGTGGAAAAAATGATTTTCAGAAGATACACTCCTGGGACACACACACCTGACCCGTCGGTCAACCAGCCAAGAGCCCGTTTTCTGTTTGTGTTTGATGTTGAATTTCCTTTTAGCAGTTTAACCTTTGAAATGTCAACCAGCAATAAAGCAGCTCTGGCAAATCCCCCTCTCTTCAGCGTCCACCACGGGGCTCAGCTAACCTTTCTCCCACTCTGGACTCAAAGTAAAAATATCCCTTCTTCCCTCCCCCCCCCCTTTCTACGCAGTCATTTCTATTCAGTGTGGTTAATGTTTCTGACCTATAAACACAGTTTTGCTCTGTGACTTTGTGAGTTTACACACCTTTTTGTGTGTGTGAGGGTGTTAGGATGTGACATATAGAACATAATGTGGCCTCTTAAGCTGCTCTTTGTTATTTTCTGACAGTTACTGGCTGACCTCTCCTGTTTTTCTCTGAGTCATTACAGTCTAATTTGTTCCTTTGGTGACTGATTTAAGTGTCGAACCCCACGGGGGATTTCTAGATGATATCAACACTGATTACAGCACTGATGTCATTAAGCCAACCTCTTCCTCATTATGTCATTAGGGAGGCATTTAATCAGTCATGTCACATAACCCTGCTTTAGCCATCATATATATTGCAGATTAGATTTTTGTTAACATTATTTAAAATGTGCTTTTTTTTGGTAAACATCTTTTCTCCTTCCTGCTCTAGAATTGCACCGTTGTGAACAACACTGTGATGGTGTGCCTGGCACCCTCTGTGGCCGGATCTGAAAAGGGCTTCTCGGAGTCCGGCAGCAGTCCTGATGAGATCGGCTTCGTCATGGACGACGTGCGCTCTGTGCTGGTGGTAAACGAGACTTTCAGCTACCACCCGGACCCTGTGTTTGAACCTCTGAGCCCCTCAGGCATGCTGGAGCTGAAGCCCAGCTCACCACTCATACTCAAGGTAAATTGCCTTTTGTGCTTAGCATTGATCTGTTTTGGCCTTGTCTCTACCTGGCTCTGCTTTACATCCATCAACTCCTTTCTTGACTTTTTATTCTACTTTTTTTGGTTGGTTTCAGCTTCACTTCTCATGTCTTCTTCCTCCGCCACCTTTCTCCTTTCTTTGTGTCTTTCCAATCATCTTTTCTCTGTTGAGTTTCTTCCCCTCTCCTTTTCTGCATCACCTTTTCTATTCGATTTCTGCCGTCTGTCATCTCTCCTCTCACCGCAGACCAGGCGTGGAGAGAGAAAGGCTTCTTATGTCTGAGTGAATGATGTCAGGATGGAGTCTGTGGTAGTTTTACATCAAAGTTCGACATGGAGGGTTAGTCTGTAAAGCTGTGGAGGAGGTGTCTTAAAACAAAAGAAGGTTAGGTGAGTGTTAGCGCTCAGCACTAATAGCAGAAAGCAGCATTCTCCAGAAATGTTGAGTATTTTCAGCAATGTAAAAATATTGCAGTGACCTCCCAACAAGACTGAAAAGAGGCTGACAGGTGTTTGAAATGATTTGCTCCAAAGACACCTGTACACACACTTTACTACCATCTTCCTCTTTCTTTGAGTTTTTCTTTCAGCACCGCCGTCTTTCAGATTCGCTTCAAACCTTGAAAGCTGTTATTTCTTCACCTGCTGTCTCCGGTGGGGTTTGGAGACCTTTAAGAAAATAAAAGTCCCTTCCAAACGCCCCCTTTTTTTAAAATCAGCCGCAAAGGAATGTAATGTTTATAAAGTGGACCCGTGCCTCGCTTTGCCACCTGCTCCGATTTTTATCAGAGAACTTCTGAAGAGAGACTTCATAGCCATGTTTACTCTAAAAGCCATAGAGGCAGTACACATCTGAATCCACAGTGGATTATATACAGTATGTATATATATGTGTGTGTGTATATATATATATATATATATATACACACATATATATATATGTGCGTGTATATATATATATATATATAAGGTTAGCTGAGATGCTGTCTTTTGTCATTTCACCTCCCCTCTTGAACTTCAAAGCCTCTGGAGTGGCTGCAATTTCACTGAAAATGAAAGCCTTTTCTCTCTCTGCCAATCAGGATGGAGATTTAAAACTAAAGAGTCGTGCCTTTCTTCCCTGTAACTTCAAATACAGTCCTATAATGAAAAGCACTGATTGCCCCACCATGCTGTGGGTAAAGAATCACAGAAATAAATAGCACGGAAACGGCATCCTATTAAATAATCGCAGAGCAATTAGACATATTTTCCAGCAATTATTTTCTCTCACTCTGCAAATCACAGTGAGTTGGGTTGAGGAGGTGGAGGTGGAGGGGGATGGGATTTCTCTAAAATATATTTAATGTACAGTCTGGTTTTCTACTACTGCCACCACTCATCCCCTGATACAGATCAAATATTATTGCTATTAAATTTAAAGTTGCATTTTTAACTCCAGCAATATAAATAACACAGGATTGTCATATTTTTAGTCAGTTCTGTGTAGAAGCACTGTTGCTATGGCTACCTGCACACTGGAACACCTGACGGACACCTGCCAGCCAATCAGAAACACACAGTTTATACTCCATGCTTGTTATTCTATTTCTTTGGACCACCTCAGACTAAATAACTGAAGCATGTGTGCATCTGTTTCCAGGGCCGTAACCTCATTCCTGCAGCGCCTGGAAACGCTAAGCTGAACTACACGGTGCTGATCGGGGAGACGCCCTGCGTTCTCACCCTGTCTGAGAGCCAGCTGCTGTGTGAGTGGCCCAACCTGACCGGAGAACACAAAGTCACTGTGAGTAAAACTGTCTTATGTTATCTTACACAGGGTTCCCACGGTTCCTTAAAAAATCATAAAATGTGGGTCTTAAATTGTCTTACATTTACCATAAATTTGCTGTCGGTAAATTTTCAAATGGTGCGTTCAGTGCCAATGGGAAACCATATAATTGAGAGATTAACGCAATTTTTCACATTATTTTGTTCACAAAGTTCACTTCTTTGTTCTTGAAAGTTGTGAAATCAAGGATGTAGGAAAAAGTTCAGTGTTATGTTAGTTTTTATCATTGTTGCAAGTGTTAAATGCTGAAAAAAATTACAAAAAGTTATTGTCAGAGATTAGTTATCAGATTTTTGTTTAAATTGACTATTTTCTACCAAAGAAATTGTTATGACATTTTTGGGTTGCAAATTATATTTGTTTAGGTCTTGTCTTAAATAGTATTAAATTTGACTTTTAAAATGGTATAGGAACCCTGCTTACTGTTATGTTAACTTAATTTCTCAAACATCCAGGGTAAGGTGTTCAGATACACCCATACAAAGCATAAAAATGTATGATCTGTCTCAGAATGAAATCTTAAGTACCTATTACTTGATTTCTTTCCTTGCCACCTCTGGAGCATCTGGCTTTCGCATTTCTTCTCCTGTTCTCAGTGCAGTTTCCGCTGTGCTATTCATCCCTTGCCTCTTTAATTCAAGCCACTTCCTGTCTTTTTTTTTCCTCATTCATCTCATTCTTTCCTCCCCATCCATCAGACCTAAATCTCTTTAATTACTCAAGATTTCTCTTCCCCATTCACGTCCCGTCTCTTACACCATTGGCAGTTTTGCGACTGTATTTATGTCCTAGAAGCTTTTGATCGGTCTCGTTTGGCAGGCATCCTCCTTGGGATTTCAACATTATTGATATTCACTAGAGACCAAAAAATGGCTAGTAGGTATGAGAGGTCTGCTTCTATTTTTACCTTCTTCCATTTGGTGTTTCATAGACATAAGCCAGCTGAGGATGGAATAAAAGGAAAAAATAACCACATATCCCAGCGTTATTTTTTTTTTTTTTTTAATTCACGTGTTCTCTGTGAGCCAGAGCTGTTTTGATGTGATATGGTAGAAAGTCAGATGGTGGTGTGACTGTGTGTTCTTGTTTCGCTGGTTCCAAAGGCAGCCCCGGGGCACAGATGTTGCCTCCCCCAACCCAGATATAAAGGGTTTTGGGGAGTTTTAGTCTGCACATGGCTCAACTCAACACAGCTTGGTCTGCCAGTATAAATGCAATGTGGGATTTAGCACTGGCACCTTGCAGAAGTTTTATCACCGCGCTGGACGTAAAGTGGCTATGGCCAGGTGTAGGCCTAACCCTAACCCTAATTTATTTTCTACTTCATGAAACCCTGAATGAAAGAGGTTTATATCTTCAGCCTGGAGTCCTGCCAAACTGCTGCAAACAGATCCACAGATTGGTTTTCATCGTGTTATGAAGACAGTTGTGGTGGGTATTGGCTAGGACTTCACAATACAAATGTATTGCGATACTTGAGTCACGAGACGATACGTTATTACAATATTGTGATATATTGTGATATTCTACATAGTTCACTGAGAAATTTAAAGTGCAGCTTAAAATAGGTCCAAAACATGACTTTTTTTGGTGGGAAATAAATTTAATAAACCAAGAAATTAGAAATCGACATAATATCAGAAGAAAAATTATCGTGATATATTGCCATGTTGATGTTTTTTCCTAGAGAGTAAAACTTTTCTGTTTGTGTCTGTCGACTAGGTGCGTGTTGGCGGCTTTGAGTATTCGCCGGGGACCTTGCAGATCTACTCAGACAGTCTGCTCACTCTGCCTGCCATCATCGGTATCGGAGGAGGCGGTGGTTTGCTCCTGCTGGTTATCATTGTGGTCCTGATCGCTTATAAGAGGAAGTCACGGGATGCCGACCGCACCCTCAAACGGCTGCAACTGCAGATGGACAACCTGGAGTCCAGGGTGGCGCTTGAGTGCAAGGAAGGTGAGTGTGAACAAGCACTAACAGCACAAACTGACATTCATATAAAGCTGTGTTCTCCTGGTTTATTTTCATCATTCACCCCACTTGATTTTCTTTATCTTTCTCCCCAAATTATGTTTCAAAAGCTGCAGAATTGTCATTCAATAGTCCTGTCCATTAGGGCTGGGTGTCAGCAGGTACCTCGTGATATGATAATGTCACGATATTTTGCCCACGACAACGTTAATATCACGATGCAGCGATATCGTGATAATCAATATGTTGCAAGAAATGATACATCACGATATCTGAGTCACTGAAGAAATTCAGAATTTACTGACGGCACTGAATCAGTTTCACAGGAATCTGTCAGTCAATTTCATATGAATGACAGCCAAGTAATTATATACATATACATATATAGGTACACACATGTATATGTGTGTATACATATATACAGCGACACCTTGCGGAGCTGAGGTGCTGAAGTCGTTCTGGATTTGCAGTCGGCCCAAAACATGACCTTTTTTTTTTTTTTTTTTTAAATCCATATAACTCATTGAGTGTCAGCCCTTTTATAAACAGAAAGTGCCTTTTTTGTTAAAAAAAAACATTTTGTTAAAAACATTTGTTTTTACCTTGTTCCTTTCTTGTTTTTTCAGAGGTAGAGGCCACTTTTACCAAAACCAAAATATGGCAATAGATTGCCATGTCTAGATTTTTCTCAACCCTTCTACTCATATCTGTGTCTACTTTGTCTTTCACTCTCACTGCCAACCCTACCCCTGCTGTTAGGTGGCAGCAGTGTGTGTTCATGTGAGCTGGTGTGTTTCCAGAGGAGTACTTTGATGTGAGCCAGCCACCAGATGTTGGCTCTCCACCCCATGAGAGAGCTGCCTGGCTGGCCTCGCTACCATCCACTCTGAGACAGGGAGGGAGAGATGGGGGTTAGATAGATACAGGGCATGGAGGTGGGGAAGTGAGGCATAGTAAAGGGGCAGGGCTTTGGCACCGTCTGAAGCAGGGGCAGAGAGCCTTACACACCAGTACATTAGCATATATTCATTTGGCAGGAAACGGCACGGACCCGGAGAGATCCTACTGATGCTGCTACTGGTTTGTCTGGCAGGAGAGAGAGGAGCAGATGGGGAGGAAGAGAAGGAGAATACTGATAACCATGATCAGCAGTATAGATCTGTGTCAGACTAGATCACTTCACTTGTTTCGCTCCTTTAGTACACTTGAAATATGACACGTAAGGGTTAAAAACATCTCCTTTACAGCTGACAGGAGTCTTTAACCATGTACTACCTCTGCTCAATATTGCACATATCAGCTCAATTGCACATGCCCAATATTGCACATTTTTTTTATCTTTTTATCTATTTTTACACTTTATTGCTCGGTATTCATTGTGGATAATAAAGGAAGTATTACACAGTGCAGGGAAACACGTTTCCATACTGTTCATATGACAATAAACACCTTGAAATCATGAAAAGGAAAAAAGCAGGAGATTGACCCAGTTATATGGGTTGTTATAAATCAATTTATAGAGATAATAACTACAAAAATAACTGCTCCATCACTCCTGTGTCAACTGAAAATGACATTGAAGGACAGAACACTTGCTACATAAGTTAGGGCAACAAAAATGAGCTAACATCAGGCTGAATGAATGATTCCTCACTTCCATATCGTAACCCAGGCTAACTTTAGTCGTCTGTGTCACTTCCTGACACTCTGCTCTTCATGTCCTGCTCTTTTGCAACTACTCACAATCACACACACAAACTCACACAGCAGGTCAAACAGTGATTGGCTGGGCTGTGTGGCGCTGAGTCCAGGCGTCCTGACCCTGTCTGTCCCCCGCTGTCAGCACTGTCTGGAAGACGACAACAGGATGGATGGAAGGAAGAGCACGGGAGATAAATAAGGAGGACAACTTGTGAGAGGGGGAACGGAGGGGAGGTGGGCACTGAAGAAGGATGGATAGGAAGGAGAGAGAGGAAACAAGAAGGGAAGCACACAGTATAAAAGAAAGAATTTTAACTCATTGAGTGCCAGCTGTTTTATAAAACAGAAAGTACCTTGTTCCAGCATTTTTTCCCATTTTGAGTCGTATTATGTACTATGACTCTGAAAACACTGAATAGTTCAAATGAAAGAAGAGACTCTTTATTTCATCATGAAAAAAATGTTTGTTTTCACCTTGTTCCATTCTTGTTTTATCAGAGGTAGAGTAGCGGACACTTTCACCAAAATCACCACATTTTTCCAGAATCTGTTTGTTTTACTCTCTAATCTCGATCGTCTCCACTTCCTGCTTTGATCTCTGTGGTGTATACTGTGTCTTTATGTCCGGAATACAAATCCCAGAAGCCCCAATATTACTCACAGGCTGCGGGAGACCATGATCGGTCACCCACTGCTGAAAAAACACTTTGACGTTTTATTACATCAGTGGCACTCAGAGTTAAAAATGAGAAAGAAGGAAGTTGATATGGCGATAGCAGGTTAATGCTAAATCAATTTGGTTGCAGGTGGGTGGACAAAGAGAACAAACAAGGAAGGCTATTACAATATTTGGGGGAAAAAGAGAGCAGCCTATTGAGTAGGTGAAAGAAAAGTAATGAATATGAAAAAAAGGAGTGATTAGATATGCAGCGAGAGATGGATAGCTGGTGGAGCCAAACGAGCAGAAAGATGGAGGGATGTAGCAGAGGAGAGGCAGCCATAGGGGAGAGAGAGGTGACCTCTAAGATGTCACCATGAAGGGAAGGAAGAGGGAGAAAAAGAGGGATAGGATGAGAGGGACAGGGTGACACAAGCCATCTGTTAGTCTGGGCTTTGGTTCGGTATTTGTTTGGGTTGTGGATCCATGTGTTGGTGTATTTTGGGTGACACTATAGGACACACACACACACAGTGGAGTTAATGGAACAGTATAGCTGTATGCTTTTCTCCTCGTGGGAGTTTTATAGTTGTATATTAGAATCAAGAACAGGCAGTACAGTGAAAATATGTGCATTATTGTTTGGGACGTGAGTGAGAGGATGGATTTGATCCTGACGCCACTGGAGTATAGAGAACAGGGTCAGAACACACACTCTGTGGGAATGGAAAATGTGTAAAACACTGACACATGCACTCACATTAATCATCTGGGCACGAGGTTATGTGTTCAGCTGTGGGGCAAGACAGGAAAGTGTGTGTGTGTGTGTGTGTGTGTGTGTGTGTGTGTGTGTGTGGCTACTGCAGTACAAACATGAGAGGTGGCAGCATTTAATGTGTGTGTGTACTCACAGGCTCATGTTCCACCCAGAACTGCCCTCCAGCACCACAACACTTCCCTCTTTCCTCCTTCTTCCCTCCATCTTCCTCTGCGCTCTCAGCACAGAGCGATCACATCAAGCTGCTGCTCCTCCACCCGCCTCCATCTTTCACCTGTTGATCTAAAACATTTTCTCGCTGGGTTGACTGACTGTGACACAAAGTGGAAAAAGTCAAGATAAAGACTGTCTCTCTAGAGTTAATGAGTGAATGAAGTTTGGGAAAAATATTGATATGGCAATATATTGTGATACTTGTTCTTCTAATGTAATATTGATTATTAATTTCTTAACATCAATTTTTTTTCCCCCAAAAAAATAATGTTTTGGGCCGATTGATCACGTTGATGCGGTAACTTCAAGAGCCCTAGTATGTATGTACGTGTTTAACTGTATATATGTATATCTACGTGTTTATAAATATATCTATACTTGAATTTGTATGTCTGTGTGTGTGTATATATATACGTATATATATATATATATACACATATATATATACGTATACGTATGTAGATGTAGATATATATACATACGTATACATATATATGTGTTTATATATACATATATATATATATGTATCTACACACACACGCAAACAACTTTTTTTAAGCTTCACTTTGAACTATCTCTTTGAACTATGTAGAATATCACAATATATCGCAATAAGAAAATTCCGCACGTTGAAAAAATTTCTGTATATAAAATATGTACATACAGTGTATATATACACATACATAAATATATGTGTACATACTGTATATACATCTCGATGGTCTCCACTTCCTGCTTTGATTTCTGTGGTATATACCGTCTCTTTATGTTCTGACTACATCTCCCAGAAGCCCCAAAATTACTCACAGGCTGCGATCAGCGACCTACTGCAGAAAAATAAAAGAATATGTTATTGGCCCATGCATCAGATTTTTAATGATGTCAAAAGCTGTCAATGACAGTCAACTCGATAAGCTGCATTTTAAATTTCTCAGTGATCTATATAGAATATCACAATAATGGTGTAGTGACTCAAGTATTGCGACACGTGTCGTGAAATCCTTGCCAATACCCACCCCTATCCTTTAATTTCCCCTTTTTTGGGAAGCTTATAAATCATAATTATTACTTGAAAATGCTACTTTTTTACTTTTTTAATTTTTTTTTTGTGATTTTTTCTTCACGCTGAATGACCTGGTGCTTTTGTGTTCTGCTGATTAAATTGACAGTTACTAAGAAATGCTTTCGTCTTAAAAATAAATCCCAACTTTTACAGCTAAATAAATGTTGATTACGTATAATAATTGTTCAGTCTGCATTCCTTTTAAACATGCCTATTTTCCAAGAAAGTGCATATAAAGAGATGCACATTACACGTATAGAAGCAGTGGTTTGTTTGGGATGAATACATGCCAGAGCATTTAAATCAGACCTCCGTCATTAAGTTTGCGTAGATGACTGTTTTGTGTTGGTCTGCTGACGGATGCTAAATATCAAATGGAAGGTTGATTATAAGCTCTCATCAAAATCAAGGTTTCTCTGTTGTAGACTCTGAAAACAGCATTTTTCATTCCTGTGTTTAATCTTCAGAAAGTCACTTAAAAGGAAATATGAGATTTAAAGCAGGACAACCTTTATGATTTATTTTCAACTCTTGACTTGCAGCCTTTGCGGAGCTGCAGACGGACATCCATGAACTCACCCAGGAGCTGGACGGAGCAGGAATCCCCTTCCTGGACTACCGAACCTACGCCATGAGAGTCCTCTTTCCTGGGATTGAGGACCATCCTGTGCTCAAGGAGATGGAGGTACGGGTCAGTAGAGAGCGCTCCCCACACACACACCACACACACACTGAATAAATGAAAGTCGTACTGTATGTCAGTATTATAAGCCATTTTATAAAACAAAGTGCCTTGTTCCAGTGTTTTCGCTCATTTTGAGTCATATTTCTAGACCCACAGAATATTTTGTACTATGACTCTGAAAACACTGAATAGCTCAAATGAAAGAAGAGACTCTCTATTTCATCATGAAAAAAATGTTCCATTCTTGTTTTATCAGAGGTAGAGTAGAGGACACTTTCACCAAAACCACCACTTTTTGTCCAGATTCTGTTTGTTTTGCTCTCCAGTCGCGATCGTCTCCACTTCCTGTTTTGAACTCTGTGGTGTATACCGTCTCTTAAAGTCCTGACTACATCTCCCAGAAGCCCCAACATTACTAAGCAAAGCAGAAGTCTCGTTTTGGTCTACGAGATTTCCAGAATTTGTATTTTTTTTGTTTTGTTTTTCAGCTTTGTAAGGGTTTTTGATCAGTATGGGTTTCCGTGGTAACACAGTGATTTTGAGACAATTCAAACTTCAGACCAAGAGACCTCAAGCCAAAACTCGTGAGGAAAATAATGTTCTTTTTTGGGGAGCGAGCAGCGTCCAAGCTTCACTAAGACTTGGTACGAGTGATAGATTGCTCCTACAGGACTAAGCCTGTAATGTTCACACGTTCAATAAAACACTCCACTGCTGCACCTTTCCCAAGAAGGAACACTCTGTCACTCACATGAAGCTTTGCAGCATGGACGCTGTGCACACACACTGCCATCATTTCTCTGTATACATTACAGTCCCAAACATACATCACATGGTAATGCACGCTTGCACAGGATGGAGCTTTGAGACATGCAGTATCTGCTTGTGCTATCAACTGTATTCCAAAGGGATAGTGTAGCGCAACATTGGATTTTCATTTGTATGGCCCAGGCAATCACAGGCCACAGTAGTGCGCTGGCAAGCAGATCAATTTCTTATTACAGCATGAAGCTCACATTCTCACTTCAAACCTCTGTTTGCCTCCATCAGAGGGGGGGGCTTTGAGAGAAGAGGGGGGGTCAGAGGGATGAAGGGGGTAAAGAGGCAATAATAGGTAGTAAATCAAGAGTGCAAACCCTACAAGCCATGTTTTATTTTCCCTGCATGTAGATAAATATATTGAGTAGCTGTGAGGCTATTTTGCCAATATATACTCATGAATCCATTTCTCTACTGTAACTCACACCCTCCTCTTCATCATGATCTCAACCTCTTCCTTCCCTTTGTGTCTGTCTTTATATCTTCTAACTTTCTGCCCCTCTCTTACACTCCATTCCCTCCTCTTCCTCACTACCTTCATTCCCTCCTCCATCCCTGCCTCCCTTTTATTTTCTCCACCCCAAATGGCCACTTTTTTTTTTGCCGTCTGCTCCTCTCCTCCCCATCATCATCTCTGTGCCCTCCTCTCCAGGTCCCCGCTAACACAGAGAAGGCCCTGACATTGTTCGGCCAGCTGCTGACAAAGAAGCACTTCCTGTTGACCTTCATCCGAACTTTGGAGGCGCAGCGCTCTTTCTCCATGCGAGACCGGGGCAACGTCGCCTCCCTCATCATGACGGCGCTGCAGGGGGAGATGGAGTACGCCACGGGCGTCCTCAAACAGCTCCTGTCTGACCTCATCGACAAAAACCTGGAGAGCAAGAACCACCCGAAGCTCTTACTCAGGAGGTACGAACACAGGGAGGGAAACTGGCTCGGACATGTCACACACCCACCGGTAGTTTCCCCACTGTGGGTTCAAGTTTGAGGTCACGTCCCTGTGTTTATCGCACACCTCACTGGTTTACGGCGTCCTTGAGAAGAGGCACCCTACTGAAAGGGGGCGCCTTGACTATTTAGCCTTCAAACAGTAAACAGAAAGTTGCATTACTTGATTTTGTTCCCTGGTTTGTGAGCCCATCTGCAAACTCAAGCAGCTACTCATTATGATGCTAAATTAGGAGAAGGAATGATGACAGGAAAATGGAGGCGATGCTTCATGAGAAAGTCAAGTGACACCATGGAGCAGGAAGGCTGTGGCTTTTAGAGGCCTATGTGACGTTGGCTCATCTCTATTGCTCAGCCTTGTCCCTGTCAGAGAGGATTACACCCCTGAGCACACACACACTCCCAATAGACCTGCAGTCAGATGCTGCTATCCCTCCTCACACACATAGTGGGAAAGGGACGAGGGATGGAGGGAAAGAAAAGGAGGATTTACAAGGGAGAGTGTGAGGGACGGAGAGAAAATAGGTTGGTGAAAGGGGGAAGGTGAGAGAGGAAAAGGTGGATGGAGCAGAGGGAGGGAGGGAAATGGTGATTGACAGAAAGAGAGGGCAAAATGTCTTGAGGGAGACTTGGGCTGAAGGCGAATTGATGGAAGGAGAAACATGAGGGAAGACTAGAAAGGCTGCAGGAAGGTGCAGTATGGCAAGAGAGGAGATAGGCAGGAAGAGGAGGAAAAATGAGCTGCTGCAGGCAGACGGGCAGGAAGAGATACACGTATTTAAGGAAAGATACAATTAGAGGAATGGCCTGTCTCCAAATAAATTGGAATTAGACATTAAATGATAAAAAAGTTGTGTTTTTTTCCTCTCGTCCTTCTCCTCTGAGAGATATTTAATTAAAAATCTAATCAAATAAATGACTCTCAGCCAGTGTGCCTGTGTGAAGCCTTTTCCAATCCCCTCTTGGGGCGTACGGTCACAACACGCCGTCCCTGCTAACTACACTAGCCTCGGGAGCTGGCGTTAATAAGCTCAGCAATTATTACACATGGTTCACCCTGGTTTGGCATTTTTTCTTACAATAGATAGACATTAGAACATTTTTTTATTTTTAGACATACACAGAACAGCAAAGGACTTAATAATTTGCTCCCATGTGGATTTTCGTACCCTATGGTGAAGTCATGCTCTTGTGTTTGGTGAAATTTTCACATTATAAGCTCAGACTTTCTACCATTGGGTTCAGTGACGTAGTTTCACGGCCTGACATGGCCAAAAGCGTGTTCTGTCCAGGTGTATCGCCTCCATTGTCCTCTATCCCTCTGTTCCTTATTGCCTCATCTTTCATCCGCTATATTTTGCTGACAGCCATGATAAAAAAATAAAAGCCGTTCCACATACATCAAACAGTCAAACGGAGGCATGCGGAAGCGTAGGAGTTCACGTCTCGTTCCTGCTACAGGCCCTCACCACTGGTTTCACTAGTTGGCCTAGTTTCCTCTGTTTTTATTTATTCCCTCACTAGTCCTCCTCCTTTATCGTGAAAAACTTCTACGCTTCCTCTTGACAAGGAAATATCTTCCCGCGCCATCATTTCTCAACAGAATACACCTTCCTTCACCTTTGTGCACCCTGCGCCTCGCTAATGACGACACAAAAAGACTAATATTTGCAGGAAGTGTGGGAACGTGGCCCAGTTAGGTTAGTCCCCCCCTCCCCATTCATCTAAGAGAAAACAAGGACTGGATAATTAAGCAGTCTTCCTATTTCAGCCCTAATGTGAAAAGGAAGGATGGTGGAAAGCGAGGAGGTAAATCTAAGGACGATGACAGACTCTTGGTCTCCCTTTCAGCTGTTTAACAAATTAGACGCAATAAGTCTGTTAATTACAATGCCTTTTAATTGCTCTGTTTTCATTCGCTGGGTGTCAACGTGTGCTCAGGAGCGTGCACGTGCTGCTGAGGTACCCCCCCATTACACGACAGGTTTGTGATTAACGAGAGAAGTTAGGGAATTATACTAATTGCTGTATTTTAATGAAGACGAGTGGGTTTGCTTGGAGGGGGGAATCATGTGTTGGGGGGTGAAACAGTGAAAGAAACGGAGGGGTTTGTTTTGCCAAGTTAATTTATTTGCTTGTGATCGGGTGGAGGGGAAAGGACTCGGCTGTTTGAAGGCTAACCGCTCGACGGCTGATAATGTGCGTGTTTTCTTTGATGTGCGAGCGTGTCTTAAATGCCATTTCCCCCCATGATGAAAGTGTTGGTTTATACCCAGAGTTCATAGCCGGGAGAGGAGGGGGTGCACTTGTTGAAACAGAGAGGAGCAGTTTTTGGTATTAGATTCAAGTGCTGCTTTTAAATTCTCATTTTGTGTTGTTTTCTTTCTCCTTCTTCTTCATTCCCATCCTCTCTCATTTTCCTTTCCTATTATTTCCCCCTCACCCTTCACCTTCTCTTTTCTCTTCCTTTCATCGCTCTCTCAGGACGGAGTCGGTCGCCGAGAAGATGCTCACCAACTGGTTCACCTTCCTGCTTTACAAGTTCCTCAAGGTAAATTTGTCTGTCACACACACAACATTTGAAGCCATACTAATACGAGAATAGAAAACACACACACACACACACACACACACATTGACAGCTGCAGCATTAGATAAGGCAGAGGCAGCAGGCTACCTATCCCTTACCTTTGCCTTTCATGTGGTAAATTCTTCTTTCTCGGAATTGAGCAAACTGCAGTGTGAAGCTCTGGTCAGGCACAGCTGGTCATGTTGTTGTGATCGCAATAACCTGTCCTCTCTTTGTGTCCCTGGATGCTTTTACAGCCAGGAAAGTGTGTGTTTGTGTGTGTGTTTATCCCCCTACAGAGCTCTGCGGCTTAGCAAAGAGGAAGCCAGAGATCTTAGGCAAATGCGCTCTCTCATTTTTCTGTCCGTCCGTCTGAATGTTTTCTTTCTCTTTTTGAATTCCTCCCTCTCTCTGATATGAAATCACAGACACATATTGGTGTTTAAACTGGGTTTAGTTCTTGTTTCCAAGCACTCGTTCCCCTCACTGAAACATCCCTGAAGCTAATCAGTTAGCAGCAGGGACTGAAACCCTCTGCCAGGACAGGCACTGTGGTGGACAGCAAACCAGCCAGACCCCCGGGGGTCCCCAGTTAGTCTGTGAGTGTGAATGTGTGTTTTGGCTCAAGACTTGACAGCCAGAGTTGGGTTCAGGGAGAGGGGAGTGGGTTAGTAGGGATCTCTTATAACAGCTGTTTTCATGAACTTTGGACAGGACAGAAACAACAGAGAGGAAGGATGCCGAGAGAGGACGATAGGAAGTGTTTGGATGTGAAAAGGATTTTTAAAAGAAATACGTGAACGAAGAGGGAGATGTGGAGGAATTGGACTTGCTGTACCTTGGAGCATTGTAACCAACCTGGCTTTCATCTAACCTGCAGTTCAGCACCTTTCTTTTTCCTGACTTTTTAGGGGTCACATGGTCCAGATGTCTGGTACAATTTCAAGGTTCAGCCAGGTGTGAATACAGATGGATAAAGGTCAAGTCGTTGTTAAAAGGGAGGGAATAGATCAAAGTTTTACTTACCAAAGGAGCAGGAGTGAGAAAAGTGTTCACTTGTTCTGTTTCAGGTAAAATAGCAGAGGTGCTGTTTGAAAATGTTATCATTAGAATATAATTAAATGACTAGAGTTTTCCACTGAAGAAGACCAGAATATTTCTAGAGCTCTGGTTGCAGCTGCCAAGTAGACCTGGATTGTGTTTTTAGTCAAGCTAAAAAATAATTTGCATCTTTTGCAAGATTTTCCTGATTTGTTTATCATCTCACACTCAGATATATCAAACGACCCCTCAACTCTTTGAGTGCCAGCCGTGTTATAAAACAGGAAGTGCCTTGTTCCAACGTTTTTGCCCATTTTGAGTCATATTTCTAGACCCACAGAATATTTTGTACTATGACTCTAAAAACACTGAATAGCTCAAATGAAAGAAGAGACACTCTATTGAAATGTTTGTTTTTAATCTTGTTCCATTCTTGTTTTATCAGAGGTAGAGGACACTTTCACCAAAATCACCTCTTTTTGTCCAGATTTTTTTGTTTTGCTCTCTAATCTCGATCGTCTCCACTTCCTATTCTGATGTCTGTGACGTACACTGTCTCTTTATGTCCTGACTACAAATCCCAGAATCCCCAGTATTACTCACAGGCTGTATGAGAGCGCTCTTTTGTCCCTGCTGCTGAAAAAAGGAAGGCATACATATACATTAATTTCACTCAAGCTTTCTATTTTAAAAGCTGTACATATGTATGTCTTTGGCACTCAAAGAATTAAGGGGCTTCTGACCAATTTAAGTTACATGGTTGAAGGTGAAACAACATGATAATGCTTCATTACAAAGGAAAAACGGACCAGATATCGATCTGGATTTGGTTGTTTTTTCAGTACAGTTCTTTAACTTGGTGATCGGCTCAAAACCTGATCGTCTGACTGACCAAAATTAGCAGCAGGCAGGTTTTCGTAGGTGGGCCAGCTGAACGAGTGAAAGCACAGGGAAAAAGAGAGAGGGGTCCAACATCCCAGAGCTCGTTGACTGGTTGACACGTCTCAAACACCAGAGTGCTTCTCCAAGCATTTTCACCCCTCAGTCATTAACCTTCTATCAACTCCTCCATCAGCTGCTACTCACTCACACTTCCTATGATTCCTCTCCTTCGCAGATTTACAAAGGGTGTTTTTTTCCCAAAGAGGAGACACTGGGGAGAGACTTGAGTGACTGAGAGAGAGGAAAATGATGTGTGTGTTGCTCTCTGTCAGTTTACAGTTTGCTGTTAGCCAACACAGGCCATGGCCTCGTCTATACCTGCCCTGCCTGCGGTTCACATACAGAAGATTAGAAATATAATTGGAGAGTTGCTCTGCAAAGCTTTGCACTTTTTGCACATTGTCTGCAAAGATTTTGCATGGTTGCATTTGTACAGGGTTCCTTAAAAAGTCTTAAAATTAAATTAAATAAATTAAATTTACCTTAAATTTGCTCTAGGTATTAAATTTTCAGATGGTGCATTTAATGCCAACAGGAAAACACAATATTCAAAGATTTACTGCAATCACCATATTTTGTTCACAAAGTTCACTCCTTTGTTCTTGAAAGTTATGACATTAAAGTTAAAGGAGGAAAAAGTTACATGTTGTGCCTTCAATTTATATCTTTGTTCCAAGTGTTAAAGACTTAAGATGTTTTTTGGTTGGGCCCCACAATAAATTTACTTTTTTTCTAGAAAAGAAATCGTTATGACACATTTGGGTCTTAAATTTTATTTGTTGAGGTATTAAATTTGACTTGTAAAAAGTGCAAGAAATCTGCTATACTAGTTTGCGTTTCAACAGTCTGTGTTTCTCTCTTATTTCCCATCTGTCCCCTTCTACCTTTCTCCCTCTTCTTTCCACCTCTCTCTCATTTCCTGTTTGCAGGAGTGTGCTGGTGAGCCTCTCTTCATGCTCTACTGTGCCATGAAGCAGCAAATGGAAAAGGGACCAATAGACTCGATCACAGGAGAGGCCCGATACTCCCTCAGCGAGGACAAACTGATCAGGCAGCAGATTGACTACAAGACTCTGGTCAGTACACAAACAGTTGATACAGTGACATTGTTTAATATGTGCCTAGTGTTCTTGAAAAGCCTTAGTTGGGAGAACAATTAGGGTTTCCACGGTTCCTTAAAACATCTTAAAATGTCCGGGTAATTAAGGTCTTAAGTTGTCTTAAATTTACCATAAATTTGCTGTTGTTGTTGTATTAAATTTTCAGGTGGTGCGTTTAATGCCAATAGGAAAACAGCATCCAGAGATTTACTGCAATTATGCAATTTTGTTCACAAAGTTCACTTCTTTGTTCTTGAAGGTTGTGACATTACAATTGTAGCAAAAAAGTTAAAAGTGTTATGCCTTCAAATTATATCGTTGTTGCAAGGGCTGAAAAAAAATCATAAAAAAAATATCAGATTAATTGGTTATCAGATTTTTTTTTCCTGCTAAATATCAATATCACCCTCAAAAACTCCATATTGGTCAGGCCTTACAATAAATTGACTATTTTCTACCAAAGAAATTATTATGACATCTTTAGGCCATAAATTATATTTGTTATTTGTTGTCTTAAAAAGTATTAAATCTGATTTTTTAAATGGTGCAAGAACCCTGCCATTTTGGAGT
The DNA here is from genome assembly GCA_029721515.1 of Synanceia verrucosa. Taxonomy (NCBI): domain Eukaryota; kingdom Metazoa; phylum Chordata; class Actinopteri; order Perciformes; family Synanceiidae; genus Synanceia; species Synanceia verrucosa. The sequence continues at coordinate 4,246,746 of CM056552.1, read as the reverse complement.
TTGTAGCAAATCATCAACTCGGTGAAAATAAGAAAATATGACCTCTAATCCTGATGAAACACACTTGTGATAGTAATAAAAAAGCTGGATGTGCATGTGCACTGTTCCAGCAGCTGTTGGTGTTGGTTTGCAGGGTCATGCTTCCACACATCTGTGCTCACTTCCTGCTCTAAACGTGTCCTTTTTCCTCTGACCTCTGACCCCTGCAGACGCTGCACTGTGTGAACCCAGAGAATGAAAACGCTCCGGAGGTGACGGTGAAGAGCCTGAACTGTGACACAGTGACGCAGGTTAAGGAGAAGCTGCTGGACGCCGTGTACAAAGGCACGCCATACTCCCAGAGACCAAAAGCCTCCGACATGGACCTGGGTAAGAAGAAGAGTGATCTGTCGCACCCACAGCGAGCACACACTCTGATCACAGGTGCACTCCTACAGGGGGTAAAGAGGGATTCATTTCAAGGGCCCTCTGCAGCAGGAGGGGGCTGCTAGAGAGAAAAAGTGATTCTGTATAAAGTAATTTCAAGTGAGGAGCTAAAAGTCACTGAAATTATGTGTTAAACCCTTTTTAATTTGCAGCCTCAGTTACAGCATCATCAGTTTAACACCCAGCCTTACCTGTGTCTCCTGTGTTGTGACAGAGTGGCGGCAGGGCAGGATGGCTCGCATCATCCTTCAGGACGAGGATGTCACCACAAAGATAGACAACGACTGGAAGAGACTCAACACCCTGGCTCACTACCAGGTAATAAAAGCTGACATAAATCCCACGATACTCGGTGTCATGTTGGAACAATAACTCCTCATTGATTTGGTGGTGCGTTATTGCACTCGAAAAAAAATGCTAACCTAAAAATAAGCAAAAAAAAATTAAGAAAACATGATATTTTTGCTTGAATCTGCCAAAATCTGCCAATGGAAGAAGTGAAAAATATCTCGATAAGTTCTTGAAGTAAGACATAATTTCTAAGACTGACATGATTTCAAAGCTCTTAAAATAAGATTTAATAACTAATTTTTAGTTATATTTTACTTGGATAGTAAGATTTTTGTGTCTTGAAACAAAGCGCTCCATCTTAGTCGTCAATTTCGTTGTAAGTGGTATTGTCTGAAATTAAGTGCATAGACATAATTTGACTCAAAATAAGACAAATATTTTGAGTTTTTCCAGTTTATGGGAATTCGTTCAAGTGCAGTAGATGTTGCAATCGGCACATTTATTCACATTTAATCATTTTAAAGAATGCCGCTTACATTAAGTGCTCAGGTAAAGCAGTTTGGTAAATTATCGATCTGCTGGATGTTTTGTGAGTTGTGAACTGATCCTTAAAATCCTGTTTCAGGTGACAGATGGCTCAGTGATTGCCCTGGTGCCTAAACAGAATTCAGCCTACAACATCTCCAACTCCTCCACCTTCACCAAGTCGCTCAGCAGATACGGTACGAGAGAAGGTGTGTGTGTGTCTGTGTGTGTGTTGTGTACGTTGCTAAGACACCACTTAATTGATGAATTCTGACTAAATTTTCCAAATTCTAACAGGAGGAACTGTCAAACACACCACAGTCGCCATCTGATTCAACAGTTAACCTGATAAAAAAGTGGTAAAAGGTGTTTTTATTGAAGGAAACCAATTAATGTCATGCTCGTGCTTAGACAGCTTTTCAGAAAAATCAATTTCTTATCAATTCCTATCAATCATCCCGCAGAGAAGGTAACACATGACAGCTGTCAGCGGCGCACTTTGACATCAAGTGGAGTGATTTTGTGCTGCCTTCACTGACCAGCTCTTTATTTCTGCGTCTTTAGTGATGATATAGGAAAATAAATCCACATTGATTAAAGCCCTTTACACCTGTGATTAAACCAGTGTCTGATCAAGTACAAATAGTTAGATACTCAGTTTGTCAGGATGATGAACGGGCAAAAAAATATTCTTAAATAAAATTGTAAAATCTGTAATATGTCTTAAACCATCAGCAAGACTTTTCCATCTATCTCTTGTATTTTCTAAATCCTGTGTTCCTGAGCTCTGCCACCGTGACGAACACATAACCACTCACTAACACCTCCATCACCCGCACTCTGTACTCCTCTGGTTCACATTTTCAACCTCTCAATCCTTCCCTGCTTTGTCACAGGAAGTGACAAGTATTCAAACCGAAAGCGTAATGCTCCGTGTCACAAAATAGGGGATCACTGTCCGACAAAAGGAGGGAGGGAGAGAGTGAAGGACAAATTTATTCTGGAATGAAAGAGTGACATGAAAGTAGAAGGAGCTGTCACCTTTCAGAAAAGCTTTTAACTTCACACACTGGAGCTGCCTCTCATTTCTTTTTCTTGTGTTTTAATACATTAAGGAGTATTTCCACCTGAAATGGTGATTAAATCTAAATGGATTATACTTTTATTAACTACTGACTTGCACTATGGGCTGCTTGATATCTTAACATAACATTATCTAATAACTAGGGGTAGGGAAAATATTGGTATTGCAATGTATTGTGGTACTTTTTCTTCTGATATAATATTGATTTTTAATTTCTTAATACAGATTTTTTTTCACCCCCAAAAAAATATCATGTTTTGGGCCAGATCTACTTCTATTTTATTGAAATAAAAAAAATAATAAATATATATGTACTGGACATATATACAATTTGTATTTTAAACTGCATTTTAATTTCTCAGTGCCCACTCCTGCTAATAACACCACATTTAAGTCCAAACTCACAATAAGCATTGTGTAAAACACTGACCCTTTGCATAACAGAAGTTAGATTAAATGACACTTTATTGTAAATTTGTTTTGTGTGTTGAAACTTGGGTTGCTTCTGGGCAGAATATCTTCACATCTGCACTTCTGATTAAAAAAAAAAAAAAATCCAAACTAATGTTACAAAACACATCTCCACATTTGTGTCTGTTCTTTCTCGATGCTTTTCTGGCCTGCTCACTCAACCCTCCTGTGTCTGTCCTTGTCCACGTCCCTCCAGAGAGCATGCTGAGGACAGCCAGCAGTCCAGACAGCTTGCGCTCCCGAACACCCATGATCACGCCAGACCTGGAGAGCGGCACCAAACTGTGGCACCTGGTCAAGAACCACGACCACTCCGACCAGCGGGAAGGGGACAGAGGGAGCAAGATGGTCTCTGAGATCTACCTGACCAGACTGCTGGCCACCAAGGTATCCAGCTAAGCCTAACGAACACCAGCACATCCCCACCAGCAGCTCCTACCCCTGACCTTTGTTTGGTGGTGGTCTCAACGCTCATTAACATTTTTCATAACCTTTTGAACAAAGACACACATATGCACAGGAATTAGTGTTTGTCTCTTAATTAGGAGGCTGACCTTTGACTATTGAGCTGTTTGGTTGGAGCTACTGGGCCCTCTGTTGGTGGCCTCGGGGCTTTCAGGCCTTTACCCCAAGATCATTACTCACCAAATTCCTCCATGTCCTCCGGACCACGCTGTGGACACTGTGCTCAGGTTTTCATGCAGAACATGTCCTCAGTTGATCATCTGAAAGGTTATTTGGAGTCTGTGTTGATATCTTGGAGAAAAGAGTTTACTGCCTGTTTTCATGGACTGTTTGAGCTGCTTTTACCAGAGCTGATCCAAGAGCAGCTGGAGGGCTGGTTAGGGTCTAATCGACTATAGTCTAATGCACAAATGTCCTACAGTGCAAATTGCAACCGAATGCACTGTGTATAACTCACATTTTAACTCTTTGAGTTCCAGCCAGTTTATAAAACAGAAAGTGCCTTGTTCCAGCGTATTTGCCCATTTTGAGTCATATTTCAAGACCCACAGAATATTTTGTACTATGTCTCTGAAAACACTGAATAGCTCAAATGAAAGCAGAGACTCTCTATTTCATCATGAAAAAACTGGTTTTTTTTACCTTGTTCCATTCTTGTTTTATCAGCGGTAGAGTAGAGGACACTTTCCGTCTGTTTTGTTCTCTAATCTTGATCGTCTCCACTTTCTGCTTTGATCTCTGTGGTGTATACCGTCTCTTTATGCTCTGACTACATCTCCCAGAAGCCCCAAAATTACTCACAGGCTGTGGGAGACCACGATCAGTGACCCTCTGCCAAAAAAATACTTTGAGGTATTATTACGTCGAATGGCACTCAAGCGTCGGACTTTAAATGACATCAAATACGTAAACTTAAACCGAGCAAGAAATCACACAAAACTGAACAAAAAGCAGCGTTATGTGTTCATTGAGCCCTTTAGAGTTGACAGCTCACTCCTCAATGGAAACACACATTAACAAATAGTCCATGAACACAAACACACTCCCTCTGCCTATAGAGTCGACTAATTGTGCCAGCTTTTTGCTCTCATTTGCAGGCACTAACTATCCCGGTGCTTCAGCTCACCCTGGTGCTCCCTCTCCCCTGATTTTTCACTCATTAGCTCCACATTTCCATTGTTCCAGTCCAGGTAGGAAAGTGCAAGGTTAGCGGCATCAGCAGCGCCTCAATGGGGAAATGATTAGCATGCAAACCAGGGGAAGACAATGGGGGAACTCGGAGCGCTGCAGTTTATTCTTATTTATTACAGCCCCCACAGCTTTGTGTGTTTAGGCAGCTGATTTGTGGATGTGAGCGAGAACAAAACTGCAGATTCAACTTCTGGCTGGTTTAAATGTAAAAAGGCGGTTTGAAGATGGAAAATAATGCGCTCGATGTTTGTGGGGAATATCAAATCTCTTCAACTTCAGAGGAATTTGTGAGGATTCAGAAGCTGTATGATGTGGTTAAATAAAAAATGCAGACCTGCCTCAGGCTGAACTCACATTGGGCTCTCCATCCTGGATACTGTGAAGAACGCCACCATCACAAAGTCTCAGAAAGTTGGAAAAAGCAAAGCATCATGACTCTGAAACACCTGCTGCTGGCAGGCATCGCCTGCAGCCAGACCATCACCTTCATACAAGCAGAGGCACCTGTGTTCTGTACATTTGTGTGTGGTTAGTTAGACATAAACTCAATAAATCGTCCATAATCACACACACATATACTTTTCTTTTTTCAAACTCTCTAAGCCAGCGTTGCTTCTCCTCCTCAGGGTACGCTGCAGAAGTTCGTGGATGACCTGTTCGAGACCATCTTCAGCACAGCGCACAGAGGAAGCGCCCTGCCTCTCGCCATCAAGTACATGTTTGACTTCCTGGATGAGCAGGCGGACAAACACTCCATATCAGACTCTGATGTACGGCACACATGGAAGAGCAACTGGTGAGTTTCCATGTAGCCCTCATAAGCGTTTTGAAAAACTTGCCGACATTTTTGAATGTTAGCCAGAAAATATGCAACACTTTCTCTCGCCTCAGGTGTTTTATCTTTGCTCTGTTCTCTCAATCCTTCCAGTCTTCCTCTGCGGTTCTGGGTGAATGTGATCAAGAACCCCCAGTTTGTCTTTGACATCCATAAGAACAGCATCACAGACGCCTGCTTGTCTGTGGTGGCTCAGACCTTCATGGACTCCTGTTCAACGTCGGAGCATAAACTAGGAAAGGACTCGCCTTCCAACAAGCTGCTCTACGCTAAAGACATTCCCAACTACAAGAACTGGGTAGAGAGGTACGCCGGCATGTGTTGTGTTGTTGTTTTTTTTGTAAATCAAATTTCTCAAGCTCTAAACCTGTTTTTTTCTCTTCAGGTACTACTCTGACATCTCCAGGATGCAGGCCATCAGTGACCAGGACATGAGTGCCTATCTGGCAGAGCAGTCACGGCTGCACGCGAACCAGTTCAACAGCATGTCGGCCCTCAACGAGATCTACTCTTACATCGTCAAATACAAGGATGAGGTGAGACTGCAGCCATTTCTGACCACGCTTGAGATATTTTCAGAGAACCAGGCTGTGGTAGGCTGGGAAAAAATATTGATATAGCAATATATCGCAATACTTTTTCTTCCGATATAATATAGATTTAGAATTTCTTAATATTGATATAATTTTTTTTGTGTGTGTGTACACATATATGTATATATACTAAGAGGCATTAAAAACAACAAAGTCAATGTAAAATAAAATTGGATACAATTACTTTGTATACAAAGAAATGTTTTGTTTACTACCACTCGTGGCTATTGAAACTATGGAGCCACATTTTTCAGCTCAAACAATAAATTAACGTGGCAGACGGTACCAATCCCTGTTTTTGCATGTGTGATTCGTTAGGACATTGTTTGAAAGCTTTCAATGAGTTCTTTTGGTGATTTGAGCTCAACTGCTCAAGGCTTTAAAAACCAGGAGGAAAAATGCAAGCTGTCACAGACGGTCACCATGCCATGTTTAGCAGCAAACATGAGGGAGCAGGCCATTGGTATGCTGAGATCAGGAATGACCAAAGCAAGGGTAGCCAGGCATTTTGGCGTCCACAGATGCACTATCTCACGCCTGCAGGCACGTTATGCACAGACATAATGTGCAGGTTATGGACTGGCCGCCTTATGAATCCGATTGAACACCTTTGAGACAATCTGGATCGCCGTGTACGGTGTCGTATTCCACTGCCGGTGACGGTTGCTGATCTCCGTACTGCACTCTTAGAAGAGTGGGAAGCGATCCCAGTGGCCGAAATCAATGCGCTCATCATGTCTACGCCACGACAATCACACAAGATACTGACATTTGTAATCCATGTGGATTAATTTTTCCATTGTTGCTTTTGTTCATTCATGTTCAGTATCATACCAAGTGAAGTCGCCCAATAAATTATGAAAATTCAAATTAATATCGAAAAAATACAATGTCACGTTTTTAATGCCTCTTAGTGTATATATGTGTGTGTGTGTGTGTGTGTATATTTACTTGCCTGTCATTCATGTGAAAATGATTGACAGTGTTTTGTACTTCCTGTGAAATGATTCAGTGCACTCAAATTCTGAATTTCTTCAGTGACACAGATTTCTTGATATATTGATTATCGCTGTATCGTGATATTATTGTTGTTATGGCCGAAATATTGTGATAGTGTCATATCGCGTGCTACCTGCCGATACCCAGCCCTAGTCTTAGATTTTGACCAAAGTTTTGTCCGTTAAGACATTATAATTAAGGATATTAATGTGATCTCTCATATCAGCATATTGGTTGGAAAACGTCTGTGAATTTAATTTTGTAACGTGTGAAAATAACGCTGAAAACAGAAAGTCAGAGCGCTGCAGAGGTGACTGCTGTGGAAATGAACATTATGCTGATGTCATAGGCTAAAGGTAATCTAGGGGCCTTTATTTTGTTCGTGCTGCCCTACTTGAATATTTTCAGTGTTTATCCATCATGAAGCAGCCAGGTGGCATGTCGGTGTCCTCTAACGGCCTTGTTTGGGATCCAGAAAGGAGCACACAGTGACACTGAGCGACCTCCTCCTGTTTCTGTCCTCAGATCTTGTCGGCTTTGGAGCGGGACGAGCAGGCGAGGAGACAGAGACTGAGGAGCAAGCTGGAGCAGGTCATCGACACAATGGCCCTGAGCAGCTGAGGACCATCCAGCACCTCCACCTCCTCCGTCTCCTCACTCCTCCTCTCCATCTGTCTCTCTCTCCCTCGCTCCTCTCACTCAGACAACAAACAAAACTCCAACCCCCAACACCACAACAGACGAACTGCAAAAGGACTAGAGCAGTATACTGCAACATGGGGGGGTTCGGCAGAGATGGGCGGGCCTGTTGTACCCTTACGTGTGTGTGTGTGTGCGTGTGTGTGTGTGTGTGTGTGTGCGTGTGTGTGCGTGTGTGTGTGTGTGACGGACTGGGACACCAGACATTTTCACACATGCAAACGTGGAGAAACATGACAGCATTTGATTATTGTGGATGTCGGTGTTTGTTGTTTGCTTGATTTTTGATTTGTCGTGATGAAGCGATGGTCAGGAAAGAAGCTAAGGAAGCCTGGAAAGGACCTCCATGTGCAGCGTCATCAGCAGGACGGACCAATCTGTGATGAGCCAATGGAGAGAGACTCTCTAGGTCATGTGACTCCGACGAGTGTCGCAGTTTTAAAGGATGTTAGATTTTTTTTTTCTTTTTTTTTTTGTATAGATGTAATCAACTGCCCACTCTCTGATCTCTCGCCACTTGTATTACTGCTGAATTTGCACAATTTACAGAAACGTTACAAAGGAAGACGATATAGATATTATATATAAATACAGCTACGTTTTTAAAGAAAGATTAGGGAGATTTTTGTTGTTTTTCATTTTAAACCGACGAACAATAAAAAAAACGTTAAAACACAATTTGATATTTCGAGCTCAAAAGAAAAAAACAACGTAGACAAAAAAAAAACAACAAAAAAGAAACAAAAAAGTCGTACTGTGCCATGTTTTCTTTGAATGTTGTTTAGTGCAAAGACATTTTGTTAGATGGAATGTGCTACCGTATGATTTTTAATATGAACATGCCTCGTGACTGAAAAGAATTTTTTTAGTAACGACCCATCATCGGATCCTCGTTGAAAACGGCGTGAAAACGAGACGACGCACGGCGGTCCCGTCTTCTGGGGTTAGGAGGTTCATGGTGTCATGGTGATAACATGAAGTTGCTGTTCTTTCTAATTCAGTGCAATCTTTTTTGGTTTCACAAAACCAAATATCTGCTCACAAGATTGTTTCTTTCATCTTGGCCATGTTAGTATCCGAGGCCTCGGGTGGTTCTGGTCAAGAAGGGACAGTCGAGCGGATCGTCACAGTAACTGAACAATGAAGTAGCTACGTTGCACTACCTGAAATATTTCCTTTAGCCTCCATATCTAACCATGAGGATCCCCCAGGACCAGAGTTTGGGTTGTCCAGCGCTCGAAGGCTCGTTCATTGTCCGACAGTCCTGTCAGAGCCAAAGTGTTGGTGGAGCTTCGCCCCTCAGCGGTGAAACAAAGTGGGAAATCCCGCCACTTTTCTTTATGATTTTCTCAATGTTGATTCCCAAATAGAGTGTTTCTCTCCACCTCTAACCTATCTATTCGAGACGGGGGTTTCGCTTTTCATCCGTGAGAGTGGTTCTAGACAGATACCGAGGGGAACCTCCTCTGTTAGTTAGCTCCATCAGGCTGAGTCATCCTCCCCTCAGAACTAGCCTACTGCCATGTGTGGCTTAAGCTTTTTTTATTACTGCTCTCTTAAGAGGATTTCTTTGTTTATCTTTTGTTTTGAAGTCTTGAAGTCAGGGTTTTTGACTTTGTGGTGAAATCATGTTTTCCGATTTTTTTTTTTTTTCTGCTTGCCGAAAAACCAAACTGTGGTCTGTGTTAATGTTTTTGTTGTAAATTGTATACTTTTTTCATGATGAACAAAAGCTGTTTGCCATTTATTTGTAATCAGTTTTTTTGTTTCATGTCTTTTTATTTTCAACATGTAAATTGTACATTTTACGGTACACAGAAGACAAAATTCTCTTCGGTTTGCCCGAAGTTGAAGTACTTGACCGAACTGAAACTCGATCGAAATGAAATTGTTGCATCAGATGAGCATCTGTGTCTTTGTGATGGAAATGTGACTCGCTGCTTTAACTCTTGTGTCCTTGTTTTCTATCAAACATTAGGGCTTGTCATTTAATGCTGATCAGAAATGCTGTCGCTCTCCATTTTTGACGCCAGGTTCCTTAAAAACAAAAAGCAGTTTTCTCTCACATCCTGGATTAGTGAGCACACCTCCCGGATTAATGTCAACGCACCGTTTTGTTTACTCGTCTGAGATGTGACTTTGCTTTCTCCAGCTGCTTCCCTATGAGCCTCAAACAACTGGATACCTGTGGAAACATGATAGTTCACTCTGTACCTGCCCAAAAAAACAACCCTGAGGGACCACTCTGTCCATGTTGACTACACATGTTCAGTTTATTCTGTCAGAATCATCTATATTTAACATATTTCTGCAAAACATCCATCTAGACACACTTAGTGATCTATCATTCATTTTTTCAAAACTAAAAAAAAACAAAATAATGACTTATTTTCTCAATAAACTTTCCCAAAACCAAAATGAAAAACAGATAACAACTTGTTTTTCTGATTTCTGAGTTTGTTAACAAATGGAAAAGTGAAAAAATGGATAATGGGCGATTCTGACATTTCATCCAATCCAGATATTTTTTGCCGCAAGTTGCGTACTGTGGTCAGTCAGCCACCTCTCGCAAATTTGTGGTCAAATGAGCCCCTCGTCTCTTTCTTTTTCCATAAAACTTAACTGAGGAACATTATTTATTACACTTTTGGGATGAAGTAAATACCCCTGACATTTTTTTCAATATTTTACTGTAAATATGAGTGACAAGATTTATAAATTAATGGATATATTGCCTTCCAAAACACTAGAACAAAAGCCTCTTCTGCTTTGTTTGAAGATGGATTTTTGCCATAAATTCTGTGGAACTGTTATTTTTGGACTTTGTACATGTTTGACTATTCCCAAAAATATTATGATGTTCTTTTACTGTGTTCTTTTTTAGTAATAATTCTCAAACTCTCTTGCAGAGAGCAGAAGCCTGTTTGTTGATCATTTGCGCACTCGATTAACGACTGATTTGATCATGAATTAACGAGAGGCGACTGACTGGACCACAGTGCCAAATGAAAATATCAGAATTTGATGAAACACCTGTTATCCAGTTTTTCCATTTCCCATTTCTGCACAAACTCAGAAATCAGAAAAACGAGTCGTTGCCTGTTTTTTAATTTTAGTTTATGGGAACGAATAGTGAGAAAACAAGTTCTGATTTTGTTTGTTTTTTAGTTTTGTTCTGAAAAACAGATTCTTAGTCCACATAAAAACACTGAAAACCTTTTGTCTTCAGTGTACAGCTGAGGTTTTCGCTGCATTCGTACATTTTGGTGCTCTCACTGTAGATCTCATGACAAGCAAACAGATGCGTGCTGAGGCTCAGTGGTGCTGTTAACAGCACTTCTATGAATGGTCACTGTGAGCTCATTGTACAGTGGGGACAAATCCACTCACTCCCTGCTAAAGCACACAGAAGAAAACCAGCCGAAAGGCCGGTGATCCGTCAGGCTTATTTTAAAGACACTTTACATTCTCCGTTCAGTCTCAGGTTTGTGCTCCATTTGTGTCGTGTTCTGGTTGTAATTTGGTGGGTTTCATGAGCGCAGAGAGAGCTGGCTGGTTTAGTGTTTGCATGGCTTGGATGCGTCTTTAGAGGAACTTCCCAGCCACCTCTATTTAGTGTGATAACTGACTCCTGTTAATTGTTGTGCAGGTGGTAAACAGCATGTCTGTAGATTGTTTGGTGTCATCAGGAAGAAACGAGCATCGAGAACAACTTGGTTTTATGCTGTTTTCTGTCAAATTAGAACAAATTAAGAATTCTGCAAGGTCAGGCAGCACAAAACCGTGGATCTTTTGTTTCATTCTCAGCTCTGTAGACATGCTTAGTCACACTTTGGCTTTTCCAAAAAACGCAACTTCTGGCACCATTCTGTTTCCTGTTTTTTTTTCTGCTTTCTTCCAGTTTCTGGAAAATTCATTAGTTGTCCCTTTTTTCTTAATGGAAGTTACAAGGAAACAAATCAAATGAATTTCAGAAAGAGCTGGCTGAGGAATTTTAATACAATAACTGATACATTTTTAGAGTTTCAGACTTGAAGCGACTGTCACAAGTTTGCAGGTTAACATTCATCGTGTAAATATTCTGTTATTTCCTATTTTGCAGATTTACTACTTGTAAATAAACACGCATCAAGGAGAGATTAAACATTTTTTGCTAAATAAAATGTGGTTGGGGGTTTTTATGTGATGCCTGATGCTGTTTGTTACTACTTAAAAGCTTTTTAGTACATGGATATGTTCTGCTGTAGCATGGGGTTTATGATGACATGAATCACACATTTGATTGTCAGTTTTAGATATATTTTATTGTAAAATCATCATAATAGATATTGATATTTTTCCAGAGTTAATTTAAAGTAAAGTTTAGATATGGCTGGGTATGGTAAAAGTATTAAAGCTGGAGTCTAGTAGCTACACTACTTTTATTTAACTCATTGAGTGCCAGCTGTTTTATAAAACAGAAAGTACCTTGTTCCAGCATTTTTGTCCATTTAGAGTCATATTTGAAGACCCACAGAATATTTTGTACTATGTCTCTGAAAACACTGAATAGCTCAAATGAAAGAAGAGACTCTCTATTTCATCATGAAAAAATGTTTGTTTTTACCTTGTTCCATTCTTGTTTTATCAGAGGTAGAGTAGAGGACACTTTCACCAAAATCACCACTTTTTGTCCAGATTCTGTTTTGCTCTCTAATCTCGATCGTCTCCACTTCCTGTTTTGATCTCTGTGGTGTATACCGTCTCTTTATTCACTGACTTCAAATCCCAGAAGCCCCAACATTACTCACAGGCTGTGGGAGACCGTGATCGGTGACCTGCTGCTGAAAAAACACTTGGACGGCAAAATACGTCAACGGCACTCAAAGAGTTAAGCATTCAGTTCCTGCTTTTAATTTTATTACTTTTTTTTAACTGCACATTATGAAGGTAAAACTCCTATATGGCTTCCTGTGTATCAACATTAACATGAAATCATCTGTAGCCCTCAACATAAGCTGTGAAAAGCAGGCCGTCATTTCTGTTTGGGTGTTGAAACTTATGTAGTGGAGGTATGTTTCTATTGATACTCAGCCTGCATTAGCCTCTTAATGGGCTGTGTCATTTCATATCAGAGAATTCAGGTTGAAAATGTTCCCAGTCAAGAGAAACCTTCATGTCAGCCTGCAGCTTGATAGCTTCCCTCCTCCGTCTCCCCGCCTTTCATAACATGACCGGCGTCATTAATCATTCTTATGGGAACGTACTTGAGTGGCTGGTGGAGGTTTGTGCTCTGGAGGTGTTAATACTAACACGTTTACCCCCCAACCATACATCATGCTCACACTGCCCTCAGCTTACATGGGCACTTAGATGGAAGAGTGGCTCTGAGTGTATAATACAGCGGAGCCTTGGCTTGGCTCTGATAGGACAGGCCTGTGAATTTCCCAGCATGTATTGTTGCTGAACACGAAGGCAAGGAGCAACAGACACCAGCACCACCTTGTCCTTTTTTCATGGCCAGCCTTTTAACCGTCAGCACTTCCCCCCCACCCCCACCCCACCCAGCGGATTCAATGAGCCCAGATAGACAGAAAATGTTATCGTTCGCACCATGTGTAACCAGCCGGGCTAATTCAATTAAAATTCCATCCAAGGAGGAACGCTGAAATTGCGTAATGGTCGTGGGAGCACTGAATCTCGTAATGATCCTGTCAAGAGGCAAATGATCTTGCAGCGCGAACATTATGATGAATTCCTTGCAAAGCGCAAGATGCTTGTTTCTTCACCCCCACCCTTCCCCCCTCCACCACCACCACCTCTCCTTGCATGCAAAATTCTGTTGCCACAGTTAATAAAGCCCCCCCTCCCCTTTTCCTCTTTAATCTCGTTTAGTTACAATTGCAGAGGGCTCTGTGTTTTATCACAAGCTGAACTCAGTGAAATTGGAATTCTATTTTCGCTGAGGACTCTTTTGGTATCTGTCAATTTGCGTTGCGTCAAGAGCATGGCAGAACCGGGGCGCCATAAGTGGCAGCGGTATCTATAGGGCCCCTAAATCCGGTGAGCAGTTCAGTTCGTCCTGGCGAGGCGAGAAATGACAGCCGTGACTGGCTGGGGGATGCTACGAGATGGATTACTGTCACCGTATTTAACTTGTGGTGCACAGAAAGAAGCTGTGAGTGTGAAGCAGAGGAGTGGGTGTTAAGTACAGGTGCTGCCAACTTTCAGCCCACCATAGATGCACACAGTCGCTCCATACAAAGCTCCCCGAAAGCAAGTCTGCAGCGTAGTGAACAGATGTGGTTGGTGTTAGGTTAGCTGTTGAAGCCTCCACCTTGCAGGAGTACATTAAAAACTTGGAACCAGATAAAGTTAAAGTTGCTCTAATCTGTAATTTCTTTCAGGACCAAATGATTTTATGTGAATGTAAAAGGGAAGTATCATCAGACTATACAGGTCTCATGTTTTTAGTGTCAAGAGCTTGTTTTGGTACATTACAGGAGATCAAAGCAACACATGAACTCTTTGACTGCCATAGACGTGTATATACTGTACATCCAAGTGGTTTTTCAGCAGGCACAAGAGAGCACTCTACTGCAGTCTGTGAGTAATTTTGGGGCTTCTGGGAGATGTAGTCAGGACATAAAGAGACGGTATACACCACAGAGATCAAAACAGGAAGTGGAGACGATCGAGATTAGAGAACAAAACAAACAGAATCTGGACAAAAAGTGGTGATTTTGGTGAAAGTGTCCTCTACCTCTGATAAAACAAGAATGGAACAAGGTAAAAACAAACATTTTTTTATGATGAAATAGAGAGTCTCTTCTTTCATTTGAGCTATTCAGTGTTTTCAGAGTCATAGTACAAAATATTCTGTGGGTCTTAAAATATGACTCAAAATGGGCAAAAACGTTGGAACAAGACACTTTCTGTTTTATAAACCTCAGTGAGTTATGCTGCTTTCCAGTTGTACTCGGATGTCAGAATTTCTGAGTTCTGAGTTGGAAGTTTAAACTCTAATGCCCCCCAAAGTCAGACTTCAGACTTGGAAAGTCGGATGACCCTCACCAATCCCGACTTGACGACGACGTCATAATCCAAGATGGCAGAGCCGTGTAGCCTTACTACATGTTACACTCTACAGTAGAGTCAAACGTTTTTCCTTCACAGAATTAGGCTGGAGAACAAAGACACTCCCTCTGCGTCTTCTTTATTCCTATTAATTATGTTTGAGGTGGACGTCGTATTGCTGCATTGGTTTTCTGCATTCCGACTTTATTGGAAGGCGTCCATCTTGGTTTTCCGACTTAAATGGAATGCAGCATAAGGGTAAACTGAACCAGCGACGGCTCAATCAGAGGCAGAAAAGGGCGGCTCGTGATTGGCTGAAAAGAAGAAAGACATCTGATTGGCTGCAGATAATTTGGATCAGTGATGTCAGGGCAGTTTTAAAAACCCACACACTAATATGAAGGTTACACATGACAAGCAGTTTGTACATGCATGATCAACAATTTAGATATAAAGGTAACAACATTTAAATGTTTTTGAGATAAAAATTCAAATCAAATCAAACTTTATTTAGATGGCACTTTCTGTACATTTTGCAGTTCGAAGTGCCTCACAGAGGCTAAAAACAACAGTGGAAAAATAAAAGCCCAATCCTCCATCCTTTGGGAAACAGTGAAGCTGAATAGAAACATGAATAATGAATAAATAAATGCATGAATAAATAGATGGATTATTAAAATATGTCATTTAAAAAAAATTAAAAATAAAAGTTCAATCTACTAATCACAGGAAAGTCCCTTGCATGGCTGCATGTTGCATCATTTTTTACCTGCATTAAACCTTAACAAACATGTTCACGGTTGAATTAAACAATCAAGGCAACCTCTCCAAACTGCTGAGTGCACTTTCACTTTCTCTTTCTCTGAGGTGGAGTGAAAGCTCGCTGCTTGATGTTCTTCTGTTCTGACTGGCTTGTTAATTTCTCCACAGGTAGAAACCATTACGGACCGTGTCTCCCTGTCAGGACCAGAGAAAATCCATTCCCTGCTCCACTGACCTAAAGCTTCCTGATGTCTGATTAACACACATGGCTTGACAATCTATATGGAGTGTTACAGAGCTTTTAAAGAGGTTGTCTGTAGTATCTTTTGGACCTGATGCTTCCTGAGGCTGCTGCTTCTTATTTCATATATATTAACCTTCTTTTTTCCCCCCATGAGCCAAAACGCTTCAAATCGATGATGTGCTGGACTTCCAAGTGTCACCTTTGTTCACCTTTGTGCTTCCTTTCCTCCCCAGATGCCAACACACAAACATGCTCGGCTCCCTGAGGAGATCACCTGCTGCGAGTGGGAAGAGCTAGTCTGTCTGATTCGCCTGTCTTCCCCTCCAGGTGATGGGTCACATCCCCCAGGATCCTTAGGAGTCTGTCCGATTAGCCCATCCAACCCTCACACCTCCACTCAAGGATGGAGCGATCAACTGCGTGTGTGTGTGTGCAGACATTTCACGTGCACACATTTTATTATCAGCCACGTGAACGGCTTGTGTGCAGTCTGGAGGTCAGAGAGGTGCAGCTCAAACTTCCCACACAAGACACTGTCAGTCAATTTAATCACGGCTCAACCAGTTGATGGTTATGGCTGCAGCCTTTCACACACACACACATGCAAACACACCCACAAACACACACTACAGCCCACTTTGATCTTCAAATGTGTGTCTTTGGCTGCGTTTTTTTCTTCCCTGTGTCTTGCAGCTTCAGTGAACCGAACTTAAAAGCCGCTGCTTTTCCTCGGAGAGAAGAATGAATCTCTTTAGGTCTATTGTGGCATTAAGCTTTTGAGGGGCACAACAAAGAAGTCAAATAGATATGTACACATTATTTCAGTTGCATATTTTTCTCCAATTATTTGAATGGCTCTTGAAAGAGCAGTTGCTTAGACAATAAGTAGAAAAATTCCCTCCCTTATTTCTCTGCTCGGTAATTAGCTTCGATGCGTAGCAGTCAAAAAAGATAAAATTGTGTTGCATGTTCTTTAAAGATAACCAGAAGGGAACAGATGAAATGGAAAGAATATGTTTACATTTTTGTTTCTTATTCAGAGGCACACATTTGTGATTCAGCATTATGAACGCTGATTGGAAATATCTGAGGATGCCAGATGCTTGCTAAATCCCTCAAAGACTCAGCCTAAGCTTTGACCTTTGACCCTCACACTTTTCACGTCTGTCGGTCTTTAATGTCTGATCAACAGAGTGGTTTCCGGACATGCGGCTTCTCGCTTTGCCTCCAAACAGCCGCCGTCCTCTCGTGTATTCTCCGCCGCAACTTTGATGTCAAAGGAACACGGTGTGTCTTAACGACCCCGAGCTCATGAATTAATTAATCACTTCTTGGGAGCGTCTCAAACACAGCCGCTTGTGATCAAGTGCATTGTGGGATTGAGATAAGGCACGGACATTGCCTGGCAATGGAACTGACACAAGGGCCCTTAATTAGCTCAATTAATTTACTATGGGGATAAGGCCATGGTGGAGGTGTGTGTATGTGTTGATGACTGCTTGGAGATTGAGGTTTAACTGCTGCTACAGTTCTTCACCAGGTTCTTGCAGGAAGATAAGATAAAGGGTTAATTAATATATGTTGGTGAGAACAGGAAGCTCCCACTGCTGCGTGTCTCATGCCGTTTTACCCGCTGCTGCAGAGTCCACATGACGCCATCTTCTTCTTTATTAACCTCAAACTCTCACTCATAAACTGTCTGTAATCCAGCCACTTGTGAAAATGTCAGATTATGAACAATTTACCTAAGAGAGGAAGACCTGTGTGAAGCACATGAAGCATTTAACTCACTGAGTGTCAGCCGTTTTATAAAACACAAAGTGCCTTGTTCCAGCATTTTGGCCCATTCTGAGTCATATTTCATGATGCACAGAATATTTTGTACTATGACTCTGAAAACACTGAAGAGCTCAAATAAAAGAAGAGACCTTGTTCCATTCTTGTTTTATCAGAGGTAGAGTAGAGGACACTTTTTGTCCAGATTCTGTTTGTTTTGCTCTCTAATCTCGATCGTCTCCACTTCCTGTTTTGAGCTCTGTGGTGTATACCGTCTCTTTATGCTCCAACTACATCTCCCAGAAGCCCCAAAATTACTCACAGACTGTGTGAGAGTGCCATCGGTGACCCTCTGTTGAAAAACCACTTTGATGTAAATATACCTCTATGGCACTCAGTGAGTTAATTAGAAAATGGTGCTGTAAACAACCACACACTCTCTCATTGATCTAATTTGTATTTAGAAGAATTTAAACTATTTGAGTACCATCGAAGTAATAATACGTCAAAGTGGTTTTTCGGGTCGCCGATCACGTTCTCCTGCAGCCTGTGAGTAATTTTGGGGCTTCTGGGAGATGTAGTTGGAGCATGCCTGTTTTGAGTCTTGAAATATGACTCAAAAAGGGCAAAAACACTGGAACAAGGTACTGTTTTATAACACGGCTGGCACTCAGAGTTAATAAGAAAACGGTGTTGTAACCAACCACACACTCTCGTTGATCTAAGTTGTATTTAGCAGCATTTCAATGCTAAATTAGTGACTAGCTGCGCTCCCAGTGAACACTACCATCTGTACGGCTCATCCAGGCTGTTGCTCACGCGACTCGACAAACCGCTGCTTGAATTACTGCATGATATGAAAATTCTGCTGCTTCTGCTCATCCACCAACCAGCCCAGCTGCCGACTGTTCAGATGTGTTTTTATGAACTGTAGCGGGCACATTACAGTGTGCCGTGTATTCCCTGGTCGCTCATACATCAGCTTGTACGGAGAGTACATAAAAATGACTCTATTATTCTCTAACAAAGACCAAAATGCATCTCACTGTGTCTTCGATACAGTTATTGAGAAAGATTGCAAGTGGTGGCCTGACTGAAACATCAAGTGCTTGGTTGACAAAAAGTACAACAAAGAAGAGGGAGAATAATAATAGTGTGTATACTGTTCATCTGTCCTCTAGTCCCATGTTGCATAAAATCCACTTTCACAGCCGTGCAACTGACTTTACTTTGAATTTCCCAGTAGTAGTTTTTACAATAAATAATAAGCAATAAAGGTCAGAAGGCCTGGAATCCAGCAGAGAACATTAATAGGAAAGATGACTGCAACACTGAGGGAAGAAGTTTACAGTGCACAGTTCACAGACTTGTAGGACTCCCAGTGCCTTTCCATTTCCTATGAATTTTTTATAACCCCTGTTGCTTGTTGCTCCCTCTTTCCCGCCTCTGTCGGCTGAGTTCAGTTCTTCCAGAGCTGGGTGCTTTTGAAAAATCCGGCAGCCTCGACCTTCTCCTCTTTTCTCTGAATGAATGGCATTTGTATTGCAGGGCAGAAGAAGTGAAGGAAGGGAAGAGGCAGACGAAGAGCTGGGCGAGGTGGAAGCGATTGCTGCAGCCCAGATGGATGGAGAGGTGCCTTCAATGTCAGGTCGTCATGGTAACCTGTCACACAGGAGTCATCACAGGATTGTTGGGAGAGAGTTGAGAGTGATGGTAACGAGGGGTTTAGCACATTTTCACCTTGCACTTTGCACAAAGGCAAAGCGTTTTGTCTTCCACTGGAGGAGGATTGTTCATGTAGAAGCAAACCACGTGAAATACAAGGAAAACCAACACAAAGCACGTTTACAGCCGCATATACTGAAGACACAGACTGTTCAAATCTTTTCATTTTCCTCGCTGGGGGCCTAAAACAGGCAAGATTTGGAGATGAAAGCAGGCATGGAGAAGAGGCAGCAGGTGTGTGGCTGATAATAACCAGGTGGAGGTGGCTGGGCTCGCTTTGTGTCCGTCGCTCCACTGAGTCCTGTGGGGTGAAGAAGTGGAAGAAAACAGGAAGGAGCTGTGGAAGGAGGTGAAGGGAGCAGAGAGTCCAGGGAGCTGAGGCAGTCATCCCATCAGCCTCGTCCTCAATCTCTGTTGCCCCGGCCATCGTTTCCTGCACCTGAGCTCCTGTCAAAGCCAGCCTCCTCAGAGATGAAGACCGACCTGCAACATGATGCCGCAGTGAGCCGTTTTCATCACCAGGATTAGTGCTAATATTCTTGCCTGATATGAAGCCCTGAATGTCACAGTTTATTAGATATTCTGCATATCTGTGCTCCTCAGGCCCTGGTTACGCTCCTCAGCTGTGCACCCATCCCACCACAGATGTTCTGACGTGTCACAGCAGGGAGGCACAGGTGTAGATAATAACATTAATGATGGCTCTGGTTCATTTATGTGTCAGCAAAGCATGCCAATGAGACAGCATGAACAATATGACGAGCAGCCATCTTTAATGTTCACATTCATCATGTCAACATGGTTGATATTCTGTTTAATTCCTTAAAGATCTCATGTAATGAGCGCTTGATGTCTCTGTAAAACATCTTTTGCATAATTAAGGCATTTCATAAAAACTGATTTATCAAATCAAACTTTCATCCTCTCTAAACAACAATCCATGACGTCCATAAAGTCTGAATTTTAGAGGACTTTATGTAAAAACGTGCATCCATAAAGCCCCTGAAATCAACAATGGCCACGTTTCCCAGTTAAGATTACTCTTAAGAGATAAGAGTGCAGTTAAGATGGTCTTAGCTAAGAAGGGTCAGTAAGATAAGAGTGTTTCCCACACTTAATGCCCTTAAGTGTTTATAGTCATATGCACAGGAAGGACACGTTTCCCTGAAGAATGAAATTCATTCTTTTCTGTCACCAATAAATTTTAAAAATATAAATGCAGAAGTATCAACTAGATCAAAAATATATACAGTGCAGACTGTTTTTTTCAGTCATATTTCTAGACACAAGAGGGTCAAATGCTGCTGATGTTTTTTAAATCGTACTCTGCTTGTCTTTTCAGGTAAAGGTGATAACTGGAGCCCACCTGGACTTTCTGCAGACAGTTTGTGTAATTAGACAACTGATGAGGACAATTTGCCTTAAAACATAGAACTATAAAAAGTTAAGAAGTTTGCCATTGTTACTTTGACTCTTAAACACAAAATAGAAATGAATATTTAAAGCTGCACTATGCAGCTCTACACTGAGGTAGCCCTAAAAGGGTGAGTCCAGCTATGCCGTGACGGACCACTTTCTGTCAAAACTGTCAGCTAATGAGACCAGACAGCTAAAATTAATTTGATCTGACGTCTGAAATGAGTTTTGAGTTGATCTGTGTTCTCTCTCAAATTGGGATAAGACATGCTGCAGCCTCACTTTGACTCAGGGTTAATAAGACCGGTAGGTTTGAAGCAGACCGCTGTGCTGCATGTTGCTAATGATGGCATTCGATGAAATGTTGTGGATAATATGAGAACTTTTCATGCTGCGTGCCTGATGTAGCATGTTGGGTTGTGACTGTGACTTTGCAGTGTGACAGCATTCAGTGCCTCAGCCACGCTCCATTTAACTGCACCCACTCCACACTGCAGGTCACTGCCTCCGTGCTCCCTGTAACACCCAAACACACTCAAACACTGTCAGTGTGACCGGGCACATTAACACACCTCATAGACACTGATTTATGTCAATCAGCAGGTTTATTTCTCAATACCTTTGTCACAAAATGCACCCTGGTGAAAAAAGGTACTTTATTGTATGTTCATATTTTCAATGATATATTGAAAATATATTTACACAAATTGTATTTTCTGTAAAGTATACTAACATCAAACTAACACTTTTAACACACTAAAATAATTCTACTAGAAATATATCATACTAAAATATACTTGTGAAAATTAAAGTGCACTATTTGAAATTTGTTTTTACACATATTTTTGATATATTTTAAAATGTGTGCTCAGAATTGTCATTGTAACATAACACCAAAAGCTTATTTTAAACACCAACACTGTCATATTAAGTTTGAGTGTATTTTAAGTTACATTTAAGTCTGATTATGAAGTGAAGTTATTTACGCTTGTACTTCAGTACATTCTTTTGGAAAGGGTTCAGTAGTATTAATGCACATAAACCCATTTATGAAATTTTGTGCTGTGTGTAAAGTACACAACTTCACCTCTTAATTAGACTTAAATGTAACTTAAAATACACTCAAATTTGAAATTATAGTGTTGATATTAAATGTGTACTTTTAAAATAAGCTTTTAGTTTATATTACAATGGCAACTTAAAGTTATACTTAAAGTATGAGTCATATACTTATATTGTAAGTATACTTAATATACTTAAAGTTGTTCCAGTTTAACACATAAAAGGCGACTAAATACACTTCAAGTTGAGCTTTTCTACAATTTAATTACAATTAAAATACATTTCGCACAAAATAATTTGCATGCTTCAAGTACACAGAGTATGCAGAATTTCAGTACATTTAAGGTATTTATTTTTCACCAGGGCATGTTGTCGAAGAAACATAACACAAAGATAAATAACAGTATACCATATAAAACAGCATTTTATAATAGCAGATGAGATATGTAGCGTTCCTACAATGTGGAGTAAAGTCCACCATCTGACTTGCAAGCTGTTCACTGTGCTTTAAAAGGTCATGGTAGGGTAGTTAATACAAAAGAGACCGGTGCACACCTACAGAAACATGTACGGACTACAAAGCAAGTGACAAGGTACCAATAACATTTACACATTAAACGGCCACTGATGTGAGCTAATGTTACATCCTCTGTGGACACCATTCACAGTAGATGAAGAGCTCTTGTGGCTCCCTTTATATTTATTAAATGTGATTCTGAGAAAAGGAATTCTGAGGATGTGGAGGCCTTTAGCTGCTCTGTACAGCTGATATGTCTTGTTGTTGCCTGGGGAGCTTGAGGTTTTGTGTTGTCCCTGCAGGCTGCCTGTTTCTCTGACATGTTAAGAGATTTGGGCCTTAGAAGATGTACAGTAAAAAAGGAAAGTCAGTGGTGCACTCATTGTGTGTCACCCCCTACTACTGCATATTAATGTGCTTGCTAAAATTACTCATCTATGAAGAATATCACAATATATCACAATATCACAGTGTAGCAATAACATATTGTATTTTGACTCAGATATCACGATATGTATCGCATCGTAAAGTCCTCGCTGTAACCTGGCCCTGCCAGCCATGTTCCTTCTTTTCACCTTGGGAAGGTTTTCTGGAAACATTACCAAATATCTCCCAAACTATCCACGAAAATATTTTTCATCCATCCAAGGTGAAAAACACTCCATGCATCTGCAGAATCACATTTAAAGGCTGGTGATGTTTGAGAGACGCAGTATTTCACAATTTAAAAAGAATGTCACGCAAAACTTTTACATTTTTGACTCACACTCAACATTTTTTTGGGGACATATCTTTATTAGAAATTATGCATACAGGATGTATATGCAATATGCATTCAGACACAATTTACATCTATGCCACCCCCCACCCCTATAACAGTCAATAAAATTAAATATACATGGAAAAGAAGGAAGGAAAGAAAAAAGATAGATACATATATATATATATGTATATATATATATATATATGTACAATTTAATTATATATATATATACACACACACACACACACACACACACACACACACACACTGTCTCTATGCATACATACTAGATACTAAAAGTAACAGTGATACAGGGAAAAACAGCCATCATTCTTTGGTTTGGGAAGTACCTTTCAGAATATATCAGCAGTGCTTGGCTCGACATATTGAAGGAACAGTGTCCATACGTCTTGTGCCTCTGTGGGACATAGTGGATCTAGGTCCAAGTCTTCATTAAAATCAAATTTAGCACCCAGAAATCCTGAATATGTACACAGGTCCATACTGAATGTAAAAAACTGCCTACTTCCCCTGGTGAAAAAACTTATCATACTATCATTACACTCGAAATATACTAGAAATATATTATATTAAAATATACTTTATGTATATGTACAATTTCTCAAGTGTACTAATTTCTTATTTTTTATGTATATTTTAAAATGTATGCTCACAATTGTCATTGTAACATACACTAAAAGCATTTTTTAAAAGTACACATATGTTACAATGACAGGTTAAAGTATATAGTTTAAGTATATGAGTCATATACTTATACTATAAGTATACTTAATATACTACTTTAAGTTACAGTTAAGTACACTAAGTACACTTCAAGCTGAACTTTTCTACAATTTAATTACAATTAAAATACATTTAGAACAAAATAAGTTGTTCCAAAACAGCATACCTCAAGTACACAAAGTATACTGAATGTCAGTACACTTAGTGTATTTATTTTCCCACCAGGGTCCACTTCACACTTCAGACATAAAGCTGATTTCTTGGGGTCGTCGCACCAACATTCATTCCCAAAGTCTGAATCCAGGTCTGTTTTCCTCACATTTTCTTCTTTTTATACATGTTAAATATTCTGATAACAGTGTGACGACCACACTTCAGGTCAGCGCGTCCATTAGCCTGCTAGCGTCAAGCTAATTTACCAGAAAAGTAAAAACAGTTGCAAAAAATGAAAGTTAAGTTGAGGCAGTGTGAGAAAGCACGAGCGTTAAAAAGAAAAAAAAAAAAACAAAGTTCATCGTGAATGCTGTGCTTTGTGTCAATGCAATGTTTTTCATTTTCCCAGGGTGGGACTTGAGTGTTTTGTTGCTGTCACACTCTTTGACGACTCACTGCGATCTTGCCTTGATTGTTTTCCTGCTTGGCAGATATGATGTTTCTTCCCCCCATCCAGCCCCCCACACAATCTCTTTCTAGAAAGTTTGTTATTTATGCTTTTGTTCAGCTGAAAAAAAAAACTGTCAGAATGATTTTGAAAAAAACTTTCTCCCTGCAGACGACACAACAAGTTTGTGACTGAAGCGAGTAAAGAAAGCATGAGAAAAACATCCCTGTGATGGATGGTAAAGGCAACGGCAATTACACACAACATGCCAGACACTGTGCATATAGAGGATATCACACACTCACACTCAACAGTATATGCACATATGTTGAAAACACTGGTAATGTGAGATAATCTTAAGTTGCTTTCTTTCTGGAAAAGGCGAAACATTGCAGCTAAAATCCATTTACAGCTCTGTGCTTGGCATACTGATAAACATAGTGTATAAATCGCCTCCAACAAGCTGGAAACACAGATGAGACACAGCCAAGTCCAGTGCACTTGTAGTACTAGCACACAAAGACCGAGTCGCTTATCAATCCAGGTTCAATTACACACACTTCCACTCAAATGAGGGCGCAAGGCGAGGTGGCAGCTACACACTATTGGTTTTCAGAGGTGTTCCTGAGCTGCAGAAGGGAGGGGCTGTAATGCAAAGAGACAGATTCAGGTCACTCACTCATTGGTGGGATGAATATAGAAGAAGGAGAGAAGACGTTGGAGAGAAAGACGAATGTGTGGGACGAGGCAAAGGACGATGGGAAGGCAGCGACGTCCTGCAGGAAGATGAAATGGATCTGCTTTAAGGAGAGGAGGGAGAATGCAGAAACAGACAAAACAGAGGAGGGCGAATGATGGATGGAGAACAGGATGACATAAATGAAGTGTCAATAAAGTGAATGGATGAGAAAGGTGGAGACAAAAGATGAACATGAGAGTGATTTCCATTCAGAGAGGAGTGTGGAATTAGAAGAAGGGAGAGGCGTGAGAGGAAGGGATGAGAAAATAGTGGGAGAAGGTGTGAGAGAGGAGAAAAGGAGGGAGATGGTAATTGACATGAAGGGGAAGTGACAAGCAAAAGGGGTGAGTGTGTGGGGAGGAGTGGAAGACAGAAAGAGAGAATTACTATTGAATGAGGGATGTGAGGAGAAAAAGGCTTTGGAAGGGAAAGAACAAGCCGTCATACGGGCTGACATCCAATATACGAGACTCACGAGTGTCTTGAATCATTAAACAAAATAGCTGGTGTAATAACAAGGGATTGTACTCTGCTCGCACATAATTCATGTTACAGTGGAGTGTCACGTTTAGAGGAGCGTCCACACCCACTTTAAGAGTCGAGTTCAGCTTTGTGTTGCTGTTTGAGACAGTTTCATGTTGATGTTCAGTCCCTCCATGGTGCAGCTTAAAAATACATCTTTCATTTTAAACCACGTCTCAAAAGATTCCCAGTTTGTGCGCAGATTATTCTGCACGTCGTTAGCTCTAGAGTCTTTTTTCCATCTGCTCTTCTGGCTTGTGAGCGAGCAGGTTGGACGTAGGAAACAATACAGACCAAGGTCTCTCTGTCTCTCTCTCTCTGTCTCCCACACATTGAATATTTAAGTCAGAGAGCTTTTATGAAGGTACTGAAGGTGCCACACAGGGGGTCTTTGTTCAGTGGAGGTGCAGGACAGTCCAGACTGTGACTTATTAAGTCCACAGCTTGTGGTCGTAGCGAGGACCTCAGATATGCTCGACAACTGGCTGAGTCCTGGTGAGCTCGTTTGAGGGCCATGGTCACCGTTCCTCACTGATAAAACAGTCACAGGTATGTTTGAGTTTTTTTTGTGTCTCTAGTCTTGGGACAAAATAGCGATATGGCTATATATCGTGACATTTAATTTCTTAATATCGATTCCCCCCACCAAGAAAATGTTATATTTTGTATTTTGGGCTGCTTCCGCACATTGAAATAAAATAAAAAAGTAAATAATCCACAGGCAAACATATGTATTTCATTTTTTACATATGTGTATGTATGTAAATACATACACATATGTAAAAAATGAAATAAAAAATTATATATATATATTGGCAAGGACTTCATGATACGATACATAATGCGATACTTGAGTCACGACACAACACATTGTATGTGTATATATATATATATATATGTATATATATATATATATACATATATATATATACATATATATATATATATATATATATAATATCCAATATCCACCCTTATTAATAAAACTTTTTAGTCAAGATTTTGTCAATAATCTAGTTTACATACACCAAATATTAATAGATTTTGCTGCAATACTAAAATATGTTTAATCTCACCCTTTTTGTGTTTAACAATGAGAACCAATGCAGACAAAGAGAAAAAAAAGGAAAAAAAAAATAGTTTACTAAGGACCCCTAGTGTCTACCTATGTGTCCTTCACAGTGCCTGAACTAAAACAAAGCATGATGTGTGACAACATCACAAATAAGTGTTTTATTTCAGGCACTGTGAAGGACACATAGGTAGACACTAGGGGTCCTTAGTAAACTGTGACATACAGGAAGTAGAGTCTGTTAACAGATTGAATTTTCTCAAGTTAAGTCGCCCATCTTACTAAATGTTTGTTATTTGAGAAATGGTCAAGTTTGTGTCGTTTACTGGCTGCATTTCAGTGCCTGTTTCACTCCTGTTAAATGGATATCATCGAATCAAATATCATCAGAAATACTCCAAATGACTTCAAAGTGAAATGGGTGAGTAAATGACATATTTTATCCCAGAAATAAGGTCCAATTTCTAAAAAACAGCACTTCTCCTTTACACCCTGACCACAGAAGGCCCCCCTCTATCAGGTGAGCTACCAGTTATCACCTTAATTATGACATCATGTCTCATCTGCTATTTTATATCTATCATCTCTGCACTCTGGAACGACGTACAGCCTTGTCAGCACACTAAATGACCCAAATCAAACCCACCCGTGACCCAGTGTGACGGTGGAGCCTCATTCAGTTTTTATATTTCAGGAGCACAGAGAGGCTGAGACGTTGAAGTGAGGAGGACTTCATGGTGCTGAGGACATAAGGACAGGTCAGTCCATTTCCTGTGTGGCCTGCAGCTGCAGCTGCTGTGGAGTTTTTGTTTGTCCATGCTGTCAGCTTTGGTGAGGTTTTATTATATGGCTGATTCTACAAGAAGCATCAGGCTGTTAATGTGTGCAGTTTAATGCTCGTTGCATCCGCTCATATTCAGAGATCTTTTATTTATTGTCACCATTTTTAACTTTTTGTCTCTTTTTTGTACATTTCAACTGACCTGTACTTTTTTTAACTTTTATTTGAGTACTTATTTTATTTTATTTGTAGTTATTTGAATGGTTGAAATTAGTTGGCTGACAGCACAGAAATTCAGGATTCTTCTTCTTAACTCAAGAAGAGCTACAGAAGTGTTAGGGGAGAAAATCAACGTGTGATTCCTCACATAGGCCAAAATAAAAATTTATATTTATTAATAGAAATTTATATTCAGAATCAACATTCACTGGATATGAGATACGTTTAACAGCCAAAGTAATTCTATTCAGCAGTGACCTAGTATGTTATAGTACATTTTGGTTACACTACAATTCAACTTTTTGTGGACTATTTTGAAAATATGAGAGTTTTTTTTTTTTTTACAGTGTTTGCAATTCTTTACAAAAAAAGCAAAACACAGATGCACCTTAAAAACCTTTACTTTGACGGAGTTTCATTTTACTTTGGTAAACTGAAAACCAGCCACACAGCCTCCAGATGTAGGTTACAGTGAAATACTACCTGCCGATATACCTCCTGTGATGTAAATGATGGTGTATATCCCCTCACTCGGTGACATGTTATACCTTCATAGATGTGTAGAGTACAAAGGCTTCAGCAGTATGATTGTGCAGACCTTTTACTAATTCATTTTTCATTGCTGGGTCTACCTCTAGCTGCAAGAGAGGAAAGAAAATTGCCTCTTTGTGGTGTCTCATAACGGTTCTATGTTGAAATGTTCTATATTTCATAGAATAGATTAATAATTTACATCAGGTAGTACATACTTGTATATAAATCTCATATATACCTATATATATCTACAAGTCTTTCAGTATAAAGCTTAACAAAGAACCCTGGAATTAATACTTCCTCTACAGAAGAATCTCATTTATTTTAGTTGAAAAAGAAACTTTTAAAAGTTGAAAAAGTCATGAAAACCTTTACGTAGGCTGACAGTGTTTAATTTTACACGACCTCTCCCGTCACTGAACGGCACAGAGGCAGCTTTTTTGTCCCGACTCAGGTGAATTCACGATGAAGTGTTGTTTTAATAGAAATCTTTTTCTATTTAAGTCCATGACTTCTGGCTCCGTGCAGCGTATACGCGTGTTTTCCTGTGACAGATGCATGCCTTTGTGTGTGTTCCTGTCTGTTTGGATGAAGGTGTGACCTCTGGCTTCTTCGACAGAGAGGAGGGAGAATGAGAGGGAAGCGAGGGATGGAGAGACGGATAGAGGGCTTGATGAATAGAGTGGTGTGGACGAAAGTGTCTCGGCAAAAAAGAGAAGAGGAATGAGGTCATTATCTCTGTCCTCACCTGTGGCCTCCAGTCCACACACAAACACACGATCCACATTTCATCAACAACACAACAACTCTACCCTCGCTCCTCTTTTCTCGCTCTTTCTCAGACTTTATTCTGACTTTTTACGCTGATCCCTCCTCCCCTCCTGCTTCTTGTCAGTCCTGCATAATTTCTAAGTTTTTAAATTTCCTCCTCCCTGATCCATCTGTCTCTCAGTTTCTCCTTTCCCCAGCCATCACATTCATCACGGCCATTTCGCTGCTCCTCACATCACGATTACAATCGCGCCAATTCCCCTCCCTGGCCTATTACTGTTCAATTCTTTTGCCTCCCCTCTTCCCCTTTTTGCGGCACAGTAGGCTGTAATCACATCCACTGGACCATGATCACCCCTCTCCTCCTCTTCCTCTTCTTCCTCCTCTTTGTCTTCTTTCCATCCCCCCCCTTTTCCTCCTTCACTTTGGCGAGGCGGGTCACGGCTCTTGAGGCAGCGGAGCAGAGAAATTGCCTGTTATCGAGGGTCGATTTTTCATGCGCTTGTAAATTGCTTTGTATTGACACTCTGTCAGAGCAGGGTCGTCACACCGGCCCGGGCCACTCGCCACCCCGCAGTCGTGATGCTGGTTTCAGGGAGCTTCCACCAGGATTGAGGGGGTCAGGAGGGGTGTCGTCTGGTGTGTGTGTGTTGCATTGGAGTGTGCACCCAGCATATATGATTTCTCTTGGGATGGGACGAAGCTTTCCTTCTGGGTCGGTGAAAAGACCTCAGGGTGGATATTATCATACTAACAGTAACTGCCTCGTCCATGTGCTGATAATTGTTCTCTTCATGTCTTTATCTTTGAAGTTTGTTGCAACAACTCTTCTGCAAGTTGTCTTAACATTTGAGTGCCATTGACGTATTTCAGCGTCATTGAAAATCCAACGACTGAGTGCCATTGATGTAAAAATACATCAACGTGTTTTTTCGGCAGTGGGTCACCGATCGTGGTCGAGTCACTAAATACAACTTAGATCAATGAGAGTGTGTGGTTATTTACAGCACTGTTTTTTTTCTAATTATGTCTTTGAGTGCCATAGATGTAATATATATTCGTCTGTGAGTAATTTTGGGGCTTCTGGGATTTGTAGTCAGAGCATAAAGAGACGATATACACCACAGAGATCAAAACAGGAAGTGGAGACGATCGAGATTAGAGAGCAAAACAGAATCTGGACAAAAAGTGGTGATTTTGGTGAAAGTGTCCTCTACTCTACCTCTGATAAAACAAGAATGGAACAAGATAAAAACAAACATTTTTTTCATGATGAAATAGAGAGTCTCTTCTTTTATTTGAGCTCTTCAGTGTTTTCAGAGACATAGTATAAAATACTCTGTGGGTCTTGAAGTGTGACTCAAAATGGGCAAAAACATCCGTTTTTTATTAACTTGGATATTTTTGATGCTAGTTTAACACTTTTTTGCTCCGATTCCTCTTCTGTCTCTGACTTTGCCTCCCGGTGCTTTGTTTGCTTTTCAAAGCAGTGTTGACTTTGTGAGGACCTCTATCAGAAATACAAAGACATTACATCATTCACAAGACTTGATCTGTTTCTAAATTTGTTGATCGCAGTCTTACTAAAAAGCTCTTTTCACAGTGAACAGAGTTCACAGGATGTTCATCAGCAGTACCCGCTGCTTTAAGATCTTTAGCCTGTATTGCCTCATTCTCGTCTCAGTGCTTTGGTTTTAATGTGTTGCCGTATGTCTCAACTCTTTCTTACCCATTTTGTCTTAAATCTCTCACCTCTCTCTTGTCATTCACATCCTCTGCTCTTTAAGCTTTCACACCTCTTTCTCTCCTTTGTTTGTCACTTAAACTCCTGAACCACAGAGCTGACATTTAACACTTCGTCTCTGTTTCAAACATGGTGTGAATTTTGGCTTCTAATAAGGGAACTAATGCTTGTATTTTTACTCGCAGTATTCCTGTTTGTGAGCAAGCGCTTTGGTTGCTTTCCACAATAAGGCTCGATATAGAATCAAAAAAGCGAGCTATGAATAAATCGCTGTTTCTATGCACAGCAGCTCTGCACACAGGTAAAGCAGCTGAACCACCAGCGGAGATGAGTGAAGCTATCTTTTGAGTCCTGTAACTTTGATCACATTGTTTAGTTTTTTTTGGCTCTGCCATGTAAATAGAAATAATTTGTTAACTCAGATATTCATTAAGCCCATAAAAATCTGCTTGGACCTGGTCTATATAGAAAATGCAGTGCTGTCTGGACTTTTTATTGCTTTACTGCACAATCGTCATTTTGCCGCCACCAGCGTTTTTTTTCAGTAACCTGTCTAATCACAATGTCCCTTGTCTGTGCAATCAATGCAATTCTTTATGTCATCAGTTATTTTGCTAATATTTGTCAAACACTGCGATTCTCCGCTCTCTGCTCTGCAGGGAAACAACCTTTCCACTGAGTGTGCACTTACATTCATATAGACATTCATATGTGGGGATAGGACTGATGTTGTGTTGAAAAAAAATAAAATTAATTACAATGAAGTAGCTGGCTGGACTTTTTTTGAGCTAAACTAACCCAATGAGTTCTAAGGAAATATTTAGATGTGTCATGTTTTATGACTGAATCACTGAGGGGGGAAAAAAGTATTTTTTTTTTAATTTGCAGAGAAGGTGTTGGTGTGGAAAGGATATTCCATCATGAAAAAAAAAATGTTTGTTCAATGTACCTTGTTCCATTCTTGTTTTATCAGAGGTAGAGTAGAGGACAGAGTGGTGTAGTGGTTAGCCCCACAGCAAGAGGGTACCGGGTTCGAAACCCGGGCCCGGGGCCTTTCGGTGTGGAGTTTGCATGTTCTCCTCATGTCTGCGTGGGTTCTCTCTGGGTACTCTGGCTTCCTCCCACCATCCAAAAACATGTATGGGGATTAGGTTAATTGGCTAATTTAAATTGCCCGTAGGTGTGAATGTGAGTGTGAGTGGTTGTCTGTCTCTATGTGCCCTGCGATGAGGTGGCGACTTGTCCAGGGTGTACCCTGCCTTTCACCCTAAGACAGCTGGGATAGGCTCCTGCGACCCTATGAGGATAAGCGGTAGATAATGGATGGATGTATGTTTTGAGCTTCACAGTTGGTGCAAAGGCTTCTAATACTGACACTGAATAACTATACGAGAAAACAATTATCTGTTGGATATTTTTTAACCAAGACAGTATGTCAGCCAATATATACATACATTTTTTAAACTAAAATCCACTCTAAGAGAAACATTTTGCAGTTGACAACAACTTACCAGTGCTCTCTGTTAGATAAAGTATATATAATGGTGTTGCTGTCTCTAAATGACTCAGTCAAGTTGGTCAGGCTCTTGTCAAACTTCCCAAATTACTCTCTGTTCAATAGGAAACATAGTTCTTGCTAACAAGCTTAAGTGCATTGAGGAGGACGGACGCAGTGTGGCTGTATTGTCGTTAATAATAACTTTATACTGTCATCAGTGAAGAGGCAGAAATGAGGACAGTTTTATTTGATATGGAGTTATTCGTCCAGATTGAAGTGAACCAAAGGGATCAGGTCCTGGATGAGTGGGAGGCAGCAGACATATATTCATGTTTCTCTGCAGCCATCGGCTTCAATGTGTTGCCATCTCTCTGGCAAGCTGTGGCGATGTCTGTGTTTGACACCCACTCTCCTGGTAGGGTGGAACAATCTCGACTGCTCTGGCACAGATCTCACGCCAAGCACTTTCCATGGGAAAAAGATGGTTAAAACGCACACAAAAGAGGCAAAGAAGGTGGTGAGGAGAGATACAAAAGCATGAAAGGAATGAAAGAAAAGGATGAAGGACATATAGAGTCTGGACAGGAAGGTGAAAGAAAGGCAATGAAAGGAATCCAGCAGTGGTGTTGAAACGAAGAAGAAAGAGAGTGAGTCCAGATGTGGTGTGAAAACGGTGAAGAGGAAAAGGCAGAGACTGATAAACTGGTTGAGAGACTTTATTTCTTTCTTCTCTCTGTTCCCTCCGATGTAGAGCCAAGCCAGCCCTCCTGGCAGACATCTCCTCCTCTTTCACCCCGTCCGCCCCACCTGCTTCCCCTCCCTTTACCCTCCCTTTATCCTCCTCCTCTATTCTGTATGGCACACAGCTGCTCATTCACTCCCCATGCATTAGGCCTGATACGTCCTGAAAGAACCCTTCAATCTGCGACTTGTCTCAAAGTGAGTTAAATCTGCGCTTGATAAGATGCTCCACATGGAAATACATCCCGTTTATTAATCCAAATCAGACATCAGGGCCGGAGCTGATGGACTGTAGTCCTGTAAGCATTAGTGCAGCCCTGCTTCCTGGAACATTAAGACACTGTAGAAACATCTTTTGACCTTTTTAAATCTCTGATAAATAGTTTGAACAAAGTTCCTGCGGATGCATTGTTCTTTGAGTTTTCTTGATCGAGCATCTAGTTTCACTTTATGTTGTCATTTAATACATTGTAAAGGAAAACATATTTATTAGGGCCACTTTAATCATTTTTGAAATTGCATAAATTTTAAGAGAATTTGACATAGAATTTTTAACTCTTTGAGTGCCAGAGGTTTTATAAAACAGAAAGTGCCTTGTTCCAGCGTTTTTGCCCATTTTGAGTCATATTGCTAGACCCACAGAATATTTTGTACTATGACTCTGAAAACACTGAATAGCTCAAATGAAAGAAGAGACTCTCTATTTCATCATGAAAAAAATGTTTATTTTTACCTTGTTCCATTCTTGTTTTATCAGAGGTAGAGTAGAGGACACTTTCACCACTTTTTGTCCAGATTCTGTTTGTTTTGCTCCCTAATCTCAATCGTCTCCACTTCCTGCTTTGATCTCTGTGGTGTATACCGTCTCTTTATGCTCTGACTACAAATCCCAGAAGCCCCAACATTACTCACAGGCTGCACGTGACCGCGATCGGTGCCCTGCTGCCAAAAAAAAAAAAAAACACTTGATGTATGAGTTGTTGACAATAAAACAATAAAAAAAAATAGTTTTATGCAAGAAAAAAAGGCCAGATAATGATTGGACTCATCACTACAAGCAACTAGTTTCACTTTATATTGTCACTTTATACATTGTAAAGGAAAATATATTGATTAGGACAACTTTAATAAATACATTTTAAGAGAATAGTATTTAACAACTTGAGAAAATTCTGCATTTGTTTTTTTTATATACTTGCATCTATTCAATGTTGCTACCAGTTATTTCTGAATAGTCTCAGTGTAATTGTAAGCATGCAGTATAAACTGTGTGGACTTTACCACAAACTAAAGTAAAAAGTACTTTTGCAGCATTCGAGCGTGAATGTTCAGACTGTAGAGGGCTGGTCTCTAACAGACAAAAATGCTGCCATGGGGATTTTTGCATAGGCAGCCTTATCAGACACTAAAAAGAGGGAAGTTAGTTGGCAGAGTTTAAAAATACCATATTTCATTATTCCTGCGTAATGAAGTCAAACTATCTTGCTGCCACTTGAGATTACAAAATTACAAATTAGACTTGTTGCGTCTTTACATGTTGATAGATACTGTATGCTGCTGTGCAGAGCTGAGGAACATTTTGGATTTCTGAGTTAGAGAAACAATGTTTGTTTGACGTCCTATTGCCAGTGAGGAAACAAAAAAATGTCAAAAACTTGTAAAAAAAAAAAAAAAAAAACACTTCACAGTGTATGTTTCTGTAATGACACGGGTCATTCTGCTGTTTGATGCCACTGAGAGTCGATGCTGCTGCCAGAAATGTAAAGCAGAATGCAGCTGCTTCTCTCTGAAGAAGACTTACTTTATTAACCCCTCAATGAGGAAATTACAGTTTTCATGTTTTTATTTTTCTGTTGCACAACACACATTCACATGTAGTAAAGGAGAGGTGCTGCCCCATATCCCAATATCATCAGCCACAAATGGGCGTTAAGTTTAGAAAATAAGTACATGGTAAGGGGATAGGAGGACGTATTTAGGATTAGGCAAAAGGGGAGGGTTATTGTCGATGAAACACTACCAGGAAGGCCCACTAGGCTGCAGCTGGACCCTTCTCCCTTATCCAGGCGCCCTGTGCAGTTGGGGGTTTGGTACCTTGCTCAAGAGCACCTCGGCACGATGAGGCACCTCTTCAGCTACCAGTCCACTCACCAGACCTCGTCTAACCTGGACTTGAACCAGCGACCATTCGATCCCCAGCCCGTCACTACAGACTGAGCTACTGCCGCCCCCAGTGCCATTTATAATGCAGTTTTCTGTGATTTGTTGAAATAAAAACATTGGAGACAACTGCAAAATTCCACTTTAAAATGTCAAAGACATCATCTGCAATAGACCATGATTTCCTGAGAGAGCAAAAGAGAAAGGAGCTTGTTGATGGTGGGTAATATTCACCTTCCACTGTAGAGTTTCTGTTCTGCAGCTTCCCATCACTTGTCAGTGTTATATGAGGTAAGAGTTAAATTTTTTAACAGACAGATGAAACACAGAGGGGAGGTTAAATCAGGACAGAGATGAAAGAGAGACCAGGAGGGATAAGAGCCTTGGTGACACAAACCGGAAACTGAAAAAGAAACAAAAAGGAAATTAATTTTGTCCCTTTTTCTATGATTTTTTTTTTTTTTTTTATCGATCAGAGAAGGGCATGCTGTTGTTGCACTGAAGTGTCTGGATTAAGTTTCCACAGCTGTGGAGTCACAAAGGAAAGTAAAAGGACCAAGAGGAATTGAGAAAATGTATCAGGTCATTATTGGCAGTATTGGCAATCTTTTCTCTGACCTTTCCTCACTCAGACGTGTTCACATAGACATATTGGAAAACATTTTATTTTGAGCAGCATGACAAGAATGAAAACTGATCTTTTAACTATCCACAGTGGATAATAAAAATAAAAAATAATAAAAATGTCTTCATCGTACATACAGCATGCAGGGGGCTTGTTACTTGCAGTGCTGTGATGGCATCCTTTGAATGCAAGCACAACATTTCTGCACACAGAAGTGACTGTGCTGCTAATTAAACCTGGGATTCTCTTGCTGTGCGACGAGAAAGCTAATAGACGAGCTCCTTGATGTTGATTAAAACGATAAATTCATGTTATATGCATACTATAATGCAATCATAATTTCACTTTGATTGTGAGAATGCTTTGATAAAGCTGTTAAACAAAGGAGGCTTTTAATATTATGCATAACTTTGTGCATGGATGAACGTACACAAAGGCAGCAGGTATAAAAACATGATGAGATGCACCTCGTGAAACTTATTATGAGCAGACTGATCAGCCAGGAGCCGCAGGAGCGCTTCCTGTCGTCTGTCAGGTTGTCCAGGATCATTATCCACAAACACAAATACGCTGAGGTGTCCTTTGGTCGGACATTTGACCCTGTTCATGTTTATCTGATCCTGGCCGACCAGAGGAAAGAGAAAATGTTCCCCTTTAAATTGTGTGCACTATGGTCTGCATAGTAGAAATTTGAAGCCTAAATAACATATTTAATATGCATTCATTGTGATTATTTCCAAAATGAATTGCAGCATTGTAAAAATAAAAAAAAATAATGGACGTGGCTGGACAAATTTACAGGATGTGCCCCGTGGGAATTCCCACTACCGCTGCCATCTGAATGCAAATTCTCATTTAGCACCGTAAAATAGCTAAGAAGTGAGGGAGAAATCCATAATTCATGGGATGATCCACCAACATGAGGCGAACAGGCCCTGTGATTGCTGTGGAAATTTGATTGAATTTAACCTATAAATCACACATAATTGTCATGCATGTTTTGTGTTGACCTTTATTCCATCTTCTCCATTCATCAACTCGACGTGGATTTCAGCAGGATTTGCTGTAATTACTGCAGATACCTGTAGTGTTTAAAAATCTAGTTTATCTGATTTGGTGAAAAAAGTTTCATTTATAGTAGTTCAGTTTGGAAGGAGAACATTTTGTCTCGATATGACCAGTGTTTGTTTATTATGAGTGATACAAGCTCTTTCAAATAATGCTGGAACTGATTTATCTGCAGAGGTAGTGTAGCTGCATGGGGCATCGAGCCAATCCAACCACACAAGCATATATATATATGTAGGCTGGCTGATGAATTATGTTATGATCATTTTCTGTTGTCCTCCCGTGAAAAGTCATCAGACCACCCTACATGTAGATGTGTTTTTTTTTCTTTCCTCTCTACCTCTGCCTGCATCATCACACATAAATTCAACTTATCAGACAGCAAAAACTTTTGGATTTTTTAACCTGCTGCTGCCTGTGAGAGACACTTTGTAGGTCTAGGTCTAGATCTAGACCTACATTTTATGAGTAACAATGTGTAACTCTAATATTCAACAACGACAACACTACGAATTGGCTGTGATTCAGAAGGATCAGATGTTCTTCTCCAGTTCTTTGCCCAGAACCTGCCCTGCTTGTTTCAGGTGAGCGCTGGCATCACAGTTTAGACCATTAATGAGTCAGTGTTTTGCTGTCAGTGTTGAAAGTGCTTTGGTTTAACATTACAGTGAATGAGATATTTATCTAATAATGACAGTAGTTGAGTGTGTGAGTGTGTACAGATATGACTCACTTTCCCTGAATCAGAAATAAACAAACAGCTGAAACCCAGTCATATGTGTTTGGAACCGTTTGCGCCAGGTCTTACTAATTTCAAAACTTAGCCCAGTTATAGTCCAAGTTTTTGCGAAGTGGAGATCTACCCAATACTATTTCTGATAGAGCTTGAATGCATCATAATGTAACTCAATGCAACCTTGTGATGTTGGTTGTTTGCTCCTTTATTTAGCCAAGCAGGACTGTTAACAGCTAACATTCATAACGTTCATAACCTAGAGTCATGAGGGATACTGATACCGATACTGATGGGATACTGATATATATATACGTATACATATGTACATATGTATACGTATATATACGTATATATCATATACATATGTACATATGTATACGTATATATCGTATACATACATATACATATGTACATATGTATACGTATATATACGTATACATATGTATATATACATATGTACATATATGTACATGTATATATGTATGTATATATACATGTACATATATGTACATGTATATATGTATGTATATATACATGTACATATACACATATACATATGTATATGTGTATATGTACATGTACATATACACGTACATACACATTATACGTATGTACATATACGTATACGTATATGTACATACGTATCATATGTATATACATATATATATACATTATGCATGTACGTGTATACGTATATATACATACATATGTACATGTACATATGTATATATATATATATATATATATACTACATACGTATATACTATATATATATATATATATATGTGTATATATATATATATATATATATATATATATATATATATATATATATATATATATATATATATAGTATACACCACAGAGATCAAAACAGGAAGTGGAGACGATTGAGATTAGAGAGCAAAACAAACAGAATCTGGACAGAAATTGGTGATTTTGGTGAAAGTGTCCTCTACTCTACCTCTGATAAAGCAAGAATGGAACAAGGTAAAAACAAACATTTTTTTCATGATGAAATAGAGTCTCTTCTTTCATTTGAGCTACTCAGTGTTTTCAGAGTCATAGTACAAAATATTCTGTGGGTCTTGAAATATGACTCAAAATGGACAAAAATGCTGGAACACGGCACTTTCTGTTTTAAAAAATGGCTGGCACTCAGTGAGTTAATAAAGAAAAATGAAATTTTCAAAATATATTATATTTATATATTGTATTACATTCACAAAAGATGTACAGGTAAGTTGTATATATTGTTTTTCCGGTGAAAAGATTTTTTGGAGGTGATGCTTACAGCTTGAATGAGTGACTTCTGTTTCCTAGCAACCACAAGCAACTTTATTCACTAAAATATTTCTTCACTTTTAATGGTGCAGCGTGATTTACTGTAAATCACTATTTGAAATGAGATAGTAAGAATTTAGGAAGACCATCACAGAAAAAAATATAATGTAGCTGCCACAACCAAATCCAGACCACTCTTGAACAGATATTATTAATAAATAAATAAATAAATTAATAAGTAAAAATCAACAGCAACTCCGTTTCTCTGTCTGCAGTGATTTTAAGAACAATTGTTTAACAACAGCCTGTCGTCACATTTAACCAAAGTGAATGATAGACGAACATGAGCACAGAGCTGACTTTTGCTGGCTGTCCTCTTAACACAGCATCATCTCCATGTCAGATCACCCGGCTCATGAAAACTTGAGGTGGAAATAAACACCAGCAGAGTCCCTAATGCTTTATTTATTTATATTTTCATTGCTTATGGATGCAGAAAGAGGGCTGCAGAGGGAGTGAGAGAGGTGGCGGGGAACCGTGTTTTTGAACAGGTTGGCGATGATCACAGAGTCTGGGGGGCCAGTGTTAATGACTTATTCATGGACCCTTCTGGCCCCTCGCGGCTCCTGGGAATACACCAAACAGATGCAAGAGGGAAAGCGAGAGGGATGGGGAGGAGGGAAGGTGTAGGGAGGAGTGATGTGGGATAGAGCAGAGAAACAATGCTTCAGGAGGACAGTGGTGGAGGGATGGACTTTGCATGAAAAGACAAGATGAAAGTGGAAAAATGGGGCACACAGAGAGCGTACTCACACTGGTGACCATATCCTGACCTTGGTATGACACAGTGAAGGTGCTACAGGAGGACTGGAGGTCCAGTGACAGACTGTAAATCTGGATTAGCATGCTCATTTCCATCGACATCTGCATCCAAAAGAGGAAGTGAAAGGATTGTTATGGACTTTTATAAGCCAGCAAGACGTAGTCCCTTCTGTCTCTGATGAAATATATCAAGTTCATATACAGTCCCTGAAGAACTCTGGAGCTCTTCTTCCTGAATGCAAAGTATGCCAAAGAATGTACCATTGCACATATGATATATCATGTTATGTATTATATTTTAACTCATTGATTTATATGTATGTCAAAGTGTTTTTTCAGCAGCGGGTCGCAGATCGTGGTCTGCCTCAGCCTCTGAGTAAAGTTGGGGCTTCTGTGAGATGTAGTGTGAGCATAAACAGCAGATATAAACAGAGTCATGTCATGTCCAGAGCGCTATATGCTTCTTGGATTTGTAGTCAGAGCTTAAAGAGATGGTACACACCACAGAGCTCAAAGCAGGAAGTGAGACGATCGAGATTAGAGAACAAAACAGAATCTGGACAAAAAGTGGTGATTGTGGTGAAAGTGTCCTCTACTCTACCTCTGATAAAACAAGAATGGAACAAGATAAAAACAAACGTTTTTTTCATGATGAAATAGAGAGCCTCTTCTTTCATTTGAGCTATTCAGTGTTTTCAGAGACATAGTACAAAATATTCTGTGGGTCTTGAAATATGACTCAAAATGGACAAAAACGCTGCAACAAGGCACTTTTATAAAACTGCTGGTACTCAAAGAGTTAATCACATATACTGTAAATATATACATATCATTCCACAACCTATTTATTATTATTACATATGTTTTACACATGCACTTTTGCACTTACGATTGGATGCAATCTACATTGTGTTACTTTAATGAAAATTAAACTGTACCATCATCACCATCATGCACAACATAAAGCTGTGACAGCAGAAATGCTATCTAGTGACAAAGGGATAAATTGCAGTTTATGGAGAGCACAGCTAAATGCAGATGTTCTACTTCAAAGATGAGCACTGACAATTAATGTGTCTCATCAACACCGTCTTGCCATCGCCTCATTAAAACATGACCCTAAAATAGTTCCACAGACTCAGTAACTCTTTCTTACAGGAAGTGGAAGCATTTGAAATATTGATCAAAACGTCTTTTGATTTGATTTTTTTTCCCTCCTTGTCTCAGTGCAATAAAGAGACAACTTCTTTATCAAAAACACTGATCGGGTTTTTGAGGCCCAGTTGATTTCTCAACTCTCCGCAGAATTCGAGACCTTGTGATGTTTCTGCACTTTTTGTTCAAACGCTTGTTTACAAGAGTTCCACAATACCTCAGGTTGTTTATCCAAGCCGTCATAAATCTTCCTCTTAATCACAGTTGTGTTCAAAGGTAAGATAAGGGCTTGGCAAATCCTTCTCAACCCACCGAGCGACACACTTCACAGCGATTTACAATGTGTCTTGTGTTGCTCATGACAAAAAAAGACTCAGTCAGCGTCGTCTTGATAGAGTGGCAGATATCCACAAAGAATTGTGGCTCTTTGTTTTTCACTGAAACATCAGTCCTCGACTTTTTTTTTTTTGAAGCATACAGCAAAATTTAGAACGCCTGATATCTTTTTATGAGCAGTTGAAGTGTTATTGACTGGCTTGAAACTTGCCCCAGCATCTGCATAATTTAGGATGATGTTGCCCCAGTTTTGCACACTGAAGTTACATTTTCTTTGCTTGTGGCAGAGTGCTCCCTCTTTTGGACAGGTTCTGAATCATCACTCTTTTCCTCCTGCATGATTTTTTTTTATCTCATGTTTGAGTGGGTCACAGTTATATCTATATAACTGTAAATTGTGCAGCTAAACGACAGTAAAAGATGTCCTGTAGCAGCTCTGTCTATCAAACACAGAAAATCTCACAGTCTACATTGCCCCCAATGGATGCTACTCTATATCCTAGTGTTTTCACAGATGCTGAGTGAGGGGTGAAATCTCTATCTCCTCACAATCCTCCTCACCTCCCCATCACTGCAGCAACTTTGATGCAAATCCTTAAAAGGGCAGAACTGCTGTGCGGGTGAGCTGAGCATCGCCATGGCAATGCGGACTGGGAGAAATCCATTTTTCATAGACAGGCATTGCCGGTTGGGCTACACAGAGTGCAATGCATGTGATATCAAGAGAAAGGAGAGCCAAGAGGAAAAGCAAACACACTCAAACAACCAGAAGTCTGGCAAAAAAAAAAAAAAGCTCCAAGACGAGGCTTGAAAAGGTTGTGCTTTCCACTGTTATAGACCTGTCAGCTGCTTACAGTATGCTGCAGATGATAAGAGGAGGGAAGTTTATAGAGAAAACTCAAATACATGAATGCACAGGCATTACTGTAGATGCAGACAATTGCTTTTACATGATCCCAAATCTGTTTGTCCAGCTCAACACTTGGTTCCAGCAGCTTGTCAAATAAAGCTGTTTTGTCACGTTCATTACCGGATATTACCTTAACTACAATGGAAACCCATCCACGTCAATAATAAATGCTCCAAAAGAATGCCAGGAGTCAGGTGACGGAGTATAAAGAGTGGAAAAACACTCTTTAGATGGGTCAAACAAAAACAAGACTTTCATCCAGGAGCCCACTTCACAATAAGCTCTCAATAAGCAGTTCAATGTATTTTTCACTGCACAAACATAGTAATTTTTAAGCCAAACATGTATTTCTTTCCAAAACCTAACTATAGTGGTGTATTTGCCTGAGCCTAAAATGATGCTGTGGTTAATTATATGTTAAAAAAGACAGCATAAAAAAATAATGTCTATTTTTTGGTGTTTATTACCAATCAGAATTGATGATGGTATCATTTATTGAGAACGCTTCCGGAATATAAACAGATCTCTCTCAAAAATGAGTCCCTGTGTCTCAATGAGATGATACCTGTATAAATAAAGATATGATATAAATTCAAGTCATTAATCATTGGAAAAGCAGGGACGAAGTTTATCAGAAGAAGAAGAATTCCTTCATTAATCCCATCAGCTCTTTAAATTCTGACAGTACGCAGTGGTTGAAAATTTGTTAAGTATATTTGAGTACAGATAATAATAATGCTCAAAACTCAATAGCATATTTTAATGAGGCCTTCTCTGTCTGTTAAATATCTTCATCTTCAAATCTCCAAGTGTATCACTGGCTGATGACAAATAAACTGACCTTTATGTGAAAAAAATCAGACAATGGCCCTTCTAAGATAAGATAAGATAAGATCAAACTTTATTCATCCCAAAGGAAATTCTTTCACAACAGTTGCAATAAACAGTAAAAAGGAGATTTAACATTTTTTTTTTAATATATACAGTGCAGAATAATGCAATAATGCAGTATAGTGCAAGATCAACAATCTAAACACATCTAAACAAAAATCTACCAAAAACTAAAGAGCATAAATATGCACACATAAGTATATAGTAGGACGGCACGGTGGTGCAGTGGTTAGCGCTGTTGCCTCACAGCAAGAAGGGTTCGAATCCCGGCCCAGGGCCTTTCTGTGTGGAGTATGTTCTCCCTGTGTCTGTGTGGGTTCTCTCTGGTACTCTGGCTTCCTCCCACCATCCAAAAACATGTATGGGGATTAGGTTAATTGGTTAATTTAAATTGATCGTAGGTGTGAATGTGAGTGTGAGTGGTTGTTTGTTGTTTGTGTTTGTGTCCTGTGATGAACTGGAGACTTGTCCAGGGTGTACCCTGCCTTTCACCCTAAGACAGCTGGGATAGGCTCCAGCCCGCGACCCTATGTGAGGATAAGCGGTAGAAAATGGATGGATAGAAGTATACAGTAAGCTGCCAGGTAAGTTTCAAAGTGACATATGCAGATAAAGTAACATGATGATGACAAACATTACAATAAATAACATATATACATTTCACAAGCAATATGAGATCATTCTGCCAAGGATGATAGGCACGTATATACACTAATGCTAAATTTATATACATTTCATACAGTATCTGTTCATTTACATCCATACTAAAAACACTTCCACATGTTCACAAACACACACACACACACACACACACACACTAGTGTAGCTGTTAACACCTGCTTATATACACATTAGTTTTGCATGGGTACCTGTGCAATGACTGTAATCCATCATGGGCTGTGCCACCCTGGTATCACAGCGAAGCTACAACACAGGCTGTGGATGTTGGGCTGGCTGCCAGGGCCAGAGGAGCTACACAAACTCCCCCCACTGCTTAACAAATGCTGCCGCCTCCCCGCTCTCTTACACACAATGAAACACACACGGGCAGATGCAAATCACATGCACATATGAGCTTGATTATGGATGCACGCGTATTCACGAACACTTGTCGTATGTGCATGCATGCACACATGAAGTCATCCCTGTGATATGCATCCTGATAAGCACAGACGTTTCTGTTATTATTTGTTGTTAGTTTGCCCTGTAACAATGCTGGGTCACTTTGTGATATAAGTTTATATAAGATTACTATCTGTAGCTTGAGACATTAGATATGATTCAGCAGATGGTCGTTGTAATTCCTTTTTCTTTGTTGAAATTCATATTCTACCAGGTTGTATGGTATAATTATGAGTAGACAGGTAGTAAAGCACAGGGGTGTCACTAGGTTTTAAGGACAGGGGGGGCTTAGCCCCCAGATAGGGCTACTTTGGGTATATATATATATAGCCAATGTAGCCCCCTAAAGGGCACTTAAGTGCACATTTTTGCCTCCCAAGAAGGCACTTATTGTTTGCCAGCCAAAGAAGGCTGGTTTTGACCAGCCAACAGGGCAGTTTAGCGTGTTTTGCCAAGCAGGGGAGCACTTTTAAGGGCATTTTTGCCTCCCAAAAGGGCACTTTTGTGTATGTTTTTGCCTCCCAAGAGGACACTTTAGTGTATGTTTTTGCCTCCAAAGGGGGCACTTTAGTCTATGTTTTTGCCTCTGGCCATTTAATATTGAATTTG
Organism: Synanceia verrucosa; assembly: GCA_029721515.1. NCBI lineage: Eukaryota > Metazoa > Chordata > Actinopteri > Perciformes > Synanceiidae > Synanceia > Synanceia verrucosa. The sequence goes on along the minus strand of CM056552.1, from coordinate 4,202,162 downwards.
TTGGCACTTTTTGTAAAATAAATAAATAAAACAACACCAAATTATTTAGGGGGGTACTTAAGGCTTCAGCCCCCCTAAACTAGGCCTGATGACGCCACTGGTAAAGCATGTAATGAGCATGTAATTTGTGTTTGAAAGCTGCAGGAGGTCACAGAGGAGCTTCCCTCCATGTTTCTCAGCGTTGTCCAGATTGCATGACTAGATGTGCTGATGACATCAATTATTAAAGCACATTAACAATCAAACAGGCCTTTGTTTTGAACTTCAGGAGGCAGAGAAGAGGATCCCCATCTCTTATGCATTTTCATACATAAAAGCCTGGAACATAAGTACCATCTGATGTGCAGATCACATGCTGCCCTCTGCTCATGGTGCATTCACACTGAAATCAAAAGGAGAGTAAAAATTTAATTGGTCTCTGTGCTCTCACTCTTTTCTCTTTCTCACCAGTTTCCTATTTAGTTCTCTTTCCCCTTCACATGCATGGTGCAGACGATAACACACACACATGCACACGAATGCATTGACACACAACTAAATTTGTATTGCCACCCACCAGCAAACTGGCACCAGCTCTCTTCACTCATACACACTTCTGTCTCAGTCATTTGTATGCAAAGTGGCTGGCTGTGATGGGTTGCTATGGTTGCTGTTACCAGGTTATATGACAAGGTAAAGGTGTCAAGTTGGGGATGTTCAGAGCTGAAGAGGCACTAACACGATGCGAGTCATTGGCACAAAATGGAGAGAGGAACAAAAGAGACTGCGGAGGAATAAAATACACTAAAGTTGCACAGTTATGGACAGTTTAAAACTTTAAAACTCCAACCAACAGCAGTTAGAGCACGCACATAGGTTTGTGTTGGAGCACAGGGATGTGAAGGCAGCTTGGAAAAAAATGACACACGAACACAGTATTGGTAGAGAGGAGGAAAACATTTGATAGCCAGCCAACATGAAGGGCTCAGCTCTGTAATTGCCTCCATGAGATTGGTTAGTATGCATGTGTGTTTGTGTGTTTGAAGCAAAGCGAGTTCACGGGGAAGCTCTGTGTGTGCTTGTGTTTATGTCTGCAGCAGATAACACTGACAGCTTAAGGTCATGAAGAAGGGAAGGGCACAAGTGAAGACGGCGTATCTTTGATCTCAACACAATGTGTGACGGTGTGTTCGAACCGCCGTGTGCCGTAGGTGGAGGCGATAGATGGCGGAGTCAGCATGCTGCGTGTGTGGGTGTGTTTATGCGCTTTGGCATGCATGCGTGTGCATGTTTAATGCATGAATGTGTTTGTATTACATTTTATGTCTCTCTGTGTGTGAAAGAGAGAGAGAGAGAGAGCAGCCATTTTTCTCCAAGCTTTTTCCCACTTTTGGAAGATTTCTCAGTGTGTGTGTGTGTGTGTGTGTGCATAGGTGTCATGAAGTGGTGCAGACAATGCCTAATAGGGTGAAGTCACAAGGTTACAGGTTTTCATGGATGTTGCACAATTTATTCTCTTCTACCTCCTGCTTCTGCAATTAATGCTGAAAACTCAGTTTGCCCAGGTTAACCTCACTCAGTGTGACCCTGACACAGATCACGAAGGGGATAGATGTCATTGTTAGTTTTTGAAATACCTCTGAATGTGATGTAAGGACTTTTATATATGCTATAATCACATAACACCAATCAAAGACCATGGATTGGTGTGGATAATGGAAGACAATCTACAAGATGTCTCTGGACAATCTCCTAATGGAGTGTTTGACTAATTAACTGAATCTATCCGTGAACTTCTTGGCCTCCTCAGCTTCTCAATCACTGCTTAATTGGCTATTGTTCTGTTATTAGCAGTTCTCCAGGGTAGGGCCATCTGCCTGCTCCAACAGGTGAGTCATGAGAGGCTCATATGTGTTTGTCTACATCTGTCTTAAGGTCTGATTGTATTTATTTGCATCAGTCGTCCACGTTGGCTCACTTATGTCTCCTTTTTTTTCTGAACGTGCTTCTGAAAATTTGCATTTGCAACTTGCATGCCTATCTTGCTATTAGGGGGAAAAGGGAAAGGAAGAAAAGAGGAAGGAGCGGCACAAGGTGGAGAGGGACCTGTATCATTCATCAGCAGTGCAACAGTGCATGAACCGTGCTGGCTACGGTATTATTTTAACTCTCCCTCTCATTTACCTTATTATCTCCTTATCTATGCGCATCATTACAGTGGATGTAGCCTGTGTGATGAATAGCCTTTTTGATTAAGGATGCATGGCTCCTATTGCTTCACATATGGAGCGAGCCTTGTGCATGCTGCTGCAATCTAGCTTCAAACACTGACTGCATGATAATAATGTATATTAATAATGTGACTTTTAACCTTGTGGAGCAAGGCGCTGTTTAAACATGTTTAAGCTTATTTCCTGTTACTTACTTTTAATATGCCTTTAAAAAGTGAACTACTTTTTACTGATGACATTTTATATCTCAGTTTTTTGTTAGGTTTTTACAAGAGAAAGTGCCTTGTGCCATTTTTGCCCATTTTGAGTCATATTTCAAGACCCACAGAATATTTTGTACTATGTCTCGGAAAACACTGAATAGCTCAAATGAAAGAAGAGACTCTCTATTTCATCATGAAAAAAATGGTTGTTTTTACCTTGTTCCGTTCTTGTTTTATCAGAGGTAAATGTCTATAGCACTCAAGCGTCGGACTTTAAATGACGTCAAAATACGTCAGTGACTCTTGATGAGTTAATGAGGGGTGAAATTACACCAAATGAAAAGTCAAAGTGCTGCTTTGGATGGAGTATTAAATAAGAAAAGAAAAAAATAATTAATATAATTTAGCGGCCATGTTGGGACCACATGTATGTTTCTCGCAACCAGAAAATGCCTGAGCAATCCGTCTCTCCATCTTCCTGTGAGTGCTTTGTGGTCTCACATGAAACTATTTTCAATCTCTGATTCAACTCATGCCACACCACATGATTAAACATTCTAAGGATTTCCATTGGCATTTCCTTATCCTTCAATTTTGCAGTATATATATTTCCTGGAGCTTATACTGACATCCAACTTTATCAATACTTACTCCACCATTTTAGGATTTATTATAAAGAATGTTTAAATTTAGGCAGAGGAGGTCGACCAGCTCTGTCTCAGATTAGCTGAAGCATTCCTCATGGACTACAGAAAGAACAACAAGCAACAAAAGTAACGTGAGTCAGATGGCTGGATGAGTTCAAACTCCCTGAAAATATGGATAATGTCATAACAGAGTGATCATCTGAAATGACATATAGACTCAAAAAAGGACTCAAACTCTGGAATGATGTAACTTCCTTAAGGCAGGTTTTCTGATCCACTGCCACCATAGTTAAAGTATTGTTCAGTTTTTTGAGCAAAAACTGCTCAATTAAGGTTGATGATTGATCATCGGCACAGTTAAAGTAACCCAATACAGGAAAAGACAGAAAAGGATCCCTCGTCTTTACACACTCAAAATAATCATTTGTTGGGTGAACATAAAACTCTTTCTAAAACTCCCGGCTTGCACACTACTGCCACCTTCTGCTCTGGAGGTGTACACACAATTTGCTACCTTACCCAAAATGCATTAGGTTCTGTCAACATAAATTAATTTACACAATGTTAAGTGATTGCACATCATGCTAAAATAACATTACTTATTGATGTTCAACCACAAAACATGACTATTTGGCTTCGTTGAGTGCACAAAAAGTTCTCCAAAACACACTCTAAATGAAGGTGTAACTTTCTGCTGTGCTCAGTCAAGTCTTAATGACAATATTTATGTGGCAACACAGGTGATGTTACCTCATAGGTATTCCCAGTTGATGCAACAATAGTGCAAGTGCTTTCCTATTTTTAAAGTGATTAAGTTGATACCAACTGAATTTATAAAAGCTCCTGACCCTCTGTGCATGTGAGAAAACTTTAATAACTGACGCATCCCGAACTATTACAACCATAACACCCCATGGATGTCATTTTGATGAGCCTAGAATAAATGGGGGCTAACACTGTCTATTTAGCAAAGCGCTTTACTTAGCCTCTTCCAGTCTGAGTCGGTTTGGAACTGTAACGTGCATGCTGTGTTTCTGACAGGATACAGATGATGTGTTGGAGAGGGGGCTGCGCTCACTAGCCTGACTGTAATGAGTGCTAGCCGCTAATTAGCTTGTTGCTGGATGCCAGATATGGCTGGGGCTAAAGCCCCGTCACCAGAGCAGTGCAGCGAGGAGAGGATAGAGCTACTCTAATGAGCTCTCAGTGGTGTGTTTACTGTTAACCAAAGTCATGGCTTTACTCTCGGCGTGTCTCCCCCTCCGTGCAGCGCACGCACACACACACACACACACACACACACACACACACACACACACACACACACACACTCTCTTGGATCTCAACATTCGTGTACACACAAATCTATATTCATAGCTCATGTGTGCAAATGCGCACACACACCCACAGACACACAAAAAGCACCTCACTGATTCAGTCCTCAGTGTTTTGCCAGTGATGGGGCCTAATTAATGTGGCTACGCTGCAGCTCTTCATCATATCTCTAACAAGCAACTTCCAGTCAGACATGATAGGCTTGATGTATGACGCATTAGTTAGCCGTGGATAGCTACTCCACAGAAACGCAAAAGGAAACGAACGCTCTGCTCTCGGTCAATAGGAATCTATTCCCACGTCAGCTGCGTTTTCTTTTTTCCTCATTTGTCTGTTTGAGCTGTGCTTCTTAACAAGGGCAGATAGGCTGCCTTAAAGGACAGAGACACAACTCTGTTTACCTGTTTCTTTAAGATTGATCATCTCAAGGATTCAGATACCGGTGTCACCACCAGGCAGGCAATTACCACTTCAGCGTGCATGTGTATCCTGCCGGCCAATCACAGCATAGATGCCCAAACACATCGTCACGTCATGCAGAGTGTGAGTCAGTGTGTGGTTGGTTCTACCTTGAGTCATTGGCAGCAGCAGCTAGAGGACGTTTGCACAGCAGAGTCTGGAGTATGAGCGAGTGAGCGCCTGCAGTATGGTCCCCCTACGGTTCATTAAGAATACAGGCCTGACAGAGCAGACCCATTCACGATGGATGAGCTCAACACACAAATGCACAACACATACACCCGCCATGACTATTTTGCTCTTTAGTGAGCTTCTCTAATGAAAAACATGTGCTTTGAATCTGTCTGCTGAGGCTGTTTGGGAAGACTCTGGTTTGATTGCGAAGGGCAGATAATTTGCAATGTGCAGTTGCACATTTATGTTCGGGATGTTCACTTTCGATACTATACTGATATTGCAGCAGCAGATCATACATACTTTTACTACTTTGTCGTATGGAATGTTAGAGAAGTCCTTTATCAAGTGATTTCAAGTGTGATATCAAGTGATTTATAAAGTGATATTACTCAAACAGAACAATAGTCAGCAACAGTCAGTAAGAGAAAAACTGACCCATTTATTATTAACCACTTGGTTACATCAATTTTAAACTTAAACATAAGAATATTCTATGATTGAATAAAATGAATTATAAAATAAATTAGACTTCAATTAGTAACTTCAATAAATCCAATAAAAACAAAAAATATATATATTTTAAAGTGCAAAATAACCAGTAGTTTATATTAAACAATTGAATATAGACTTTAACGAAAATTACTCCTTGCTACTTTGTTAGCACCTTAACACAGATCCTGCTGCTGGATAGAGGAGCTGGAGTGACTGCTGGTATTGTACTTATGTTGTAGATTTTTGATGCAGACTTGTATAATCCCATACTTGTTTGTTTTTTTTGCTGATATCGGACCGATATCAGATATCAATATTGGATCAGGACATCCCCAATTTATGTCATGTTCTTAGATGTAGAGGTCAGGGCTTCAATATTTTGAATATTGTAGAACAAGTTATGTTCCAAGTATGACAGACAGATACACCTCAACATTTTTATGTATCAATATTATTATGAATTTTTCTACAGTTTATACTCATTTAGTCGTGCATTCTCAGTTCACTGTAATTTCATGGTAATTTTAGCCATTCAGCACATTTAGAGCACTTGGTGTTTTCCTTAATTGGGGTAAAGGATGACAGAAAACAAGTTTCCAGATTGCTGTTGGAGAAACCTAATTTCTTGGTCATGAATATGTTCAAGACTGGATTTCTAACAGGGTTTTACCATGCACTTAGAACATGATCTATTGGCCACAGAGAGGGAAAGCGTGGCTGTGACATCAGTGCACCAGCATAACGTAGCAGCAGTGCATCTACTTATCCTGAATAATTAAAACATAAGTTAAGCTTTCCTACCATAAAGTCATAGTTTGACATTTTAGGAAATATGTGTATTTGCCTTTTTGTTGGCAACAAATGAACATTTTGTCCTGAAAGTCGACGTTAGAAGCAGCAAAAATGGGAAAGTGTAAGGATGTGAGTGGCTACAGGACTGGGTCAGAGCATCTCCAGAACTGCAGCTCTGGTGGGTCATTCCTGGTTTGCAGTAGTCAGGATCTATCAAAAGTGGTCCAAGGAAGGACCAGTGGTGAACCAGAGACAGGGTCATGAGAGGACAAGGATCACTGTTGCAGGTGGGGAGTAAAGGCTGGTCCTGGTGGTCTAGCAGATTAGCTTAGCTTAGCTTAGTTTAGACTGGAAACAGGGTGAAACAGCTAACATTGTTTTGTCCAAAGCTAACAAATCTTCCTGCCAGCACTGCTAAAGCTCACTAATTAACAATCACATTTGTTTAATCCATAAAAAAAGTTAATGACAACACAATACAGTTATACAGGGGTTGTGTGCTGGGTTCTTTCTTTGTGGGGAGCATAACCTTCCTGAAATCTCTGCTAGTTGCCAGGTGTTCCTCACAGAGAGGATAAGGCTAAAGGAACTTCAGGTCCAGGCTACTTATTTCCTGTTAGGAACATCTGCAAAACAAAACCTAAACAGGGTTCCCAGGCGTCCTGGAAAAATTGGGAAATGATTGAACAATTTTCTAGTCATGGAAAACAAAGAAAATGAGAAAGAAGGTCAATAATTTTCCAGGTTTTCCAGCATGCGTGGGTCGTGGGAACCCTGCTAAACCATGCTTAAACCTGAATACTCCTAATGTGTTGATTCACAAAGCATAACAGTGCCACTAGCAGATCCTCCATAGCTTTTCATTTGAGTTTTAGTGAATGAAATTCACACAAAACTACATTATGAAGCATCTCACCCGTTAACTTTACTGTATTTCTTGCTCAAATGGGAGAAAATTATAAGGGGGTGAAATCACAGTGCAGAGGAGTGAGACTGTTCAAATCTCTGCAACTTCAGTAGAAGATTAAAAATATATTGTTGTCAGTGTTGGAAAAGAAACTTGTAAACTGACAGGGTCATTATTCATGGAATAACGATAAAGAAATGCCATTTCTTATAACACAGCTTTCATTTCTTATGTTTCTCAGACTGTCATTGCCTCCTTCAGTACCTGCTCTGGATTTTAAAAGGCCAAAGTAGTTTCACCTCTGCCTCCTCCAGAAAATCTTTCAGTTTGTGGCCTTTATTGATGCATGCTGGCCTTCACATTTGTTTCCTCCCTGCAGTGTCCGCGGGTGAGTAGGGACAGATAACAGTCCTCAGTTATTCATGGGCCTGTCGAACACAGTGACTGGTGACTTCCACAGGTCGCCACAGGAAATAAAAACTGTCTGCGACTTTCACGGAGCCAGTAATGGAAAGACGTGAATTCACGTCTTAAAAAATAAAGAGGCATTTTCCCTGTGACATACTGTAAATTGCATCACATCAATTTCTAATAACTTTATATTTGCTGTTATATAATAACATTATGACATTGTGGAGCTAATCCTGCACTTGCAGGTTAGGGTGCCTCTGGTGATGTAAGCAGTAAGAAAGGTCAGCGGCTGCAGCAGCATCTGAGAGCTGCTGCTCCTTGCTGTTCTGTTCAATAGCTTTTCCCTGCACGGCTCCAGGTCTCCGCCCGGCCACTCCCCCTGGCTGTTTGAATGGCAGGCCACTGTCTGCCGCCTCGATGTGATTCAGAGATTACTTTGTGTATGACAGTGTGTGAGGTGAATGTGAATATGTGCATGTGTGTCGCCCTCATGAGTGCAGCTTGCTGGCGTCAGTGTGCAGGTGGTGTAATGAAGCCTCACAGTGTGAGACTGGGAATATATGTTTTTGTTTTTCACCGCTTCACTTTGTACATATGATGATGTGTGTGTGAAACGTCCTGCCTGCTGTACAAATTACACTTTCTCATGTGCATTAGATGCTGCTTCATGCGTTCATGTTTGTGTGTGTTCCTCGGCTCGGTGTGCATCCTGCTCTACAGCTGGCGGTGTAAGACCCCCTTTCTTCCAGCCAGGTGTGCGTGTGCATGTTTTTGTATCTGTATGGTTGTGTGTGTGTGGAAAAGAAACAGACAGACAGGACTCTCCAATGGGCTCCATGCTGTCACCGAGGAAAGCCGATTATGGGACGTGCCAGGGTGTCAGGAACACCCCCCACCAACCTTATACAGACTCACAGCTTTCCACTCATCTGTATGGATGCAACTGCAAAGCTCCGTCTCCTCAGCTTCCTCATGCCATCTGGAGCCAAGTACTTCCTCCTCAGCTTGATATGAAATTAGATGGTTGTTGCCTTTGTTTTTATTAACCTGCTTTACCAATGGTTGTTGGATATTTGTCTGAATGGACTGGACTATTTTGGGCTCAGCAGATTATAAAGCTGAATCATACGTCATAATTTCAGCTCGATAATGTCTGAATCCCCCCCAAAAAAATGGCACTGAACTCTTTGAGTGCCACTGACAAACTGAATCTGGACAAAAAGTGGTAATTTTGGTGAAATTGTCCTCTACTCTACCTCTGATAAAACAAGAATGGAACAAGGTAAAAACAAACATTTTTTTCATGATGAAATAGAGAGTCTCTTCTTTCATTTGAACTATTCAGTGTTTTCAGAGTCATAGTACAAAATATTCTGTGGGTCTTGAAATATGACTCAAAATGGGCAACACTGGCACAAGGCACTTTCTGTTGGAAGTCAATGAGTTAGTATGGTGCAGTTAGAGAAAGCTGACTGTTTCTGCCCCAAATAAAAATGCCAGATTATGTTGTTAAAGATTGGGAATCGAACCCGGTACCTTCTATGTACTGTACATGTATACAACTTGTATTTTAAGCTCCATTTTAAATTTGTCAGGTATCTATGTAGAATATCACAATATGTCGCAATATCACAATAGTGAATCGTATTGTGACTCAAGTATCACGATGCATATTGCCAGTACCCACCACTAGTACAAATATTCATGGTCTACAGAGGATATATATTCAAATGACTTGTGACTTATGGTTGAGCGCTGTACACTTTGATGTGATGTGATGATCACACTTTGTGTTTCATGCCAAATGTTTGCATACTAACAAGATAAACTAAGATGGTGGACGTGGTAAACAAGAAATCTGCATGTCAGCATTGCATTGTGACATTACAGTAGCTAAAAAGTGCAGTCTCATCGAGCTGCTAGCATGAACATCGAGTCTGATCCCTGACATGTCTCTCTATCTCTATCAGCTTTGCAAATTATGCAAGTTGTAAAAGACATCCAGCCATGATTGGTAGGGGTTTAACATGTGGCCATCTCACCACAGTAATTTAAGGAACCATTATCACCTAATCTGACATAATGGTCATCTTGAAAGACATAAATGTCGTCTGTCTGTCAGCATAAGACTAAGCCTTCACTTAGAGGGACTTCACAGGCAAAAGTCATGCATATTTGTACCAGATGGATTCCTCAAAGAAAGCCTCCAAGCATGCATGAGAGACTCTCGATCGCACCATTTTATTGTCCTCCTCCTAAAATACTGGGTATTATTTTATTAAGTGCTACATTACCGAAAAGTTTAATTTTGTTAAACGGAAGCAGCTTTCATCATTAAAAGTTAGTTAGCACATAACTGCTAGAATGAGGAATACACCGATCAAGCACAGTTTGTACTTTGCTCATGTACCTCTTCAGTTTATGATGTGTCCAGTTCAAAGAAAATTAAAGATTTCTCATGAGTTTGTGAGACATTATTACAGTAGTTCTTCCTGCCATTTTTCGCTGACGAGTTTGTCATCAAATTGTTATGACAGCCACGTCAGCTGTAATTATATCGAACAGCAGAAAGTTGAAAGCAGCTAAACGGAGATGAGCAAACTAATTGCCACTATTATGAAGTGTCTGTCTTTTTTTCATCGCACTAATTGACTCCTCTTATTGAGCGTGTTTCCCTTTGAGGACACGGCGATAGAATCTGTAAGCCCCTTTGTGTCAAACCGTGTATCTGTGTTTATCAGTCATCTAATGCTTTTCCAATGGACCCTTGTATTTTTCTAAATGTTGGCAGCAAAACCGATCTATGCTGGGATAAACACCTGTTCCATACGATGACCACACACACAAACACATCAGTGACACACATATACAGTACGTGACTGCAGCACTCTCATTACCAATACAGCATGTCAGCTGTGTTGCCAGGGACATTTGGTGGTGGAGAAAGTGACCAGGCTCCCATGAGTATCCAGTCCACCCGGGGCTCTTCAGTACCCGCTAATTATTCTTCACACCTAATCTGAGAAGAAGGAGGAGGAGAGACAGATGAGAGGAAGAAGAGAGAGAGAGAGAAAAAGAGAGACTGGCGACCAGTGGGACTTGTGTTTTCTTACAGGAACAATGAATCACATGTAGCCACCACCTGTCCTCTGTTGTCCCTTCTGGTGCTCTCAGCATTGCCGACAGGACGACTGTGTTTGTACAGTATCGAGCCAGCCGTGTTAGTATTGGCTAGAATGCCTTTCACTGGGCATTAGGCATTAATAACAGATTGGACAGCCGTTGGCAGAACAATGTCTGTATTTACTTTTTCTGTTATTTTTTGCAGAAGATCTCCGTCTATTTATGTAGAGTTCCAAAACAACACTTTTTCACTCCTACTTCTCTTTGTTTTCTTTCACTTTTGATTACAGTAGCTATTCATAAATGATTTGTAGTTATAAAATAGCATCATTATCCGTGGAAGGACAAACGAGGGAACCTTTGTGTTTGACCGTTTGATACACTCAAATAGTGATCTCATTATAGCGGAGAGGTTAAAGTTGTTTTTGCAGGTGAGCTCAGGTGATGGGCTGGATAAGTGATGATTGGCTCTGTGACTATGTCTATGAAGAACAAGAATTCCTTTATACGATCCCTTGATGAGGGAAATTACTAACCTGTGCCCGCCCATACTTCCTGTGATGCTGCACAAAGTTTCGCAACCAAGTCAGTCAGGCCAAGCTGCTGTTTTCTTCGATTTCAGATTCACCTAGAAATGGTGACAAATAAAAATCTAGCATTTCTGAAGGCTCGATTTAGGCGTGTTTAAGGCGCTGACACACTAGTTCTTTGGATCAAGCAGTTTCCGTCGCTACGCATAAGTCAGAGGAAAACGTGGTCTGATTGGTTGAAGCTTCGTCCAATAACACACAGAGGCATTTGATAGATGAGAGTTAAGCCCGCCCTCTGAGAACTCCGTTTACAAGGCAGCTTGGCCAGACTACGCTCGCAGAGCTTCGTAGTCCTGATAGCCAGGCTAGGAAATTACATGTTCATGATATGGATGAAAGAACCTGCACTTTTCAGGCTTCCAGACTTTTCCACTCAGTAGCAATGGTCGCACATTTCTCCTTTGATCACTCCAGCACATGATTGACTCATTGAGTGCCAGCCCTTTGATAAAACCTGGCCTGTGCCAGTGTTTTTGGCCATTTTGAGTCATTTTTCATGACCCACAGAATATTTTGTACTATGTCTCTGAAAACACTGAATAGCTCAAACAAAAGGTGTTACAGAGCAGCTTAGCAGGGAACTGAGGAGACTTCGATTAACAAGGCAGCCGGGCCGGACGGGGCGTGTCTGAGGATGCTCAAGACTGCTGAGCTGGGTGAGCCTCTCCAACATGTCTTCAACCTGAACCTGAGACTGGGAGGATCCTATTGTGGAGAACATCCTGCCTCACCCCAGTTCCCAAGAAGGCACACCCTAGTGTGCTGAATGATGACAGACCATGAAGACTCTGGAACGGCCCCTGCTCCATCACCCAGCCCGTTCTACTGAGAGACAAGCTGGCAGATATGAGGGTGGAATCACACCTGGTTACCTGGATCACAGACTACTTCATGAGGAGACCACAGTACATCACACTGTAGGACTGCTCCTCGGAAACTGTGGTCTGCAGCACTGGTTCTCTCTCCTGTCCTGTTCACTCTGTACACATCAGACTTCAAATACAATAATTTCTGAGTCATGTCACATGCAGAAATACTGTGACAACAACGCAATCGTGGGGTGTATCAGGAGGAGTACAGGAGCCTGGTGGAGGGCTTTGTGGTTTGGTACAGGACAAACCATCTGCAGCTGAAACCCAACAAGATCAAGAAGTGGAGGATTTTTGGAGATCCAGACCACATTTGCAGCAGATTTCCATTGAGGGATCCAATGTGGAGGTAGTCAGGATCTACAAATACCTGGAACTGCAGCTGGACGACAAACTGGACTGGTCCTCCAGTATTGACATACAGTTCAAAAGAGCTCAGACTCTACTTCCTGGGGTCTTTTAACATCTGCCTGGAAACTACTGCTGATGTTTTACCAGTATGTTGTTGCCAACATCCTCTTCTATGCTGTGGTGTGCTGGAGAGGCAGCATCAAGAGAAGGGACGCTACTTAGCTGGACAGGAAACAGGATCTGTGGTTGGGACAGAGCTGGACTTCATCACATCAGTGGCAGAGAGAAGGACTCTGAGCAAACTGCTCAGATGATTATCAATGTTTCTGACAGAATTAGTTGTCACATCCTTGTTCAGCACTATTATGATTTACGTTATAATGCTCATGCTACAACTGCTGCAGACAGCTGGTTTCTCAGCTATTAAAGGCCCTACACACCCCTGGACCACCCACACAGGCGTTTTCACTTACTATTCCTGAGTAGTTTTCTTCTCCCCCACTCCACTGTTAGTTTTCTTGCATCTGTTGGGGCGGCACAACACTACCAATTTCTTTACTTATGCCAAGAAGATCATATCTTGGGTTGGTCCAGTTTGTTTTTTATTTTGGTGGAAGGGTGCAGCGTGGACCTGGGAAGAACACATTCATTTTTGGGGTAGATCCGAATCACAGGGTTGATTCATAAATTATTTTTTTTACTTTTATTAATGCTGCAAGTTAGGGCAAGGCCTTGTCAGAGTTCTGCACCCCTCTAGTCTGGATTTTCATGACCAGTAGTTGCGCCATAATTTCCCATATTGAGCTGTTATTTTGAAATCGTTGTATTGGTGGTGTTTCATGACTAACTTGTATGTCTGGTTATATACCTTTGTAATCTTTTTCATCTCTAATCTCTAATGTCTCTGAAATGGCTTTGACTCAATACATAAAGCAGCTTGCCACCCGGCACACTGAAGGAAATGTCAAGTATGTTTTTGAATGTCAAGATGCTTAAATCCCTACTCTTGATAGCTCCATATTAGTTTGATGCTGCTATCATCAGTAGCTTCAGCTCCATTGAGTGGTGCTGTGTCAATGGGAAGAAGAGGATGTAGATGAGAAAGTTACACCAATGCCACCCAGCAATCTGTGTCATTGGGTGGTTGATTAGGATGTCATATTTTCGTCACTGCTCATAACTGCGTAATTTGTGATTTGCTTTCTGGCAAACAAAGTCAGGCAGCCGTGATGCCTCTCCCACTATTCCTCTGTGTCTGAGTGTCGGTCTTCGTCTCTCTGCTCAACCTTGGACAACATCCTGAGGCATCGGGGAGACTTGGCCAAGGTGAAAATGCCTTTTGGAGATCCCAACCATCCCTGCAGCATATGGACACATGCGTTCACTCCACCTCTCCCATCATCCCTCATTCCATCCCATCCTCAATCAAACCCACACCCCACCTACCTCCACCATCTGACTCTCGAGGAGGGCTCAAAGCACCACTGTAATTACAATCAAACACACACCCTTTGCTCTGTCACGCACCGCTCTAGCCTGAGCTCCAAAGTCCCTGCACACAGGCGTCTCCATTCATTTTCTGGCTGCCTTAGATTGATCTCCTCCTGCAGCATATTAAAAACTCACATCCACACGTGCCTGATTCTACCTCCATCTAGTGGGAGAATGGTAGAATCAAGCAGGGACATGGGGTTGGAGACAGCTGGAGACACCATGGATGGATTTTGGTGGCTCAGGATGGCTGGATGTATCTCTCCAGTACTAATTAAACAGGAGCAGGTTCTGTAATCTGTAGACATTAGCTAGCACTGATGCTGCTGCAAGCTGCTACTGGCTATGGTCATTGTCCATGAGCAGCTGAGGTCTGTATGATGCTGGCTGTGCAGGGCTGCACCGTGTTGGTATAATTGGCAGTGTAACATACAGTAGTGTTTGTGGAGCTCTGGCAGCTACTCACGACATAAATGTGAATGAATATGATTAGATTTACAGTGAAATTTGAACAACTTGACAAATTGGTAGTAAATTGATTGCAGGGTAATGCCGCGCTCCCTGAGCTCAGGCATGAATCAGATGTCATTTGGATTCCTAATGCAGCCAGATGGTGTGTGTTTAAGGCACTGAGTTCTGCCATCTGATAGTGTTGGTGAGTATGTTTTAACTGCATATGTGCACTGCATGTATGTGCATGTGTGTGCATGATTATGTGTATAGAGGTACAGTAGCATGTTTTTTGTGCAGATGATGAAGTTTGGATGCCACTGGAATTTTAATTCATCTCCAAAAATCCAGCCATCTCAATTTTTTTTTCTTCTTATCATTCTTTTTTCCCTTTATATCTAAGGTAGAAACTGCCGAGTCTGGCACACACTGTGGCTTTCAGATCTACAGCATGGTATGAAAACACAAGGCAGCAGTATAAATCCACTCTAGCACATAGCTCCATCCAGCAGTGCAGTCAGTCTCTACTGTACACAGACCTCAGTTTTTGTTTTTGTTTTTTTACAGGGAGAAGAAAAACGCTGTGGTTTATGCTGACCCAGGTCTGATCAGAAATGATGTATAGCAGGCACAACTAGTAGAGAACTATAATCGCTTGCCCCGGGCTTTTAATACTGTTTCTCCCTTTCAATTCGGAGGTCAATTACAGGCAGGTTAAAGACATCATTAAACTGGTGTTTCCTGAAGTGCCTCTTGCTCCCTGTCAAAATAACTTATGATGCATTGACAGGATTGATTTTAAATGGAGACCAACAGCATGCCCGGAAAGCCTCAGCGCAGGCATTTATTTTCATTATGCATCACGTTGCGTCTCCAACAAATCTTTCTCTCTCCTTGGACCGAACATTGGTGATTTGTCATTGTGGCTTTTTTCCCCGTTTTCTTTCAAACATTTTTCACAATCCGGAGGCTCATTGGTGGACTAGGCTGGAATTCAGCTGGCAAAGACTCTTTGATTTAGATGAAGGTTTCCTGCCCAATTATCTGTTGGTTGTGTGTGTACGTGTGCTTGAATTTGTCTCTGCATGCATCTTTCTTTGTGTCTATGTGTGTGTTTATCTGTCTGTAGGCAAAGCCATTAGACGCCTATCTGAATTTGGACCTTGCTGACAATAGATGCACTAACCGGCTGACCCATAATCGGTCCATCTCTACTAGGTCAGCCATGATGACCGGGCTGTGGCAATCATGCTTATGAAAGGTTGTTTGTGCAGGTGTCACTCCCATCACCCCTCTATTTCTGTTTGCCTCCTGGATGTAAACTAGACTAGGCTGCAGCTCCACATAGTCATTAAACTCATTGAGTGCCAGACATTTTTTAAAACAGAAAGTGCCTTGTTCCAGCGTTTTTGCCCATTTTGAGTCATATTTCAAGACCCACATTTTGTACTGTGTCTCTGAAAACACTGAATAGCTCAAATGAAAGAAGAGACTCTCTATTTCATCATGAAAAAATGTTTGTTTTTACTTTGTTCCATTCTTGTTTTATCTGAGGTAGAGTAGAGGACACTTTCACCAAAATCATCACTTTTTGTCCAGATTCTGTTTTGCTCTCTAATCTCGATCGTCTCCACTTCCTGCTTCCTACTCTGTGGTGTATACCATCTCTTTATGCTCTGACTACATTTCCCAGAAGCCCCAAAATTACTCACAGGCTGTGTGAGAGTGCTATTTCATGCCTGCTACCAAAAACACTTTGACATATATATACATCTATGACACTCAAGTGCTTGATTTTAAATGATGTACAAACATGTCAATGACACTCAAAGAGTTAATGAAATGGATTTTTAGTATTTTGAAGCATAGTATCACATCTTACATTACTGCTTCTGTTTGTGTATTTGAGGCCATATTTTTTAGCTCAGTCAAATCCTGATACACAAAACCCCCTTTAGCTCTTTTCTTTTAGCCAAACTCTGATTTGGCTTTAATATTATGAAAAAATAATATATTACATACCCCTGGAGCAATTTGCTGCCATATTTATGATGGAATAAAGGTGCAAATAAAGGTATTTTAAACAGGTGCAACCCAAAGCAGATATTATTTGGGCATACTTTTTTTATATAAAGGATCCTTAAGATTAACATATCTGTGAGACTTACTGAACAGTTAGTTTTGTTTTTTTATGCTTGACAGATGGAACCAGGCCTCATTAAAAATGGCCATGCGTTGCGGTGCATGCTGGGTGCTGTTCTGACGCTAACCATTGATCCTTGACACTGGCGATATAGAATAGGGCTTAATTCACCGAACAAAATAGTTTAGATTATAGAGCAAAAGAGAGCGAGACAGAGACAGTAGAGAGAGAGAGAGAGAGAGATTTTTTATTATTTTCTAAACCTCTTTATTAGAAAGAGGAAGTGAGAGAGTCTGGAGGTTTATGGGAGCAGAAAGGATGGGGCTATTAAAGAGAAGGATGAAATGGTATTGTTCCCCCTTTCCTTTTGGGAGTTTTTCTGTCTTTGTGAAGCTATGCCAGATCGCTGAGCCTGAACCATGTGCTGTGTGTGTGTGTGTGTGTGTGTGTGTGTGTGTCTGGAAAAGATGGCAAGAGAGAAAGTCTATGCTGAAACGTAAGATGCAGACATTTTTTGAGGGGAGAATAATTCCTCTTTGTGTGCATGTGTCAGAGGACAACCTTAATTATAATTGCATAGCAGCTCAAAGCAGGAACTTGAGCCAAGCCCAAGCCAAGCCATGCTGAACTAGACTAAACCACGCTTGGACCTACTCTGCTCAACATGCTTTGCACTTTAAGCCCTGGCTAATTGGGCCAAAGGCAAGCAAAAGCCCCTTCCCAGCTGTGACGGGCACTGGACTGGGAGAAGGAAGGGATGGAGAAGAGGAAGAACTCCATCCATTTACATGAACCCCCATTGGATACATATAATTTTCTATTCTTCCTTTTTTTGACGATCTCTCCATTCTATGCACAACCTCCTTTATTTGGCTCAGGTAGGGAACCCCAGATGCTGCGTTCATCTGGCTGCTCTCACAGATTTAAAAGTGATGTCTAGAGACTATCAACAACCAGGCAATCTGGCCAACTAAAGAGGAGGACCATGTGGAGAGGCCCGCACTGATTATTGCAGCATGCATTTCTACCCATTTATCAATTTGAAAACAGAGATTGGATGTCTCAAGACAGAGTATCGGATACAAAATAATTGCTGTACCATCGATGTCATCATCCTGTTAGCTGCTTGTGGCTCTCTTCTCATCTTCTTTTCTGACCCTGATTTGTGATTTTTGTGTTCTGGCTATAGGGAGACTGTCATATATTATGTAGTTGCAGCATACAGTATGCAATACTTACATTACTATTAAATGAGTGTTGTCGATCAGGCGGTGAGTTTTATTGCATCATGGAACATTTTAGCAGTAAAAGGGAGAAAACATAACATTCAGATAGTGAAGATACAAGGAGGCAGTGCTGTTACAGCTGATTGCATGATGTGTACTGTATATATATGCTGTTTATGCATGTGTGTGGCTGAAGGGGATAGGCTATGCCCTGAAGGCTAATCTTAAGCATGCAGACAGATAGGCTGACACAACACACACACTCATGCACACACACATGCATGCATTCACTGCAGACCCCCTGCCTCTCACTGGCTGAGTGACAGCATGACTTCTGCATGCAGTCTCTCCATTATTCAACAGCATTAGAGGGAAAGAGGAGAGAAAGCACCGATGAGAAGGAACAGAAAGAGAGAGAGAGAGGAGGAGAATAGGCTGCTTGTTTTAAAATAATAGAGGAATCTGTCTATGTTGGCTGAAGATGCTGTTTGCTTTGTAAAAAAGGAAAAGAAGAGACAAATGAGAGAGGAAGCATTACAAGGGAGAGCAGACAATGATAAAAAGAGGGTAGAATAAACAGAACAAAACTATTTACAAAGAGGAACAGTCAGTCAATTCATTTGGATATTAGGGTCAGGAAGCTCTGGGATGAATTAATGAATTTGGCTCGAGGGAGTTTGAGTTATCTCCGACCTCAGCTCAGGATATATTTTGGATTGGAGAAAGACCTGGAGACACTGTCTATTATGAGAAAAGTCTCTATATCAGCGTCAACTGATATCCGGTCTCAAATGAAAGATAAGCTGGGGTGATATCCTCCTCTGTTACTGATCTGGATGATTAAAAGGTTGTTTTTGATGAGTTGCCTCCAGATAAACCTTTGCATTTCCACCCTGGAGGAACATTGTCTGTGTGGTTTTATCATTGGCTGAAAGGAAAGGAAAGGTGGAAAGGTTTAGGTTCATACACTTGTCATAGAAATGGAGTATTTACCATCATCAACAGCTCCTCTCTGCACCAGTCAAGTGTTGCCTCCTGTTGCTTCTCAAGTATTGTGACTGATTAGCTCACGGGTGAAAAATCCATGCTTCACCAGGCGGGCTGATAATGCCTGAAAGTGTGTGATACTATGGACAGTCTACCTTTTTATCTCCCCATGCAGGACCACACAATGCTGGGCTCCCTTCCAGTGTTCAGGACAGGGAATGATTTGGCAGACTGGTTGTCGCTTCCTGAATAACTCAGGGACTCCAGCTCACATCGAATCAGACGTTACTTTGATGGTGTGGAAACTAGATAAGGACTTCAAAAAACATGTTATCGGCGCTCGCTGCATCTGGCGGCCGTCAATCAGAAGATCTAAAAGCAGATTAGCGACTGGTAAAGGTGCCAGTAGACACTTGAAGCATCAACGTTCCTTTGAAAGGCAGGGATGGAGAAGATATTAGAAACGTTTGTGGTATATTAGTCGAAATTCTTATTACATCCAGACAGCAGTCAGTAAATCAAATGCTTGACAGCTGTTAGTACTAAAAATGTCCCTGTTTGTTGCTCATGTTCATGATGATACATTTCTGTTCGTTAAGTTGTTATGTTCTATAACTGTCATTGTTGCTGACTCTGTGACTTTGACGACAGATTTACTGACTTTTAGCTCTAGTGCTGCAACCTGTTTTCTTTGGAAAGTAGTTCAGGGTTCTTGCACCATTTTAAAAATCAAATTTAATACTTTTTAAGACCTCAACAAATATAATTACGACCCAAAAATGTCATAATAAATTTCTTGGAGATTTTGAGGATGATGCTGATATTGATATTTAGCAGGAAAAAATCTGATAACTGATTAATCTCCAGTAATCATTTTTTATGATTATTTTTCAGCCCTAGAACACTGCTCAATGATATAAAGTGAAGGCATCACATTTTTTTTTTTTAATTTCACAACTTTCAAGAACAAAGAAGTGAACTTTGTGAACAAAAGAAAAATTGTAGTGAATCTCTGAATACCATTTTCCTATTGACATAAAATGCGCCATGTGAAAATGTAATACCTACAGCAAATTTACAGTAAATTTAAGAACATTTAAGACCTTAATTACCCGCATTTTTATTTACGACTTTTTAAGAAACCTGTAGTTTGCAACACTGGCCTGTTTTTTTTTTCAGTGTATTTGCGTCTCAAATTATATGTAAGCACTTGTACCGACTGTTTTCAGCACATAATGCAACAGTTTTTGCTCTTGTTGATGCTCCATATAGCCACTGATTTCCAAGTCAGCATTAACTCTTTGACATCATTTAAAATCCGATGCTTGAGTGCCAAGTGGTTTTTCAGCAGCGGGTTGCCGATCGTGATCTCCTGCAGTCTGTGAGTAATAAAGAGACGGTATACATGACAGAGATCAAAGCAAGAGGAGGAGACGATCGAGATTAGAGAACAAAACAGAATCTGGACAAAAAGTGGTGATTTTGGTGAAAGTGTCCTCTACTCTACCTCTGATAAAACAAGACTGGAACAAGGTAAAAACAAACATTTTTTTCATGATGAAATAGAGCGTCTCTTCTTTCATTTGAGCTATTCAGTGTTTTCAGAGACATAGTACATAAATGTACTATGTCTCTGAAAACAAAATATTAGTACAAAATATTCTGTGGGTCTAGAAATATGACCTAAAATGGAGAAAAATGCTGGCACAAGGCACTTTTTGTTTTAGAGTTAATGTTTATCAGTGCGTCATTGCATGGGAAGGGGACAGTTTGTGTCATGAGATCATATAAATGTGTCTTATCATTTTTTCACTATGGTCTAAACAGTGGTAGCTATCCATCAGACATCTCTTATCCATTGTTAGTTACAAAGCCTGATTTGTTTAAGGTAGCAATGGATTTTGTATTAATGCATTTTGAGTGAAATCATATTTCTATCTGGTCATTTATCCACAAACAATTTCTCACAAGATTTTTTAGAATTATGTTTTGTATCATGATATATTTGATTGAAAATTCTATCCATGTTAATGTAGTTTAGGTGCAGATTGATTTGAAAAACTCTGGTTTGCATAATGGTTAGCTATAGTATAAAGTATACGTTATTTGTTTTGCTACATTGTCCTTTAAAAGCATACCGTTAGTTTGCTTGCTTGCAGTCTCCACTAAACTTATGATGATAAGTTTTCTTGTAGCGAGATGTTTTCTATTTTTTTTTCTCTTGTTTATCTTCTCACCCCTCATCATTCACTGTATCCTCACCATTATTCTCCCGGTTTGCTCTATAAAACAACCACAAACCATTTCTGCGGAACAATGTAAGCCTAGAATAGGCTTTTGTGTCTCTGAAAGGCCAGTCTGTAATTGTGCATAATTGAGAACACTGTACACAATACATTTGTGTGATTTCATATTAGTCCCCTTGAATACACAAAGCTCCAAGTCTGAGTGGTTTAGATTGGATCGTAACAATAAGCCCCACTCTACAGTGTCGTAATTATGCAAATGCAATGCATGTTTCAATCAAATCATGTACATAAAGCACACTCGTAATGATTTGAATTAATCACAAGGCATTTAAGAAACTTACCACAAATGATTGAGTGCGGTGAAGAACACGCTGGGTGCTGTTATGTGGAATAGTTTGCCTGGTATAATCAAAGAAAGAAAACAATGCAGCAAAATTAGTTAACAAGCAGTAAATCTGTTTCGTCTGCCTGATTGCACCTTATCCTCATGAAAACTCAGATGCATTATGATACAGGTGGTGAAACTTTGTTAGGACTGTGAGGCATGTCAATAACTGAACACCATAACGGCTATTCGTTCTGCAGAAGGACAAATGACGCAACACAAAACAACGAGCTCTGCATCATCAACTGCTGGTCGTAACTTGCTTTTCATCCTTAGTTTTTATGGTTAGATGGCAAAAAATAAATTACAAAGCACTGAACACAGTCTCATGCAAGCTGTTTTGTCAAAAAAGAGAGTTTTCTCAGAGGAAAAGCTGCTATTCACCTGAGCCTGCTGGGGAAGCAATGAACAGACTGGCCTCTGAAGCCCAGTGTGTGGTTGAAGCTAATCGGGCTGCCCACAGGGACCATAGCAACAAAGCTAATGCTAATAGATATGCATTAATATTCATTTATGTTTATACTTTTATTTATGTCTGTGTTAACGGTGGAGGATACCAGCTGTTCATTTCAGCGTCACGTGATGTGGATTGTATAATTGATAAAATATAGATGAGCAAACCTGCACTGGCTTTGCAAGGTTTGCCTTCATGGATACTGATGTGTGTGTAAACTACATTTGGCTATCTATCTACAGCAGCATCAAACAGTGTAATGTTATCTCATTGAGTGCCAGCCGTTTTATAAAACAGGAAGTTCCTTGTGCCAGCGTTTTTGCCCATTTTGTGTCATATTTCATGATGCACAGAATATTTTGTACTATGTCTCTGAAAACACTGAATAGCTCAAATGAAAGAAGAGACTCTCTATTTCATCATGAAAAAAATGTTTGTTTTTATCTTGTTCCATTCTTGTTTTATCAGATGTAGAGTAGAGGACACTTTCACCAAAATCACCACTTTTTCTCCAGATTCTGTTCGTTTTGCTCTCTAATCTCGATCGTCTCCACTTCCTGCTTTGATCTCTGTGGCGTACACCGTCTCTTTATGTTCCGACTACATCTCCCAGAAGCCACAACATTACTCACAGGCTGTGTGAGAGTGCCCTCTTGTGCCTGCTGCCGAAAAAAGGAAAGACGTATATATACATTTCTTGCACATGATAAAATCACCTTTTAAGTTGATACATACACGGCAACATTAGCATTCATCTCCTAAGTCTAATATTCACTCTCCTTTTAGCTCAGATTTTGGTCGTATCTGGTTGAAAATATCTAGTTCTTTCAACCCACCCCCAGAAACAATTCTGCAAACCACAGGATAAGCTCAATATGGACGTTTTTGAACCAAAGATATGTTTTTTGAAACACATTTCATGTCAGTCTTGCTGAAAAACACTGCAGCAAACTATTGGGAGTGATATAGATGATGATGTGTCTCACCACCTCTCAAAGCCCCTGGCCCTGCTGACAACTATTTAAAGTCAGAATGCAAATTTAAAATGAAGTATGGTTTAAAAAGAAATGCTTGGCAGATTTATTCAGAAGACAGTTTGGACAGACAGTGTTAGGAGAGGGTTGACAACATTGCCAGAACGGAGGTCGTGTTTTCTGGGGGGGTTTTTTTGCTGCACAAGAATTTCCTGCAAAGGATTAAAATAAATTTAACTCAGTGTTTCAGGGAGGAAGCTGCCAGTCATTTACTGTGCAGTCTGCTTGAAATTGTGTCTGCCCCAAGCAAATGCCTTCTGAGCTTTGCCAGGCCACAACTTGCAAAGCTGCAATGCTTCTGCATTTTGTTCACACATAATTTGGCTTTCATTTCTGTTTGTTGTTGCCTTAAAAACACACTGATCAACCAGCCACAAGTGATAGCTACAATTGTGATCAAACCACTTCAAGGAGAACAGGGGAAACATTTCTACAGCTTGACCCTCAGGGAGAAATTAAAGGAGTAAATGCCACATTCCTGCTTCCCCATCTTATCTCACAAATGCCCCCTTTAACTAGATCCAAATCTAATATTGTATATCATGGCCAAACATGTCACATAAATGCTGATTTCAGATACTGTGTAGGCAGCGTGAGCTCGTCATTATCATTTAATCCTCTGTGTATGTTGCAGGACATGATTTCCTCCAAGGGTAAAGCAGCTTGTACCCCTTTTCCACCAGGGTGGTTCAGAGCCTGACTGAGCACCAGTTCTTTGTGTTTCCACAGCCTTCGCACCGACCCCTGGCGCTTAAAACTGGAGCCAGTAAAGCACCAATTCTTTGCTGGTCCAGAGCTGAGCACCGATTAAGTCGGGGGCTTTGGGCGGGGTTTTTGAGACCAATAAATCTGGAGTAAATACTGCCTGGTTCAATCGCAAATGTATTAAAAGGACTCCAGGGACACACAACTTTTGCACAAACTGTTTCTCACTGAAATCCAGAACAATAGTGTCCCTCCAGTACTGTGATCATGGATGTGCCCAGGCAATAGACGACCTCCGTCTCTCTGGCAGCAGCGATACAACCTGTTCTCAGACGGAGTCGCCGGTCGAAGCGATTAACAGCTATATTGTGTTATATTTGTGCCACATTCCTGAGCGAACAAATGCAGATTTGAGCACAGAAATATATTGTGGTTTTAGTTAATTTATTTTTGAACTTGTCGAAATCGCCACTGAGTCTCAGTGTTTCTCCTGCTCGTGCATTTACTCGCTCAAAATCTGTCTTTGTTCACTCACGAATGTGGCACAAATATAATGCCATACATTTAGTTTTGTCGGCTCTGTATTTTTTGCAAAGCCTTGTTTTGATTTCACGTCCCACGAGCTTTGCTGGGTGAAAGCAAAAATGCAGTGACGTACTGATGTTGTGCAGTGATGTAATGACATGGCTCTGACTGGACTCCATGTAAGAGACCGGTGCTAAAGAAGAACACAAGTTGAACCAACTAAACACCAGAACTGGCACCAGGTTCCATTTGGTGGAATAGGGGTATTGAACGTACAGATGCCTTTTCCATGATTTCATGATGACATCATAAAAAAGTGGAACAAAGTGAAAAGTCAAAGCCCTTGGAGGTTTGTGTTGCCTAATCATCTCCTGAAAAACATTTTACAATGAAAACACGTCGACTCCCGTCGAGTGTCGACTGATTCAAGATTAAAAATGCAATAATGAGTTTCGTGATAACAATCCCTCTGTCTCCACAGAAAGCTCGCCAGCCTGTGACACTTTTCTCCTAATGAAAAGCACAGCAATGCCATTTCAAACATGACTCCTTCCTGAGTCGAAGTCCTGACGTGCTACGATTGGGTGACACACAAAACTAGTGTCTCAACCCCTGATGTGTAATTTATGGAAAAGGTAGAAATCCTTTATGCACTCAGGTGTCTAGCTGTGCGTGCTAATCAAAAGATATGCGCTGACAGAACGAAGCAGGACGAGGCACTTGATGTTTTGTCAGTTGGAGTGGCGCTGGGAGACGCAGGAATGCTGTACGATTCATCATTTAGGTGCTTTTATCAAAGAGAAAATACACTGGTGCTCCAGCGAAAGAGATGGCAAGAGTGTGTGTGTGTGTGTGTGTGTTATGTAAGCATTACTTTAGAAACATCCACAGGGAGTCAAAGTTAGGGAAGTTTTCTCTTTCACTGTGACGGAGTGATGGAAAGGTTAATGGGTGTTTCAACAGCCCTTTGCTGAGCTGTGGTTGCTGTGATGGACGGACACAGATGTGCTCCTCAATGCCCTTATGAGTCACCCGCTACGATAAAATGCAGTGATGACACATTGATTTTCTTTGGTACACGAATCAAGAATAATCATCTGGGTGGTTCGGCTTATAATTAAGACTGTGATGGAGTGTTCCCAGTCACGGTGGGAGAAAATGGAAAATGAGACGAGGGAACAAAGGTAGTGTTATCTGACTGTCACATTAACTTCCCGAATCCCTGTAGTTTTACCCATTTTGCTTTAACTTAAAATATAATAAAATCCTTGAAGTGGTTTGAAAATGTAAAACAGACTTCAACCACCTGAAATTTCTTCTATGCGCCAAATGTGGAGGAGCACTATGGTGGATGATGGTCCTATTTAGATATCTAGACATGCTGGAAGAGTAGCATAGGTAATTTGGAGAATTTTAAATTAAAAAAAGAGTTTAGTGTGTGTGGTATGATGGGAGTGGTGAAGTGTGTGTGTGTGTGTGTGTGTGTGTATGTATGTGTGTGAGAGAGAGAGAGAGGACAAATGTGTGTGAGCTAGTGGAATATAGAGTTTGTTTTGCTCTCTAATCTCGATCGTCTCCACTTCCTGTTTTGATCTCCTTGGCATATACCATCTCTTTATGTCCAGACCATGTTTTATTACGTCAACAGCGGTCAAAGAGTTAATACCTGAAACTTGGTTAAATGAACATGATACCACCAGTATTCATACTGTCATGATGCAGTGTTAAAGTAACACTGAGATCAAAACAGGAAGTGGAGACGACCGAGATTAGAGAGTAAAACAAACAGAATCTGGACAAAAAGTGGTGATTTTGGTGAAAGTGTCCTCTACTCTACCTCTGATAAAACAAGAATGGAACAAGGTAAAAACCAATGTTTTTTTTTCATGATGAAATAGAGAGTCTCTTCTTTCATTTGAGCTATTCAGTGTTTTCAGAATCATAGTACAAAATATTCTGTGCATCATGAAATATGACTCAAAATGGCAAAAACCACTGGCACAAGGCACTTTCTGTTTTATAAAACAGATGCCACTCAATGAGTTAAACTTCATGTCACCATATGATTTTCAAATTCTCTACACTAGTATGACAAGACAGCTCCATTTCTAACCACCCAACCTGCATTTTAAATGACAGTACCTTTTATTAGAGACACACCTGGGGGATGGTATTGACTTGAGTTCTGCTGGGGTTCACAGTATTTACCCTCACAGACACAAACTGATGAGCTCATACCAGAGTATTTCATTAGAAATGTGGATGTGAATCTTTGAGTTTGTGCAAGTATTCTTAATACCCGCCACGGTGGAATCAATGTGCTTAATAAATAGCAGCTTACAGAGCCTGACCTCAAGGTCTAAGCTGATGAGTACATTTGTCTGAGTGACGAGGCAGACAAAGGAAAAGCTAATCTCACCATCATCATCGGAGCATGGAATCAGATAGAGAGAGAGGCTGAGAGAGACAGAGGAAATGAAGAAAGAAGACCATGGCTATTTTGGTCATTATTTACACCAACTCTGAATTAAGAAAGAGAGATGAATGCTGCCATGGTAGAGTGACCATAGATAATACATTTTCTTTTCATGCTCAGTCATGTCAGTGGCAATAAACTACAAAGACAGAGGCTGTCACTGTAAATAAACCTTCTATACCCTTAGTAAAGTATTCAAATGAAAACTGGCCATACCTCCAGTCTCTCTTTAACTCTTTTAGTACATACGTCAAAGTGTTTTTTCGGTAGCAGGCCGAAAGAGATTAGAGAGCAAAACAAACAGAATCTGGACAAAAAGTGTCCTCTACTCTACCTCTGATAAAACAAGAATGGAACAAGGTAAAAACAAACATTTTTTTCATGATGAAATAGAGAGTCTCTTCTTTCATTTGAGCTATTCAGTGTTTTCAGAGACAAAGTACAAAATATTCTGTAGGTCTTATGACTCAAAATGGACAAAAACACTGGCACAAGGCACTTTCTGTTTTATAAGACGGCTGGTACTCTATGAGTTACGGGTCTCTAAGTTAACATCAGCTTTAAGAGTAGCTTTTCATAGTTTCAGATAATTTGTTTCTGTTTCGTAGCCCAGGGTTTGTGGTGACCTAAACCAGACTTCAAACCAGTATTCTGCAAGAACTCTAACAGATGGAAAGTGTTGTTAAATGTTGAAGCAGTGATTGCAGATGGGAGACAACAAAGTCTTTCCTATCTAGTAGAGAAAGAGGGGAAAAAGGACCATTGTGATGTCCTCCTTTAGACCTCCAGATCTCTGTTTTGTTGTAAATTATCACCTGTTGAAATTATACAGTTTGTTCAAGAAGCCTAGTTTGGTAACTTGATGGTGATTTTTGAGAAAACGGTAATATCATTTACATCCTCTCTTCCCCCTTTGGACATTTGTCCATTTAGATTTATGATGAACAAAATACATGGGATTTGCCTCATGTAATGCAGATATGGCATCTGACAAGGTGATGCTTTAGCATCTGTTGTATGGTGCAGTTATCTGTCAGACTTCTTCAGGTTTTATCTCCTGCAGCCTCACTAAGCTGTTCTAATTAATGCTTTTGTCAACAATGGATCAAATGACTACTTGTAATGATAAAGAGGGCGCTCAGAGATGACGAGAGGATTATCTCCGTCTCCACAGTTCACCTCAGCCCTACAGAGTATTCTCGCCTTGTTTGACTTATTGTTTTGACTCGCTCTCATTGCTCTTGTCAGCTTAATTTTTAGTTGTCAGCCAAAGCTTTTTATAAACCTACATATTCTGTACTTGCCAAGCACCAAACAGCTGACAGACACAGCTAAGAGCTAGCTGGTGGAGACCAAAATGAATCCAAAAGGATGATGAATATTTGTCTGAGACACAGCTCTAAATGACTGCAAATGTGGCTTTGTGTCTTCTGCATGTATTTTGACAAGAACTTTATTATGATGTAGTGAAATTTTGACATAAACCCACTGGTGTTGATTAGATAATAACAACTAGGCACCATAAAGCCACAATAATTATATATCAGTGGGTTCAAAGCTCCACCTAAAGCAATTCACTGACTGATGTAATGATACTGAAAATCTATGAAGGTCAACAACATTTGGCTAATTGATAATCATGTAAATATCAACTGGTTGTAAACAAGCAAAGGGCCAGTTAGAGCCAGTGAGGCAGCACAGACAGACAGCCTC
The DNA here is from genome assembly GCA_029721515.1 of Synanceia verrucosa. Taxonomy (NCBI): domain Eukaryota; kingdom Metazoa; phylum Chordata; class Actinopteri; order Perciformes; family Synanceiidae; genus Synanceia; species Synanceia verrucosa. The sequence goes on along the minus strand of CM056552.1, from coordinate 4,173,758 downwards.
CTCAAGGTGATACGCAGCATCTGCATTACACCTTTCATTAAACAGACTACTGCTGCAACAGGCAGGCTAAGTGCTGCAGGACTGCTGGATTCTCCGCCATGATGTTTGTTCCAGCAGTGGAAAAAAATCAGACTTGCATCTCAAACTGAAAGATTTTCTTTTCATCTCCAGATCGCCCTCTCTACTCTCAGACATTTGAAGGCATTTTGCATGTTCCCTCCCAAATCATTGAAGTGAACATGTATTTCCAACACCTGTCAGTTTATGTCCCTAGCCACCACCTTCCTGTCTTAATGCCAGCCCTAAGAAATGCCCTACATCTGCCCTCAGGTACTTCTTACACTCAGCCCTCCTCCCTCACCAACACCACCTCCCCACCTCCTCTGAAACCCATTCATCTGTGTGAGTAATCAAGTGTTTGCACAGGAATGACTTTTGTGATTGGGATGCATTTTGAAAGATAAATCAATTCTCAAAGTTTAATATTTAAGAACAGAGAGAGAGCTGGGCGTCGTTGAATAATGCATTTGGTTATTTAGAGTTGGAGACAGAGAGGGAGAGTCTGGACTGGCTCCATGCCGGAGGATACGAGAACTGCAAAACAGTCTGCTAATGAAAAGGAGACATATTCCTCTGCCCTCTCGTTTGAATTTCATAACTTAGAAACAGGCCTTGTTGCTTTAAAAATCCTCTCTTTCTTCCTCGCACACACACACACACACACACACACACACACACATTTTCTGATAAACCAGGCTTCTATTTCCACTGCACCTGACTCACTCCTTTTAAACAACGTCTTTTTAAGTTTGGCTTCTCTTAGGAGAGCAGTCTTTGGAATAAAAAATGCACCACTAATACCTCAAGTTTGACTTCATAGTCACCATTATTTAGAGCTCAGTTACCAAATGAAAATACAAAGTATTTCATTTGGATTATACTGATGTGTTTATTAGAGATAACTGACTCTCATCTGTGATTAAATAGTTTTTTATATATGTCTTATATATATCTTGGCAGTCACTAACTAAACAATAATCAACCAAGATCATAATCGTACCCTAACCCTAAACTTAACCTTAACTCTTTGAGTGTCATTGACATATTTATATGGCATTTAAAATCGAACGCTTGAGTGCCATAGACGTATATACTGTGTATGTCAAAGTGTTTTTTCTGCAGTAGGCACAAGAGGGCGCTCTCACACAGCCTGTGAGTAATGTTGGGGCTTCTGGGAGATGTATTCAGAGCATAAAGAGACGGTATACACCACAGAGATCAAAACAGGAAGTGGAGATGATCAAGATTAGAGAGCAAAACAAACAGAATCTGGAGAAAAAGTGGTGATTTGGGTGGAAATGGTCTCTACTTTTCCTCTGATAAAACAAGAATGGAACAAGGTAAAAACAAACATTTTTTTCATGATGAAATACAGAGTCTCTTCTTTCATTTGAGCTATTCAGTGTTTTCAGAGACATAGTACAACATATTCTGTGGGTCATGAAATATGACTCAAAATGGGCAAAAACGCTGGAACAAGGCACTTTCTACTTTAAAAAAGGGCTGACACTCAGTGAGTTAATAAGCTATGGTGTTTCTTTCAAATGTTTCTCTTTCTGTTAGAATAAAGAGTTGTAATTTCATTCAGAAAATGTTCTCAACGGATGAAGACAATCCATTTACAAATGAGATGATTGATTGGTTAATTGACATCTCGGTTACCTGCCAACAAACCTTTTCTGTCTTTACTTATTCTATATATTTTACAAAGTCTTATATACATATATATACAAAGTCTTCCACTGGGCCAGATTGGACCCTTTGGTGGACTGGTTTTGACCCTCGGGGCATATGTTTGACACCCCTGCTCTAGGTGCTGCAGTATTGTAAGATCCATTATTGTCAGAAAACAAATTATAGATGCTTTTGGTATCAAAGTTTCTTTATTATGTTGATAAAATTTGTAATCTAGGACTTTTGTGTCCCTGTTAAGTAAACATTAAATAAGAAACAAGTAAAGAGTGAAAGATAAAATGGCACTGAGAATATCATAGACTCAGTGTATCTTATTTGCAAAGCTCCCCATCTCTGTGAAGAGCATGTTGTCATGTGAGTGGAGCTCAGTTTTATTCCTCAACATGTATCTGTCATTTCTGTCCTTTCACTTTATCTCTCTCTGCTGATCCCACTGTGCAATCAGATATGCTATTGTTACTGTTTCCTCAGACAAAAACATGTTTTGAACGAAGGTGGCTGCTGTAGATGAGTCCCCTGAAAATTAAGCAATTGTGTTTTAACTGCTTCTCTGCTCTGGTACTATAAACTACTCCACCTCTTTTAATTTATCTTCTCCTCCCTCTTAATACAGAGAAAGGAAGAATACAGTAGAAAAAAATAAAGTGGTGTACTTTGACCCTGTTTCCTCTGTCCTCTCCTCACTGCAGCTAATGCAGTTTAATAGGTTTGATTGACCATGACGTTATCGCCTCAGTCTGCATGTATATGTGTCCACGGGCATGATAAATCCACAGTGTTGTCAGCTCAGTTTCTGTGGGATCATCTATTTTTATGTCCTGTTGGTTTCTTTGTGCTGTCCAGTGGGTCTGGTTAAGCTAAAGCCTGTGGAAAATCAATACAAGCCTCTGGAAACCCTGCAGGGAAAAATGTTGTCATAGGACAGAAGAGTGAAACTTTGGGAAACAATCATTTTATACAGTAGGCAGCTGTCTGTTTGCAGACATACGGTATCTTATGCAGTTTATTTGTTGCTCAATAGTCAGAATATACACTAGTTTTTATTCAGTAAGTCTCAAATATAGCCAACCAGATGCTAAAGTAGGATTTTGTATGCAGCCTGGTCACCAAAAAATTATAATAATATGTAAGCTATATAATATGACTTCAACAGCCCTATTTTAATTAGAAATACATGTCTAATCACAGTCATAAACATAGGAGACATCGCTCATATGTTTAAATTAACTGAGGTTTGCACCGCTAGAGACATGCATCCATCTCCTATCTTTTTGTCGTCCTCTGTGCTTGTGTGTCTCACATGTCTCTCTGTGGGTAGCAGGTTTCTGAACACTGCAGACAGTGAAAACACATAGAAATTGCTCTTCTCCCAGCTTGACTGATCAGAAGCTCCCTGGTGGATGCTGCTAGATAAAGTGAAGAGGAGGATACAAGGGAGTGGGAGTTAGACTGGCTGCCGATGGATTAGCAGCCATGTTTACATAGTGGCTGATTTAGTCTGCTGGAGCTGCCCAGGAATGATTTATTGATACTGAGGGAGATGAGGAGAGTATTAGAAAGTGTGGTGTAGAGGATATATAGAGAGACTCAGAGAGAGGAAAGGGAAGAGTCAGGTGTTTCTGTGTGAGAGATAAAAGAACGATCCAGCTAAACTTTCAGTAGTTCTATGTATTAATAACTATATCTTAAAGTTGGAGTATGTTCCTTGGTGCTTATTTGCACCAAGAAAATACATATCTACATATCTGTCCTCTAACTTAAGGAGGTTGCTCCTTGCTTTTCTGCAGCAGGAGACGCAACGGCTCCAGAGGAGGTGACTGGAAAAAGTCAACCTAAATCTGTCAGAACTACACCATATTCCCCATCGTTCAGGAGAGGAGTGATGTGGGAGGATGAATGGAGTAAAAACAGGTGTGCGCACCTCTCAGATGGCTGCCATCCTGTCTTTTGTCGACTGACTTCGTTGTGGAGAGAAGGTGACGGGTTTTAAAGCATGTCAGACAGAGAGTCTGACTGGTTGGTAATTGGCAATTGAGGAAATGAGGAGTGCAGTAAAAAGTTGACCTTTAAATGTTGAATAGAGAGATGATCCAGAAACTCAGAAGCATCTGTGGGACCATAAGTCCAAACTTTAAAGGTGAATCCACAAGAGGCACAGACAGAATGACAGTGTGGGACAATGTGGGACAATGTGGGACATGCTACCATGATGCTGGGGGTAGTTTAGACTTTGATATGTCCATCTAACCCTAAAAAACACTCCAATTGGAAGCATAAACTTAATGATATCAATACAATAAAATTCTAATACAGGCTGTGAATTTAGCCTTTAACAAATGTGTTTGGTTTGAATGGAAGCAAAAGTCACATTCTTCATAAGATCGTTTGCTTCCACGCATCTACAGAATTAAAGTCTGAGTCTGGAAATATGAGCTGCTTATTTCTTATTATATCTGTATGTCTGTGAACGCTGCACAGCGTGGTAAACGTTCATTAGTTCAGCTGCTGTTACCTTTCCTATTTGCTAATCCTCTCTTGGTGTCAGGAGGAATGTGTCCACAGATCGACATGAGCCAGATGTTTCAACGTGACTCTTATATTTATATATATGTTATGATTTGAAGTGGCACAGTGTGGTGACAGCATCCCTGTTTTCTTCAAAATCATTGGATAAAACACATCATCAGGACATCATCTCAATCGGCGGGATATATGGTTGAAAATACTGTGCAGTTCTGCACAAAGCGGGACACCTGGTCACCCTAATCCACAATAAGATGGCACCCAAACAAATATATATGCCTCTGGTTTGAAAAATAAGCTCCTGGTCAATGAGTTTCAGTGTTGAGAATTTGAAATTCAGAATTTGTCCTTAAGTAAAAAGAGTTGAGAGATGATATTAAATTAAAAGGTGATGATGCGTCAGTGATGTGTTCAGAACTTCAGTTACGTCAGGTTTACCTTCATAATCAACGTACCTGGAAGAATGTGGTGGAAATAAGCAACACGATGATGTTACATCTGTGCCAAAATGAAAATCTGTGTTTTTAAAATCTGCACTTCACTTCCTAAAGCTCGAATATTCATTAATGTGAGAGTCCCTTGGATGCCAATTAGAAGAAACACTAGCTTTGTTTTTGCTTTGCTTAGGTCAAAAACACTATATGAGAATTTCCTCACAATACAAACCAGAATTGAAATCATTTTCTATGGACCTTCAGGAAAAAAATACACTTGCTTTGAAGCATTTGAATGTTAATTTACAACAGCGGGGGTGTGAGACAGACATTGCAAACATCGATTATTAACAGCTGGAGGAAAGAAAGTTATCGGACAGCGATCCTGTAATTATGTTGCTGGTGCACCTGCATTTATCTGCAATATCCTCAAAGATGTCCACGCTCTCTGATCTGCACCGCCAACAGTTTGCAATGTGCTGCTTATCTATCTTTCAACCTTGATTTTTTTTTTTTTTTTAGACCCGTACTTCTCTCATTTCTGTCCATCCTTTTGGTCTCGAGGATGCTGGACAGATAGAGAGGAGGGATGAGGAAGAGGCATATAAGCAGGATATACAATTTATTCCAGGTTCTGCACACACGCATATATATATAGTACATATATATTTCATCCTCAGTGGAGATCTCTTCATTATTAAAATGTCCAGCAGTGCCCTCTAGGCCCTTTTCCATCACATCACCTGGCAGCCTGCGTCCTCACACTATGGATGCTATGACTAGTCCTCATTAGTTGCGCTAATATACCACACACTGGACATAGTGTGGAAAGCTTTTGCTCTGTTGGTGCTGCTCGTCTCCTGCTGATAGATTTGATAAAACATACTGCTGCTAAAAGCTCACTGGCAGAACATTAATTACCTTCAAGAGACCAGGGTCCACTTCTGGTGTGGCTCTGGTCTCTGGATGGCATTAAATATGATCTGCCTGTTTCAGCCATAGAGGGTGCATAATATATTTTATTGAATGATACATGATGTGATTAAACATAATGTGGATAACTTAATACACCTCTTAATACACATAATACATTACCTCATCCGTGAACATGGTTTCTGCTCAACGTCAGATAGATTTTCAGAAGTCTGTCTTTTGTTATTGGTTTGAATGAGACTCAATTGTAATTACATGCTGCATGCATGTTTAAATTATTAACATTTGTACAAGAATATTAACTCATTGAGTGCCAGAACTTTTTCTAAAACAGAAAGTGCCTTGTACTAGCATTTCTGGCCATTTTGAGTCATATTCCTAGACCCACATAATATTTTGTACTATGTCTCTGAAAACACTGAATAGCTCAAATGAAAGAAGAGACTCTCTATTTCATCATGAAAAAAATTATCAGAGGTAGAGTAGAGGCTAGTTTTCATCCCACCATTCCAATGATGTGGGAGCTGGTAGGAGCTGAGCCCCCATAAGGAGGGGTACGAGGTCCATAAAGGCAGTAAAATCCTACATCTGTGGGAGTCTTGACCAATATTCATTATTTTAAACACACATATATTTTCTGACTAAACAAACATGGTTTGCAAAAGAACTAGTAACATTAAGTTTATTTGTTGTGGAAACATTTCTCAGCCCCCCCCATTTACATAAAATGGTTCAGTCCAGCTGCTCTGTCAGACAGTCTGCAGAGAGCTAACACATAGCAACTTAGCTAGTGGAGGAAAAATAAAGTCAGGGAGCAAATAAAGAAAAGAAACGAAGCTCAGACAGGAGGAAGAAGTGAAGGGTCGACAGTTTGTTACCAGTTCTTTCATAGGTAAGGTGGGTCTGTTAGTGGTTCATGTGATGGAAAGTTCTGGAACATTAGCATGTTAGCTATTCCTAGCTAGTTTATAAGCTAGCTCAGTTTTCTCTCCATATTAGCTCATATTTCTGAAGAAAACTCTGGATTTATTCATTCAGTGCTTCATCTACCAAGTAACTGTCATGTTGTTCTTTCAAAATAGAGGCATGATCGTGAAAAATATCACTAAAATGCATCGTTGATATTAAAACGGGGGTTATTAGAGACCTCCACAAAGTTCAGATTATAATTCGAACCCAAGTGTTCTGTTTTAAAGGACATAAATATACATTCTTGGCACTCAAAGAGTTAAACTGTGATTCCAGAAGTAGATACGTCTCAGTTGATTGTCTCAAAGTCTTTGCTTAGCAACTGTTGCTGACTTCAAACACAGCATCTGATCTGTCTATCACACAATAATGAGAGTGTCTCTTTCAGCCTTATAAAAGAATATGCTGGAAATAAATCACTCTCATAAAACACAAATGCACGCGTCATGTTCGCCGTAACACTTCATTTAAAAAACACACAGCTTTACTCACATTTATCATCTTCAACTGCACCTGGGGCGTTTTGTTGTTGCTGTTCGTTTCAGCTGGTTCCAGCGCCAACCTCCCTCTCACACCCCTTTTAGCAAATTAGACCGTTTAATTAGGAAAAGCTCATTTGTATCAAATCATTTACATGGTGCAGCCAGCTTTTGCCAGGATATTCTAATTGATTATTGTTGCCTGAGGTGCTGTCGGCGCCTGGATTTGCCCGTGTGTGAGTGTATTTTCTTGTAAATGACTTTGTAGTGATGATTTAAGGAAAGAAACTTTAGCACGGTGACAGCTGCCATGATCATGCATCCATGTACAACAATGTAAAGTCAGCCTATTTTCATAATATTGGGTGAATATTTTCAGTACATAGCCTAGAATTTGTAGCGGCGTCCTTCCTGTTGTTTAATTTTCTTTTATGCCCATAAGTGATTGATCACATCTCTGCTCTGAAGTGCTCCTTAGCACATTTTTGTGGTTACGTACTCAAAATTCAATCGCTTCTACAGACCCCCCTAACAATAGCAAACAAAGTTCCTTGATTTCATTGTACATTTTCATAAAGCTCCATTTGCGAATATAAAACCTTCTCCATGGTCCCTACCTACAATGAGACTCACAAATGACCCTTTGATGAGGCTGATCTTTGACCCTTTTTACAAAGCTGAGCGAACGACCTTTGAAGGATACCAAAAAACATACAACAGATTATCAGAATTTATCCTGCAGTGAATGAACTTCCTTTCAGTGGTGAGTTCCTCTTTCTATACAGCAGCTGCACAACAAAGAGACGTTAAATTATAACCAAATGGTTACCATGGCACCCCGGGTGAGTAAAGGTTTCAAATCTCTCTTCCATTTCTTTGCATCTCTGAGGCTTTTTAAAAGGGGCGTTCTTGTAATTACAAGAGAGAAAGAAAGAAGTTCAAAGGTGTCCACAGTTAAAGGGGCAGAGACAATTTTTTCCAACAAAAAGCATAAATGGACACTAAATGCTGTTCTCTACTGTAATATCAGGCAGTAGTACTTAAAATGCTAGAAAACTGTGTACTATCTTCCTTTGCTTGTTTCCCCTAGAAAGTCTATAAGAGATGAAACGGAAACACACCACAAGCAGGTACACTCAAAATAATAATTTGTTAGGTGAACATAAAAAAATTATGGAAAGTATTTCCACCCAACTATGATACGTTAATTTAACAAGAAATAGTTTTGTTGAGTGACATAAATGTAAATATGCTCGGCCAACATAATGTGTTGCCATTACTTAATTATGAGGGGTATGCAACTTAATAATAATTTGTTGGGTGAACATAAAAAAATTATGGACAGTTATTTCCATCCAATTATAATATGCTAATTTAGCAAACGATGCAAATGCTAAGTAGCTAACCGTAGCAACTAATGCTGCTACGGTTAGCTACTAATGCTGCTATGATCAGTGAGCACATTACGAAAACATTCAGTGATGAAATTAATCGTTCAAAATTATAGAGCGGACAATAATATGTTATGTGACATTTCTGTGCAGTGGTTTATTTTGAAGTCAAAGTTGTTTTAAGTTAAGTAAAGGACTTATCCTAGCGTCTTCCACATTGAACATTGTCGACTCTCAGCATGTGTTTTTAACTGTAAAGTTTCTAAAACTCACGGCTCGCTCACTACTGCCACTTTCTGCTCTGGAGTTGTACACACAATTTACTATCTTACCCAAAATGCATTAGGTTCTGTCAACATAAATTAATTTACACAATGTTAAGTTATTGCACATCATGCTAAAATAACATTACTTATTGATGTTCAACCACAAAACATGACTGTATATGGTAGAAGCTACATGTTACACTTAATGTAGCACACACCCAATTTAGCTTTTTGGAGTGTATTTCTAGATTTAAATAAAGGTGAACATTATAAGTTATTACTCCTCAAATCCAAAAATGATTTGGGGAGTTACACAGAGCAACAATTTCATGGAAAACAGAGGCACAGTGACTTCCTGTAAGACCACACCTTGTCTATTTTACTCCTGAACAATAGTTAGTTCATCTGCATTCCACCCTGTTGCTAAGCTAAGCTAATTTTCCTCTGTATTAATAAAGTATCTATCCTATCCTATCTATCTTAATATGACATGTCGCTGACATGTGATTGTATCGATCTCCTCATCTAGCTCAAGAAATTAGTTTCCCAAAAATGTTGTTTAAAAATGTATAAACTATCATTTTTCTGGCTCTGTCTACTTAAGTCACAACTCTGACAAAAATACATAAAAGTCACATAAAACTACTTTCCTTTTATGGCTGCATGCATCACCACTGTGGAAACACACTGCGTACAAACAAGAAGACGTGCTGCTTTGCCCATGTGTGTTTAGACCATGGGAACTGATTGTAATGCAGGGAACAAGGATTAATTCCACATCTCTCCCAGCGAATCAGGGAGATGACAACACAACCAATATCTCTCTGCCTCTGGACACTCCGATTTACATGTAAACAGAAAAATGTTTCAAAATGTATGAATATTTCAGTCTGAAAAATGCTTGGTGCACTGTGGAAAACTGGCCTGCCAGGCAGTGTGGCAAAATGTCATTAAAGGTGGGGGAAAAGGCCAGAGTGGAAAGAGAGAGTATTTTTAGTCTAATTAGTTTTTGCATTTGACAGATTCAGCAAGCGAGAGATGCCATGTCACATGACATGGGCTAACATGTTATAATCGACTGGCTTTGGCCAAAGTGACCCATTCATCAAGAAGGTGGGAAAGAGATGGAGCAAAATAAGAAAACAAGACTGAGAGTGCATGAATGAAAGGTTTAAATCATGAATAAGAAAAATATGATGAGACCTTTGAACCTTCAACTTATTGAGTGCCAGCCGTTTAATAAAACAAAAAGTGCCTTGTTCCAGCGTTTTTGGCCATTTTGAATAATTTTCCAAGACCCACAGAATATTTTGTACTATGACTCTGAAAACACTGAATAGCTCAAATGAAAGAAGAGACTCTCTATTTCATGATGGAAAAAAGTTTTTACCTTGTTCAGTTTTTTGTTTTATCAGAGTTTCACCAAAATCACCACTTTTTGTCCAGATGCCATTTATTTTGCTCTCTAATCTCGATCGTCTCCACTTCCTGCTTCGCTCTCTGTGGTGTATACTGTCTCTTTATGCTCTGACTACATCTCCCAGAAGCCCCAAAATTACTCACAGGCTGCAGGAGACCGTGATCTGTGACCCGCTGCCGAAAAACCACTTTGACGTATTATTACATTGATGGCACTCAAGTGTTGGATTTTAAATGATGTTGAAATATATTAATGGCACTCAAAGAGTTAAATGACGTACAAACAGGTCAGTGGCACTGTATATCTACATTTTACATACACAACATTACCTCCGAAGTTACAAATTAGCTCTCATTTTGTTTTCTACTCTCAGAAGCCGTGGATCAAATTTAGCTCGTCTATGACAGAACCAACAGGCTCATTTTCTGTTTCACTTTTGATCAGATTATTTGAACCAGAGACGGATGGAACAAAGCACTTCTTCCCTTCTCTGATGTATCATTGTCTCTTGTTGTCTCCAAATGCCAGAGCCTGTGTGTCGACAAATCCATTTTTTCCCTGTGTGATCCAAACCAGATACATCTGTAGTCAGATCAGTGAGGGTGGGGGATTGTGGGTAGAAAGAGGTGTTTGAGGCTCCTTTCTCTTTTGGTAATGAGTTGGGTGAAGATTAAGGGAATGTGGACAGAGATAACAGCACTGTTGTTAAGGTTTTATGAAGACAGATAGCAGGAAATGCTTGATGTAAATACAAAGTGTATTAACATCAAAGACCGTACAACCTTCCTGATAAATACGTCTCCACTGACATCTGTTGCATTGTAGTAAGTTTGCAAAGTCATGAGAAACCCAGAGACAAATTATATCAATTAAATGCATCATTTTAGCATTTGTCGGAACAATAAATGCAAACAAGCTTTGCAAACAGGCGTATACTTATTGGGGTTTGATATTTTTGTCAATATTAGCACCATATGGAAGTTCATGTTTTATTTGCTTCTACAGGAAAGTTGTATTTATTCTACATCAAACTGCTGCCACTATATAAGTAGCGTCAGCCACCTTTATACAACAGGTCAGACAAACAGTTATTGAATTAATAAGTACTCTGCTGCCTTCAGAGCATATAGTTATCAGCAGGAGGATTTCCAATTGAAGCTGCAAAACGATCTTCCGGTCGACTATCCACACTCTGAGGCTGCTGTCAGTGATGAGGCGAGTGGAGAGATAAGAGGAGCTAACTGACCAGATAATCAGAACTTGGTTTTTCCACATTTCCCCTCTTTGGAGCTCAGCGGAGCAGACACCCTGAGACGACAGACGAGGAGGTCAATACCTCTTACTGCCCTGGGAACTCCAGCCGAACAGAAAAACAAAAAACAGACCCGAGAATAATCAGAAATCAACAAACGGATCTGCTGTGTGAGACATGATTGATCAGTCAGAGAAATTACAGCATCACTCTTCATATCTGTCAAAAAACATCAGTTGCGTACAATAAATCCTCTTTAACATGCTTTCAGTGTGGTTTGCAGAAGCACTCAACCAGGCCATGACTCCACAACCCAAATGGTGTATGAATGACACAGGTCATTTCGCATGCAGTAAAAATGCTATTGTGTCGTTGTATTGTATTGTGACTGCATTGCAAACATTTCTATGTGAATTTGCTACGCACAGTGCTGTTGACAGAGAATAGCAACAGATGCTCAGAGCCAGAGATGTGGTCTAAAACGCAAAAAAAATTGTTTTTGGTGGATGGATTGGGGGGTGCACGGGTCAAACAAACACAGGCCTTTCAACCAGGAGACGATGTTTGTGTCCTTAAGTGCTGAGTTGTTTTGAAATTATGTGAGTAACAGTGTTTTTCATGCTTTTGTGTAAATCCAAGGGGTGTGACAATACACTCTGCTCACAAGAACGAAACAAAATGATATTTTCACATCACTTTAAAAAAAAAACTAAAATGACAAAATATGTCATTTATCAGCCATTTAACGCTCTCTTTTATCTAGTTTATTTAACTCTACCTTTTAAATAATTCATAAAAAATACAATAAAAAGCTTTTTGTCAAAATCAGTGTTGTAGCATCAGCAACATGAGGTGAGATGTGTCTGAGCTGAATTTGATGTTGCTGCAGTTCATAATGTTATTGAATATGACCCCTCAAACAATAATTCATAAAAATTACATTAGATGTCTGAGCTGAATGTGGTGATGCTACAGCATATATAATGGGAACGCTTTTTGATTTTTCGTTCTGGTGTCGCACTTTGTAGACGGTCCCTGCACTCCACAACAGCTGGTTCTCATTAGGGGCAATGTCTTCCGTGGAGCTCCAGGGATGCATCATTTCGGTAAAACTATGGTTGTAGTGCATTGTTTTCCTCACCAACATTTGCATCTTTACATCATACTGGATTTGATCCAGGAAGTTTGAATCTCCCAATATCTTTCTAACTTTACCGAAGGGCTGCACTTGCTGCTTTCCTTCCTCTTCATCTTGTCAGTTTCTGGCAGATTAGACGTAGCAAAAGCTCATTACTGCCACCCAGAGGTCACTAATAGAAGCTTGGATAGCTCAGTCTGATGGTTTTTTTTTTACTGCCCTGTGCTTGTGAGTCGTCTTTTCACTTAAACAAGAAATATTGTTCTGATTTAATCTCACCAAATGTTGTCACACCTCTAGTAAATCCCAAACACAATGTTTTTCCTAAACCTAATTGAGTGGTTTAGTTGCCAAGAACAAACTGTTACCATAGTTGACTACACATAATCACGACCATTCCACAGTGACACTGTGTTTTTAACTGAAAAGCAGCTTCACTTATTCCTGTGGCATGAAGTGACACAAAAAGCTGTTAATGTGTTATCTTGACATGTGGAATGTCCTTGAAATGTTGTACTATTTATGCACCAGGTTGCTCGTTACCATGGCTTTTAAGTGCAGAAAAAACTGGCCATTCCAGAGAGGATGGAAAGAGAGGCATAGAGAAAAATCCATAAGCCTCTCTGTCTCTGATCTTCATTCTCTACTTTCAACAGCAGCTGGCTTCCCGAGCCTCCATGGTTTGTACTCAAACATTCAACAGGTGCGCTTTCTCTTCCGATCTTTCCTTCCTTCACTGCGTCTTTCTGCACTGAGAGACACAGGTGATTCTCACTTCGTTGCCATTCGTCAGTCAGCCGTGTATGAAGGTCAATACTTTGAAGGAGGGCATGAGAGGAACAAGCCAATCAGAAGAAAGAGATGAGACGAACGTGTGATTGACTGGCTTGGGGGGGTGGAGGTGGCCAAGGTGGGGGGATGAGGGCGCCAGACGGAATATGCATACCCAATGAGGAATGAGGAGATGAAAGGGCCTTGTTGCTACGGCAACACACCTGCAGTGGTGGAATATCGGTGTGGCTTCATTGATATGAGGGCTACGAGGTTTTAAGGCCATGGGGGTTTGAGTGAGGTTGGGTGGAGAGCGTTTGTGTGTGTGTGTGTGTGTGTGTGTGTGGATCATGTATTTATATACTTGCATGTGTGCAAACAACCTGCCACATACTGACCTTTAATGCACCAAAACACTGCATCTATCAGATTCTCTGCAGCCTGGTGATTCGTCGACCAAACATTGAGAATTAGATTCTTTGTTCTCATAAATCCATACATTGGACATCAAAATAGCTAGTATATTTGTGATGTCATCAGCCTTGTTATGTATATGATGTGATATGTTTCTATTTATGAAAACACTGATGCATTATAGTTTCACAAGTCCACTATTATCATGCCGTCTCCAAAGACTGACCCGAGGGCTGAACTGATTGTCCTCTCACGGTCCTGAGTCTGCTAAACAATTGGTCCGATTATCAGAATTGACTTGTCATTTCCTTGATGCTCCGAGGGTCGTAGCCCTTTAATGGATAAAGAAACGCAGATAGCACTGATCAAGCATGTATAATACAACTTATCTTATATATAGATCCCACAACTGATAAAGAAATGATATATTTGTTTGGCTTTTTACTGCGGCCATTTTTCAATTTCTCGGTGCACCATAGCATTGTATGTAGTGTATGACAAGATAAAATCACCTGTCACAGAAATTTATTATAGTGGCTGCATGTTGGAAGATAACCTTGCTACACTGCTTCTATGTATGAAGCAGAAAATTGTCATATTTTGAAATCTTAAACATCTTAAGGGTCTTTGAAGGATCTTGGGTTGGATGCACATGCATTTCCTTTTTTTTTCCCAAACAATTTCATTTTTTTGCTGCCAAAAGTATAGAATAGAATAGAATAGTTTTTTTTTATTCATCCCCCACTGGGGAACATTCATCCGCCACAGCAGCATAGACAAAATTACAGTAATAAAAACAATAAACTACAGCAAAGACATAAAATAATAAGAAATAATGATAGAATAAATATGTATATTATGCACTAGTATAAAAGTATGTAGTATGTATCACTCTATCAATAGAAGGAAAACTGATAACAATAGCCGGGACTACAACTAGTATAGATGGATGAAGTACATAAGAGAGGACTTTTGACTGCCACCAAACAGAAACAGAGCAATATTAGAAAATACATGCGTTATCTTCCCTGCGAGACCATATGGAGAAAAGGTCTTGTCCTCCTCCTCCACCATGTCTCTTTCCTCTCTCCCTCTCATTTATTTCAATTTGCCATGCTTTACTTTTCCCTTAAGAGAGCGCGCTTGCTGGTGAGCGGCCCCATATAGGCCGCGAAATTGTGTCTGCGCCTAGCCTGTAATGAAACATTTAGATGCAGGGGAGAGTGATGGTTGCGCATTAATACAAGTGGTGGTGTTGCCGATACGAGCTGCAGCTCGGAGCAGCCGACTCGACTCGGCTCTCCAAACAGCATGGTGGTGAGAGATGTCTCGCTTCTCAAGTCAGCGCTTCGCAGAGGTCAAGGGTTTCCCCGTGGTGCATGATGGTTGAGAGTATTTGTTGACATGTGATGAGGTGATAATGGCCTTGTGGAATGAAGGTCCTGAACTCATCTCAGTACAGGTCAAAACATTGTAATACTGTCAATAATGTAATGCTGAGCCAGATTGTAATGATGCTGATATCAGCTGATAGAAGTGATTGATTTGACTCAGCTGCACAACAGCTTTTTATGTAAAATGATGCTTTATACTGTGCGCAAATACATGTATATGAAAAAAAAAGTCTTTCACGTTCTATAATTTCTGCATAATTCATATATAATTTCTTCTTGTATTTTCCTGTAGATACATGTATATTCATATTCATATGCCTGTGAGTAATGTTGGGGCTTCTGGGAGATGTAGTCAGAGCATAAAGAGACGGTATACACCACAGAGATTAAAGCAGGAAGTGGAGACGATCAAGATTAGAGAGCAAAGCAGACGGATTCTGGACAAAAAGTGACATTTTGGGTGGAGTGGCCTCTACCTCTGATAAAACAAGAACAAAAAAAGGTTAAAAACAAAAAAGGGCTGGCACTCAACGAGTTAATAAGTAAATAACTTCTTATGCTTACTCTACTTATGGTGCATATGTAGCTCATTTTTAATTTCTTTTTATTTCATTTTTCATCTGAATTGCAGTGGAGGTATAAAGGTATAAAGTAGCATGGATGCAGTCGTTATGGCAACTCTTAATGAACACACAATCAAAAATAAATGTGTCATTGTTCAGCTGTAAAAAATAAACTGTAACCTCACTGGAGGTTAATTAACTTCTGCTGTTCCTAGCTGTGTAGAAATATATTCCCTTACACACCACCACACGTTGCTGCATGCTGTTAGCTTTGGAGCTGTTATGATTTTAAAGCAATGCTTTATTAGCATTCATCTTCATGCATAAACGTGCTTAGGGTTTAACCCTTGGGTTGCAAACTGAGGGAAAAGCTACAGACACAGTTTACACTTAATATGTATGAGTGGTTTGCATGCTTTGCCCCATAGAAAAATCCCCTCTCATCTGTTAATATATGAATGAAACCTTCATATCACATCATTTCAGAAATGTATTAGTATGAAACATTTTGTTGATGTAGAACAACCTGAGCTCGCTCGTCTCAGAAAATTGCTTTAAGCGAGTAAAATCATTGCAACACACCTGCTTTCATCTTTTTCGATGACCCTAAACTGTTATGTTTTTACCCCTAAAGCATGCATCAACTACAAAAACAGTAGAATTTATCATATTTAAATGCAGATGCATTTGTCCCCATCGTCACACTGCACTCCTTTCGATATACTAACATATTCTTCACATCACCGACCTCCATTTACCATGTTTAAAATAAAATAAAACCAACATCCAGTGAAGTTGACAGTTTCCTTTTTATGTTTTTTGAGTGCTGGCTTTGGCTTCAGGCAAACTCTCTCGTCATTACTCCAGCGAGACTTTGTAGAGACATATTTTGAGTTTGTGTCTGTATTCCACAACCTGATTAAGGGTTTGACATGATATGACAGGGAGAATACACTTTTTTGTTTTTGAAAGATCAAAGGGAGACGTGTTTGAAGCCAACATACTCTGGTCTGTTGAATGCCACTTTAGCTTTGTAAGAAAGGACATGTTTGTATGTGTGAGAAGACTGAAGACTGCCAAAGAAGAAGAAATGATCCACAGGGTTCTTCAAAAAAAAAAAAAAAGCAAAGGTTTTTAGTCATAGCCCAATTTTATGTTGCCAAGTGTTTTTTGCTTTTTTAAATAAGTAAACAATCGCTAAAAAAATAAAAAGGGGAAAAGTATGTGTAACCTTAGAGCAAAGGGTCAGAGTCTGGTTTAATAAAGCAATCGAATCAAATCAAAATCCTTTATTGTCATCATATGACAACGACACACAACAACATTAGAAGTGCTGCTCTACTTGATGCTTAGTGCAATGAAAAAATTAAAAAATATAATAAGAAAAGACATAATAAAGTTATGCAAGAAATAAGAATCTATTTACAGTAGTAAGGCACAGTCTTGCCACAAAAACGGTTATTGCACTTTTTCAGAAATTGAATATTGCACATGGAAATGTAATGGAATTATTGTACATTGTTGTTAAATATTATTGCACAAAATATATGTATTTATAATATAATATAACATATATAGGAATATATTAAGATAATACAATATGATATGAATCTATAACATATAACATATAACAAATAATTTAAATCCTATTGAAAATGTCTGCAGCCATGCTAGTGGCTTTATTAGCCTGTTCACCATCTTAGTTTAGAATGTTTGCTTGCTAATATTTGTTAATTAGCACTAAATTAACTAAAAAAGTATAATGGAGGCTGACGGTAATGTCATTAGATTTGCAAGTATTTGGTAATTAAAATAAAAGTTAGAGTCTAATTTCATGGCAATCTATCCAATAGTAATCAAAACCACAAATTACAACCTCGTGTTTTCCAGTGTTAACGCCGTTGATGAAAAGTTTTCGTTATAATGTTTGTCAACGACAGTTTTTTTTAAATATATTCCATAATAACAGGTTCATAAATGTTTCCTTCATTGGTATATGAGTTTGTAACCAAACCTCTACTGTAGTCTAAATCAAAATTTGCTGTCAAAATTAAGCAAAATTAAGTAATTCATCTAAGGATTCCTCAAGAGATGCCTGCAAAAAAAATACAAAAAAACAGGCCAAAAGGAAACATGTTACACAAACATACAGTATACTGTATACGGCAAAGCTGAGCATGCACATGTTATACTATATACCATATATAGTTTAGAGGTAGAAGACACTGTCTACTGAGTTCTCATGAGCTCACATTAATATCATAATGAAGAAATTGGAAAAAAAAAACAATTCAGTAAGCAGAAAAAAGTTAACAGAGGTTGAATTTGCATTTGATAAAAACATTTGCATTTATCCTCACATAACAAATGTTGCTAACCATAACCTCGAGGCTATAGCACAGCTTACACTCTATAGGCTTATACATTTGCCAAATAACTTCCCAGAACCTATTTAAAAATGCTTGAAATATTCCCCGGTAAGTCCATCCATTCGCTCTGTGCAAGCCACATGACAGACTTATGACATAACCGTCGTGCTTAATGTAATTAGTCTACAGTTATAAAAAGAAAGGCGGTAATGAATTGTTTAATTCTGGAGCAGGAGTAATCCATTTTCCTGCTAAAAAAGTTTTTTTATTATCTCATTGTAGAACATCCTCTCTGAGAGGAGGCTGAACGCTAAGTGTGTATATTGCACGATATGATGGACAAATCCATGAACGCACACCTGGTAATAACTCACACAATCATGCACAAGCACACGAGCTAGGAGCATCATAACTCCCTGTCCTGTTGGTCCTGTCAGTCTGATCTCCCCCTCAGGCGTCCAGGGGAACAGAGGTGGAGGGACTCTGGCTGGAAGTGCCTCAGGTCTTTTACAGAGGGGCCCATATAGACTCTCCTGTCCGCTGGAGGGTGAAATGAGCTCAGGTAGAGCATACTGAGCAGTGGCTGGTGTAGCGAGACCAGATAGGAGGCTCTTCCACCTTTAGCCCTCCTGCATGTTTTCCAGCTGATAAATTGCATATCTGGTCCGGGAGTGTGGAGAGGGGACGGTCCGTCAGTTTTTTGAGTCGAGAGGCGCTCAGCTTGTGAGTGTGCAGGATGACGGCGGTGCTATTGGTGGCTGTGGAGGTGTCAGTTAACAATTCACTGATTCACTTGCAGGTGGTGTTTGCTCGGCTGGTCATGAATGGCTCAAAGTCAATCAGTCAATAAAGCTCAACAGAGTACCACAAATTAAAAACACCCGAACCAGGGGCGTCACTGGGTTTCAAGGATGGGGGGCTTATATATATACGTATATATATATATATATATATATATACATTCTCCACCGGAGTTGTTGAAGGAATGCCGAGCACAGCAAGCCAAAGATTCCTTCGTTCCACTACTTTTGGAATTCTGTGAAATATTGTGTTTATGTATTTCCTCTGCTTGTTTTTGCAGCCCTTTGCAACACAAATAATAACCATTTTTCCTTATTCCACTTGAAACAGAATTCGAACTACTAACAAAAACTCCTTGCACATCACTTGATTTATTGACGGAATTTGGGGGTGCTGTGTGGTGTCTTTGCGCCTGGCAGCAGTGCTTTGCTGTTGCTTTGCCGGAATATAGTCCCAAGTCAAAATCGGCCTTGTAGTCATTACATTTGTGTTAATTTGCATCGTCATTTTTACTCGTTGTGAACTCGTTGAGTTATTTGGAATCACTTTTGCAACGACATGCCAGCTGACAACTCTACACTACAGTGCCTATGCTAAGCTAAGCTAACGGCTGAGCCGGCTAAAAAACGCTTTTGCTCACTTATTTGACTCTGGGGACTGCGAGGAATTACTACATTTCACATAGGGGTGGAATATCCCTTCAAATGCACATTTTTGCCTCCCAACTGGGCACTTTATCCTATTTGAACCAGCCAACAGGGCAGTGTTTTGCCAAACGGGAGCACTTTAGTGGACGTTTTTGCCTCTTGGGGGGGGTATTTATTTAGACTTATTTTCTGGCCACTTTATATTGAATTTGTTGGCACTTTTTTAAAAAAAAAAAAAAAAAAAAAAAAAGAAATAAAAAAATGAATCAAACAACACTTAAGAATGATTTAGAAGGGCTTCAGTCCCCCTAAAATAAGCCTAATGACGCACTGACCCAAACCACTGAGGTAAGCTTTTGATGACTGGATGTCAGTCGCACATGTTGGACATATACTGTGACAGCTACACAATGCATTTCTGCTGGTAAATGTAATCCAAAAGTAAAACTATTTTAGAAAATATAAAGTCCTCACATTGAGACTAGAACACAGCAAAATGTTAAAGCTAATGCTGTTAACAAGCTAATGTATCACCTCTGCCCGAGAGCAAAAACCAACGACTTTCATCAGATTGATTTAGATGCAAATGTTGTACTCACACATGGTGGAAAATGACACTTGTTTCCTATTTTCTTATTTTCCCCCCTCTGTGCGCTGCTTTGCAAATTAAGTGGAGTGTTTGTGACAGCTTGATGCTGGTGGAGGCAACAGCAAGCAGAGCTTTGGATTGCAAATGTTCCCTGAGGGGGCCAGACCTGGTTTGATATACTTAATAAACTTCAAATCCGACAGGCTGGCAGAAGCAGAGCACTGCTGCTTATTTCTCTCCCTTCCCACAGTGTGATATAGGGCCCTGTGGAAATAGGAATGAGGAAAGTTTAGACACTTTTCTAGAAAGGATCAGCAAAGAAAGGTGTGTGTGTGTGTGTGTGTGTGTGTGTATGCAAATTTATGTTGTGGAAAATACACTGAAGAAGTAAGGCAGTGTGTATGTATATGTGCAGGGCTAGCACAGAGCTTTTATCAAATGAAGAAGCATGTATATAAGGCCAAATCCTTGTAGCTCATATATACAATCATCAGCTCCAGCCCACCAGCTTTACCCCCTCTGAGAGAGATGTCAGTACGATTTTCAAGAGGCAGAAACTTCATCCACCTTGAAGCACTGTGCCGATCAGCTGTCCCCAGTGTTCACGAACATTTTTAACACCTCACTGGAGATATGACACCTGCTTCAAGACCTCCACCATCATCCCCATACCCAAGAAAACAGCACTTAACGACTACAAACCCGCTCTGACCTCAGTGGTAATGACGTCTTTTGAGCGCCTCGTACCCCCCCTCCTGGACCCCCTGCAGAGCCAGCAGGTCTGTAGACGATGCAGTTAACATGGCTCTGCTCTTCATCCTCCAGTACATGGACTCCCCAGGAACCTACACCAGGATCCTGTTTGTGGACTTCAGCTCTGCCTTCAACACCATCATCCCGACTCTGCTTCAGGACAAGATCTCTCAGTCTGGATTACAGACTTCCTCTCTGACAGGAAGCAGCACATGAAGCTGGGGAAACACGTCTTTGACTCCAGAACCATCAGCATTGATTCCCCTCAAGGCTACGTTCTTTCTACTCTACACCAACAGCTGCACCTCCAGCCATCAGTCCGTCAAGCTCCTGAAGTTTGAGGATGACACCTCCCTTGTTGGTCTCATCTTGAGTGGAGATGAGTCCACCTACAGGGTGGAGATTGACTATCTGGTGACCAGGTGATGCTCTAAAGACAGTAGAGATGAAGGTGGAGTACAGGAAGAACACACCTCCACCTGCCTCCATCACTCTGTGTGGCTCTCCAGTCAACTCTGTGGAGTCTTTCTACTTCCTGGGTTCCATCATCACCCAGGATCTCAAGTGGGAGCTGAACATCAGCTGCATGCATCTCTCCAGGACCTGGAGTGTGCAGAAAAGATCATGGCTGACCCCTCCTGTAACCCTGAATCCGAATCCCAAACATAAACTGTTTCAGTCCGTCTCCTCTGGCAGGAGGCTGATCCATCAGCACCAGAACCTCACATCATAAGAACAGTTTCTTCCTGTATTTATTCTGAGTCACTTTATCATCTTTTGGTTCCTATCTTTGCACTGCACATATATCAATATGTTTATGACATGCACCAGAATACCAAAGTTAAATTCCTTGTGGTTTTTATATGATGTATATTTTCATTTAATATCTGTTGAGACTGCTTTGAGATGCTGATTCAACACCATTTTTTGAGGTGGTGTCAAATTATAGGAGTTCCCACTATTGTATCCCAGACCTGTACACTACTGTACATACCTGTTTGTGTGGTTTCTACATACTGCATGTATGAATATGCTTCTGTATGTTGCTTATTTGTAATTTAACAAAGCACTTGTAAGTTAATTAACCGAAAATCACCAAGTACAGCTGAGGCTGAGAAATACTCTATGTTAGTGTAAATATTTATTCAAAAGTCAACTTTGGGACAAATTTCCACATTTCATACTTGAGAAATTTTATTCTAAGTCAGTTGGCTTCATCATGAATATATGAACAACATTATGTGCCAATCACTGAAATAGTTGACGAGATATTTTGGCCTTGACTAAAGTAACAGACTGACCAGCTGGCAGACACACAGTATAACCAATCTGGTCTGATTGTGTTCATCCTCTATTTAAAGTCACTATTTTATATTACTGTTTACTCTTTACTGCTGACATTATCACATTATATCTATGACATAATGTCAAAATTGGAATATTTGTGGTTCTAAGAGAATAAATCACGTTTTTGGTGTCTATCTGACCTTTCCTCTAGCACCTGCTGTAGGTAGAAATGTCCACTCTCACACAAGTAATCATGAACTCCAGTTGGATGATTTCAACAAGATCTATATTGCATATGCAATGCATATATTCATATTAAATTTTCTACTGTCCATCAGCTTTCCTCTGCACTCCTACACTACACTTACTCTCATGTGTTTATCAATGAACCATCAATAAAAGTCCCATTGTTCATAACTAAGTTTGCTCATGATTAGGTTTTGAAAAGTTGAATTGCAATATATAAATTAAAAGCAAACATTATCTGGGTGTCTTCAGCAAGAAAAGAGCAAGCAGCAGGAAAGTACCATAGTATAATCCTGCAGCATCTCTCAGGAGTCGCCTTTAATCCTCCCTTAGTAAATTAAAGTGAGAAATTGAATTAGAAGCTTTTCTTGTCCAATAACACAGATTTAGAACAAAGTATCTGATAGAGAGCAAATACAGCAGTTTCCTCGATTGTGACATATCCTCAGAAGTCTAATCTCTCACGTACATGCAGTGTTTGATGTCCAATTAACAAGAATACACAACAATTGAATATCCCATTTAAACCCCATTATCTAGACAAGAGAAATACTCACAGCTACTTCACAGTTTCCTTGTCCAAATGCCCACGATGCGCATTACCAATAAGGCCAGCGAGATATAGATAGAAAATAATATCTTCACAGTTATTTTACAGACCGATATTTCACACAAGTCAAAATAAAGTCAATTAACTTTTTTTAATTTTCATCTTATACACTTTTTGATGGAATTGATAGTAAACTTGGGATGTCAAATTCTACAAAACAAATGTGATGCTCTTCATGTTTATCTTAACCATACCTGAGGTAAGCCACTGTGCCCACGCTGTGTCCACAACACACTAGTCATGGAAAAGTAGACGCAAAATTAGTCCATGTATTTGTTACATCTGAAGAATATCGGAAAAAGTAATAAAAACAGTCATGCTACACAGTCTGTCATGAATAGTCACAGCACAACATGTTGAAAAATGAGGTTAAAAAAAAAAAAGTAACAGTATTTTAAAATTTTCATGAAAAACGTTTAAATGTTGAAAATGTACTGTAGGTTGAAAATTTCATAAAGAAGCATCATAGTGTGGAATATTAGGGAAAAAAAACATAAAAAAACAGTCATGTTATCGTCTGCCATGAACTGAGACTGTGGAGCACATCGACAAATGTAATGAAAATTAAAATTTTCCCATTTCAGAAATTTCAAGAAAGAACACCATAGACATGTATGTCGAAAATGTCACTGGAAAAAAAAAAACTTATACAGTGTCAGAAATAGTCATGAAAACAGTCACATTATAGTGATGACAGACTTTTATTGAAGAAAAAGTCATACTGAAGAATGTCAAAAGTCACCATAACAGTGTATAAAGAATTGTATGCCATAAATAGTCACATTATAGCACGCTGAAAAATGTCACGGTGTTGAATATCCCAAATTTCCCAATTTTCTAGCAGGTCTGTGTTGTCAGTTTAGTCTAACAGAAGTTCAAATCGTCAACTTTGCTTCTACAGATGAGAAGATTCAAGGTTCAGCTCTTGGCTGGTTTTATATCACGTCCCTCTTGTACATGGAATAGGTAAGGCTGGTGTGCTTTCAACATGCTGAAAGGCAGGTGGGCCTGGTAGCTCACTACGTAGAGGGCTTACCAACAATCCGTTCCATGATAACTAATTTTCTCCTTTAAGTATGGCACATATCCGAAGATTCTGTCATTGGTAAAGCCTTACAAGATGCTGACAGGTTACTCTCTTCATATACAGTAAAAGGACGATGGCCATCAATGTGGATCTTTGAAAAGAGAATTTCAAACAAGCCAGTGACCTTTTCTGCTCAACACTGCAGAGCCACTGCAGTGACGATGTGTCTGAAGTCTGGCTGACGTGAGCTGTGAAGCTCTCTTCCCTTTCTCCACTGGCTGTTGTGAGGGGAACCAGTGAGCGTTTGCTGAGGTTGTGAGAGGCCCTACCATTCCCTCTAATAAGCCCCTGTGGGACCTGCACGAACACTGCTGCAAGTACACGCAAGCCGTCTGCAAAGTGAGAGCGCTAGCTACTTCTAGGAGAGCGGGGGTTAACAAGGCAAGTGTGAACATTCACGGTTGTAGAATAATGACCTAATATCACTCTCTGCTCTGTGACAGGTTATTGCTAAACGCGGCGGGGTTACAATAAGATGTTGGATTCAATTATGGTTCGGTGCTCAGCGCGGCACAAAATGCTTCCTTTCACCAGAGCTGGACTGCGTGTGATTTTAGAGTCCATTTGATGTAAAGATATCTGTAAAGATGTTGTCTTGCACACAACCTCCTTCGACTTCTGGGGATTCTACGTCATTCAATTACCAGGGAGCTTGACAGAGCCAGTGACTTTTTCAAAGTTCACGTCGATGTCTGCCTTGTTAACTACAGAGCAGCAAAACTATAGTCGTTGCATGTGGTGAGAGTACTAAATATAAACATATCATGCTATGCTATAGCTCATATCATCCTCATCAGATCGAGGACAGGAAATACAAACATGAAAGACCGTGTGAGTGCAATTTCCTCTCTTGCATTCATGTTGTGTAAGTTCCTGCCAACTTGATTTCTTAGATTTTCAGAGATTTCTACTTGACCTGGTCTGTCGACACACAAACCTCCCGAACAGCTTGTTGTGGTCTCGAACCAAGGCTTTCAATGACAACAAGCAGAATGTCAGCAGATGCCGAAGATGGTGGAGCGGGGGCATCAGTGTAATTAATTTTCTTGGAGCCTCAGCCCCAAAGCTGCAGAGCCTCGGCCTTTCATTTTATATCAGGTCTAAGGATCTCCCCCCTTGCAGCTCGTGGTTCTGCTGTAGGGGTCTCCAGCCTTATCTAGAGCCCCGTCTTATCTCCAGCTTGTCCCTGCAACCTGACAGTGGGAAGATTAGCTCTGCACCTCTTGTCAGCTCCTGATTTTTCCTTCAGTGAAGATAGAAAAAGCCCAAACCTGGCCAGGATTAAGTAACGGGGGTGAGCTAACTGTGTTTTTCCCGAGGTCTTCTTGAGCTGTGGTGGCTGGGGTAAAGGTCAGACCTGTTTGGTTTAAGCCTTCACTTGTGTAGAGTAATTACACAGGGAAGAGTGTGAAGAAAGTTCAACGCTGCTCCTTATACATCCAATATATCCTACTCATAATTGCTTTGTCTTCAGTTGAGGCTCAGACCGCCCCCAATGTTTATGTCATAGAGACTCCTGATGCCAGGCTCTAATAAAAATACAATACAGGGAATCGTGTTCTGTTTAAAGCTCAGTTATGACCAGTCGTACAGTAGATTTGGGTCAGTTGCTGGCTCTGAGCTGTCACAGGAAGAGGGCTAAAAGCAGGAAGTTGAAGGCTCTGGGAGAGATCACAAGCTCAGCCAATTAGCTGCTGAAAGGCTGGTGTGACCTTTGACCCTGCCTGTTGTACTTCCATTCTACAGAGTGATGTGATTTTGTTCATTAAGCCTGTGTGGTGTAGTCTGCTGTCTACAGCTTACTGTTACACCAGCATCAGAGGCAGGGTGAGGCCACAAGTGGTCCAATTACAATTTCACTTCAGCATTTTGACAAGAGGAGATGATAATATATATATATATACATATATATATACATGTATATATATATATATATATATATATATATATATATATATATATATATATATATATATATATGTATATATATATATATATATACTATAATAGATACATAAGGTGCAGATTATGATCAAATAAAATCCCACATATCAGTGCAAGGTGCAGATTATAATAAAATATGAGCGATAATACTAGGTGCAATTAATATATAAAGAAATATATAATAACGAAATAAAATAAGAAATAAAAAGGAACCTATTTATATGACCTTGTAATTTTTTGCCCTCTCTGATCCAATTTTTTATTATACTGACAGGCTTAATTGAATGATTTCAGGTCTGTTTTTCAAGGTTCTGACTGAGGAATAGTTGTTCAGCAAAATCAAATCACTACCTCCTGCTTCCATCATGAATAAGTGCCGGGGTTTAGTTAATAAACATTTAATTTACTGGGTAAATGTAATAACTGAGAGGCCATGTTTCAGCTCTGTTACACTCCTCCTATACTTTGTTATGAGCACCAGTGACATTACCAAAACACTGCTCTATGATGGGTAGGAATAAATATACATGCAATGATTTTTCTGTTGTAACTGTTAATCGTTTTAGTCAGAAATTAATCTGCTAAACTTAGAGCTGCAGGTTTAATTCTTGAAATTTTTAATAATTTTGAAGCAATCAGCCTTCAGTCGCACAGAAAAAAAAGACATGACTGCATACTGTCAGCTGACACAAAAACTGTCTCATATATTTTATTAGTTGTAGCTAGCTACTGTGGCGTAAACTAAAAACACTATAAGCGATTTTAAATATGCATATGATAGCCCCATACAGCTAAATGACTGATACTAAAGCTAGAACTTCCCACAAAACAGTTTTCTGATAAAACTACCTTGTCAGTTACATTTTGAGGGAAACCGTTTTGTAGTAAATTGAAACAAACCAAAAAAATACAACAACCTAGTTTGGTTAAGTTTAGGCAGCAAAATTAGTAGGATCGGTTTAGTAAAAAAAGAATGAAAATGGCTAAAAATTACTTCACAAATCACACAAACAGCTGGGAAGGTGGGGTTTAACCGACATGTAATTGTTATTAGACCTTTGTTCCATCAGTTAGTCTATACTGATGAATGTTTCTTCCTCCACACCTCATATTTACCACATACAGCTCTGCTACAGAACAGTCCTGCATGTTTGCACAGCACATGTGTGGCTCTGTTTGCATGTGTATGTACTGAGCACACAAGGATATGCACAATGCTGTCATGACTATTAAATTGGATCTCTCTTGCATCATTTCAAAATGCATGACCATCTGCAGGTGTCCTCAACCACCCTCAGAGGGACTTGGACAGCATGGCGGCGGCTAACGGTGAGCCTGCTGTGTTTGCAAAGGAACACAGTGTGAAATCTGTCATGGCCTCTGTCTATACTTAGACACTGCTTTGTGTCTTATCCTGCCGATGAGCTGGACTCCTCCTTTTATGTGGAGGTTTTTAAAACTATTTTAGTCTCTCTGTGGCGTCATTGTCCTTCAACAAATTAAGTCCCAATTTGGCCAAACACTGAAATACACAGATTATCTAATATCTGCTTTTTTTGTAAGACAACTTCCTCTTGGTTTAACTCATTGAGTGCCAGCTGTTTTATAAAACAGAAAGTATTTTGTTCCAGTGTTTTTGACCATTTAGAGTCATATTTCAAGACCCACATAATATTTTGTGCTATGACTGAAAACACTGAATAGCTCAAATGAAACTCTCTAATCTCGATCGTCTCCACTTCCTGCTTTGATCTCTGTGATGTACACCATCCCTTTATGCTCTGACTACATCTCCCAGAAGCCCCAACATTACTCACAGGCTGTACGAGAGCGCCCTCTTGCGCCTGCTGACGAAAAAACACTTTGACTTATATACACGTCTATGGCACTCAAAGAGTTAATGGACAAGAAAAGTGTGGATGTTACTAAATATTACAGTTTATATTTCTCCCAGAAGACCCAACATTACTCACAGGATGTGGGAGACCACAATTGGCGACACGCTGCTGAAAAACTACTTTGACGTATATATACAGCAATGGCATTCAATGAGTTAAATGAATAAAACTTACAGATTAGTTACAGATTCTTTCAAAAGACACATTATGTATTCTGTGGGTCAAAGTCAACAAGCTAAAAAGAAAAGCAAGAGGAAAATCAAACATGTTGTCACCGAGGGGCATCAATCAGTTCAGTCAGTTTTACACATGTGGCTCTATTTTGAGGGATGATTGACAAGCAACAGCTGGGAAGGAGGACGACACAAGTCTGCAACACAGTGTCACAGGAGCACAGGTGTCAGTCACAACAGCTAATTAAAACTAAGGTAGCAGCGTTAATGAGGAGTGATGAGTGAACGCCGCACCTCTCATTTCTGTCAGTTTACCTTTGACAAACTTATCAGCGGTAAATCTGAGCGATCTCAAGAAAGTCAGACAAATACTCTCCTCATTGTGATATAACACACAGTGATGTTGATTTATTAATCAATACAATAAAATTTCATGGCTGCAAACATCAGATTTGCAGCAAAGAAGTCCTGATTGTTATATTTTTCTCGGAATAAAAGCTTTTTGACATGAAAGCTCCTCTGCACTCCACTCACTAAGTGCTATTTCCCATGCGATGCGGGCTGCCTTTGATATGGGAAAAGAAGAGTAAAACCTTATTTTATAATACAGATTAAATTAGCTTTAGTTCAATAGCAACCTTTCTGGATGTGCAGTACTTAACAAATACTGAAATTTGACATCTCAATCAAAAAATGATAATGTGTTTTGATATTTTTTTCTGTTTTTTTTTTTGTAAAAAGGTAAATTTTAAATTTTATGGAAAACAACATTTGTATTTTAGCATTAAATATATCATTTTGATTAAAGAGCTTGCACATACTGGTGGATTAGTCACTACAGAATAATAAAAGAAAATATGTTGGTAATCAGCAATACTGTTAATTTAGTGCAGCAGTGGCAAACACCTCACACTGGGTGTTTGGATTATAATACACAGGGACTCTTATTGTGAAATGCTTGGTCTATAGAAACTATCATGGGTCACTTCCCTATAGTCAGTCTATCTAATGTTAGTGAAGAGGCTGCCATGAGATAACCAGCAGAAGTGAGTGGACATTTAAAAGGATGTGAGTCCTGTCAAAAAAAAGAAAAGAAAATGTGTCAGCCAAGATTTAATCAGTTTCACTTCTTGTTTCTGTGGCAACGATTGACGTGACAACAGCCAGGAAGTGTTAGCATTTTAATAAGAAACTGGGAAATTCCAGATTGCTCATCCTCATACTAGAGGGGAAATCGCACATACTGTTTAATTAAAAAAAGGAATTGACATACAATTCCACAGAACTATTAATCTTGAGTAAATGTTCATATAAATCTACAGTAATTTGCTTTCCCCCTTTTGCCTCTTGCTGGCAGTGCAACAAAACCCTGACATACTATCACCTTATAAAGTTGATATGATGACCAAACAGTTGCTTATTTATTATTTTACATCCAGCTGAGATGGAGCAACATTAGCATATATTTGAGGTTGTGTTTGTGTCCATGAACGTCCAATATTTAGCTCTGTTTTGGTCTGCACCGGTTGCTGAGAGAAACATCTGCTACTGTTAGACCAGCTTATCGCTGCCTTTATCAGCCCTCACACGCTTCTGGGCAGGTAGCGTTTATCAAGTATGTTTATCAGAGCTTCTTCCTGCTGTGGTCGACATAGAAACTGAACAGCTAGGTGATAAACCTCTGTGTTTTTTTTGCAGTAATAATAGTGACCTATTTCACATAGTAATTTGATCCATTATTAGCTCACTGAGTGTCAGACATTTTATAAAACAGGAAGTGCCTTGTTCCAGCATTTTCGCCCATTTTGAGTCATATTTAAAGACCCACAGAATATTTTGTACTATGTCTCTGAAAACACTGAATAGCTCAAATGAACGAAGAGACTCTCTGTTTCATCATGAAAACATGTTTGTTTTTACCTTGTTCCATTCTTGTTTTATCAGAGGTAGAGTAGAGGACACTTTCACCAAAATCACCACTTTTTCCTCCACATTCTCTTTGTTTTGCTCTCTAATCTCGATCGTCTCCACTTCCTGTTTTGATCTCTGTGGTGTATAACGTCTCTTTATGCTCTGACTACATCTCCCAGAAGTACCAAAATTATTCACAGGCTGTGTGAGAGTGCTCTCTTGTGCCTGTTGCCAAAAAAAAACACTTTGACATATATATTTGTCTATGGCACTCGTTGGATTTTAAATGATGTAAATATAGTCAGTGGCATTCAAAGAGTTAATATAAAAATTTGACTGGTGCAGCTTTAAAGACAGGATCTTCAACCAGCAGTTTGTCACTGCTTTATGGTCATGATAGCGGGGCAAAAATTGTCAGTAAATCATATTTATCAGATCCAATACCAGTATTTCAATTTACATTGTGATTTACATTTAGATGCTACATTAACTCTTTGAATACCATCAACATAACAATATGTCAAAGTGGGGTTTTGGCAGCAGGTGAGTAATTTTGGGGCTTCTGGGAGATGTAGTTAGAGCATAAAGAGAAGGTATACACCACAGGAAGTGGAGACAATCAAGATTAGAGAGCAAAACAAACAGAATCTGGACAAAAAGTGGTGATTTTGGGGAAAGTGTCCTCTACTCTACCTCTGATAAAACAAGAATGGAACAAGGTAAAAACAAACATTTTTTTTCATGATGAAATAGAGAGTCTCTTCTTTCATTTGAGCTATTCAGTGTTTTCAGAGACATAGTACAAAATATTCTGTGGGTCTAGAAATATGACTCAAAATGGGTAAAAACACTGGAACAGGGCACTTTCTTTCTTTATAAAACAGCTGGCACTCAATGAGTCAAAATGCTCGTATATGAGTATGGTCTACACTTAACAGGTCAGATCAGCTGTATTCTCTGCTCTCTGAAGCAAAAACTTCCTCCAGTCAACCAGAGCCATACTCATAGTCACCCTCTGTAGCTCTAACCTTGCCACGTAGCATGTCTCTCTCTGTTTCCAGGGCCTGATTTTCCCTCAGTAGTCTCTTCAGCAGGTTTTTGTAGCAGGAACAGGACTGAGTTGAGTTCTGTTGAGATTGGCACAAGTCTGCTATGATGGAGCTGTTGAAAAGATCCTGGTCTGGGTTGTGTGTTGAATGAACTGACAGAAAACAGGAATCATGGGTTATGATTGCAAAACTTTCCCCAGTTCAACAAAATAGTGTTGTTCAAAACTTACAGGCAAGTCGGAGGGAGATATTGAGAGAGGCTTGTATGATGCACAACACTGCTAAAGTTAAAATCCCAATCCTGAGAAGTCTTCTTTCTGTGGATGTCACACCTGCACACAGTTCAGGCAGTCATTACTGTAATGTAATATGACTTGTCTTCAAACTTCCCAACTCAAAGCTGTTTTAGCTCGATGATCTGAGCAACAAATCCAACCATTATTAAACATTTCCTAAGGCTTCATAATCTGATATCATTAAAACATTAAGGTAATTAGAATGTAGTATCCATCAACTGAATCTCTAAATGAATTATTCTCTATTTGCTTCTCACCTGAGTGCTCAGTGCCACCGCTGTTTGCTTTGGTTCCCTGAAGCTCGTGCACAGTGGTGGAATGGTCACATAGTTCCAGGTCTTGTGCCATGATGAGCTAATGTGAGGAAGTTTGGGCTTGAATTCACCGCTGTACACCACCTTATATGGAACTGCTCTGAGGGTTTTTTTCTCACATCTTGAAAAGGAAGGAAGTTGGTATTTCCAGGAAAAGCGGTTCTCATTGTAAGCCAGAAACTAAATTTATATATAATCAGCCATCATTTACTGTATATAAAAATTAATAATGGATCTTTTTTGATGCTTAGCTTCATGCACTTCCAAGTTATTTTGATCTTAAATCAGGTCAAATCTTATGGTACGTTGATTTGCAAGAATCAGCTGACCTCTAATGCTCAATCATGTCAATGTTTTGTAGTTTTCCTCATATATCTGCTGCAAATTGGTACTGTATTTTTCTATACTAATGCTATATAAAAATAAGACTGTACCGTACTCTTTGATTTTATCTTATCTAGTAGTGGCTGGGCAGGCAGGCTTCATCTTTTGGTACTGTGTGATATGGTGGTGACGAGGACATCTTGCTGAGGCTTCTCCTGTTTGGTGTGGTTGAGAGGAGGACGTGCTGCCCAGGGTTCATCTGGTTGGTGTGGTGGAGAGGAGGATGTACTGCTCAGACTTCATCTGGTTGGTGTGGTGGAGAGGAGGACGTGCTGTCCAGGGTTCATCTGGTTGGTGTAGTGGAGAGGAGGTTGTCCGACCCAGACTTCATCTGGTTGGTGTGGTGGAGAGGAGGACGTGCTGTCCAGGGATCATCTGGTTGGTGTAGTGGAGAGGAGAACGTACTGTCCAGGGTTCATCTGGTTGGTGTGGTGGAGAGGAGGACGTGCTGTCCAGGGTTCATCTGGTTGGTGTGGTGGAGAGGAGGACGTGCTGTCCAGGGATCATCTGGTTGGTGTAGTGGAGAGGAGAACGTACTGTCCAGGGTTCATCTGGTTGGTGTGGTGGAGAGGAGGACGTGCTGTCCAGGGTTCATCTGGTTGGTGTGGTGTAGAAGAGGATGTGCTGTCCAGGGTTCATCTGGTTAGTGTGGTGTAGAGGAGGATGTGCTACACAGGGTTCATCTGGTTGGTGTGGTGGAGAGGAGGATATGCTGCTTGCTCCATCTTTTTTGGCATAGTGGGGAGGAAGACGTGTTGCTCAGAATCCGTTGCCGACAGCTTGATGATGCTCTTCATCCCCTTGGACACTTTCATACAATTCTATACGTATGAACTGTTGTTATATGGAGTGTTATTGTGTTTTTCATTGTTGTTATTCTGTACACATGGCATCTGTTGCACATCTGTCCATCCTGAAGAGGGATCCCTCCTCTGTTGCTCTTCCTCAGGTTTCTATCATTTCTTTTTCCCTGTATAAAGGTTTTTTGGGGGGAGTTTTTCCTCAGTTGATGTGAGGGTTATTTGTAAAGGACAGAGGGAGTCATATCCTGTACAGATTATAAAAGCCCTCTGAGGCAAATTTGTAATTTATGATATTGGGCTACACAAATAAAATTGACTTGACTTGACTGACTACAGGACATCACTGACACAGTCTGGCACAATGATCGCAGCCCTCTGATATGCTTCAGCTGCTCACCACATGAACTCTCCATTGCTGGTATAAAAAAGGGTATGGACTCCAATACCCTCCGATATCATCCTGCTAGGAAGAAAAAAGGGAACGCATGCCAAGCCCATCTTTGGCAATCAAGGCTTCAGGAATAAAAAGCCAGTTGCAAAGCAAAAGGTGTTGCACGTGAGGAGTCAGTGGTTGTATTTATCATTTAGAACAGTGTATTTTTAATGTTATGTTCTATGTTTTATACGCAATTACAATCTGTACTAATCTATTTTAAACAAAATCAAATCTACCAACACACAAAAATGTGGCACGAAATAAACAAGTATAATTATGTCTTGAAAAATTGCTTTATTTTACCCTAACCTTGCACATAGAATCACTGTGGAGATATGGAACAACCCTGACTTGATTTCAGTGATTATGAGTGCTACAATCTAAGGGACCGTCCTTAAAAATGAACTCATGTATCACAACAAGCTGATCTGAAACGAACACTGGAGACATAATTTAAAGATGTATTATGAATATTAATATTAATCAGATGAATTATTAATGATTAATTTAACTAAATGGAATAAATATTACCAGACAGTGTGGCACGCTCACACTTTGTATTTTCACAAGATCACAAGAAAATTGACAGCAGCAACAGCTGGCACATGCAGGGTGTGATAAGTTTATGAACAAAAGGAAGCCATATATGCAAATGGAAGGTATGAAATAAACCACAAATGTGTAAATTACACGAAAGACACGTGTAATTTAAAAAAAAAGACACATGTGATAAGACTCCAACATACACTGATCCCCATCTGTTTACAATTATCTATAAACTCTGATCCACCCAGTTTCATATACTCCCTTGAGGTGAAATCCAGACAAAGGAGATGTTAATACCTGTCACCTGAGCAGGCTGCAAAACTTCATCAGTCCAAATTAAAGCTTCAGTGGTGCAAATCAGACAAATAGTGACACACCTGTACCACTCCCATGTCGTAACAACCACAGGGGGAGCCGTGCATGATGGAGTCATGGAGGTGATTGAATTCAGTGAGTGTTTGTAGCTGGAAGAGCTGCTTCAACACTGAGGTGAGCTGGTTTTCAGGGTGCAACAGTGTGTTCTAGTGGCCAAAGGGAAAATCACAGGAAGCATTTGAACAGTGTGCTCAGATGGAAATGTTTTTCTGAATGTTGAATTTGTAAATATAAGGTTTCCATTAGGTTTGATAAGGCTCAATCTGTAGCATCATACATCACAAGGGCCTTTAAATTTCTGAGGCTACAGCTTCAGATAAAACTTGTTTAAGAGAGTCTGTGGCCTCTCTGTGGGGAACCATCATGAGAATGCATGTCTTAACTCTTTGAGCCCATCGATGTATTTTTACGTCATTTAAAATCCAACGCTTGAATGCCATTGACCTATATATATGTCAAAGAGTTTTTTTCAGCTGCAGGCACAAGAGGGCGCTCTCACACGGCCTGTGAGTAATTTTATGGCTTCTGGGATTTGTAGTCCGGACATAAAGAGACGGTATACACCACAGATATCAAAACGGGAAGTGGAGACGATGGAGATTAGAGAGCAAAACAGTGTCCTCTACCTCTGATAAAACAAAAACAGAACAAGGTGAAAACAAACATTTTTTTCATGATGAAATAGAGAGTCTCTTCTTTCATTTCAGCTATTCAGTGTTTTCAGAGAAAGATGACTCAAAATGGCCAAAAACGCTGGAACACTTTCTGTTTTATAAAACAGCTGGCATTCAATGAGTTAAAAATGCTTCATGAATGCTGCTCAGGTTCAGCTTGAGCCAGTGGTGTCGTTTTAGGCTTGAGAAAAGAGGCTACAAAAAGGGATGAGATTTGGGGCTGTGTGGTTTAGAAGATATGAGTCTATCATATATGGTGTGTATACAGTATTTATAGGCAAAATCCATCCATGCAGAAAAAACAATCCCAAACTCTGAGGCAGGCGCACACATACCTGCACACATTCACTAGAAAATACTCAGCCATTCATGCCCAAGGCCCCTCTCACACTATTCCATATCATGCACCTGTGCACACACATTCACATTCAATTACATGAATTCAGATGCACTCATGCAGGAGGACACACACAAAACACACACACACACAGCTGGATGTGGACAGATATTTTAGGTGTGTGTGTTAATTCACATGGAGAGCTCAGCTTCTAAAACCAATACATAAATCATGGACACGATGGCAACAGTCAGCGGTGTGCATGCATGTGTGCATGGGATGCTACAGTGCTGCTGTCATAGGCCAGGCTGTGATGTCACTCTCCTGGCAGGAAACCTTTGTTGTAGATATTTATAGGAAAGCTAGTGGCATGGCTCTTGGGGTGCCAACGCCGGCCTGTTGGTTGGTCCAGACTGAAATATTCTGAATTTCAACATTTTTGTACAAATATTCACAGTGGATGAATTCTACTGACTACTTCTACTGGCTGACTTTTTCCTTCAGTGCCATTAGTTTCAGTGCCTTTGTGAAATATTAGCAAATGTGCATATGATAAACATTATATCTGCATGTTAGCATGCTGATAATAATATTTCACCCTTTTACTGCTGCTAATTTCATATTTTTCAAGTCCAATCCAGTCCAAATTGCCCATGTATTTGCAATTACAGTGTTACATCCTGTTTTGCATTGCATCACCTGCAGAACGGTCAGCGTGCAGCGCCGTTGAATCCAGAGGCTTCCTGGGAGGAAATGAGCCAGATGTGGCATGTTGTTTCTCATTAGTGACATGCAGCTCACTCTTTTCCCCATTAAAACAAATACTCTGCCTTCACTTTGTGTATGACAGCTGGAGATGAGTACTCAGTTAAGTGGAAGAAAATAAATCAAAGCACTTGCCATCTTTTTGTGATGATTTGTCTAATTCTTGTCTGGTATGTCCAAGGGAGGGACGCGATAAAGAGGGAGTTGGGGAATGAGGAGATGGTGTGTGTGGTGGAGGATGAGGAGAGAGAGAGAGAGAGAGAGAGAGAGAGAGAGAGGGGAAGTGTGGTTGGACCAGCTGCACAGCAAATCTGTTTATTCTGCACAATTTGGCATCAAACACAACAGACTGCTGAGTGCCTGCTACTGCTTGTGGTGCCCCATTAAAATGGAATTTATTGCTGCCTTAAGAGCAAGCCCCGATTACACATTTCTCTCCTCTACGTTACATTCCCCTCCCTATTTCTCTTCCACATAT
This sequence comes from Synanceia verrucosa, assembly GCA_029721515.1. Classification (NCBI taxonomy): domain Eukaryota; kingdom Metazoa; phylum Chordata; class Actinopteri; order Perciformes; family Synanceiidae; genus Synanceia; species Synanceia verrucosa. The sequence continues at coordinate 4,137,284 of CM056552.1, read as the reverse complement.
TTCCCCCTTTTCTTTTTCTCCAGCTGTGGTAATGGCAGTGGTGAGTTTTTTTTTTTCTCCATTTCTTGCAGCAGCTGTCAGAAAAGTCGTCAGAACGGCTCATTACCGACCCAAACGGGCAAGTATGGTTGGCATGCCCACATATCTGTCAGCCATCTCTGCTGTCACATGAGTGAGTGGCGCTCAGACATCACATTGAAAAGAGAGCCTGCACCATCCTCAGTGTGCACCACACCCTGCATGCTGGAACATTTTAGGTTACTTTTTTTTTTTTACTGAGGCCAGAAGGTGAAGACATGCTTGTCACCTGAGTGCATACAGGACATTTTAATGTCATATCTTTACATCGGTTGCATCAGGATGACTTGACTGAAACAATCACGTCCCTGTTGCAGATTTAAGACGCAGCCTCATGGGCCTGACAACCTGTTACCCATTTAGTTTGCACTAATTTTCAACCAGGCTTTGAACTTCTGCTATAAAGAGAGCATGAACTCGGGGCCCGCACCTCGCTCCATAAATCTCCTCAGCCAATGATAAATTCATATTTAATGACCACGGCCATCGTCTGGGAAGGAGGAGCATTCTTTCATTATTGCTTCTTTCCCCTGCTGCTCGGTCGAGATAATTGATTTCTCTGTGGTAACAAGGTATCGACCACGCATGGTAGCCAGCTAAGATGGCGGTTCGATTCAAAGGAGGGGTGGAGAACGAAAAAAAAAACAGAAGGAACGAGGGAAGAAGAGATAGAGTGAGAGTGCGAGAGCCAACAAGCCATACAATTATTCGCAGTTAAAAAACTCAGTGGCTTCAGGTGGGTCTAGATTGGATGATGACGACTCTTGTAATTTTTTTTTTTTTTTTAGATAAAAGGCCTCATGCAGTTTGGTATTTCTGTGTATGTCTAATTCACCAAATGGAAAACATATTGATCACACAATCTGTCACATAATCCACTGAAAACTGTCAGAAACCAATCTGGAGGAGCACTTTTCAAGCACACGCTAAGCCTGCTAAGGAAGCAGGATATCGGTCCTGGGCTTCACGTTTATAAATTCGCAGCATTAAGTCAAACTGCCCATTTTGATATGACTTCAAAAGCAAATCTGCATGATGCATGGCCTCATCCAGCATTCCTAAAATAGGAAGCATGTTCTACAACAGCGCAGCAGGAACATAGAAACGCTGTCCAGCAAGTGACAAAATATGTAATACGCTGTGTACACACACAAATAGTCAAATACAAGACATGAAATAATTGCTTGTCATTCCTTTTTGCTTTAACAAATGTATTGATTTAATAAACGATCAGCTGGGTGGGTTTGACTGGCAGTTATTGAGTTGGCATCTCTGAGGCGTTGACATCATTGACCCAGGCAGAGGACCACTACAGGCTACACACCATAGCTTGACACATAAGCACTGACTTCTCAATCAGTCAATAACTAAACTAAACCGTATGAAATGCATATAATGCACTGATGGCTGTGTTCAGCTTCCAGAGATTGTGTTCAGCATCACTGCCTGCAGGTCAGGTATAAATAGAGGAATTAAATAGCGCTGTTGTTGTTGTGTGTTTACCAGCTCACATTGTAATTTATTTAAGAGCTCTTAATTGGACTAGTTACTCATTTGGCCCTGGTTGGTCCCACAGCAGAGTGGAGCTCCATCACTGCACACTGGGGCATGCTGGGATATGGAGCTGCAGAGGCTCACTGTACACAGCCAGCTGTTTGATGTCTGAGCGTACGCCGCACCGTACAGCATAAATAAACACACAATCCCCCAATGAGAGGACAGATCGACACACAGGAGACCTTATTTCAGGCTAATGAACTATTAATGTTGATTTGAAATTCAAACATTTTCCGAGAGTCTCCTCTGCAGTCGTTCAGTGTGAGGAGGGAAGGAAGCGAGAACAAACTCATTGGGATGAACTCTGCACATCATATTTTCATTTCTCCCAGCTGGGCTCAGCTCTCAAAGGGCCTTGTGTGTTGTTGAAGCACCGTATTGAATGAGGCCATACAAAATGTATGTCAATGGGTTCAACATGGCTTAGCACTCTGCAAAGTAACTGTTAATGGAATTACTATAAGATGTATAAATGATCCCTGCTTTAATTCATAATAATGTTGGACCTCATCGCCTGTCCACTCAGCCCAATAGATTATGGAAATAGCCATAATGACTATTGGAACAATGAGCCAAATTGCATTATCATTCAGAGCCACATCAGCTTTGGAATAACCGACACTGGGCTTTCGCTCTTTCACTGAAGATCTTGAATAACAATGGCCGACATTCAATTTGATAAAGATGAAGAGGTTTCAGGCTGTGAATTAGTCATAATAGCATACACACAGTTAACAGGGTAACACTAATCCTTATCCAGGTGTAAGGGGTCTTTTTTTAGGTTGAATTGCTGCTAACAAAAACCCACACATGCTACATGTGTGCCTCATGCTTAGCAGGGTTCCTCACCCCAGCTCATGCATGAACAACACCCACCAAGACAAAAGAACTCATCTTTCGATGTTTTATTTTTAGCTCGACCATGGACTTCTGTATGATCTTATTTGAGCCAAGACAAAGAAGATGACTGTTCACATTCAGTCCACAGACTCTTTGGTGAGTCTGACTACGTCAGACAGAAATATAACCATATCATGAAATACATGTACAAGAATATATCAAATATAATGCAGCCTCTAATGATTAATAAATTGACTGGTTAGAATGACTAAATACTGTTTTTTTTGTCAACATACAACAAATATTTTTTATCATGTCATCATCAAACTAAAACCTGGAGCTTCAAGGAGGTGACAGAGCAGCAAAGGAAAGGAAATATCCTTAGAGGAAGCATCACTTCTTGCTCACTACTGGTGATGAAACTGAAGAAAACATACTAAATAAGGGCTACTACTGTGTGCAAATCGTTAAAGTCAAATTAGTGAGTGTGCATTCAAATGTGTTTAGATTAGAAGCTCCAGGTTTCATTTTCTGATGAGCACACAGATTGAGTCTCAGATTTCTGGCTGGCATAGGTCACAAGAATAACTTAAGAGTATTTCTAATGATTGTAATGAGTGTCAGTAATACTGACTGACTGCGTGCATCACATACAGTAGACCGTCTTCATTGGTTAAGGCTTGCATATAAAAAGTGGTGCAACAGCAGCCTCTAGTGGCTTCTACTCCCAGGTACAAACACATTTACTGTGATTGTTACAGACTGTGCAAAAGGTTCAGTGTTATTAGTGTTTACATTGCTGTATTAAAGCATAGAAATTGTTGTGATTCATTGACATCAGAGCATACAATCAACATAAATATAAAACAAAATGTTAAATTGTGAAAAAAACAAAAAAAGAAAAAAAAAAGATGTGAGTTTCAGGACATTGACAAGGCAACCCGTGACAGTTTCTTTTCCTTTCTGTCCAGTCCAGCTGTTCACCTCTGTCGCTATGGTTACAACCACAGGATCAAAGACGCACCATTGCCGGTAACTGCACAGCTTTTCAACTTCAAATACATCCATGTGTTTAGAGTGGTTGCGTGGTCAAAGACTTCAAACCTCTTACAATCACATTCGGTCAGTAATAAATCATTAGTAATCAAAGATATAAAAACGCACTGAAACACTCGTGCAGGAATCTTTTTGGAAAGTTTTGCATAAAATACTTGGATAAAAAAATGGTTATAAAACTGTTACATGCTAAAATTGCACAGTAGTTTTCCCAACATGATTATGTGAATACATCATCAGTTATTGCAGGAAGTAACCCAGAAATACAATATGGGTAAAGTTGTTTTTTTTTCCCCCTCCCTTTGGCGTTACTTCAGCTGTGGAGAGGCGAAGAAGTTGCCCTGGCGGTTAGAGGCAGCTGATGCTTTGCTTTTGCTCCCAAATCTGAGGATGAGGGGGGTCACTTTATTAGTAATCATTTAACATGAGACTAAAATGTATCTGGAGCTGCTGTGCTGTCTGTCATTGACTGGTTAGGAGCACTACCATTAAAATGCCACCACACGCTGTTCAAGTTCATTTTACACTTACACATTGGTAACCACTGATCTTTCAACAGCTTAAACTGATGCTGTTGCCTAGAAACAGTGGATGGTGCAGCTCAGTTAGCTTTATGCTCATCTCAAAAGACCAAGGCTTCCAATAAGAGCTTATCTCCAAACTGCATTTCCCACACATTAATGTGTGCATGTTACTTTAATCTAGACCCTTCATATCTCTGTTTTCAGCTGTTTGCATGTGTTGGTATGATGACATGCTTCAGGAAACATTACACCAACCTGCTTCACTTTTCTTTCCAGTCAAATATGAATTTCTTTGTCTTGGATCACAGCAGTAATGTTCTAAATACATCTCTGCACAACCCTGCCACGTTGGATTTTGAAAGCGAGCACTTCGTCCTGTCGGCTTGTCCACATGTACAGTATGTGCAGCGATAAAAACACATAGACCTGCAGCTCTTTATAAATCCAGAACTCAGCAAGAGAAGGCCAGAGATAGAGATGTGACCTGGTTGCTATGTTTTAACCTCACATGCTCACTGTTGGATGGTGGCTACACTCACTGCCTTAAGGCTGACTCCCCGAGACCATAAGTAGTGTCGGTCTATATATTATTTAATGTCAATGCTGCATGGTATAAAAAAAAATACAGGAATACAGGTGTGTGAGCTTACATGGTGGTGCTGGAGAGGGTCTGCCTCATGCGCTGGGACAGCGAGCTGGAGGAGGGGGTTTTGGCCATCATCTGGTGCTCTGGAGTGGTCACTGGTCCCAGTATGCTCACTACAGATACATGAAAGATCAACACATCCTCAGTTTGGTCAAGTCAAGCCAGGCTATACACTGGGCAGATCTCCAGACCGTCACAGGGCCGACACAAAGAGACAGAGACACTGACCGTCAATTTAGAGTCACCGATTAACTCGTTTAAAACAAAGTAGGTCTTACCTCTGTGGTCTGGAGTATCAGCTCTGTCCATGTCTGTCCAGTCTGGATGAGCAAACTGGGCCCAGTAGTTTGCTGGAATACTGAACAGGCGCTCTATAACCTAGAAAGACATGAATGATATACAGTATTTGTAGTCAAAACAAGTCTACGGAGCAGAAACTCTCCTTTAAAAGTACACATCATATACTTCAACTACGTGCTACTTTATGAACACACTGATGTACAGAGATTCTTTATGGTCTGTATACTTTACCCTTGGTTGTCTGCTTGTGTCATGCAGAATGGTCATAGGGTCTGGGTCAGGAGTAGCATGACCGACAAGAGTAGGGCCAAACACCCTGGCCAGGTTGTTCACATCCATCTTGTTATCCACACACTTAGAGACCCTGGAAAAAATGATGATGGGGAAATGTTCACAACATGCTTGCTCAGTTTTGTCTCAAAACCTTAGACAAATTAGATATAGGTCCTTCTGGCTGAAAATAAATTGCTTATACCACTCCTGGAGCAGATCGGACTAAGAACAGCAGAAAAAAGGACTGTTAGCGTTGCTGGAATGTAATGAAAATTACTTCTGCAGATGGATCATCACGCAGGCCAGAGTGTCTCGGTTGGGATGAGGCAGCTCACTGATGGTCTGATACAGCATGGCCAGACTGTTGCCATCATCCTGGATTTCTGCAGTAACATCAGCCATTTAATAATTAGATTCATTTAAATATTTGTTCTTAAAAGAATAATGTTACAAATGACTACCACAGATCTCTCCAAGTGAATCGAGGAACCTCACCGGCTGCTTCCATGAAGACTTTGTTGAGGTGAAAGGTGAGTAGTGGCTCTGGGAGGTTTCTGAAGAAGTCTTTGAGGACGCCTGTAATGACATTAATGTCGTCCACCTTGTGAAGCAGAGGCAGAGTCTTTCCTCTCATCAGCTTCTCCTTCAGCTCTTTCACCAGCCGCTCTTGACCAGAAACTCTGTACAGGCCGACCTGAGCGAAGGAGACGGAGATGAAAGAAACCAGCTGTCATTGTCTGGCTTTCTGTGATAACTAATTAAGAGAGGAATTATCTACTGGAATTGCTCAAGGAAAAATGAACAAAGCTTAACATTTCGGTAAACAAGGACTTTTATGGTGTGTCTCACCTCATTTAAGCCCCTGTGTTCAATCTCCTTGATGCAGTACATAACCAAAGCTGGGATCATTGGGGAAGTGGCTGGAGCGAAGTCAGCCAGAGTTACCTGCTAACAAAACATGTACAGTTAATCTAAACATGAAACTTATGAGGATAGTTTAATTCTTTGAGTGCCATTGACGTATTTCGACGTCTTTGAGATTTGTAGTCAGAGCATATAGAGACAGTATACGCCACAGAGATCAAAGCAGGAAGTGGAGACGATCAAGATTAGAGAGCAAAACAGAATCTTGACAAAAAGTGGTGATTTTGGTGAAAGTGTCCTCTACTCTACCTCTGATAAAACAAGAATGGAACAAGGTAAAAACAGACATTTTTTTTCATGATGAAATAGAGAGTCTCTTCTGGCACAAGGCATTTTCTGTTTTAGAAAACAGCTGGCACTCAAAGAGGTAAAACTCTCTTAAATACATACCTCTGAGTTCTTGGTGGGAGTGGTAATAGCTGTGGGATTACAGGGAAGGGCACAGCTGTCACGACATTCTGGGTGGGTCACAACTCTACAGTCCTGACAGCGAAGGTACAATTTGCCGAACTTGGTTCTTTTCCCACATGGTGCACAGACCTCAGACTTGATCACCTTTGTGATGGAGTGAACAAAGACACTTTATGTTTTAGTGTTGATGTAGACACAACAACACATACAGTATACACACTTACTGTTTTGGGGATGAACTGGTGCTTCTTTCCTCCTCTGTTGGCTCTGGGGGTTCGGAGCTGGGCTGGGAAATCAGAGACTGGTGTGCTGGGAGCCTCACTGGCAGTCTCAGATTGGTCAGTAGTGGTTGTATCAGCCCATGCTGGAGCAACCGAAGCCACAAATTACATGTTGGTAAAAAGAAACAGTGAAGAAACTCAAAAATCTTACTTCACGAAGACTTTGGTTTTCTAGGCGAGTTTGTGCGGAGGTCCCATAAAGAAGAATCATAAAGAAGATCAACAAAATCCTCACCACTCTTTCTGCTGCGTGTCCAGTAAGGCACGGCTTCAATGGTGGAGACAGCCTCGACAGCACCACCATTCACCGGCACAGTGATGGTGGTTTTGGCCACTATAGACTCATTCATCTGAATCATATAAAATAAAAATAAAATATTTAATGCTCTGGTCAACCAAAGTGATGGACATTTGCAGTTTATTTTCTATTGATAGCAATTTTATTAGTCTGCTAATACCACCCTATAACCTTCCAAAGCAGTTTTACAGCCTTTTTTCAAATGTTATGCAGCACATTCAGCTGCAGAGGGCAGCGTTACCCTATCCGACGGTCGTCCAGTGGAGCGACGTTTCTTCATTGCTTGTGGAGGAATCTCAGCGAGTTTTCTGGAGGAACGCTGTGGATTCAAATGTACATTAACTCTCACATTTACTTTATAAATCAGCTGCTTCATAAACTGCACATCTACTAGCAAGATAAAGTTATGTTGAAGCATAGAAACACATGAATCAAACCGCTAACTGCTTTTTCATCGAACCTTAAAACAAATCTTAAATTAATTCTCTTTTGAATAGACACCTCCTTGCATGCATTAATGAAGAAGCCACAACTCACTCGCTTCTGGCGTTTCCGCAGTCTCACATTTTTCATCACAGAGGAATCCCAGTCCTGAAGGAAAAATTGAGAGACAGATCATAGTACTTCTAATGAACTTAAACTAATGAGAATGCTGTCCCACTATCTGCTCCTCAACATACCAGAGAGTCATCCGTTTGGTCATAGCTGATGTCTGATAGCAATGAAGCTGATTCGTCAATGGTAGTTAACCTGTAAAATACATCAGTGTCACTTTATGTGTCCAAGGCTACTTGGGAAATGACATAATCTTGAGGTGAATCATATAAGCTTTGATATAGGACCCGATATTATACATATTGAATTCCATTCCCTAAAATAAAGTTGACAAAACAGGGAATTCATCAACACTGGTACAGTGCCTGTAATATAAATGAAAGCTCATCAACGGATGAGCCAACGTAATGACAGATCAGTATCAAATAAAATCATTATTACTGTCTGGGGAACAAAACAGTCATGGTGCTCCTACAGCTGTGTCAGAACCAGACAAGGAAGACCTGACCTTCGGCTGGTGTTGAGGTTTCCCTTAGCAGCCTGTGCTGCCTGGGAGTGGGCACTGAGGAAAGCCAGGGCGGAGCGCTGCTCCTCACTCAGATGCACACTGTTGCCATTGTTCTCTGATACCAGCAGATCCCGGATCAGCTGTAACTGACGCTCCTGTGACACAAAAACCAGCAGGTCAGACTGAATCTATTAACACACAGCAACCTACAAGGTGGGCTTCACAAAATGTAATGGACAATGGCATCATCTTAAGATTAACATGTAGCCTTTTCCTTTTTCTACTTTCCTATTTATCCCATAAAACCCATGCACATATAAAAAATGATAAGTAGTGGTGCACCAACCAGCTTCTCATAGACTGCCTCAGCCTTTTGTCGCCGGCGGATCTCCACATCCACTTGGTTGCGGGCATGTTTTAGTTTGACCTCCAGGGCTCCCCTCTCAGTCTCTGTTTTCGCCAGCACCTCTTTACAGGAAACCAGCTCCTCGTCTGTTCGCACCCATTTCTTTCGGCACTCCTCAAAATTCACTGCCATCTGGAGGAACTCTAAATAAGACAACAGGACATAGTATTTGTCTGTGGTGGTTTTTGTGTGCAAGGCCCCTAAAATTCCAATGGTTTGTAGTGACAATGATGCAAAGACTGGGTGCAGAGTGAACAAAGGAGTAACAGTACTTTCCTGTTAGTTAAAATGATAATGAGTTGCATTATCTGGACTATTGAAATGGAAATTGTTACTGCACCCCAATAACTATTTCAACCCCCACTGGCTGCACCACCTGTTTCCACAGCATATCTGCAGTCCTGGACCTTAACCATACTAACGCTACACAAGTATTTAAGCCCTACATTACAGCTTTCTGAAGAGGTGGCAAATACCAAAACAAAGTGTGGAAATAACTTACGTGGTTCAATGCCCTCACTCAAACCATCCACCTGGGCTCTCAGACTCTGGAACTGGTTGTACAGGTTCACCACAGGCGACTCCATCGTGTTTTTCTGCAGCTATTTATGATAGTGAGGAGACACGGATGAGCTTGATATGATATTAATGCTACATGATGTTAGCCTAACTATGTTTTGTTAGCGTTTTACATGATCAGCGTGGAATTAGACCGTTACACTTCAAAGTGTTAACATTCAGACGTACGTAAGTTGAAACAATTATATTAGCTGTGATGCTAAAGAAAAACAACACCTTATTTTTAAGTTAACTACTCATGTTACTTCATCTCCACTACATTCAACACACGTCTCTTGCTTGTTAGCTGGATCAGTACTGCGCCTACAATCAGCAAGCTTGTGTTGACTTAACGCTAGCTAGCTAACTATCGTTACTAAAGACGAAACAAAACACATACCTGCGCAATGTTCTCCCCGTGATACTGTGCCTGACATGTAATGTGACGACGTGCGATGGTCAGAGCAGAAGTTAGATAGTTTATTCCCTCACCAGCGACAGCAGAGCCACACCTGCTTCATAAAGTGGTAAGTTAGCATGTTAGCACAATCGTCTTCCTCAAAGTTCAAAACCAGCGCCGGTTTTCTTCTTTGTCGGATGGGGTGGAGCGACTTAAAGCTCTCTATCGCCCCCACATAGCCATAGCTGGAACTGCAGGAGATGGCACAGAGAAGGTTCCTCGCCCGAACAGACTGTAATGAGGTAAATACACCTATGTGAAGACTTATTATCTCTTCATCATGGCACCTGTGATATATTAGGCATCAAATGAACATTTCGTTATCCATTAAGTTTTAAATTTCCTGTCTTACAGAACAGCATAAAAAAATAGCAAAGCACATTATTATGATTTGATTGAGATGCCAAACTCCAGTTATTTACTGTCATTCCTTTATGATGACACCAGGATTCTTGGAAATACCAGAAAGCATCAATAACTGACATTTCACTGAGTCATACAAATAAACTGTAAATATTACAGCATTTTCATAGATAAATACATTACTGACATTTATTTGAATTTGATCCACATGAATCTCTCTTTCTTTAGTCCAGATCATGATCTATTTGTGAACTACCATTTTTTTATTAAACATTTATTTGGTTAAGATATTATTTTTTGCTTATATTCTAGTATCTATTTTAATCTGTCTTTATTTTGTCCAATTCATGATCAATTATTGAAGCGATAACCATTTAAAGACTTCTGACATGCTTTAGAGAAGGACATGGGGGACATACAGTACATAATACGTTTTCTACTGCATGGAGAGACAGCAAAACATTTTAGAAAGGGCTCTTTAGCTCACAGTCTGAGTCAAAATGATCCTGAATCTCTGGAGGTTTGAGAAAGATGATCTGTGTTTGGTTTGCTTCTAACCTAACATTAATAATATCAATAACCTTGCTGTGCCACCTGCTTTCCTGACAGTATATCAAACTATGCCTTTGAATATGGTGAAATTGTGCGTGAATTCATAAAACCTTTTGAAAACAGTCACTAACTGTGTCCTGTTGTTGTGGTCCTGGCACATGGGATGCACACAAGGCATCATTAATCAGCCATGGAGGCATATCTGGGTCCAGCAGCAGCTCTCTGTGTAACATTTAATGAGGGTAACACACACACACACACACACACACACACATGCACACATCCTCATGCACACACACACAATTTACATGTAGTGTATGTATTCATAGCACATTTCTCAGATTTCTCTTGAGCAACTCAACCAATAGGCTGTAACTGATTTGTGTCTATGTGTGCATGTTTTTATAATGTATTAGCAGCGTGAAAGAACACTGTGTGTGCATGTGTGTGTTTTGAATACTGCAGGTCCATTAGAGGTGATATAATAGGATCTGTCAGTCAATGTGCGCTCTCTGTCTTAGTCAATTATTCATCTCTATATGTTTTCCTCCAGCTGTAGATCATTTCACTGACAGAATCCTCTCTGTACATCAGTCACTGTCAGATCTCTGTTAAACCGAGCAAACTCCTGCTACTCTCTGCATTAATCTGCAATCTGGCATCAAGTGTATCACCAAGAGAAAAAAAGGTGAGTAGTGCAAATGTATTATTTATCAGAGCAGACAACATATTGTAAAAGGCACGTTACCACTTAGCAGAGTTTATTCAGACAGGCAATGTACTGTAATACCTGCACATATTTTCTTTAATTCACAGGCAGTTTTTAAGACAGAGTGTTTACCTGAATAAGGAGTCCACAGATATAGCTGTCTGTCTAAAAGGTGCATGGATAATAGGCTACAACAAGGTCCAAATTTCACCAAAGTGCAAAGAAGTCAGGAGGCTCTAATGCACTGAAGCACCTGCAGATAGTGCTGACTACAGGGGTGGACCTCCACAGTGGCACCATTGGAAGTGTAATGGATCCACAAACAGCCCCATGGGGAACACTTGGCTGATATGCATCTACTTAGGAGGATGCATCGAAGCAGAACACACCCTCTATGCATCCTGTGCATTTTTGTACAGAAAAAGCAAAGTGAAGTTTAAGGATGTAGAAAAGAAAGTGTTGGCATAGTTTCTGTCCACTTTGGTGTGTAAGTGGGGGGGAAAAGTGCATCTTTTGTTGAACAGAAACAAAATCTATTCAGCAATGTAGAAGGACCAAAAACATTTAGAAAATGTAATGCAATGCACCATCATACATAAGCAAATGAATGAAACGTCTCAAGAGTTAACAGGGTGTTTTTACAAAATGGAATGTCACACCACTGGCAAGACTACTTTCATCCTCTGCAAACAGACACCACATGAATCCGTTTGTGCTAAGTGAGTCTGCAGGTATGCGGAAATAAAGCTCCAGCAAAGTGAATACATCATAATGTGCATTGGGGCACTCCAAACATCCCATAAATTGAATTACAAGTGGAATCTCCCACTCAGAGAGTGTTTACTGGAAAAGGACCCCTCTTTCTTTCACTGCAGCAACAACAACACCAGTTTTTGAAACCTGACACTTGGTAAACACTCTAACACAAACACATTTATGAGTGGATTAAACAGCTTACATTTTCAGGTACGGAGGGAACTCTATAAAAATATTTCTTATTGATTTTAAGCCTGTTTGTGCAGTACATGTTTTTGCTTAAAGAAAAGACATTCACACATTTCTAAAGTCTTACATACTGATAAAACTATTGTATATACCTTACATAGAAATGAGATTAGCCCTGTGGTGTTTTCAAGGAAAGAGTCGGCAGTGCTCAGGGCTGAAGCTGATTCACAATGCATCTATAACAGAAGGCAAAATGAGGAAAAAGGCCCTTTGCATTGGCTCAGTATTACTAGTGTTGACATAAACTCTCAGATATATTTTAAAGGATTTAAAATGTTACGTCCTTTTGCAGTCACCTGGAATCATCAAGAATAAAAAAAACTCAAGTAAATGACAGGGAAAATGACTGGAACAATTTGTCAACAATTGATTGTAACTGCTTCAGTTCCTGTTTTCCTGAAGCCATAAATGACGTCGTTGCATGCAGAGGTGTTTAAGAAGTTACTGAACGTTAACTGATCCAGCTTTATGGTCCGTCACAGTCTCTCATCTACTTATCTTCATCAGAAAGTGCGCAAGTTCCTGGTTACAGCACATAGCTGTTGGAAACAAGAAACTAAAAAGAAAACAGGCAACAACGTGGGCTTTCTGAGAGAGTCTTCATGACCCCATGGTGCAAACGGGAATGACGATGATCAGGATGATGGCCACTGCAGTGACAATGAATGCAAGCAGCTTGCACACCTTGGCCCGGCGGAGGTCAGCCTCTTTACGCCTGAGCAGAGCATCGTAGCCTGGAGTGTAGATGTCATCCATCCAGAACTCCATGTTGTTGGGGTTCAGAGACTCCTGGGTCTGAAGGACATGAGTTTTATAAAGAAATGAAATACAAGTCCTAATCTAATCTAAGATACTAACTCTTGTGCCAGTCTTTTATAAAACAGAAAGTGCCTTGTGCCAGTGTTTTTACCCATTTTGAGTCATATTTCTTGACCCACAGAATATTTTCTACTATGTCTCTGAAAACACTGAATAGCTCAAATGAAAGAAGAGACTCTCTATTTCATCATGAAAAAAATGTTTGTTTTTATCTTGTTCCATTCTTGTTTTATCAGAGGTAGAGTAGAGGACACTTTCACCAAAATCACCATTTTTTGTCCAGAGTCCGTCCATTTTGCCCTCTAATCTTGATTGTCTCCACTTCCTGCTTTAATCTCTGTGGCGTATATTAACTGTTTATGCTCCAACTACATCTCCCAGAAGCCCCAAAATTACTCACAGGCTGCAGGAGACCGTGATCAGTGACCCAGTGCCAAAAGAACACTTTGTGGAGTTAAAGGGCATTCAAACACTGTATATTCTTTCCTGCAAAGCATCGGTAATTTGTGATGTGCTATTTCACAACACACAGAATTGAGTTCCACTTTTCTTGAGCCTGCATGACATATTTTTCATGAAATATTTTACTAAAACAATCCAGAAAGCCCATATCCCATTTAGTCATACATAGACTAAAACCTCTGACTTTATGAAAAAAAAGTTAGGAAAGCAATACAGTGTTTTTGACTCACTGAGTGCCACTTGACTTATTTTGATGCCAAAGTGTTTTTGCGGCAGTGGGTCGCCAATATTGGGGCTTCTGGGATTTGTAGTCGGAGCATAAAGAGAAGGTATACGCCACAGAGATCAAAGCAGGAAGTGGAGACGATCGAGATTAGAGAGAAAAATGGACGGATTATACACAAAAAGTGGTGATTTTGGTGAAAGTGGCCTCTATGCTACCTCTGATAAAACAAGAATGGAACAAAATATTCTGTGCATCATTAAATATGACTCAAAATGGGCAAAAAACACTGGCACAAGGCACTAAATGTTTTATAAAATGGCTGGCACTTAAAGAGTCAGTGGGAAGTCATTAAATCTTACCTGTAAGTCCAAAGGGGAGATTCGTGCCTCTCTGTCGTCTACGGTCCATATGGGTCTTGTCCTCCCCTCAGACAGCCTGGGGTCCAGGATCTTCCCAGATGTTAGGCCGCCTGTCAGGCTGCTGTCTTTGTGGCGGAACAGGGACGAGTTGAACACTTGTTCCACCAGGTTGGAGGATTTTTTGGAGAGTAGGTTAGTCGTGCTGCTTGATTGATCTGCCTAGAAGGAAAATGGGCCAAACAGATTTTATATGGATTATCTCACCTTTTTGAATCTTTGCAGCCCAGATTTCACTTTATTTTAGCCTTACATTTTAACTGTTTTTGTTTTTTATGTCTCAGATTCTCAGTCTTTTAGATATTTTGGGGCATTTTTCCTTTAACATGACTGGCAGACAGGAAATAAGGAGAAAGAGCAATATGACATGCAAGTAGGGACACTGTCATATAGTACTGTAACCATTCAACTACCATGGTGCTCCAGATTCTCACTTTTGACTTGTGTGATTTTCTCTTTATACATATTTAATGAGCAGAGGGAGCCAGAGAATTTCATTGCCACCAACCATGTCTCTTTAATTTAATGACAATAAATACCTTTAAACTGTTCGCTGTCAACATTTCAACCAGCATCCCACAAAGTGGCCTGATTAACCGACCAGCAGACCACAGGGCCAGTTACAGGCCTGCAGTCATGCAGCATACATAGTGTGAGTATTGAATGAAATTTGCATTTAACCAGAGCATCAATACAAATAGTGAGCTGCTGTAAAGAGCCTGGAGGTTGAGTGTGACCACTTTGAAACGGCTCAAAACAGTTATTCCTCTATTAATCATGCAAAACAGAAAAAAAAAAATGAAGAATTACTCTACCTGTCCATGTGAAGCTTTGCCATTTTTACTCTTTGAGAACGACACTGTCCAGTCTCTTGCAGAGTTGGAGATATTCAGCTGTTTGGAGTCAGAGACACTTTTCTCTTCAGGCTGGGTTTTGGAGGCACGTCGAGACGATGCGTCCTTCTTGCCGTCTTTCCCCCCCTTTGACTCAACCTGCCCTCTGCTGCTTTCTGTTTGCTCCCCTGGATTGTTCCAGCGGTTCCAGTCCAGACTACTAGTGCTGGTCGCTGGAAACAGATGCTCAGATACAGACAGAGGCTGAGGCTCTGATGACTCTGAGGGGGTTATAGGATGGCTCATAAAGGAGGAGACACCACTGAGAGGCTCCAGCCATCGCCCGCCGGGGCTTTTTCCATCACCACTGATAGGCTGCTGGATCTTTTCATCTAGCCGCTGCAGAGCGGAGAGCACCTGGGAAATCTCGGCCTTTACATCATTTAGAGACTCCAGTTGTCTTTCTATCTGGCTCATACGGAGCAGCAGCTTACAGACGCTGGCCTTCAGCCCATCGTCACTGCTTTCCAGAGAGTGGAAAAGCCTTTGGAGTTGACCTAGGCGGCCACGTCTGGCCTCGTGGGAGTCCTGGTTAATGGTTCCTGATCCATCGCTGGGGTGCAGGACCCCTGTGGAACCACACATGCTAATGTCATCCAAGAAACGAAAGATGGCACTGATGTCGTCCTCACAAAACTCAGGGTCATCTAATGAGGTCATGAAGGAGAGGCGATCGGCGTGGACCAAGCTACGGAGGCGCCGGGGGTCCGGTGGGTCTGTCTGGGTTCCTTGAGCTTTGACTCCATCGCCTCCACATTGCAATCCACTATCCCCACTCTCACCTCCTGAAGACAAATTGCTGATAGCAGGGGTCGACCGTCTTGGAAGTTGCCCTCCTTCCATTCCCATTCCAATGCTGCCCAGTCCTATCCGGTCCTCTAGACTGTGACTCTTGTTGCTCCACAGGGGCCTCTGGGTCCTAGGAGGTTGGAGGTGCCGGGGTGACCATTCTGGGATTGTCCGGGGTCCGAAGTACGTTGAGTCCTGTGGGTCATCAAGGCTCTCATGTTTTGTCCGCTGCTCTGACGATTGGTGGACTGTTGCTGGTGATGGGTAAGGATTCGGGATTGTCTCAAAGCTCTGATTGTCGAAGCTTTTCTGGACCGAGCCGGGACTGGGAGACTCACTGTTAACAGTCACCTGGGGAATTAGAGGCGGCTGGTTATGGAAGTCCTTCTTAAAGATATTTCTCTTCTGGTCGACAGATGCTCCCTGTTCATCTTCAAACACCTCCATGGGCGCAGAATCGCCACTTGACTCACTGTCCGTCTCCAAAGGCAGGTAGATATTCTTCATCACCTCGTTGGGGATTTGTCCGCTCGGGTACAAAAGTGTGGTGTGAGGCAAGTCGAAAGACACCGCCCTCGCCCTGGTTGGAGGGGAGGGGGACACAAGCGAAGCAGGATCAGGGGGAAGACTTGCTCGCTTATGGCCAGAGTAATTAGATCTTGGAAACAGTAAGTGCTCATCGATGGGCCTGCCACCGGAGTCAGAGTGGGCGCGTGCTCTTTCTCGACCAGAAACACTCAGCTGGGGTATTCCTGGCACACCGGAGCCTTGGGACTGGTCGACAGGGGGCATGGCATGTGCTCTGATTGGATGGCTATCATCAGAGGCCCCACCCGTCATCTGAATAAGATTGAAGATAGTTACAATGTCGGCAGCGACGCCTATGGGTGACAGCCCCTGGCCTCTGGTGGAAACACGGTCTCTGAAGAGAGTAGCTGGGAAACAGGGGTCCTGGCTGGCAGCCGCAAACAGCAAACTCCTGAGCTCAATGAGGTGCTCCAGGTCGAAGCGGGTGCTGACCATGCGACAAAGGTCCTGGAAGGACAGCCATTGACGCATATTGGCCAGTTCCTCCAGGATCCCCAGAAGGACCCCAGGGTATTCCTGCTGCAGGTTAGCCATGACTGCTCACCTGTGAGGGGAAACCAGGCAGTTAGAGAGGCAAAGTGGGTTTATCTGTATGGTACCATTAAATACAAAGGTAATTAAAAGACGTGATAAAAAAAAACACAAAATGATATTTAGAACAGACAAATAAGTCAACATAAAAAATTATGGGAATTAAGTCCTATATCGATCTCATAGTGTTTAAGGCTAACATGCACCTGTTTCCCTTTATCTGATTTAAGGAAACACGGTTTTAATATAATAATAATAGTAATAATATTTATGTAGCATAATAGGTGACTTGAATACTGGATATTGCTTTGTATTAAATTATGAATATAATAATTCTATTATTATTTAAATAAATTATAGCTCATTACCAATGCTAATGTTAATAAATAATACTACTAATAATAAAAATAATAATATGTATGGTGTATATTAGGCGATTCATGAGACAATTTATTAATAAAAATAATAATAAAATAATAATAATGGTACAAATGATACATCAGGCATTTTCTATTAATATTAATTGGTG
Source organism: Synanceia verrucosa (assembly GCA_029721515.1). NCBI lineage: Eukaryota > Metazoa > Chordata > Actinopteri > Perciformes > Synanceiidae > Synanceia > Synanceia verrucosa. Next base: position 4,119,727 of record CM056552.1, on the reverse strand, counting down.
TCAGTTGGATCTTTAGGTACTTAAATAAGTTAGTTATAATAGCAGCAGTGATGTGGGTTTTCATAAAAAGCATATTATCATGTAATTGGCTGGAAATATGACTTATTACAGTAGACTCGGCTCGGATGGAATAAGCCTTTTCAGTGGGTAATTTGGAAAGTGACCTTATTTTTGGGCCCGAAAATAACCGATCATCTGACCTGATGACGTCTACACCACTCTGGACATTTTTAATCTTCTCTCATTTCTTTCACAGCCTCGGGGCAGACTATCCATGAATATACCATAAAGACACCAACATGCACGGTGTGCAGGTGAGCACAGGGCAGGATGATTTATTGGAAAAAAGCACAACTATCTTCAGCTGGGACAAGACCAATGACACGTCAGTGCTGCAAAGGCAATTTGGGTTGTCAACATCTTCCTAAAAGTGTAGATTAAGCAGAGGTGAGCCTGAGTGTCTCCACTTACCTGGATCTACTGAGAGAGAGAACCACAGTCACCCCTGCGTCCATGAAAAATGACAAATAAAATCCAGTTTACGCCTTTTTTGCGCATTCAAATCCGGAGCAGCTCACAGTCCTTTCATGAGCTTCTCTGTTTGTAGCAGCTACTTGCCCACAGCTCAGGCAGGAGAGGAGAGAATTAGAAATCAGGTCATCTTCCCACAAGTCCTTGCAGTCCCCCTAAGGGACCTCAAAATACATCCAAACGGTTGCCCCTCACCACAGATCAGTGACACCTGCAAAGTCAACAGTGCGCCCACATTTCTGATGGATCCATGGGAGGAAAAGCACCCAGAGTGGATCAGGTCCAGGATCATAGATTCTCAGGGTGCCATAGCAATAATTGGTTATGTGTGCAAATTGAGCACAGGAATAATAAAGGGCAGATTAAAAATTGATGTTTGCTAATTGACACTCCAAACTGACAGTAAGTCATAAGGTCTAAGGTAAACTGCTTGCTAGATTGCTGCCTACACACTGAGCTGTCTGCCAGACTCCTGCCCTCCCAGACTTTTCACCATTACTCTGCATTATCATCCATAAAGGCTTGTACTTAAAACTCCATTAGAGCAGGAGAAGGGCGAGGCTTTCATCGGTGAGTGGTAGCACTCTCCTACAATCAGAGTGGACATCTCTAATACGTCTGACAGCTCCAGAGGAGCTCATCCATCATCCCATGTACTCAGGAATCACTGAGGATCAATGAGTCGTAGGTATGTGGGTGAAGATACTATAGGATGATAATGTGTTACTGTCAGACCTGCAGCATGGTACTTCTGTATAGCAGGTGAAAAAAGTGCAAATGTTGAGTAATGTATGCTTGTTTTTCTTCAAATTATTTGATCATACGTAACATTTATTATTATTTATTAGTACAACATTTTAGTAAACTACTACCTACTATCTAAAAAATTAGCCTGGACAGTCCACTCATACAGAATTAGGGAAAATCCTTCTTGTTTAATGCAAACAAGCCAGAAGTTGCTTCCTAACTTTACTTTATAAGTCACCAACTATAAGAATAATAGCAAACATTTCACAGGATGCGAGTGTATGAATATGTTAACACAACTGTGATTAAGTTTCAGGAGAGATGAGATTCTCGTTCTCTTTTCTTCTTTGGTTTTGATTTCACCGCTGGAGTTACGATCGTTGGAGTCAGTGAAGGATTCAGGGCTGGATCTAATGCTGGGTTCAGGGACAGCAGGTCCAGTATGGTAGCACCATCATTACCTGTTGAAATAGAGCACCATGAAAGACAGAGACAGAGGAGTAGCTAAATATGTATTTATTATCTGAGCTAAAAGGTGCTCACCAGCATTGTCCTCTTCACTGCTGGGTTCTGGGTCTGGACTGTGGAGAGAGACTCGAGCCAAAGCTGCCAGCTCAGTTATGAAGCTTTCTTCTGCCTCCTAATGGACAAAACAACACAGTGCTTACATAAAATGACCGCAAGATTGTAAACCTGTCTTGCAGGGAAGTACAGAAGACATGAAACATACTAACCAGCAGCTGTGTTTTGATCCTCTCCATGTTTTGATCCTGGGCCACTTTCTTCTGCCTCAGCTCCTCAGATACGCTTCTCTGGTCCAGATCACACTGCTCCAGCACCCTCATTTTGTGCAGTTCAACCCTGACACGCACACAATTATTCATATTTTACATATGTTAGATAATAGTGTGTAGTGCTGAAGGGTAGTGTGAGTGTTGTTGCACCTCTGTTGAAACTCAGCAGAGGTGGGTTTCTTGCCCCAGTTCACCAGCTCCCTCAGCAGGGATCTGTTCAGATGACTGCTGCTCTCTTGTTTCTCATTTAGCTCTGAAGAAAAGGAAAATTAACACATTTTAGCTTTTGTTGCTGTAAGGCTGCTTTCACAACTGTTGGTACGGCTTGTTTGGGTTGGTGTGAACGCTGTCATTCCTGGAGCGGACCACAAAATGAACCAAGGCCTCTTGAACAGGGAGGTTTCACTCTGCTTCCAAGCATATTGTAATGCGGTCCACAGGATTTTATGATAGCAGATATGTGGTCAAAACTGTTATGCTTGTATCTGACTGTATACTCTGTCTGTTCATTAAGACTGTGACTTTTCATCCCATCTCTACTGGTTCATCATGATTGCAGTCGATTTGCAGTCTAGTCATAGTAATAACTCTCAAAATCAGTTGTGTCTTCAAAAGTTTTTTTCTGATACCAAGAACATTAACTCTTTGAGTGCCAAAGACGTATATGTACGTCCACTAAAATAAACACTTGTGCTTTAAAGGTATATATTTGTCTTGCTTTTTTCAGCAGCAGGGACAAAAGAGCGCTCTCACACAGCCTGTGAGTAATACTGGGGCTTCTGGGATTTGTAGTCGGGACATAAAGAGATGGTATACACCACAGAGGTCAAAGCAGGAAGTGGAGACGATCGAGATTAGAGAGCAAAACAAACAGAATCTGGACAAAAAGTGGTGATTTTAGTGAAAGTGGCCTCTACCTCTGATAAATGGAGCAAGGTAAAAACAAGATGAAAGATGAAATAGAGGGTCTCTTCTTTCATTTGAGCTATTCAGTGTTTTCAGAGTCATAGTGCAAAATATTCTTAAAAAAATGACTCAAAATGGCCAAAAATGCTGGCACACGACACTTCTGGCTTTATAAAACGGCTGGCACTCAATGAGTTAATTTATGTTTACCTTGTTCAATGGTGAGGTGGGTCAGCTAGGTAGACTGTTTAGCACCCATTGGTTTGATTTGGTTTGTTTTTGGTTTCATTTCCCCAAAAAATATTTTTCTCTAATTGAAGCTACATAGTTTCATATTCTACTATCTACTTTAAATCACATTAGTAAGATTTAAAACTGTTGGAAAGAATGGGTCAACTCCTGCAAACAAAAAGCAGAAACGAGAGTTGAAAAAGAAAAACACGTCTCGCATACACGAGCATTTTCATTTCCCTGTCCATTGGCTGGCACTCAATGAGTTGAGTAGCATTAAAGTGCTGCATGAACTTCCGTAAGTCACTGGAATTTAGATGACAATCACCAAAACTGTCCAATCAACAGGAATCAGACCAGGACCAAATGAACAGAACCACAGATGTGAAAGCACCCTACTCAAATCTGCATCTACCATTGTCTACTTAAATCATGTGGCCTTAACAGTGAAGAATAAGATAAAAACTCAATCTTGGTATCATTGTGTTATAAACATGTGATGTGGACAGATGTGGACATGAGTGTTGTGATTGTTGTCTCACCCTGGTGTTTGTTTGACGGATCCCCCTCTAATGTTTTGATTAAGTCCTGCAGGTGAGAATAGTAGCTTTGGACCAGTGCAGTGAGCGAGTCTTTGGTCACATACACGCTCTCTGAGGCAGCTTCAATCAGGTGGTGCTAGTGAGGAAAAAAATGTGTTACTCTAACATAATGCAAACATGCCAAAGAAAGGTCATCCATCATGTGAACCCTACCTTCAAACCATCATCCTGTTTCGGAGAGGTCTGCAGCCCAGTGGGTGGGTTCTCCATCTTCCGTTGGATGGAGTGGCTGAGGGCGTTGCCTAGCACCAGCTGTGCGTGGCTCTGAAGAAGCTCCGTCCCTGTTTCCAGTTCAGACAGGAACTCCTGCTGGAAGCTGTGGCCTACCAGCTGACTCTCTGGACCCAGATGCCTCTCAGCTAAACTGGCACTGCTATTCTGTGAATGGTATCACAACAACACTGTTCAGTCTGATGTGAACTTGAGCTTAGACAGGTGAATAGTATTTTGAGATGTTTTTTTAAAAGAATACATTTTCCCACCCTGAGAGCTGAACTGACACAGGACTGGACTTTGTTGGACTCCATAAGCGCAGCTCTGAAATCAGTCTGACAGAGTGTCTTCAGCTTGGACAGCCTCATCTCCTTCAGCATGTGCAGACAGAAGTGCCTGACCACAAAACACCTCTGCACCGCCACCAACAGGTGCTCGTGTTTCTTCTCTATCAACCTCCCCACGTGGCTGAGAAGATCACATTACGTTATTTCCAAGCAACTCATAAATGGATTGAGATATTCCATAAGCTAGGTATAAGATAAGATAGAACTTTATTTATCCCGAAAGAAATTCTTTTACAACAGCTGTCAGCTCTGCAAGAGTAGTATGTATGTAAGGGACACCGTTTTACACGTGCACGCGCTTGCAAATGCAAGTTTACATTTCTGTAGTAAATATTAAATTTTGGCTGCAAATATTATATATTAAATATATTTCTACGACAAGTATTACATCTCATCTACAAATCTGTGTTTTACATTTTTACATATTTATTTTTATTCCATATTTATGTGTGCCTAAGCCTAGAGACTCTACAAATTTTCGTTACGTGTGCTTAATGACAATAAAGACTCTTGAATCTTGAATACACAGTAGGAAAATTAAGGAGATTTAAAGCCTTATTAAAAATATATATATGTACAGAGCAAAATAATACAAAAATGCAGTATAGCACAAAACCAACAATCTAAACAATACAACAACATAGAAAAAAAATTACAAAAAATAACTAGAAAGTGTCCAAACATATGCTGCCAAGTAAGAGTGACATTTGCTGATAAAATGACCAAGTAATTTAGTTTAAATATGTATAAGAAAATGGTTGTGATGTAATTGCATGTTTCATTTTGGCTTGCATCACACCCTGAATATGTCATAAATACTCTGGCAAAGGTGGAAAACCCCCCATCCTCACCTGTTCAGTGTGTAGCTCTGTCTGGCCACCATGGCTCGGAGGATCGTCATCTGTTGTTCACTCAGATGTTTGAGACAGGCTTGCAACAGAGCCATCTCCTCACTCCACACCTCCAGGAAAAGAGGCTCAGTTAGCAACAATTCAAAGCATTTATATAATTTTAACTTTATACCTCATGCATTTACATTTAAGGGACACAGTTTAAAATTGAAGGTGAAATATTTAATGAATCAAGGTGCCAAACGCTGAGGTAGAAGCTGTATGCCTCATGCATCTGATCCACCTGGTGGTGTCTACCTGTCCATCTTCATCCAGCTGAGCCCTCATGTCCTCCAGTTGCAGCTTGGTGGTGCTCTCTGCCTGCTGCAGCTGTGCAGCCAGCTCCTGCTCCAGATCCAACCACAGCTTCTCGCAGCGCTCAGCAGACACTTTTGACTGGGCAGGGACCGAGGTGAGGAACACCTCCTTGGCTAGCTCTCCCAGCCTCTTTGACCAAGAAGCACGGAGTTTCTGCAGATGAAAAACATACATAAGAATAATGGTAACACCATTGCACAAGAGTGCACACAAATACAAAACTCAATATCCACTCTTTTACCCTCCAGTGGTCACAGAGGGCTTCGGCCACCCTGTCGTCTTGTTGCTGCTCCAAGTCAGAAACTTGCTGCCTGTGTTTCATCAGCAGGTCCTGGTACACCTTCAGGAAAGAGTACTGCTCAGACTTAGTTACAGTAGTAATTTGGCCTATTTATTACCCAACAGTAATCCCAGATCTACACATTGAAGTGAAGGAGTGAAAATATTCTGACCTTGGTGAGCTGCTGTAGATCAGTGTGAGTCTGTTTCAGCTCCAGGGCACTGTTCTTCTCCTTGGTCTGGCTCCTCAAAAGCTTCTTCCTCTTGGACTCCATTCTGCTGCATTTGTCATCCACCAGCTTTTTTGTCTTCCTAGTGCACTCTGTAACATGATCGGTAAACTTTTGGATGAGCGGGACAAGTTGAAAATGTTCAAAGTTGTAATAAATATATAGTATGTGAGTGACAATTTATTCAGAATTAACTGTACACCAGCTCTGAAGGATAAAGGGTGCATACGGTCACATCAAGTGCTGATTTTGATGTGTATGCATACAGTTATTTTAAGTAAGAGGTATTGTGGCCACCATGCATTTTTTTCCTATAAGGTTGAACGCTCATGTCTGGAAAGAATTCCTGTGTCTTTGATTCTGAGGGACCAACATCATAATATTGTCTTCTTTGTTTTAAATAGTTACACAGCTGACAAATATCTTTTCACTAATACTCACCATTTCTATGAAAAGCTGCCCAAAAGAAAAATAAATTAAGCCCAGAGGAAACAGTGCCTTGCCTAACTAAAGAAAACACTGTTAATTCAAGTATAAATGTGCTTTTTATTATGCAACTAGATCAGCAGCAACAATCTGTGTAAAGCATTCTGCTGAAAGACTTTTCATGAGTATCTGGAGAGCAGTAATAGTGCAATAGATATTCTGTGTCGTCCTGAAAGAACTTGACCTTATTCAAAGATCTAAAGAGATTCCCAGAAAATAGTCTCTATTCTGAGAGAGTACGTCATTTAAGTTTGAAAAGCAGGCTAGACATTGTCCACTGTTACCTGCTGAAGCAACCCTAAAATTAACCTAGTGACGTCCCTGCATAACTGGTTAACATTAAAGACCTTTTGTCCTTTGTCTTTTGACCTGTGGCGCAGTGAATTATTTTTTCACTTTGCTCATCTTACCCTCAGTGCATTGTTGAAGGCCTTCAATCACAGTTGCCTGAACATCTGAAAGTATCTTTTCCATGTGGCTAAAGGTCAAGACGTCATCACTTGTGAGCTGCTCCAGTGTCGTTGCTATCAAACACTGCCTCAGAAACATTTCCTGCTTTAGCAAAGCAGGTTGGCATTGTAGAAGTCCTGTCAACTCCTCCCACCACAACAACTTCTGCTGGATCCTCTAAGAGAAGTGGAAAACAACTTTTCCTTTAGTATATCCAGTTTCTCGCATGATGATACAAGGGACGATAAGGAAAACTGACAGTGTCAACCAGAAAATAGCACTGCTTTACCTTTAGATCAGCTTCTTGCGTGTTTATCAGGTGGTTCTCTACTAACAGCAGAGTCTGGATGAGAGAGATAATCACATCCTGGGCTTCATCTGGAGAGAAAATGCTGGTCTTCTTCAGCAGATGCTGGCATAAGTCCTCCACCTGTTTGCTGAAACGTCTGGACTGTGAAGACACACGGACGTTAGTTTTTATTTTGTAAGTGTCAGTGCAAATATATGTGCTCTAATAACTGAGTACACTATGGGTAATAGTGTAGTTGTTCATTTTCTTTTTTTACCACATGGAGGCCACGTTCAAGGAGATCTTTCTGAGATCTCTCGATCTCCTCTAAAGTACAGGGAGCGTCAATGTTTTTCTCGCTGGCTGTGTGATCTGTTTGCAACTGTTTCTTCAGCTCATTCAGTTCCTGAAATGACAGATGACAACACATACTTAGCCATGGTTTAAAACCTATATGTCAGTGTTTATATGTGTGCATGCACTGCATGGTGTTCATTTAATCTGACTCTACCTTTTCTTGCATTTGAAGAATATTCTTGGAGAAGTCAGCATCATTTTTGTCTTTGGGAAAACGACCACTGAGTATTATTTTCACCATTTGAAGAAACATCTATTACAGGAAAAGATCATAGGGGAGAAAAAAACAACATTTTTGCCTTAAAGAAATTACTTAATAGCTATTTTATAATACAACTCACCAGATATTTTTCTTCCTGAAGCTGGGAGCAATGTTGTTGTATATCCTGCAGGGCCAAACAGTAAAGGCTGATTCGACCTTCAAAACTGCAGAGATAACAAGAGGGTTATGGCTTCAAGCTAACTTGGGTTTGTGCATACTTGCAATGAGGAGAAGGTGCAAGTTCCTACCCTGGCTGTGTCAGTGTGTGAGGGTAGTGAGAGACCCTGGTGAAGGTCTGGTTCTGCAGACTCTTAGGGACCAGTGAGGAGGAGATAAACTGACTGCTGTCATCATTGTCCTGCTCTTGGCTCAAAGACTCCCCATCCGTGGAGGAGGATGACTCATCGTTAGGCATCGCTGGCAACTTGGAGTGCTCATGCAGAGATGGATTGGATGCGCCGTCTGCTAAAGGCTGATAGATACAATGAAATATAACCATAAAACAACTGCTAGCAACATATTGGATTATACCATATCATTTGCAACAGGTTCTTCTTCTTCTGTTATGACCACTTCTAACCATATTCTGATGAAATATTATAAATCTACTAAAGTCAAACTGCAAAGTAGCTTTGTCAAAAATATCAAAATATTGATATATGTTAATACTGCAACAGCAAAATGCTTAAAATTTAAAATATTACACCCAAAATGTTGTGTCAGTATTTCCTCATTTTATTAAAGTTAGAAATTTCAATATTGTGAATATGATACTATTAAAAACAAAAATAATAATGAATATATGCATTTTTATGAAGGACTTACTCTGTATTTTTGGTTGATGGGATAAACCACCTTTGCTCTAGATGCAAATGCAGCCACATCACTGTTCATGGGTGGCTGCCTCTTCTCCTGGACAATAAGTAAACACAACTGTTAGAGGGAAGTTAATCACTGACATCATCAGCATGGGTAACCTTGAAGGAAGCATGGATGGCTTCCTGTGTCATACAGTTCAAAATGTTTGGTTCTATGGCATCATCCTCCTGTCCAGCTGCAGAAGTCTTAGATGTTAAATAGATGAATACTTTATCATTTGCAGTGCCACTTGGAACCTCCTTTCTGCTGTTGCTGACACAGTCACTTTGGTTGTTGTCCAGTTCCCCATCATCAGGTTCAAGCAGCCGCCTCGCATTGTAACCCTAATGGGATGACACAAGGATGTGTCTCAATTATATCATACGTGGTCAAGAAAGTTACTGAGTGGGTATGAGAAACAAAAGCAGCGTGCTAATTGCTTACTTGTCTCGTCAACAGCAAAGGCTTCAAGCAGAAGACATATAAGAGAGCAGCAGCTAATATTCCAGAAAGCCCTCCACACACTGTGGCCACCGTTAGCAGTCCTGTATAAATGTGCAGCGACTGGGCGAAGCTGACCAACACATCAGTGCCGCATCCCGCAATCAGGTCCTGCTCTGTCATTTCTAAGCAAACTGCCAGCAAAACTTATGTTATGGATGTTAGTATTTCGTCGACAACATCTAGCCAACGGTAACGACTTATCTAGAGGAAAGTAACGTTAGCTTCTGGCTGTTTAAGCACGTACGATCTTAAATGTTTCTTCTCCCTGAACGCGATTTACATTTTTAAACATTAGCAACTTACAAAGGGCGAGAACTTTTTCTCCAGCAATGCCTTTTTTCTCCGAAACTACAAACTGGAGTAAACTTTAGCCAATGGGTGTGCAAGAAGAAGTTTTAAGAAGTGCGTCAAAACTTGATAGCTAGCTAGTTTGGCCGGAAATGAGATGACTTTGCCTTCAATATTACAGCACAAAAATTATTCTTGGTGGAATATTGGAAAAACTTCGCCCCGTAATAACATGAACGTAAATTCAGAGGGAGAACATGAATAATCTCCACCTATTGCTGTGATGTCTTGGTATAGTCAAACATTTTTAGGCATTCGTATTTCAAGTCATACCGCCTTTACGTTTTACTTTGAAAGTTACGACCGGAAACACGGGTCCAAACTTGGTTATTAACGGTCTTTGAGGAGTTGCCAGTTGCCCGTTCTTCCCAAGTTTTGGAAATGTTTTCCGAAGTCGTCCAGCAACGTAGATTGTGTACTCTGTGTTCGTGTATAACTCGTTCAAACGGCCTCCTTGGTCTCTCCTGGAATATTTAACTACAAGTAAGATGTCGTTGTCTCGCAGCGAAACGGAGGCATTTGATGTTAATCAAGAAAAAGTTAATTTCATCGCGGATTTTTAACAGTGGCAACATTCAGTAATGCAGCCAGCTAGCTAGCGGCTCTCCTCGGCGAGAGTGGCACACCAACTTAACGGATGATTCAGGAACAGTTTACCGTGAAGAGGTTCACGATATGGTCATTTATGTTAAATATTCAAGTGTCGTGTATGTGTCCACCCACTTCGTTCTCCTGTTGGAGACACGATGTGATGCTAACCCGGCGTGCCGGTGTTCTGAAGTCTAGTACCGGACATCTGCCTTGTTTGAACGGTAACGTTACATCTCAGGAAGCATCATGGTTCACAGCACTACTACTAATACCACCTCGTCTCTCGGACAAACAGAAGGTGAGTGCCCTACTGATGAAAATTACAATGATATTAACATTTTGCCAAACCGAGTATCCAGAATAAGTGTATTTTAAGTCCCTAGTATCTGCTACGATGATGGTTCAGCCTCTCAGTCACCACTTGGAATTGTTTTGTCTGTCTGCTCTGTCCCTGAGAGTTACCTGCGTTTATGTATGTCTGTAGTCTGATATACTGTAGCTATTTACTGTTAGATAATAAACAACAAATACTGAATCTCCCTGTCCCACTGCCAGAGCCTCCTCAGTATCCATGGTATGCAGCATGACCCCGGTGGGAAATCATTGCTCAGGATGGATGGTTTGTTCTTATTTTGTCTATACATCAGCAATAACACAATTCATTTCATACATATCAAGCTAAGGTATAATATATTTTCTTTCCCATGCCAGTGATGAAGTTGATGTCCTTAAGGTTGCAAATACACAAAATACTGACTATATTTAGCACACTGGTAAATACAAAACCTCAGTATCTCTATGCATATGCATATGTTGGTATTCATTATTTATTTATTGTCAATTTCAGCTGTTATAACTGGCTGTTCCCATGCCATACATTTAACCTGACAGGTGCTATGGAAATCAAGGACCCCATGGTTTTGTCTGCAGAGGGCCCACTGTCTTCTTCAGCTCCTGCTGGTCCATGGGGACACTCTTTTTGCACACCGCTTACCTTCATGCGAAACTTCTTGCACCACCGGACCCGCAGAAGCACACTGACCAGATACAACCTGGGTCTCACTCTGCCTCAGGTGTGTTTGTGCTTTGGTCGCTTCAGTCCTGGAATTTGCATGTATGAGTGTGTAGATGATTTCATGAGTGTCAATGTTGGTGTAAGGTCCCACAAATGGGGAAATTTATATTATTACAGCAGCAAAGTGGGTAGTGCAACATTACAATAAAGGCCTATATAAAGAAATACAAAAGAACAGTGACATAAGCAAGTCTATCATGTAGAGTAAGAGGAAAATCATGTTAATATAAACAGATAACAAAGGAAAATAAGTAAACTGTGTACCTTAAAAATATGTGCGGTACTAATAACTAATATAGATAAGTAAACAATGTATAAATAAGCAACAAACCAGTGAAAAAGTCAGTATACAAACGGCTGTAACAAGATAACAGAAGTATTGCACATGCCGTGAAATGAAGAGCAGTGGTATTAATTACATTAATAGATGAAATTATTGCACATATATTATGAGAGAAAGACGTCACTTTAGTGTGTCTTTTTTCTTTGTTTGTTTTTTGCGCAGAATAAAACATCCATTTCTTTCCACGACTGCAAAGTCTTTTTTGGAAGGATGTTTTTTTAATAGTTTTTTATAATTTTATTGTGTAGAATCGTCTTATATATTCCTGTTGATTTATACATACATACATGTACCAAACAGTCACATTATTACTTATAATATCACATATAACATGTATAAGATGATTCAAGAAGAAACATAATGTTGTTTAACTGTTAATTAACAGTGTGTTGAATGTTTCTGCAGGTTCAGGTTGTGGCACCTTCACCTGCATTTGGGGTCAAATTTCACAAGTGTGCACAGGTATATTAACACAATTGTTCTGAGTACAGCCCATTTTATCTATCTGTATTTAATTCCAACGTATTATACTGCAAATGAAGGTGTTGATTTCTTGTCCAGTGATTCGTACACCTCCTGCTGCTCAATTGTGTCTTCCTCAGGTGAAGTTGGACACTGATCCTCCTCAGCTGACATTTTTCCTGCTGATTCACAACATGGGCCCATTGGGTGGCACCAATCTATCACAGGTGGCTATTCGGGATTCCATCTCTGGAATAGTACCCATAAAATCTGAAGGCAGGGTGGTGGAAAGAGGCTACCAGACGTTTGCCATCGATTCACTGTCTGGTACGTCTGGGAGTTAATTTGTTTTGAAAGATGATTCTTTGAACTCTAAATTTTAAATGTTTTAATTTTCTGGATGCTGCATCCACAATAAATAACCTGATTTTATTCCTCTAGCTGGATCCCAGGTTGTTGTCAACTATACTGCGCACATCAGGAGTCATAAGAGTGAAGTCCTGGACCTTCCAGCTTTTCTCACCTTCTCTAACGCCTCGCAGGTATTTTTTTTCTTTTTCTCCATTTCTGCTCGCTTTTACCTCAGCAATAGTTATTCTTTTGTACTGCCAATATTTGCAGTACAATAATAGTAAATTCTGTTGTATTGTTTTCCTGACTCCTCAGAATGATGTCAGCATGTTTGGTCCGTTAACAGCTAATCTGACCTTGAGGGTAAATTCCACCAACAGGGTAAGTTGTGGGCAATATCCTTAACTAGAAACACACCTGCAGCTTCAAGCATTGTGTGGTTTATTCTTTGTTTTTGTAAAACATGATCTGATGTTTCTGCTCACCATTTTAGATTTATCCCAACCATGGGGTCCATTTTGCTGGATTTGTCGCAGGGTTCTTTCTTACGTTGATGCTGCTGTCACTGGGGTTTCTGGCCATGAATCTGATTGGTCTCAGAACCAGATTGAACCTTCTTCAGCGAAGGGTAACACAAATCCAATTGTGTTTAGTTCTAGTTGAGAGTGAAGACAAACTTTTCTTAAAACCTAATGAATTTGTTAATTGCATGTGATATGTACAGTATTTGTGTTTGTTAATGTTATAAAAGTGATGTTGATACTCATTTGTAATAACACACTTTGTCCAACAAAACTACATTCAGTCAGTGATAATTCTGTAGACAACCTTCTTCAAAAACAAATAGATTTACTTTAGGTTTATGTGACTAGACTGTGCATATATGTCTTGTTTCAGAGAAACAGAGGTGATTCAGACCCAGAGGATGCAGACTGCATCATGAGTGAGGCTTTAAAAGATGAGGCTGCATTTGAAGACAAGATGGTGGACACCATGGTGCTGGAGGATCCTCAGAACATGTACCAGGCTTTGGAGAAGTGAGAAGACATGTCACAAAGGGATTAGATAGCTCTCTCTTAATGGAAACATCCACAAATGAATTTGGTCAGCTTTTTACAAAATGTCTCATTAAAAGGCCACAATGCACAGACTTACCCTGCTTTCTCTGCATTTTATCCCTGTAAGCCTTGAAATGTCCACACTGCTGCATGCCACCAACAATCTGGAGGCCACCAGGGTTCACATCTACAAGGACGTGATGTCTTCCCTGCTAGGTGGCCTGCATTCTCGGGGCCAGGCCAGCTCACAGGCCCAGCAGAGGCTCCTCAGTGTGCTTCATGGACAGATGCTGGGCATGGAGGGTCGGCTGAAGGAGGAGAGAGGAGCCCGTATGGCTGCTCTAGCTGGCCGGTGTAACCTGGAAACTCGGGAAGAAATGGAAGCAGAGCACCGCAGAGAAGCTGCTGAGAAGGCCCAGGCTGAGCTGCTCTGTCAACATGCAGACCAACAGGTAATAAAAAAAAAAAATAAAAATAAAAAACTGATTTAATGTGTTAGGGAAGCATTTTGTGTGTTTTTCGCCATGCATCTGGGAGTTCATTGCTTCATACATCAATTTTGTTACTAGGAGCTCCTACACTGCAGCGTCCTCCTGGAGAAGCTGCACAAGCTGAGCCGGAGTCAGCTCCAGCGCATCCTGTTGGTCCGACATGAAGAAGCCTCCGGGAAAGTCCAGAGACAGATCATTGAGTGGCGGCGGGTGGAGTTACACAAGATTTTCTCTGAAGAGGTGGAGGAAGCGACCAGGATGGGTGAGCTGGAGAAGAGTACAGCCAAGAGTCTTCAGCACGATTACTTTGCCTGTCAAGTGAGCAACCAAACTTCACTTTCTTAGAAGTGACCAACTTTAATAAGCATACACATGCAGGAATAATTTGAGCTTTTGACATGTAAACCTTGTAAAGACATGTAAAACAGAGGTTTCCATTTAATATTTGCTTCACATCGATCTGTATTTGTGGCAGAACATGAAGCAAATTTCTCTTTTCTGACAAGGATCACCTCGAGGAGGTGCTGGATGTGGTCCTCGCCAACCAGCGCTATGTGCTTGCTGAACGCCATGCACAGAGGAAGTTCTTGGTTCACAGCCTTCACAGCCTCAACAGCCTGATTTCTGACAGCTTCTCCAGCACTTCCAGCAACCTGGACAGCTGGTTCACTCACATCAGGAGGTTAGTGCCTATTGTAGGTACTAGTTCCACTATAATACACACTGAACTCCCAAATGGCTCAGTCTAGACATCAAACTTAATATGCGCTTTGTGTAAAACAAATTACTCACTAAAGTACCAAAGCGTGCTGTTTATTTTGGAGTGTGCTCCACTGACCTGAGGACGAAATGAAGAAGTTAACTACAGCGCTTGTTAATGGGTGTCTCCAGTTGACTTGATGTGAATCGCAATCATTGTACATATAATCACTGCTAATATGATCCAAAAAGTTGTTGTGAAATGCAAAATAATATAGTTTTTAAAAAAAAAAATATTATTATTAAAAATTATTAATTGCAATTAAAAAACAAATATTTGACAGCCCTAGAAAAAAATAGATTGCAAAAATAGGGTTCCCATGGTTCCTTAAAAAGTTCTGAATTATCTTAAATTAAAATCTGGGTAATTAAGTTCTTAAATTATCTTAAATTTACCGTAAATTTGCTGTAGATATTAAGTTTTCAGGTGGTGCGTTTAAAGCCAATAGGAAAACACAGTATTCAATTTTACACATTATTTTGTTCACCAAGTTCACTTCTTGGTTCTTGAAAGTCGTGAAATTAAAGTTGTAGAAAAAAGTGTAATGCTTTCAGTTTATATCGTTGTTGCAGGTGTTAAATGGCTGAAAAAAAAATTATTAGCAGAGATTAATCTGTTATTGGATTTTTTTTTCCTGCTAAATATCAATATCGGCATCTGCCTCAAAAACTCCATATTGGTCAGTCCTTACAATAAATTTACTTTTTTCTAACAAAGAAATCGTTCTGACATTTTTAGGTCTTAAATTATATTTGCTGAGGTCTTAAAAAGTATGAAATTTGATTTTTAAAATGGTGCCCTTTTAAAAACATAAATTAAAGTGAACATACTTGAATTACAGTATACTACTTTGTGTATTAATTTTTACAAATGTGTATTTTCCAGGCATTTTACCTAAAATGTGAACATTATATCAGCCTTTGTTACCAGTTCTAACTTGTAGGTACCTCTACCTGCACAATGTACAGTAAAAAAGCTGGACTACAGTTGTGTTTTTCCCTGATCCTTCCAGCAGAGGGAGCACAGTGCCTGCAGAGCAGATAGACCAGCTGCAGGAGAAAGCCCAGAAAGAGCTGGTGATGGTGAGGCAGAGACTGGATGAGGCTCTGAGCCGAGAGAGGAGAGCCATGCGCTGCGGACTGATTAAAAAGAGGCGGGAGCTCATCTCTGACATGGTGAGGGAATCATGTCTGTTTAGGGTTTTATTCCAAACAACTTCATTGTGGGTTGATAACCACAAAGCCTGCTCATGTCATTCCTTAACCACTTATAATCCTGCTCCCTGCCTTCTCCAGCTGCGAGTCCACAAGCAGAGACAGAAGGATCTGTCAAGTCTGTCCAAGGGTCTGGAGGGAAGGATGGATATAGCTCAGCACCTGCATTGTTGGCAGAACTTACTGACAGCTCACAATTTGGAGCTAGCAGAGCTCATCAACAACCTGGACGAGGAGGCTGCAGCTGACATCCGCAAGGTGCCACACTAACAGAACAACATCAATCACATTGAGGAACTAACCGCTGTGGAAGATGCATTAAAATCCACACACATCTCACTGAGCTTGTTTGAGTTTGACTTACTCCCTGTCTTGATTGCCTGTCTGCTCGGTAGGTGACAATGCGTGTGATCCAGAGTGCCATAACAGACATCAAAGCCATCCAGCCTTCTGCCACCCAGGCCTTGCTGACACTCCTGCCTCCAGGGGCAGAGCAGCACTCACTGCTGCAGATAGAACCAGATCCAGGACAAGCCCAGGGACAAGGAGCAGGCGCTCTCCTGCAGGGCCAGGAAAGGTTGCACCAGGAAGGCAAGGCTGCTTTACACACCCTCAGCTGTACCAGAGAGGCCCTACAGGAAGCCATGGAGAGGGAGCTGCAGGAGCAGAGGGAGCTCAGGGCGCACTGCAGGGCTTTCTTCAGGTCAGGATATGACAATACTGGTCATTTCATTTCAGATGATTTTAAAGATAAGAATTTTCCACAGCAAAAGCTTTTAGATACCAAACTGTTCCTCCAAAGTTCTGCCGAAAAACAACATCAACAAATAATGTTATTCTCCCGTCAACACAGCCATCTCAGTCTCTTGGTGGAATCCACCGGTATGTTTATCTGTCCTTCTGTTCTCGTTCTCTCTCAGTTGTTTGTGTTCGTCCCAGTTGACTCTGTCTGAAGATGAGCGGCTCAGGATGAAGCTAGAGTTTCAGAAGTGTCTGTCTGTCATGGACCGCTGCCTGGTGTTGCCTCACGCCATCTCCAGAAGCAAACTCCACACCACTCTGGCCACTTGGAGAAAGGAGAGCGAGCAGCAGGTGGTGAACACATAACCACACATTTCTCTCAGTATGTTCTCATACCTGTGTGTGTAGTAGGGGTAGGTACTGGCAAGGACTTAACGATACGTTTTATATTGCGATACTTGATTCACAATTCAATACATTATTGTGATATGTACATACATTTATGTATGTATATATATATACATACATATATGTATGTATACGTGTGTATACATATACATATACATATATATGTATATGTATATGTTAGGCTACAGTGTTAAAGCAGACTTTTTTTATTTTTTTTTTACTTTTTTATTTCAACATGCAGAAGTCAGTCTGCCTAATCGGCCCAAAACATTACTTTTTTTCTTCTCTTCCCTCTCTTGGCAAGGAATTCCCCATGCCCACTTCTTTTGTTCTGTGCTAACTCTAATGATGCTTTGATTGTGTATTAAACTACAGCAGGATGTAACGGTGCATTTAATATTTTCTCAAGTGAGCGAAAAATGGTGACTGGCAACTGCCAGTGTAAACCACACTGCGATCAGCCTCAATTGTGTGGCCAGTGGATGAGTGCTCTTTGCTATTCAGAAATAATAAAGGGCTCCACAGAGTGGTTTCATTTCTAGTCACATCATAACAGCGTGCTTGGAGTCATTTCCCAACCAACATGTGGATATTGTGGTTTTTACAGATGAATGTTCAATCCAGGGGGAAAACCAGTGAGGTCAGACAGAAAAAAGACACATCTGACCTGCTGCTTTTCCAGAAAAGACTCGAGGACGGGATCCAACTGTTTGAGAAGGAGAGAGAGAGGGAGAGCAGTGTCATGAACAAGGTAAAGCCGTAAAATCCACTCCAAGTAATTTTTAATTACTGTAAGTTATTGAAATGTAAGACAGTTCGAAAGGGTGTATTAATCTCACACAATATCAGTCTAAACTCACTCAGTAGCAGAAGCCATGTCCATGAAGTGAATAACTGTCTGAGTTTAAGTTCTTATAAGATGGGTGTTTTTTGTCAGGTGATGGAGGAGATGCGTAGGGAGAGAGAGGATGACCTGCGGGCTCAGGGTGACAGCCTGGCGATGCAGATGGCTACCATCCACTACCAGAAGGCCGAGAGGAGGACCAAAGTCTTGGAGACGTGCAGAGCGATGCTCGCTCTGCACAGTCTGCTCATTCAGCAGCTCAGAGAGAGAAAGTGTCTGGAGAGACAGGACATGGCCCAGAGTATACAGAGCCACTGCTTGGTAAGTGCTGCATAGCTGCTCATGGGCAGATACTACAGTTCAAACTAATGTTCAGACTAAGTACTGATAAATTATCTGGACAATTAGGTGTTTTTCCTTCCTTCATAAACTTGTGCTATTTGACATGATCTTTAGACTTCGTCCACACGACAACGGCACAATAACGCTTGTCGCAACGTTGCCGGGAGTATTTCCATCTACATGGCAACGCAATAACGAGTGACAACAAGTGACAAGGATCTAGGACATATGCCACGCCGATAGGTGGCGCTGCAAAGAAACACAGAGAGACCCACAAAAAAAAGAACAAAAGTCATGAAGTCCTTGTTTACTACTACTTCTGGTCATGTGATGGTGTGACGGCATCGTTAGCCACCATGCCAGGTACACACTGCAACTCTGAAACAGCATTATCAGATCTTTTCATTCTGGAACCCGTTGTCAGAATATACCGTTGTGGGTCTCTGACAACACGGGAGCCGTCTGTACGCAAGGCGGAATCAGTATTAAAGTTTGTTGGATTCACAGAATTCTGTTGTCATGTGGACGGCATCTCATAGGTTATTATTTTTTCTTGTGCAGTTTTCTACTCTGCAGTCTACAAGTGAGATGTCTGTACAAGTGAGATGTAGGTTCTCAGTCATCCAGTTTGAGGTAAATCAAAAAGAGCAAAAAAAAAAAGTCAATTGGACTTGCTTGAGGTTTGTTGAAGACAAACTGAAGAAGCCTCTTAGATGAGAGAAGAAACATCTTCAACAAACCACAAGCAAGTCCAGTTGACTCTTTTCTTTGCTCTTTTTGATTTACAGGGTTCCTGCAGTTCCTTAAAAAGTCAAAAAATCCGGGTAATTAAGGTCCTAAATTTACTGTAGGTAATAAATTTTCAGATGGTGTGTTTAATGCCAATAGGAAAACACAGGATTCATAGATTTACTGCAATTTTGCATGTTAATTTGTTCATAAAGTTCACTTCTTGGGCTTGAAAGTTGTGAATTAAAGAAAAAGTAGAAGTACCTTCAATTTAAATTGTTGTTTCAAGTATTGTAGGGCTGAAAAAACATTGATCTGCATCAGTCTCAAAAACACTGTATTAGTCAAGCCCTACAATAAATTGACTATTTTCTACCAAAGAAATTGTTATGACACTTTTGGGTCCATTCATCCATTTTCTACCTCTTATCCCCACATAGGGTCGTGGGGGGCTGGAGCCTATCCCAGCTGTCTTAGGGTGAAAGGCAGGGTACACCCTGGACAAGTCTCCAGTTCATCACAGGACACATAGAGACAGACAACCACTCACACTCACATTCACACCAACGGTCAGTTTAAATTAGCCAATTAACCTAATCCCCATACATGTTTTTGGATGGTGGGAGGAAGCTGGAGTACCAGAGAGAACCCACGCAGACACGGGGAGAACATGCAAATTCCACACAGAAAGGCCCCAGGCTGGGAATCGAACCCGGTACCTTCTTGCTGTGAGGCAACAGTGCTAACCACTACAATACCATGGACTTTTTTGGGTGTTAAATTACATTTGTTGAGGTCTTAAAAAGTATTAAATTTGACTTTTAAAATGCAACCTGATTTACAAGTGAGATGTTTGCCAACTTACAGGTATTGTATGGCATGAGGCCTTCTCACTTATTTGTAGTGTATTTTGACTTTTGCCACAGGGTCTAGAGGAAGCTGAACAGCAGCTTCAGAAGGAGAGGACAGAGCTGGACGGTCTGCAAATGTCTCAGTCCAGAGACAAGTCAAGTCCAACACAGAGAGAGGACTGTGGTGAGGAAGAGGATGAAAGTGAGGAGGAGAGACTGTTTCAGCTGCAGCAGGATTGCAGGATGACGTCCATCCTCCAGGAGGCACTCTACAAGAGCGACCACGTCATCGCACTGTTGGCCCAGAGGTAAGCTGTCATGTCAGTGTTACCTCGGGAGTAATGAGGAATTTTGCGGCCATTAAATTTTAGAGTTGGAACTCTCTTGGAACTCTCTGGTTTTTTTCAGGTTGCAGGAAATGATTGGCAACAAGCAAGTCATGGAGGATTTAAGAGAGCAAATGGAGCTCAGGAGACTTTATGCAAACTGTGACCAGGTCTGAATTAATGGATTTTTTTCCACAAACATATTAATAGCATGGAAAAGTACAGGGACACCCTCACCTCTGGGTGCATGCCAGAGGAAGGAAGCAGAGGAAAAACTGTATTTAAAGTGGCTTTGTGCCTTTCTCCTCTCAGGATCTGGAGTTTGCATCTCGGTTGGTGAAGCAGAGTCAGGTGTCTGCCGAGGTTCTCCTGGAGGTCCTGCGTCTCCTCCTCCCCACTCTGCCTGAGAGCGAACTCCTCTCCATCACAGACGCCCTCTGCCCCAAACAGCACCCTGGTTCACCATCTGCAGAGCAGGAGGAGCACTCAGGGTAAGAGGGTTCTCCACATCCAGCGTAGCGTGATAACTACTGGGAGCATAATAACAAATACAGATTTTAATTTGTGATGTATAATTTTCTTGATTTTCTTCTGTGTCAGCGTTAATTTCATTGATGAAAAATTTTCGTGATAATGTTCGTCAACGGCAGTTTTTTGTCTGACGACGAGACAATAACTAAAGGAAAAAAAAAACTATATATGATGTCGACAACAATGACAAAAACAATTGACGCATTCGTTAACGAATAAAAACAAGATAAAATGTTAAAGAGGGACGAATTGGTAAGTGATCCAATAAAAACTAAGCCGGTTTGCACATGTTTGAATTAAAATCCAATCAAAACAACAGAAGATGTCATGTGACATGACGTACTGCGCTACTTGAGGGGACGATGATTAAGCTCAGTTAATCTCTGCTTACAACTTATCTATATATTGGATTTATATAGTACTTATTAGGAACACAGTGTCACTGTGGGGTGGTCTGGGGGTTGGCCAAACGACCCTGGAGAAGCCCTTTGAAACGCTCGGGTAAAGTGTCCGGACCTCCGTGCCGGGGGGGGACATCACCGGTAAGTGTGGCCGCCCGAGGGTGCCCCTGCCTGGCTAAAGCTAACAGGTCGAATGGGGGCTCCTTCTGGAGATCCAGTGGTGGCTCCAGGAGTACTGAGGGGCGGTGCAGACAGCACAGAAGCTCCACCGTGGAGTATTATTATAATATTAAAATATCAATATCAAGTCCCCCACTTTGGTCTTTGGTGGAAAGAAACATCTTTAAAAATAAAAACACATCACAACAGATAAATCTGTGTCTGTATATTGCACATTCAAACCTTAATATATTCCATAATATCAGGTTCATGTTTTCTTCATGAGTATGTGAGTTTGGAATTTCTAGAAAAAACTCTTAAATTACATTTTAACTAAAGCTGTTAGACTTTTGTCCACTAAATCTACAATAGATTTACTGGATAAAAATGTAATGATATTTCGTTGACTAAAACTGGACTAAAACCAAATAAAAATCAGATGACTAAAATAAGACTAAAACACAAGGGGACACAATTATAGTGAAAAGCTTTTTTGTCCCAAGTATGCAGCCAGTGTCTCAGTGATTCGAGCTCTGTGGTTTGAGAAAGTAGATTTCTGAGTGAAGTCACTGATTCAATCAAGAAGCATCTATAAACAGCATTGTCTTAAATTTATACACTGTTTGAACATAATTCAACAAGGATTCTTTTCCTTGAGCTAAAACGTAGAGATAAACGATCATACTCATCATTTAATTTCCTGATACACTGGAACACTCATGCCTGGCCCCCGGTGAGTTTGGATTACTTCACTGATGAATAATGTGTCTGGCCAGCAGACAGGGAAATGAAAATGCTCAGTTTGGAACAATATGCAATGTGTTTTTCTTTTCTTTTTCAACTCTTGTTTCTGCTTTTTGTTTTCAGAAGTAGACCCATTCTTTACAACAGTTTTAAATCATACTAATGGGATTTCAAGTAAATAGTTGGCGCCACCAATGAACAAAGTAAACACAAATTAACTCATTGAGTGCCAGCTTTTTTATAAAACAAAGTTCCTTGTGCCAGCATTTTGGCTCATTCTGAGTCATATTTCAAGACCCACAGAATATTTTCCACTATGACTCTGAAAACACTGAATAGCTCAAATGAAAGAAGAGACTCTCTATTTCATCATGAAAAAAATGTTTGTTTTTACCTTGCTCCATTCTTGTTTTATCAAAGGTAGAGTAGAGAACACTTTCACCAAAATCACCACTTTTTGTCCAGATTCTGTTTGTTTTGCTCTCTTATCTCGATCGTCTCCACTTCCTGTTTCGATCTCTGTGGTGTATACCGTCTCTTTATGCTCTGAATACATTTCCCAGAAGCCTTGATCCAATCTGTCCTGGTTCAACATGTCACTTTCCACTTAAAACGTGTAGGTGATAAGAGAGTAGGTAATGTGAAATATCCTAATGCTGTACTTTTTTTTAATCACAAGTATAATAATTTTACATAAACCAGACAATAAACATCATTCGTGGTCTCATGCAATGTGATTTCTTTTGCCTTTTGGAGGCATTTTGAAACATCAATTCTTTTATTAATCCTTTATTAAATTGACGGGTCAATGAAAAGTTAATGCAGCATATCCACTAGCTAGGCATCCCTAACTGTTTTTCAATCATCGTATCGCAGTTATCGCTTTATGATATACTGATGACCTTTTTGAGCAGGTGTGGTGGGGAGGTGAACAGACTTCTTCCTGTCAAAATGAGAGAAGACGTGGTTCATAAAAATATGCCAAATATGCCACACTGCTCTGTGGACAGAGAGAGGTGAGTGTTTTGCTCTTTGTGTTATAAAGTATTCATGTTGTGCCACGGTCAAGACTAATTTGTAGTTCAGTGATCAGCAACATTATAGACTAATCCTTTTATTGGTGTGGAATATGTCTTTTGTGAGTTACATGGCTGGGTTATGGTGACCGCATGCATGAGCTAAGCACTGTAATACCCCAATCCCTCTAACAACTGCGCCTTTGTCCTCAGACTCCAGGAAAAGAGGCAAAGTTTGATGGAAAAACTGCTCCCCAGGCCCTGTGTCCTGGCTCCAGCCCTGCTGGGTGAAGAGAACGGAAAGGAAGACAGTCGTACTAAAGCAAAACAGCCTATTTATAAATCTACCGTGACTGAAAACACAGTTAGACAGCAGCAGAGTGACTCTGCAAAAGAACCACTGGTGGACACAGTGAATGAAACATTACACAGCACAGCAGAGGAACACATGGAGCCCATCGCTGCTACCAGAGAAAGGCTGTTTGTGTTCAGGGGTCCACCTGAAGCATGTGGCAGAGTGGATGCTCCCAAAAGAAAAAGGAAGAAGAACTTTCTCAACCTGAAGAAAGGCTCCGTGGCTCCAACAAACCTGCCATGAGACTTTTCAGAAGACTTTATCACAAAATACATCATGAACTTACAGTTTTGCTGCGTAGGTACCTTTCAAAATGTGGGTTAAGTGTGTTGCAACAGTGTTTTTAATAATCTGTAAAGTAAGAAGCTCAAAGGTTACACTTTACAAATGTGTTTTTGGCAAGAGAGAAGAGCAAATTCCTTCCTGCAGTGCCTCAAGTGTATTATTATTCATGTTCACAACAATTAGACAAGTTGTTGTGTTTCCTTGTAAACTGAAAATATCCAAATTCTTTCACATACAACAGTTTAAATACATTTTCTAAAATAAACACTTTTATATGTTCCTCCTGATGAACCTGCTGAGGTTTTGTTCAGTGCCGAGCCTTGATAATAACCAGTTCTAGTGACATCCCTGGTAATAACTCGTTAATATCTTGATTTTTAGGAATACTGAAGCCACTAAATTAGGAGATGAAATGTTGGCAGCATGTTTGTGTGTTAGCATCATGTGGAGTAGAGCTCAGCAGTCCCTGCTGTTTGGAGCTTTCATGAACACAACTCAGACCCCAAATGTTTTGCTCAGCCTCGCTGGGCTTCCACGTCATCGTCCATCGTTTTTTTTTTTTCCTCCTCTCCATCCTTAAAACTACTGCAAGTCCTCCTCCTCACTGTTTGAACCCCTGTTGACCGAAAGCAGCGCTCAGCAGCAGTTTCTATCCGACATGAAGCTGGGACTGGCGGCTCTCGTGTGTTTCTTCAGCTCCGTGTTTGTGTCGGACTGCGCTCCTCCGACCTGCTACTCCAGAGCCCTGAGCCTGAGCAAAGAAGTCATGACCCTGCTGGATAAGATACACACCTACCACCGCACGGTAAGCGACCTGACCAGCACATTGACACACAGCAGTACAAATACCACACTGGTGATAACGGTCATGTTTGCTGGATTGCAGAAAACCTGTGCTGAGGTTCTGCCCACGATGTTCCTGGATGTGCATGTAAGTTGAACTGGATGTGGGGACCAGGGGCGCAGAAAGGGGTTCCCAGGAAATAGTATTTATTATTTCTACTACTAACAGCCACCCTTCCCTATATTGAAGAGCATTTCCATCAGTGTGTCTTAACATCCTGTACACTTGTCCTAAGGGTCAAAAATGGTCTTCCCTCCACTAAACCACTAAAATATAGAAGCCTGAAATTGAAATTTCCATCCAAAATCTGCATTCAGTCACTGGGCACCATTTGTTTTTATTACATGACAAAAACTTTTTTTTTTTTGCTAAATTTAAGAAAATATTATTATTATTATTATTACTGCTAAAGGTCTTGACATTATTTTTAGCAAGATATAGTACTTCAAAGAAAATGATCTTGATGGGAAATAACTGATATATTTTATATTACTGTACAATTCAACTACAAAACACAAAAAAGCTCATTTGGGTGTTTTTTCTCTGCTGTTTAAAATAGTGACTCGTTGTTTTTGACCCTAAGACAACACAAGGGTTAAGAGCCATGGGGTTGTTTCAAGAGCTGCAGTTTTCACTCTCCCCTGCACATGAATATAATTAATATAATTCATGCAAACACAATCAAAACAATGCTAATCCCTACTGTGCGGCCTGTGATGGATCACCGTGTTGTTATTTGTTTAATACACTGTAAAAAGCAACATGTATGGTAATAAATTTAGGACAAGTCACAACAAGATGAGTGATTTTAAGATGACACTGTTGGTTTTAAAAGAGCTGTGTCTTCTCTCCAGAACTCATGCGTCACAATCAAGCTCAGAGACTTCCTCTACGTGGTGCTGAACCATCCTGACCAGCAGTGCAGGGCTCGACCCAGAATGGTGCTGCTGAAACGCAAAATCCAGAACTTGTACAAAATCATCACCACGATGTGTTATCGGGTAAGAGCATCTGAAACGCCCGCAGTGTGTTTGACCTTCACATTCTTGTTTTTCAGGCTGGAGTTTCTTGACCTCCTTGTCTTTGTGTCCCGTTGGCAGGACCTGGTGTTTTTCACAGACGACTGCGAGGCTATTGACACCGGACACACCAGGCCTTACTATGCAGAGGACAGGCTTCAGCTCCTGCAAGAGGAGAGATGAGCAACACACATTCCTCCACGGAAACACGTCAGCAGCAATATGTAGAGTGGTAACGCATGTACAGTACACAGCCTGATGCATCATAAACAACACACACAGTGCTGTTTCCTGCTGTAGCCAGTGTGTGAGCTGCAGACTCATGCTACAGTGAACATGTGTGGCTACATTCCAGCAAGGAGTGCAGAACTTTCCACAGGAAATTTGCTGAATGCCAACCATGCCGATGTAAAACCTTGAAATAATAAAGCAATAATAGACGCTTGTGAGCCAGGCTTAATCGCTGTTTACTTACCAGGGCTGATCAAAGGTTCATGTGTCATTAGGAGAAATGCTGCATCGCCATAACCCTCAGTCTGACTAACGTGCCTTAAAGGAGCACTGTACAGTATTTTATAAACATCTGAAGAGCTGAACGCTCATCAAAAATGAGTAAGAGTTTTCTCACTTCAAACTTGTTTTTTTTTTTTTATACCACAGTGAAGCTGAAGCTGAACAAAATTAATGTTTTCTTGGCCGTAGGCAGGATGGATATAAAACAAGAGAGCTCACACTGTCGTAGACAAACACTATTCTTATGTACTTGTATTATGCGTCACACTTTATATTTATAATAAAACTTCACTGTATGTATCATGTTTTATTCTCTGAAGTAATTTCCGTCTTGTACAACAGTTGTCTTACACAGTATGAAATATATACAGTATACATATGCATAGAATATGTATATAAGTGTGTGTGTGTATGTGTGTGTGTGTGCGTATATATATATATATATATATATATACGCACACACACACATAAGTAATATAAGCAATATAAAAAAACACTATAAGTGAATGTGCTGATAAATTTACATGGTGAAATCATGACTTAGCATGACATCCTCTTCTACATATTTTACACAAGGTTCTTTTCACTCAGTGTTTTTCACTCAGTATGTGATAATTACTGAAGCACTTCATTTTTACTGAGGAAATATGAAGTTTTTTTTGGCGTTGAGATCAAAGTACGAAAGCATTTTTCTTCTGCAAAACAAAATAAACTGGTCGTTGTGTTTCGCAAATGTGATTGAAGAGCTCAAAGCGCAGAAATGTGGTTTTTACCACAAACCACACTTCACTCTCACATGGTTCCTTTTCCATAATCTTGATAACAGTGTTGTGACATGTTGGGTTTGGGAACAAGTCTGCCTCTCTGGTTTAATGCCTGGCCTCTACTGCCCTCTGGTGGTCAGACTGTGACCTGTATACAGAAAGGCGGTTGCTCAGTGTGAAATATTCTGTGATTTTGTGGCCATTCATGTTACAAAATTATCCATTCCCCCTCAAAGGTTGAGACATTCTACCTAATATTTGATGCATTTTACTCAGATCCTATATTTAATCCATGTTTTGAATGCATCCAGTTTCTCCATGGCCATGCATGATGTTAAAGGTGCTCTCTATGATATTCAGAGTGTTAATATAGCAGCAAACAAATATTTACTACCTGAACAGAGAATGAAGTTGCTCTCCCTCTGTGTGTGTTGAAAACACTAAGTGTATATAAATAGTTGATGGAGTCACCGTGACATCACTCAGTGGTTTACGGGCAACACCATGAAACCCATGTTTTTTTCACCAGCTTAGATTACCAGGCATTGCTTTGTTGTATTTTATAAATACAGAGTTCCTATTGACCATATTTGGTCATGAGGGGCGGAGCCTCTGATCCTGGTCTGACTGAATCAAAGAATGGAGCATCACAGAGAGACAGCAGTCAATAGTGACAATTTACCTGGACTTTGGAAGAAGCTAACAACAAAAATTAGCTTTCTCAAATTGTAAACTTTAGATAAAGTGCATAATAATCTTAGTAACTACTGTGAATAGTATGTATAGCCACATTTGCTGAGCTGGTATGACTATAACAACTTACATGTAGGCTAAGAGTAGCTGCCTCGTAACTTTTTGTAGCTGTTAGCTTAAATGTTTGTTTATTGCAACTGCGTAAATTTGATTGTGAAAATGTTTGTGACCTAACTTGGTGAATGTCCTTGACAGTGAAATGAAAAATGGGAAGGAAAAAAAAAAGGCTGTGGTTCATTGCTCAATCAATGCTAATTGCTACGCCTTTATAGCCTACTCCTGACGTGACAGAGACCTGTCAATCACACGGTAGCCATGCCCCATAGCATCTCCTGCTTTATGTGTTTAAGTGGCTTTAAACTAATCATTCAGACTGTAAACTAATGTTTACACTGTTTACAGAGGTAATAAACCAGGTGAGAAGTAGGTCATTTTCCTATACAAATAGACTTCTTTTTTAAACCAGTATCTCCCCCTGCTGGCTGTTGGCGAGAATGCCTCACTGGCTAGCTCACAGCCACTGCTCTCATACTGTTTTTACAGCTGATAACGCCATCACAGTGTAAGTGTAGATCCACCCTGCAGCCCCCCCCAAGCTAACACTGTTTGCTCTGTTAGCTGTGTTGCCTTTGTTTTCTCTCTTTAGTACTGTTAGCTACGAGCCGCTCGCTCAGCTGTTGCCATGTTGAGAGCCACGTGGCGTAAATCCAAAAGCTCCCTGTCTTGCATTTTGCAACTTCAATTCCAGTATAGTTCACTAGTTTACTACTTTAGGGGCGGCAGTAGCTCAGTCTGTAGTGACAGTGCCAGTTCGTCACCCTGGGTGCTGCTGAGGTGCCCTTGAGCAAGGCACCGAACCCCCAGCTGCTCGGGGCACCTGGATACAGGACTCTGACTCAGACTCACTCACTCCTCTACTGCATGTGCACGTGTCTTTCATACTGTGTGAGTGAAAACTGCAGTTTCCCAATTGAGAGATTAATAAAATAATAAAGTAAGTCTTAAAAACTAGCCAGGGGCCTCAGTAAAGGGCCCCAGCATACCAGCTTCACCAGTAAATAATCCATGCTGCTCATGGAAGCCACTAGTTTCCACTCGTGTCAACACTTTGCCAAGAAACATGCATGTAAATGAATTGCAGAGACTTGAATTTACTTGTGATAGGTAATCTATCCCAGTGAACATTCAGCCAGCTTTTCTGTTTGTCAAATGAGGCCTGCATTATTGTTGGCAGCGCTCTGCTTGGTTGCCAGCAGGGACTTGTTTGACACCTCTCCCTGTCAGACTATTGAAAAACTGCCAAGCGGCTATATTTAATGAAAGAGATAATCAAATTCACGCTGCCTGTGTTTGTGCCTGTGAATGATTTGTCTTTTGAATTTGCCTCTCCAATACCATACATGGGTTATTGATATGATTGATTGTTTGCGCTATAAGTGTTTAGCCTCTGTAATCCTTCTGATGATGCATCTGGTCCATATAGGAAACCACATTTTCTTCTGTTGTTTGCTGCTTGAACCTAGCGCTGCCGGTGTTTTTTTAATAAGTTCTGCGTCACAGAAATAATTTCAGCTGGGAAATAAGATGCTCAACATGTGTCCTGAGTTTGCATATGGCTTTAATGATGGCAAGGATATTTTGTGTGCCATGTCATGTGTTCAACCTGCAGCCTGCAACATTACATGATGACTTGGGAAGTTTGAACTTTTTTGTTGCCAAAATCAAGTTTTACACTTCTGAACCAACCCTACAAAAATGAAAATGTTCGTCAGCAGCATGTGGCTTGTTAAGAAATCAGCTAAACTGCTGTGCTTATTGATCCTCATTAGAGGCCTGCAGGATCCACATTAAGCTTAAACAAGAACAGAACGTTTAAACCGCACGCTGCCAGGCAATTTAACAATTTAATGTTCTGTGACACTGCACCAAAAATGCTAAACGCTGCACAATAAAAAAAACAAAAAAACAAGCACAGCCTAGCCGAAGGGTGACAGTAATTATGTTCTGCTTGGTTTAAATAAATTACCTTGTAAAGGACAGATCAGAAACCTATGATGTAGTTTTATTTATGGGGGGTTTCAGGCAATTTTCCATCACAATTAGCACTTTTATTGCATCTTAAAAGAATTGTTGCCTCATTAGTCCACATAGGAAAATACCCCTCCCCCCCTTAATTCCTAATAGATTATTATTGTAATTGTGCTGCTTAGTAAATCTGGTTTGTGTTCAAAACTCTCACATATTCAACCAAAGCTTCCTCTAAATGTGCCTCATAAATGCACAACTGTTCCATTATTATTCAAAGAAATGTCACCAGAGGATGGAGGTCAGTAAGTTCACTCAGATCAGTAATATCAATAGTTGTATTTGATCACTGGAGATGGTATCAGTGGTTAATAAAGGCAGCCTGTTGTGAAATAAAAAGGCCAAAGCCTCGAACTGTAAGTAGTCTGATACTCCAGTGCCTCCTAGTGGTCAGAACAGGCCACAACATGAACAGATCCACTCCTCATTGATGAATCAGTTTAAAGTGATGAAGAGGATGTGATGAAGCTGATGAAAAGATCCTGGTAAAAAGGACAGTGATGAAAGCAGTGATCAACCTTGATGGAGCCTATTTATATATTTGCTGATATATTTCTATATTTTGTTTTCTGGTAAATTCCCTGTATAATAACGTGGTGATGATGGCTGTCTGTGATGCTAACTGAACACAAATATGTGCTATTAATGATATTTATATCATATAGCTATGACAAACTGAGGGCTCGAGTCTTATTGTTCTGGCTGCACGATGAAGTTCATCGCAATGTGACTTTTTTTATTTTAGAATAGAATAGAATATCCCCATTCAGGGAAATTCACTTGTCACAGCAGCTTGAACATTTCATAATTAATTTTAAAAAAAATAATAATGAAATAATATAATAATTATTTCTAAGTTGAATGGAGTTAAAAAGGCAACACTGCTGACAGATTTTGTGAAAACGGATGAAAAAAAAATACATGAAGAATTTAAATTATTGAGTTATTCTTATTGAATTTTCTTTAGATGTGAACAGAAGAAGTGAGAGAAATTATCTGATATCATCACAAGTCACAAGCATCTTCCAATTATCAGGACTCAGCGATTTATAGATCTTTCCCTGCATAGTTTTAATTTCTTTTTTGATATGAATATTTTAAAAACAACAATTATGGCTTTGGTTTATTCACCAATAACTGAAAAGATTGAAAAAAAGCTAAAAATTATACTAATTTTTTGCTAAACAATAGAAGATACATAATATTACTATATTGTAAATTCGTGGATAAAATTGAAAATCAAAACAATAAAATATGTAGTGGTGTAGCCTATAGTTTTCAGTTTGTATGATTATTTAGGTCATTTAAAACTTCTGTGTCACTCCGTGAACAGAAGGTGGTGGTGTGGCATCTGGAGAAAATAACTTGGTTGTAAATTTCAAGGATTTTTGACTTGAGACTTATAGTGTAAGGTCATTTGTTTACAAACTATATATATGGTCCCCACATATTAAAACGTGCAGACATTGTATTAGCTTTAAAAATGTGATGGATCAAATTATGCTGTTAGAAGATTGATAGAAATTTCTAATTGCTTCGTTGAATTAACACACGGTTGGAATGATGAATAATGAGCAGATGTAAGCATTAGTGTTAATAAATGTATATTTGGGGACATTAACTAGGAAGCAAACCGCAGTTTGACTGAGAAAAAAAAACCTTTTGTCATTTTCGTAGATATAAATTATCTAATGACATTTATTAATGCCGTTAATATCAAAATAAAATCCCCGCTCGCACTCTGCCTTCTGTCCACCTTGAGGGATAAAGTGAACAAAGGTTAAAGGTCTATTAAACACCCACTCTCTCCTCTGCTAATAATCATTTATCTGAGCAGCTTTCTAACACTCATTTGGATCAAGGGCTTTTAGGCCAGAGTCAAACAGCCTCCTGTGATCTTCTGGATGACATAAACAAGTGAGTTTTGTTTTGTGCTGAGCTCCTGGCAGGACTGAGAGCTGAGGACAAAAGAGTGAAAAGAGTGAAAGAAAGGACGGATCCCCTTTGGCTCTTTGTGTCAAGTTTCTGCTCCTTTCACACTGAGCGTCCATCCGTGTGATTTAAGGCAGTGTCAGGGATTATGTATTAATTCATGGACAGACTGTCACAGGAAAATACAATAATAATTAAAAAAAAAAAAAAAATCAAAATACACAAACATCCACTATGAATTAAAATGGAAACTCTTGTTGGTAGATGTTATAAAATCTAAAATAAGAGTGAGAATGAACGGTTCAGGACAGCAGCTTGTCAAAAAGGAGCAGGAAATCACAGCAGAGAGGAGAAGTGAAGTGTTGCCCGTCCCAGTCCCCCGTTGACATTTTAGGAATGATAAAAGTTCCGCCTTGCCTGGAGCTACAGCCTCTCTGGAGCCGGCCTGCGTCTGCGGCAGATTGCCTTTGCTCATTACAGCAATTATTTTACTCCAATTTAACCCCTGAGAGAAAGACTTTAAAAAGCGCACCGGATTGGCCTGTAATTGTCTCCCTTTCTGATCCCTGTTTTGTCAGAAAATGACTCAAAAGAAGGAGGAATATTGTCTTTATGTTTGTGCACGTGGGTTCAAACAGCCTCATTTTACACCCTAAACTCTCCATAATGACACTCTGCTGCATTGTTTACAAGCTATTTAGCCCAGAGAGGTAATCTCCAATATTTATCGGTGTGTTTTGTAGCACAACTGGTTGTCGTCTCCCACCACCTCCACCTCCACCCTCCCACATCTCCACCCCCTAAATTCTTCTGGCGCCAACAAAATCTAGGTTAGTTGTCTCAAAGCAATAAGCAACAGCTGTAGAAATACATCCCTCCAAATAATATGTGACGAGTTTAAAAGCACTGCAAAATATGTAGAGTGAGAGGTTTGATTGGAAGAAAAGTGGACACTATGTTGTCAACATTGTTATAAAGCTGTTAGACTGCTCCATGACATCCCCAAAAATTATCATATTTTCATAGTGCTTAACCATGTCATACAATCTTTTTTTGGTCTTGATTTTGCTTCAATATACTCACAACAGGCCAAACTTAATCTTAAAAAAAACATATAAAAAATGTAAAATACTAGTAAATGCATAAGTATTATCTGGATTGATGTTATTAAAAAATAGGAATTATTTTAGTATTTTTTCAAGCTCTACTGCTTTGAAAGGGCACCATGACAGTCAAAACGAACAACTGCGTAATGAAAAAGAATAAACAATTTATTGTTAAGTTATGCCACAAATATATTCATAATATAAATGAGGGTATTCTTCAAATATACATTATTTTACAGTACACATATCCCTTCCGAAGGGAATCATTCCAACAGCAGACAGTGCTGTTATAAAATAAAATAATAAAAAAAATGCTGTGGTTCTCCAAATTCACAAAGAGCATTCATGTCACTGGATTCTGTAACTCACGGTAGTTACGCGTTGATATGGTTGCAAAACTTTTTTTTGCAATGTGACAGCAGCCAACTGATGCGATGAAAGCCCGACATGAGATTGTTGGTGCAAAATGTGAAGCTGCGTAAAAGTCTGAAGATGGTTTAACAGTCTGTTACCTGTCTGGACACATGGCTGTCCATTCTGACGGCCTAGGCCGACACATACTACATTATTTTCCACCACTGCACCGCAGAAATGCCCATCTTTGAGGCATTTCCTGTGTGAAATAAGATTTCTATCAAGGCTCTTTTGATTGGCACCAAATGGTGATTAAATCCGCTGACAAAAGCAGATTTAAATGACTGATAAAGTTGGATTGTTTTGCAGGACTGTGTGAACTTACTGACGGGGTCAAGAGAAGTGGATAAACTTGTTGGCCCTCAGGAAGAGGATCTGTTTGGGGGTCTTGGCCCCACTGAGCTCACCGCCAGCATGCCGTTTTATTTAGTATTTAGTGTCACCTCACCTGTCTGGTGGGCCCCCCTCTCTCGCTCAGAAAGTAGTCTAAACCCCCTTGTGTCCCACTGCACGCGCCCCTCGTCCTCCGTCCATGTCAAGTGAGGTGGTACATGCTGTATCCGACGTGAGCGGCGTACAGTCCCACTGGGGAAACCGGCAGCGAGTGCCTCTGGAACGGGTGCGACCCGTAGGACGCGGGGACGTGCGCACCGAGAGGAAAGGAAATTCCGAAAGCTGGAGGCAGCATCGGCTTAGCTGCCATTTTCAGTTTTTCAAGCTCGGCCTCCTGCAGCCGCTTAGCTTTGGCTCTCCTGTTCTGAAACCAGATTTTGACCTGGGTCTCCGTCAGGTTCAGGGAGCTGGAGAACTCTGCGCGCTCAGCGATGGAGAGGTACTGCTTCTGGCGGAACTTCCTCTCCAGGGCCAGCAGCTGGGACGTAGTGAACGGGGTCCGGGGCTTTCTGTTCGTCTTGTGTTTTCTTAGAGGACAGGCAGGAGGACTCAACCTTCCTGTGTTTCAAATAAAAAGAAGAAACGTTTAAAATCCCTGATGCGCAACAGCAAATCCACACAAGACAAACACACTGAGTTATGTAAGAACACGTCGACTAATTATAAGAATAATTAGAAAGGTCAACATTACATGTATTTAATGAAGCTATGATTCATTTCTGCCATCTTTTCAACGCACTGACACCAGACTTACGTGGAGGAGTTGGAGAAAAACGAGGACTCTGAAGCCATGCAGTCCTCTCGTTACTGTCCGGGCTCTCTGGTTTAACCAACACGTCTTCTGGCATGTTCATGATGTCGCCCACTGAAAACGAGGAGCTCATGGGTAAAGCAGGAGCTGAAGTATCCAGACTGCCGAAGGAGCCCATCCTGATGCTTTTTCCCAGCACATGGGACGTCCCGGGGACGGACGGGGCGTCTGGGGATGCCACCTCTCTGCTGGGTTTCCTGTCAGCCATCAGCGCCTCGACGCTGAAAGGCAAAATAGCAACTTTGGGCTTCGCTGTCTCCTCCGCGGGGCTCAGACTGGTCTGCATGTCGCCTCTGCCGACGAGGACCGAGCGGGGAGGGAGCTCTTCGGTTTTCAAAGTAGCGGTCAGAGCTGACATGGCGATCGATGGGGCCATACAGGTCCGACTGGCACGGCTGAGGAGACTAGTCGGCTACAGTTTCGTGGGCACAGTGGAATGAGTTGCACAAAGTTACTGCGGTGCGCCCTAAGGTGAAGGTATCCTCATGTTTATGTGACCAAATTGGAGTGCAGGGCTATAATAAGGCAGGCGTGGAGATAGAGGCAGCCAATCAGAGGGGAGATGGGCTGGTCCAGAGCGCACAAAAAATCTGTAGCGAAGTTAACTATAGTTACTTTTTTAAACAAGCAACTTCAGATTGATGTAAACAAAACAAACTCTTAATGAGCCTAAATCCCACAGAGTGATGGTAGTCTATCCTGTAATTATCCATCCATTAAGCTCTTGTTGTTTTATAACAGCAGATAGAGACATGCGCATTACTTCTATTATTACGCACCATGTTTATTAATTGTTTTTCTGGCCCCAAACATTTGACATGCTTTATTCACATCCACCCATATGATGACTGGTTTGTGTCCGTGCTAAAAACTGCTGAAGTGATTATTGAATGTGGCCCAACAGTCCACTGCTGCCTCTTTATGTGATGAAGGTCTCGCAGCGCGCTGTTTATTGATGGCTGC
Organism: Synanceia verrucosa; assembly: GCA_029721515.1. Lineage (NCBI taxonomy): Eukaryota > Metazoa > Chordata > Actinopteri > Perciformes > Synanceiidae > Synanceia > Synanceia verrucosa. Next base: position 4,084,411 of record CM056552.1, on the reverse strand, counting down.
GGGGCTCTAATCAGATTGAAACACACAGGCCTTCGTAGTCATTTAGGGGTAATTATCGGGCTTGGGGGAGGGATCACTAGGCTTTTTCCCCTTTGACTACATCCATTAAAGTCAAAAATTATGTGGAGTCGGGGGCAAAGGGGAGGAGGCAGCGTGGAGCCAAGGAGAGCTTTAACCCGGGACTGTCATTGATTTACCTGGCTTTACCTTCTCATTATCTGCAGCCCCTGAAAAGAAAGACTCCTATTATTATTTATTATTATCACCCCAGAAAATAACCCACTGGATCCACGTGATATTTAGGATGGAGAGGTGCGTCATAAAGTTTGATTTCATATAAAAAAAATACCGTTGCAGCTTTAAATCTTAGATTCACAAATGTTGGAGTGAAGACATGAAAACAGATCACCATTATTTTCTGCAGTTCTCAGGAAAGCGTCCGCGTCGCTAATTGCCAAGCATAAACAATCTGTCACGATTTGTCAGTGTCCCTAATGGGCAGACAACTTATGTTGTTTTTAGGCGCCAGCAGCGCGCGGATCAAAGCGCGCGGCTTTAGGGAGACTATTGAAGAAGTTGAACCCGCACAGAGAGCGCAGCACCGCCTCCTCCTCTACCCGCCCTAGCCCAGGGACACTGAGCCATTCAGCCTGAAAAATTAGCTTTTTTTCTCAGCCGATCGCACGCCATTTCCATCTATTCAAATGAGTCGGAGTAATAGTTGGAAGAAAAGGTCAGCGCCCACTGCTCCTGCTCACAGAGAGTTTACTGAAAAGGATTGCTCTTGTTTCCCAAGATGCGCACTGGACCTCAGTCTGAGGAGCTGTTTAATACAGAGGGGACCTCAAACCAATCACCCTCATGATCGATCAGCCTGTGGAGGATTAAAATAAGCCTCTCCAGGACCACAGGGACCTCAGCCAAGGCCTCATAACATGTGAACTTATTGTCGTGTTGTAGGCCTGCAGCCATGGCTGAAATAACCGCCTTCCTTCTCTTTAACACTGCAATTAACATTCAATGTGACACAGTGAATTTACCAAGTGCCTGTTTTGCATGAGCGATAAAGATAACAAGATATGGTAAATAATTTGCTATTTGGAGGCCACGTTGTGAAGTGGAATCAAATAAGGACACTTTGGATTTAGATTGAATTAATATTATTAGAATAATAAATCAAGTTATGTGTTTAAAATCTCAACAGGTGTTTTTTTTTTAGTTTTGTTTCTAAAAACTGAACAGGAATCTTAACTTCTTCGTGCTGTGTGCAGCAGGTACTGCAGGGCCTCCGCGGCGCGTTTGGAAACACTTAAAGCCTCCAACCTGAACCAGTGGCTCCGCTCCGAGCAGCTTTGAAGTCACCGGAGTCTCCGGGCTCTCGTGTCCGGCTCAAGGCCCCCTCTTCTCGGGGCTCAGACACTTAACCCGTCCACCTCCCCTCCTCTCCTCTCCAACACCAACTCATTAAACGAGTGCGCGTAAACACAAACAGGCACACGTGAGACGCATTAGTGCGCGTGATGATCACAAACTCATAAATCACATGTTTAATTCCGAGTGGTTTGTTGCATTTCTCACCACTGTTTTCTAACTGGGTGTCTCCTAATTATCTTGAAGTGTTAATTTATGACATTATGAACATAACCTAATACCTGTTATCTCATCCTCATCAATAGCTGCTGGTTTCATTATAATTAGTATTTAATTATTGAGTAGGCTCCAGTTTATTTGTCTGGTGAGCAGAGGGACTGTGCAGCTGCAAAACAATGTCGGTGGCAATTAGCATCTAGAGCAGCGTCCCTTTTTTTAAGAAGACCGATGTGCCATGAAGAAGACTATTACCATACCGTTTTATTTAAATCCCGAGGCAACAAATGAGGGCCGAGCTGAGGCACAAAACAAATGTAAGGCTCATCGGGCCTTTATTTCACTTTATAAACTGCTTTGACTCCCAGTCAGGAGGCAGGGACTGCACACAAAGGCCCTTTGTTTCCTCCTCTCAAAGTTGTCTTAACCCTTTTCATGCAGGGTCTGTCAGTTTGTAAAGACATGAAAAGAAGTGCGGATGTCAGAAGGCATTTTTTTAAGAAAAAAAAATTGGTGAAATGACTTTCATCTGAGGACAATGACACTGGTGTGAGTATAAATCCTGAATGATTGTCACATTTTGGATTTATGGGGAAATTATCACGTGTTGGAAATTTGTCTGATTGGATTATTGTTATCATTATTATTATTATTGTTGTTGTTATTATTATTATTATTACCATTATTATTATTATTATTGTTATTAAATGTGTGGTGTCAGATAAGGCTGGACTAATCAGAGTCATTTAAGTTCATTTGAACTTTATAACGCACCTCGCAGAGATGAGAGAAAGCAGCCGGCATGCAGTCCAGCTCAAGGTCTCCATAATTATACTTAATGTATCTTATTTCAAAGCAATTAGCTCAATCAGGCGGATCGGAGCACTTTGCTGCCAGCAAGCAACAATTCCTCACGGCCATTTAAGCTCCAACATGCCGTTCACAGTGATAGGGCTTCAGTCCATTTGGCAGGTGGATGTGTCCAAAGTCCAAAAGTCACAGAGACACTTTGTGTTTAAAAGAAACCGATGGTTTTAATACGTGCAGCATTTTTATTATATACAGGCCTGATTAAAGGTCAGGTCAGAGCAAATTTAAAACATTATATATCAACTGTGCATTGCAAATTCTCATCTGATATTATTATTAAACACTTATATGACCCCCTGTAAAATAAACGCATCAACTATGAAATATTCCTAAAACACTGGCAGATAAATGAACAGTAATAATTCTTGAAGCATAACACAACGCTCTAAAATTTAAAAGAAAAAAACATAATTAAATATGAAAAAAAATATTTATTACCATGTAATTTAAATATTGTCATATCCGGTTATTAGAATAAACAAGAATAAAAAGAGGCAACGCACTACACACATGTATGTATATATTTAATAAGACCAGACAGCACTGAGTTTTATCAGCGGTGTTGAAGCCATAAAGCAGATTACTGCACAGTCCTCCAGAAAAACAGCAGCTCCGACAACGAATAGTCTCCAAATGTGAAGGACGATGATAAATTCATCCGAAGCTGCGCCGATTAACCGATTTCCAGCGGCTTTTAGAGAGAGAAGAAGGAGCAGGAATAAAGTGTCCAGCTCCACTTCTTGACGCTGTTAGTCTGATCCACCTCCTGATCAACTTTACTCCTCATTCATCTCCTTCACCTGACAGCCAGGATCTATGGGACAAACTGTGATGAGAAAAACAACCTTCTGCGCTTTATTTGAGATTTATTTGCTTCAAAATCACTCGGAAATGATGCGTAATGATTTAAGATTGTCTGAAAATATCCATATCAGGGCTCAGTGTTGCCTCTGCAGGCTGTGAACTGTCTTATTTTCTCTTTATTGTTTTATTTTCAGGCTCACTCCTATCAACACACCTGTGACCGCATCATCTGTTTGTTTGACTATCAGGTGATTAAATAATTAGCCAATTAAATAATTATGTCAGTATGGTGCATTAATAAAAAGCTAATATATCTTAACTGTTCTAAAGTCAGTGGCTAAACTAATATTTTCAAATCTACATTTACATTAAAAAAAACACATATGTTTATTAAGTTAACAGTTATTAAACTTTCTAAAATAACTGCATTTAATCTGAGTGGTTAAAAGACCAGATGCATTGCTATTAAATGACTTGAATTTGTTTTTGTTTTATAATAACAATTACAACCACAATTAAAATATAAAACTTATGAAATAATAATCAATTATGTATTTTTATTTAAATATATGAGCATGTTTTTAGAAAATGTAAAACAATATTAATTATATTATTGGTGTCGTTGAAAACATTAGTCTATAATAAATCCCTGTGATATTTATTTTTTCTCCAGCTGCAGGCAGATTGGATCACTGTGCCTCACATCCTGACCTCTGCATGACTTTAAAAATCAAAATCATTTCATCATGAGAGGCGCTATCAGTGTCTCTGCCTGCCGTCCACTCCTCTGGAAAACTTAGATAAAACTGCGCCTTTTAAATTTACAACATTCAATCAAAGGCATCTCCATTACCAGAGGTATTGGTGTGAAATTGAATTATCGCCCCTTTATTTCTTTCACGCCATTAAACAGGAAGCATTTGCAAATCACTGGCCCGGCTAATATGATATAGGCCATCTAAAGGGACTGATTAACTGATGACAAATCATGGATTTATTCTGATAAGTCCATCATTTTGGGGCTTTGTGCGCGTGCTGATTAGAAACAAAATGAAATGCTTAATAAGCGAATAATAAGCAATAGTTTTAGCAACACATCATTTCTATAATCGGCCTCAAAAAGATGCTTAATGATGAAATAAATGACGTGGGGCGTCCAAACGCTGTCAGCCTTATTTCCTGACGCTCAAAACAAATTGCAGGAATAAAGAAAACATGTTCAGTTTTATTTTAGAGCAGAAATGCTGCAGCGACCACTTCTGCTGCTGCTACATAGCAGCTTATTATATTAACACAGACGTCGTCATAGTAATTATTATACTTACACTAATAATTATAATTATATACCATCATTATTAATTGCATTGTTGTGTAAACTATACTTAACTCTTGCTGTTAAATTATATAGCCATCATATGTTTTATTATCCTGATTTTATTAATTTTTTTTTTTTAGCATAAAATCCATAAATGTTAGAGTTGTAATTTGCAGTGGAAAAGAAAAACGAAAACAGATCCCTTTTTCTGTTTGACAGCACCAAACTCAATATCACACAGTAATTAACTGCATGTCAAATATACATTTCCTCTGAGGATACCTCCAGTGTTTTCCATCACTGATGGGAAAACTATAATCATTTTCATCAAGATAGGCACGAATACATATATTGAGGTAATTGTGTTGGAAATTAACTCTGCGGGAACAGACATCAGATAAAAAATAGCTTTTGAAAAGCAATCATAAGGATTTATACAGTGGTGTGTCTTTCTTGCCCTTCCAGTGACACCGTGTACATAAACCAGCGTTCACAAAAACCTTAAGCCCATCATTTGGGGCTGTTCCCTCCCCGCTTTAGATCTGGCCAAAGAAAAGCAAAGCAAAACAACAAAAGGGGCAGAATCAGGGGGTTTTGTCTGGGAAGTTGTGGACGGCGAGCCGCTGAGTTCCCCGTCCTTCAGATCACAGCGAGGCAGACTTGGCTCCATCCTAATCTCACAAGTCTCAACAGTCTGCAACTCAAGTTTATCCAGAGGGGGTTGAACCTAGCCTCCCCATCGCCGTCCCATCTAACCCGCCCCTGTCCTCCGCCTGCCTCCACCCAGAGGATCACTCTGGCAGTGACCCTTCGCTGACTCCAGCTTCCTAATCCTTTAAATGTGGGCAAAGCCTGAAATGATGAGGAGTTGGGTGTTTTTATACAGGTGATGTCTTTTTGCGTCTCCATGTTTCCCTGTCAGCCTAAAGACAAGAGGACATCCTTTGGGTGTAATGGGCTGAGTGGTGAGCTGTAGGACACCCCCCTCTTTGTTTGTTTGTGGGCTAATCTGTAATTAAGAGGGTCAAAGGTCATAAATCAGACATTTATTGACCTGCTGTCAGTCAGTGAATTGGTTACATAGAATGATATGGAGGAATCTGATCACACTAACTCACCAACACTTTTATCAAGTCATACTTTGTTTAGCCTGTGAGTATAGTCTGGTCAAGCTGCCTTGTAAACCCAGTTCTCAGAGGGCGGGCTTAACCTGCATCTATCAAATGCGTCTGTGTGCTACTCGGCGAAGCTTCAACCAATCAGACCACTCTTTCCTCTGACGTATGCGTAGCGACAAAAGTTTGCCGCTGCTCCATTTGTCATGTTGACAGGGAGGTAGGCAGGTTTCCCGTATATGACGCATAACTAGTGCGTCATCGCCTTAAACACGCCTCAACTGAGCTGTTGGAAATGCTACATTTTCATTGGCCCCCCATTCCTGGGGAGATTTGAAACTAAAGAGAACGGCAACTTGGCCAGACTGACTTGGTCGCGAAATTTTGTGCAGCATCACAGGTAGTATGGGCGGGCCCAAGCTAAGGGGCTTTGGCTTTGACACACGTTGAATAAACCTGCCCAGGAAATGGCCGAACGACTGAGCTTGGCAAGTGTAAAAACACAACAAAGTGCTGCCAAACTGCCATTGCATGAAGTCTTTGAGTGCCACTGACGTATTGCGACGTCATTTAAAATCCGACACTTGAGTGCCATAGACGTATAAATGCGTCAAAGTGTTTTTTCAACAGCAGGTCGCTGATTGTAGTCTCCTGCAGCCTGTGAGTAATTTTGGTCATTCTGAGATTTGTAGGTGGAGCATAAAGAGACAAAATACGCCACAGAGATCAAAGCAGTGGAGACAATCGAGATTAGAGAGCAAAACGAACGGATTTGGGAGAAAAACTACCTACCTCTGAAACTACCTCTGATAAAACAAGAATGGAACAAGGTAAAAACAAACATTTTTTTTCATGATGAAAGAGTCTCTTCTTTCATTTGAGCTATTCAGTGTTTTCAGAGACATAGTACAAAATTTTCTGTGGGTCTTGAAATATGACTCAAAATGGCCAAAAACACTAACACAAGGCACTTTATGTTTTATAAAACGGCTGGCACTCAATGAGTTCAAAACAGCCGTTTGAGATTTTAAAGGTCATCGTCACTAGGTCACCACATGTGTCATTGCCTGTTTAATGACGTCACAGCATGTGACTTCATAAGAATTTCAGGGTGATGCTCCTGCAGTCGCAGCTCCTCAAACAGTGAGCTCACCCTCCTCCTCCTTCCACAACCCCACCCTCTCCTATGGGAGACATATTTAATTTAATTAAGGCCTGTCAACGCTATTGATTTTGGCACTTTCAATTATGGCCCAGCCGTTTATGGGCTCCATGGGCTGTGGATCTACTGAGCTGTGATGAGGAGGAAGGGGGGGCCCTATCAGTGCGGGACCACATGGACGAGGAGCCTCTCTGTCTTCCTTATGGCCCGCCGCTGTCTACAGGAGACACTGAGGTATGGCTGCTGCCTCCGTCCCACTCCCCTCCTGCTACCCATAATTAATCCCTCATTAGACAGGTCTTTATTGTTTAATTTGTGCCGTTCGTAATCAAATTGGGCAGATTAATTGCTACAGAATTTAGAAACGAGGGTGAAAAATAACCACTTTTAATTGCCTTCTGGTTTTATGACACCCGGGGCTCTTTAGCGAGCCGTCAGCGGACACGCTGAAATATCTCACTCTCAAGAATTTTCCCAGTTTTTGAGTGATGAACAGTTATTGGGGTGCTCTTTTTTTTAGCAGAGACTCATTAAAATGTTTTTCAAAGATATATTTTCCCTTGCAGTCCTAATTGCAAAAGCCAACCTTACAAATTCTTGTGTTTATTTATGGTCATGGCCTTTTGCTGGTGTTGTTTGTGAGGCTGGCTGGTCAGTGTTGTGTGAAAGCGAGAGGTTAAGTAAAGTGTTTCAAGGTGGAAATATTTATTAATAGAGCTATATGAGGTGCAGAGTCATTACTGTATTAGTGCCTCTCATATTATAGTTTCTTTAGTTTGGACGAATAGCGTTAGGTGCGACAATAAAACAGTAACAAGCTATTTGCTTGACACATTTTTACAGCGTATATTTAAGTGGCGACTGCAACAGCAGTAGCTGCTGACACTTAATAAAAGAAATACTTCTGTACGCTTTGCACAGGCACCTTGTAAATGCAGTTCTGAGCCAGGTTTAAGTGAAAACAGTGATGAATATTGCAGTGAATGGGTTCAGGTTCACAGAGGTGACTGAAGAGTAGACCTTTGATCTACGAGCTGCTGGACTATTTGCAAAGTGAAATGCATGTATGATGCAAAGGTGCACTGATAGGACTTCTGGCTTTAAACAAAGTTTGATCATTAATTGGGAAAATATTCATAATGTATATCACAAACAGGGCAACAAAGTAAGGGGTAGGAAACAAGTAACTTCACCTGAACTCCAATATTAACTCTTTCAGTGCCATCAACGTATTTTGACGTCAAAGTAGTTTTTCAGCAGCGGGTCGCCAATCGCGGTCTCCCACAGCCTGTGAGTAATTTTGGGGCTTCTGGGAGATGTAGTCAAAGCATAAAGAGACGGTATACACCACAAAGATCAAAGCAGGAAGTGCAGACGATCGAGATTAAAGAGCAAAACAAACAGAATCTGGACAAAAAGTGATGATTTTGGTGAAAGTGTCCTCTACTCTACCTCTGATAAAACAAGAATGGAACAAGGTAAAAACAAACATTTTTTTCATGATGAAATAGAGAGTCTCTTCTTTCATTTGAGCTATTCAGTGTTTTCAGAGACATAGTACAAAATATTGTGTGGGTCTAGAAATATGACTCAAAATGGGCAAAAACACTGGAACAAGGTACTTTCTGTTTCATAAAACAGCTGGCACTCAATGAGTTGATTTGATTGCATAAAGACATTAAAACATGACTGCTAAGTGTCATTTATTTGCAAAGCAGAAATCTGTTTACTTGAGAAAACATGAGTAAACTCTGTCAACCCTTTTTAAAAGCTGTTTTCTGTGTGGGTGGGTTTGCTCGGGTGGGTGTGTGTGGACGCAACGTGTCATGTTTCAATGACATCATTTAATGAGAGCATTGATGTCAAAAGTAGGGTAATTGCGTCGGCTGTCGTGTCACCATACACCTTAGCAATTATTGCGTCACTCAACGATTATGGTTCATTATCTCTGCGAGAGGCTGGCAGTCCAAACAATGGAGTCGCACAAACCTATATACTAATTGCTAGCAGACACAACTAGACGTGTGGAGCCAGCTGAAGTGGTGCGTATTTAGCTTCTGTTGAGTGCGAGTTAACACAAATATGATTATTACATTTCACTTGATGGACAGATAAGCATAGTGAGAAGTACAAGTATGCTATTTAGTGATGGATCTGGTGGTTAACTACAGTGTGAGAGGACAGATCTGGTGGTTAACTATAGTGTGAGAAAACAGGATTGGATGTCTTAGTGGAAAACACTGAGAGCCACTAAAATTAAGGGGAATTCAGAAAAGGCCATCAACCCTTTTTAAGATGAACATTTGAGGTTTAACTTGAATTATTACTCTCATTGCCAGCCAATTTATAAAAGAGAAAGTACCTTGTTCCAGCATTTTTGGCCATTTTGAGTCATATTTCAAGACCCACAGAATATTTTGTACTGTAACTCTGAAAATACTAAATAGCTCAAATGAAAGAAGAGACTCTCTATTTCATCATGAAAAAAATGTTTGTTTTTACCTTGTTCCATTCTTGTTTTATCAGAGGTAGAGTAGAGGACACTTTCACCAAAATCACCACTTTTTGTCCAGATTCTGTTTGTTTTGCTCTCTAATCTCGATCGTCTCCACTTCCTGTTTTGATCTCTGTGGTGTATACTGTCTCTTTATGCTTTGACTACATCTCCCAGAAGCCCCAGTATTACTCACAGGCTGTGTGAGAGTGCCCTCTTGTGCCTTCTGCCGAAAAACCACTTTGACGTATACATAAGTCGATGGCACTCAAAGAGTTAAGATGAAAATTTGAGGAAAAGTTGGCTTTAACTTGAATTATTAAATGCAGATGGGACAAAATGAGTGATGTGTTCATGTTGGAATCTCTGATTTATCAAACTTCTTTTAGCTCCACATCGCAGACCAAAGGTTTCCCGTGGATGAGCTGGTACTGTCCACCACTGTGTGCCCTTACAAACCCCTTTGCCCTCTCTGCTCCACTTGAGACCTTATAAGGCATTGCTCCGGCTTGCATGCTTCATATTATCTTCACATCCCCCTTATTCAATATCTCCGATGGTTATCTTTGTTGAAGTTGAGGGCCATGACCAGGAGCCTCGGCCCTTTTATGCACAACTGGATCTGGGTTTATGTTTTCTGTGTCATAGTGTGGTGGTTGTGTAACTGGTTTTGTTTCCAACATATGGTCGTTCAATTTTGCTGCAAACCAGCACAAACTCTTAGGTGATTGTTTGAAGACATGCAGATGTAGTTACTATTTATTGCATTTCGGTTCAGATGTTTTGCAGGATGGCACGCTTTCACACAGGGTTAGCATTGAGCCGACCAGGTGATGACCATCAAAGACAGACCTTTTAAATAACTTTTATTTAATCTAACGTAATGCTATTTTCTACAGAGAAGCTGAAAGTAGTTTAGTGAGTGAGTCATTACGAAAAGTCTTGACTTTGCACCTCTTCTACGTCATAATCCTTTAAACCTCAGTCTTAGTTGGTCTGGTAAAACCTGAGTGTTTACTGGTGTTGCTTTAATACAACAGATGTCAGGGTGGCTGGACCCAAATGCAACACTGGTATGAAAAAAGGTGAGTATTTTATTACAGGATCTTTTGAGCAGAAACAGAGCTGGATGAGCTGGAGCGATTGGCAGGGTTTTTTTTGATGGAGAGCAGCGGTTAGCTGAGGCAAGCAGACAAATAAATATGAAAGAAACTGGCAGGATCAGTGGTAGGAGGTGCAAACCCTGCATGGCAACAACTTGTGAAGTGAAGAGGAGCTTGATTTATCGTAAGCAGGTGTGTGATTACAAGAGAATGGCAGTGGTGTTAAATGTAAATTATATCCAGACCAAAGAGACAGACCAAACTGAAGAAAACAAGCAGTCACTCATACTAAAAGGTAGAAAACTAGAGATGTCCCAGTCTGATATTGATATCAGCTGTCAGTCCAATATAAGCGAAAAAAAAACCAAAAAAAAACCGAATATCAGATTATATGTGATTGAGATTTTCAGGGTCCAATTCTATTGAATTGTAGTATAAGCTTATGTTTAAGAATATTGCACTTTAACATATATTTTTTGTTTTTATTGGATTCCTTGAGGATATTTCAGTGTCTTCTAATTTATTCTTTGTTTATTTAATCAATTGTGTTCTTGTGTTTAAGGTTAAAATTGATGAAACCCATTGGTTAAAAAGAAATCAGGGTCAGTTTTTCTCAGACCTGTTGCTGATTGCTGTTCTCTGCTTGAGTAATCTCACTTGATCAATTTTTTTCTAACATTCAAATACAACAAAATAAGTAATAAAAGTATGTATGATTAGTGCTGATGTTGTATCGGATTGATATCGGTATCGGCCAGTACTCAAGGCTGCAATATACAGTATATCATATCAGAAGTGAAAAAGTTGTATTGGGACACCTCTATAGAAAACAATGAAATCATACTCAAAAGCCATTGAGTGCCATTGTCAGAGCATAAAGAGACAGTATACACCACAGAGATCAAAACAGGAAGTGGAGACGATCGAGATTAGAGAGCAAAACAAACAGAATCTGGACAAAAAGTGGTGATTTTGGTGAAAGTGTCCTCTACTCTACCTCTGATAAAACAAGAATGGAACAAAGTAAAAACAAACATTTTTTTATAGAGAGTCTGTTCTTTCATTTGAGCTATTCAGTGTTTTCAGAGTCATAGTACAAAATATTCTGTGGGTCTTGAAATATGACTCAAAATGGGCAAAAACACTGGAACAAGACACTTTTTGTTTTATAAAACAGCTGACATTCAATGAGTTAATAAGGTTAAAACTGCAAACAATAATACTGAATCATATTTTGTTTCTTGTGAATCTCTCATGCGTAGTTTGGTCATTTGATACAAGCACAAAAATAGCAAACGCCGCCCCTATCAATGACACAAAAACAGAGGTATTTACTGAATACAAAAGGGTGGCTATTGTACAGTCTTTGAGGATTATAACTTTAATGTTCCCACACACTGAGACTCATTATGAGCTGGGGTTGCATAGCTAATTATAGTTGCGTCGGGCTGTGATGGCGAGGCGTGCTCCTCGCTGTGTGGTGGAGCCACAGAGGCTGCACAAACATCTCCTCAGAGGCCCCGCTCCTTGTTTAATGAAACATCGCAGGGGCCCGGCAAATGCACACAGAGAGGCACGGCACAATCTGATGGACAGTGTCACCGGGGCCACGACAATTATGTTTTCAGCAAAAGCCCACCGACCCCTCTCCCTCCTTCATCCATACCCTCCCACCCTACACCTCCTCCTCCTCCTCCAGGTCCAGACATAGAATAACAGGACAGAGATATGATTACTAATCTGCCCCCCAAAAGCCAAACACTAAAAATGTTGGGATTTGTTTGTTCAGTCATCAAGAAGTGTTTCAAACTGAAGTGTGGGTCTAGAGGGATGATGGCGTAATGAGAGTTTGCAGCCTCACATGTTTGTTTTTGCTCTGATTGGGTTGCGTGAAGCTTGATGTGTCTCTGAGTGCTCGCTGGTCTCATTATGGGAGTAGCGATCTGCTTTTGATGGCAGCAATTTGTTGGCTCTACCAGGATTGGTGTCATGGATTGTAAAATTTAAAACAGTAATCATGTTTTCTGACCTGCTGTATGTCGCGCCTGTCTCTGCTCACTCACAGATGATAACTTCCTCCTCTCGCCACCTCTGATTGTCTCCATTGAGGTGCCTCTGCTGCTCCTTCCACCTGGATGACCATGTGATCAATTGCTCTTCTTATGGATTCATTCAATTCACTGGCAAAGGTATTACATCAGCCTGACAAGGGAGGATGGGAACATCGTTCGTCAACTTCTGCAGCTGTATAGAAGTAAGACATCACATGTGTAACTGAACAGAGAGCAAGAGGCAGGGGAATAGAAGAGAAAGTAGGTACACGTGGGAGCTTCGGAGGTGATTTGGCTTCTGGATTCAATGTTAATGTGATCAGAAGAATAGCTACCAGAACAGATCCATCTCTCTGTCAGTTTATCTGAATCCATTAGCCCTGCCTCTATACTTGCAGTTGCACAAAAGGAAATCACAAAGCTTAATTCAGTATTTCATTAATTTGTTTTTACGTACAATCATCCACGCAAACTATACACATCATCACAACAATATGAAAAAAGCTTATGCCTTTATCCTCCTGTGTAATGCCGCTCAAAGCTGGAGGCAGTGGCATGTCCAGACTTAAGTAAACTAAATAAATCTTAAATGTTAGTATAAATTGAAATACAAATAGAACTTGTAATCATGACTCAGCCAAATGGGACAATACAAGTGTAATACGAAGCGTTAATGTTTTATTTTTTTTATGAAAGAAAAATATAATCATAAAGTAAAGTGCAGACCAAATCAAACTAAATAAATACATAAAAAACTCCAAAAGGTTGACTTTAACTGAGCAAATGTGTATGTAAAACTGAACAGCATTCTGGCGCAATACTGCCCCCTCAGGTCACAGGTCGAATTGCAAACCAGTTCACGTCTGACAGTCCATCATTCAGGGTGGCCAATCAGATTTTGGGGATGGCACATGCCACCCCAGGCCACCCCCTAGTCACGCCCCTGGCTGGAGGCCTCGGAGTGAAAATCTTTTCTTTATTTTTGCAAAATAGGATTAGCTAGCCCATGAAAAGACACGACACAAAGTGACTCGATTACAGGCGGTGTCAGTTTCATTTTACAGTTTGAGGAGCTCCCATGAACCTCAGCAGAGATCAGCCTCAGTCACTGTGAACCTTCAGGCACGGCTTTTCACTTTGGCTGTTTGAGGCCGACACGAGCGGCCTCTTCCGCTATCCCACCCCCTGCAGCGCACAGCTCATTGGGCATAAGAAACACAATTAAATTCAGCTAAAGCACGACCGCCCACTGCTTGGCTGTAGCCTAATAGGCTTAAGGGGAAAAATAAATCTAATTGTGTGTTATTGCTCTGAAGTTAATCTCTCGTGACTTGACACTAGACTGAGTTTTGCAGGGCGATGGCAGCATCAGGCAACTCAAGATCGACTCAGTGAGAAAATGTTCAAAGCCAAGGGGTTGCACTTGACTCCTGACAGGAGTGAAAACCACTAAAAAGCCTCTTAAGTGGCCTGTAAGTCTTATCAAGTGCATGCTCTTGTATGGAGAGTGTCCACACACCAGTGAAATGATGATGTCAGGACCACAGTGCAGCGTGAGCTAAGGTTTCACTTTCTTATGTCGTTTCGTTTGGGGTGAGGGGATTATGAAAGCTTGACTATGTTCCACTGACTGCAGGCGTGGGAGGTAAGGGGCGGTATATGAATATATTCTTTCATTATGCAGTTTTCAGACATGTTAGACGGGATTAATATGCAATTACTCTGTCCACCATTGACACCCGATCTGATTTCTAACGCCCACGTTAAACGAACCAAAGCGATATAAAACACTTAACTCGCTGTTTGGGGTTATGAAATGGTTTCCAGTCCTGAAGCGATCCTGCGTTTTTCTTCAGTCCCACCATAATTGGAGTCTCACTTTTGCCCTTTTGTACATATTATTAAGTTGTTAAAACTATCAAGTCAGAGGTTGGTCTTTTTACCGCACAGCCACACGCATTGTTAATCCTTTCTCTGTTATTTCAACTCGACAAGATTTGGCCCCTCTCAAGGTTTTTCTCTCTCAAGTGTACAATACCTTTCAGCTGTGCGTATGGTCATGGATGTGCTGGAACAAGATGGCGAAATAGCTGGTGGTGTAAATAGGACCCAGACCATTGAGCTCCAAAGTGGATGGAAACAGTTTTCTAACTTATTTGCTTTGGAACAATTGAGAAAACCACCTATTTACTTCCCAGCCCGTCTTCTTCTGTAGATAGAGGTCTGGTTTTAATTTAGTGAGCACTTCAACAACTCGCTTTTCACAATGAGTACTAATAGTTCTCCCTTGGATGGCGGCCCTGCGGCATGAGAGATTCGCGGCATTGTGACTGCCCCCTTCGCTCTGAGCGCTGGATTTGGCTCTTTGTGCGAACAACTTGTTCCACCCTGCTGTTTAGACACCATCAGTGGCTACTGAGACTCCAACCAGGCCTGAGGGTAACTTCCCAACACTGGGATGGCACGACTTAGTAGTGGTTTGTGGTCACGTCCAACATGGATCTTGGCTGAAGCCTGGTGTGTAAAGGCATTATCTAATTCGAGATTTCAGAGAAACCACTATTGATTTTTAATTACCAAAGCTGAAGATATAATGAAATATGTTTCTGTAAAACTGTTATGTCCTGCAGTCGTGCAAGATTCAACTGCGTTCAAAGGAACCCTGAGCAGCTGGCAATCACCACTTGTGAAACTTGTTAAACTGGGCAGCGCCGATCATTTATGAATTATGTAATGCCAATTTCTCTCCTGAAATATTTTACTGTACTGTTTAACTCATTGAGTGCCAGCTGTGAACAAGTGACTTGTTCCAGCATTTTTGCCCATTTTGAGTCATATTTCAAGACCCATAGAATATTTTGTACTATGTCTCTGAAAACAGGGTAGCACGTGGTGTAGTGGTTAACACTGTCGCCTCACAGCAAGAAAGTGCCGGGTTTGATTCCCGGCCCGGGGCCTTTCTCTGTGGAGTTTGCATGTTCTCCCCGTGTCTGCGTGGGTTCTCTCTGGTACTCTGGCTTCCTCCTACCATCCAAAAACATGCATGGGGATTAGGTTAATTGGTTTATTTAAATTGCCCGTGAGTGTGAATGGTTGTCTGTTTCATTTCAATGAATGAAGAGACTCTCTATTTCATCATGAAAAAATGTTTGTTTTTACCTTGTTCCATTCTTGTTTTATCAGAGGTAGAGTACAGGACACTTTCACCAAAATCACCACTTTTTGTCCAGATTCTGTTTGTTTTGCTCTCTAATCTCGATCGTCTCCACTTCCTGTTTTGATCTCTGTAGCATATATCATCTCTTTATGCTCTGACTACATCTCCCAGAAGCCCAAAAATTACTCACAAGCTGCAGGAGCAATCGAAAAACAACTTTGGCATATACTATACGTCAGTGGCACTCAAAGAGTTAATGAGAAATTCATCAACAAAGCAAAGCCCAAACCTTCTCTTTTTACACCTAAACAGATGTGGAAGCATCTACAAATTTATAGAGTCACTGTTGAAGCTAGGGTCGGTAATATTGAGAAACTAAATTTTAAAAGTTATCCAAACAAAACAAACACAGTGCAGTGTTGCCAACTCTACCTCAATGTAAGTAGCTAGCAGCACCAGCAGCTAGTAGCTAGCAGCACTCCAAATAACTCCAAAAGCTCTAAATCTAGCAGGAAAATCTGCAAAAAGAGCTTTTGAAGAACGCCTCTGACCTGAGCTTCAACAGCTAGCGAGAGAAAACCATCTGATGAAGCTCCAACACATATGGAGCAGCGAGTGCTTATCTTGTTGAATGGGAGTTGGCAGTGGATAATTAGCACAATCAGTCATGTTGTTTTAAAGGGAAGAATCTCCTTGGAAGAATTGCTGAGTCTTTGATCACAGCCTGATCACCTGTCCACTTATCTGGACTGCTCTACACGTCAGGCCTCTGTTTAGTGTTCAGATAGCGTCTTTGTTAGCCGAGTGGCTTCTTCCTTTGTGTGGTCAGACGTGGAGCAGATGAGCCTTGAAGAGAGAGCGTCTGGACCTCTGTGGTGAAAGCACCGAGCGCCAGTGAAACCCGAAGAGCGCATCAGGAGTTTCCCAAATGCTGATAAAACTCAGATTTAGTGCCGCTCATAAAACACAAGGCAAATTGTGCGCTTATAGCTATCTGCTTCAGGACTCAGGTAATAGGGTCCACTAAATTTCCATGTGAAACACCACCGCCAGCCGAGGCAGATGTTTTTACTGTTTCAACTCTGTGGGTGGGAGGAAGTTTTTATCTTTATTATTCTTCCTAGAAGTAGAAACAACCTTGTTTTTTAATTTTTATTTACGTACATTTATGGAACAAAATACACTATAATGATACAGTTTATTGCCTTGTAATTTAAACAGTTTAATTTGCTGATAAGAAGTTTACAGCAGCTATTCTCAACCTGTGGAAAGTCCACAAGGGACAGAGTGGGAAAAAGTGTTTGAATGAAGAACATTTTCTGAAATACAGTTCTTAACTTTTTGAGTGCCAGCCGTTTTATAAAACAGAAAGTGTCTTGTTCCTGCGTTTTTGCCCATTTTGAGTCATATTTCAAGACCCACAGAATATTTTGTGCTATGTCTCTAAAAACACTGAATAGCTCAAATGAAAGAAGAGACTCTCTAGTTTATCATGAAAAAGTTTGTTTTTACCTTGTTCCATTCTTGTTTTATCAGAGGTAGAGGACACTTTCACAAAAATCACCACTTTTTATACAGATTCTGTTTGCCTTGCTCTCTAATCTCGATCGTCTTCACTTCCTGCTTTGATCTCTGTGGTGTATACTGTCTCTTTATGCTCTGACTACATCTCCCAGAAGTACCAGAATTACTCACTGACTGCGGGAGACCGCAATCGGCACTCAAATAGTTAATAATGATGGTTAGCTTCTCTCTCTCTCTCTCTCTCTCTCTCTATATATATATATATATATATATATATATATATATATATATATGTATATATATATATATATATATATATATATACATACATATATATACATGTATGTACATATATGTATATATATGTATATATATATATATATACACATATATATATAGGCATGTATATATAGAGACATGTATACTTCAAGACCAAAATGTGCAAGCTAAGGGGTAATAGGTGTTATCATTGGATTAGCTGGTTCATAAGCCTCCTTTCCGCTCTCATAGGTCTGGAAGAAAAGCCCTTTCACACGCAATTGAACCCAAAGTTTATATCCTAATGCGTCACACCACTTATCTCAATATCCAGTTATATAGAGTTTTTAAACTTAGTATCCAAACTATTGAATTATTTTTTTCCGTATTCATCCACCTCAGATTTAAATAAAATACTGAAAAAAAATATCTTTTTTTCCTATCATTGCCCTCTACGTCCGTCAAGGCCAAACTGTGTTTGCGGTTTTGTTTGATAATTTTCACATTAATTCCTTTCTATGCATACAATGCATATGGTATCTATTTTTCAAAGTTCAAAAGTTCAAAGTTCAACCTTATTGTCTATTTCACATAAAGTGAAATCAAAATGTTGTTTCTCCAGTCCCAGACAGCACAAACACCATTATAATATATTCAATTCAATAATGTATATTCAATAATATGTACTGTTTATATATAACAATATAATATATAATAATACAATAAAATTGAAAAGGTATTATTATTATTATTATTATCATTATATATTTTTTAACCACAACAGCACATCTGTTCCAGGGAAGTTGAACACCATCATTTCTTAACCACGGTGCTGCAACAGTAGCTCAGCAGCGATGGTGTGGAAACAAATGTGGCAACAGAATCAGCCCGGGGCTCAATTTATGGCTCACTGAAAGTATGCAGAGAAAAGACAGCTGCACTTCCTGCAATTCCATGTAAAGCCCCAAACTAAGTTAATGACCATAATTACAACTTTCATCAATTCACTGTCACAGATCGTGGATTTCCTGATTTTACCTCCTATTTCTGAGACTGAGACTTTTCCTCTCAATACCTGTTTGTTCTCCTCTTTCACAAGGAAACGTAAAAACTGGAATATTACTATGAGTAGTAAAACTGGTAACTGGAGCCATGTTTCTTTTTATTTTTTAACAATAATGGGTACATTTGTCTTGACCCTTGAAAATGGCTTGCAGTAAAAAGTAAAGTGAAGGAGGAAGGAGGAAAACATCCCCATACATGTGAATAAAACAGTGAAACAGAGAGTGAAGCTGAGTGAATGAGAGCAGGAGCCTCCTCTGGTATCTAAATGATTACAATGAGTCCCTTTCAAGCCGTATAGCGCCCATTGCTGTGACTTGATATGATTTTTATCAGATGCTGAAATGCTACATTACCAAGTGGGCAGTAAATTATGTCTAAACCAATTACAGCGGGACCCTGTGCGGCCCAACGGCCACAGAGGGCCAAGTGGGAGGGGATGAAGGGGGAGGCAGGAATGAGGGAAGGATATGATAGGGTGGGTTTTAGGGGGGTGAGAGGGATGGCTGGAGTTTGTCTTGATTAGTGGAGTCTGGGGATGCATGAGAGTCTGGCGATAAGGCCACTTGCAGGGTGTGTGTGTGTGTGTGAGAAGAAATGCACATAAACAGAGGTTATTATGTGTGTATATGTTTCCCTGTATGTGTGTGGATTTATGTGTGCATTTAGTGAAGGTGTGTGTCAGAGGTCAGAGAAATCAAAGCAGGGAGTCATGGGAAAATGTGTTTCCAAGCTGCCCCCAATAAAGCAATAAATTAGCCCCAGTTACTTAATGTCTGCACGGAGAAAACTGCCGAATTGGTTTCATATATCTGGCTGGCAAATCGCTGCATGTTCCCTTTTTTATTGTCAATAAAATGTCAGAAATATACCAGGGAATATGACCTTGTTGTCACAGTATTGTGTAATAATGGAAGATAATATTTATCCTATGAAGTGTGTAGTATCATATGAAACTAAAAACACGTACAAAATTTATTTATTTATGTGTTTTGAATTCCTTACTGGCTTACTGACCATATCAAATATGATATGTGCACAGTATATACAGTATATGTTTCTTATCAAGATATATCTGACAGTAAATCAGTGTTTATTGTATGTCTTGGTGATGTTTTGATTTAAATGTATTTATTTGATCAAAATCATAATTACCAAAAAGGAGAAATTGATTGATTGATTGATTTGATTGGTTTTTTTTTTGGCAGACATTAAAATAGTTTGTAATATGTGTTCATTTCCAGTGACCACACAGACAGTTACCTGTTAGCCACTACTTTGACATCCCTTCTGTGTCGTTATGAACGAAAAGTAACAACTGGTAGAAATGGGCGATGTTGGGTGTTGGGTATGTTTTAAATCACTTATGGTGCATAACATACAAACATATAAACATAAACCTATATATACATATTTATAAACATATGAAGGTAGTGCAGAGATAAGAACCGAAGATGATAAAGTGAATAAATATGCAAAAACTCTAATTATGTGGTAAAAAACACAGACAAAAACAGTGCAATATGGCAAATAAACAAAAGCAAGAACTGTACAGAAGGTGCAAATATTCAAAACACATCATGTATTGTTGCGCAGGAAGCAGATAGCATGTCACTTAGCGCTAAAGATGCAAACCCACTCATAGGCCTGAAGCTAAGACACTGTCTCTACCAGTATGATGAACATTTGTCCATAATAGCTGCAGAATCATTGTAGTTTACAGTATATTTCTTTACACAGAAAGTGAGGAGGTTTCAAACTCCAGTTTGACTTTGAGTACTACCTTTGACAGGAAGGGTTGAGTGTGTCTGATCCTTATCCTGTCCATCTGCCTTAATTTGTTTATCCCATCCTTTTCATAAACACCATTAGAGGGCAAATAGGTGATCATAAACTCCAATGACTCTCCCTCCCATTTGCTCCGACAATTAAGATAAAGTGAAGAGATTCGCCGGAGCATCTTTATTTGCCTCCGCCGCTTTGAAGACTAATGGAGTAACTTTCCCTTGTCTCTTTTGTGCAGCTGATTCTGCTGAGCTGTACAACGTGGCTGATTTATTCATTCACAGGGAACAATCAACGTCTTTTCAGTGGTAACAATAAAAGCAAGATCAATGGCAAACTTTTATGCAGAAGTTCTAATAATAGAGTAACAATCAGAAACCTGAAAATCAACTCCAGCAGCGTCGATGCTAAAGTGCTAGCGGCCGGTGTGATACATTTTACCCTTCATGCTCTTAACCCTGTTTAGAAATTTCCTATTTGTGCACTTCCACCGGAGTGCTATTAAAGCATACTTCATTTTGGTTTGCCTGTCATGTTTGATTACATGTTGTACATGTGATGGAGTCCAGTTTCCAACTGGCCCTGCCACTGGCAGAGAAAGTTGATACGAGCTGAAAAGAGAATCGCTTTGTTGTTTAAAACCACCTGAGCCATAACAGAGAAAGAGAAACCTTTCATCCCACGGCCAACGTTTGCCTCTTTTTCTGTCCTCGTGTCCATTTTCATTGTTAAAAAGGGGGCTTTAAAAACCAAAATGAAAATCCCCTTTCTTTGCAATGTTTATTCTGCCTTTTCCCATATCCGCTCCCACTCCGTCTACAGCCTCCCTCCCCTATTCACCATATTCCCGGATGTGAGCGGCTTGGAGCCAACGATAGACTGCAGATGAAAGAAGGGGGACGATGGTAATGAAGCAGAGGGAAGAGACAAGAGGTCCCTGCGGGGACTCTGACGCCTCCTGGGACTTGTTTCGCTGTCGGACCACGCTGGCCTCCACGTCCACAGCTCCCTGTGGAGAAGATGTGTCAGAGGATGTTCAGGGTCAGCCATGGGAAGAGACCATGTCTGAGCAGATAACGGCTTTCTGCCAAATTACCACTCGTGCTTTTGATGTCGGGAAGAGTAAATAAAAAGGGAACCATGGACTAGAATCTAGTCTAGAGCTGTGTGATATGGGCAAAATTATATATCCTGATATAGCCAATTTTATAACCCGATAATGATACGTATACAATATAGTATTTTCTCATGTAACGTTACTGGTAACATTATTTTCTCTTTCCATTGTGCATAGTCAGTGTTATAGTCCCTATATGCTTTTATTCTGAAGGCTTACTTTGTTTGCACTGTACTTTTATTATTTTGAGAGCTAATAACTGTAAACATGCTACCACAAAGCGGTAGCACTGCTGCAGTTACATTAGCCTTCATACCATTATGTCTATGCTTCATACAGTGAAGATATTTTGAACTCTCATGATAAATGTGGATTATCTAACAGTCATTCTGATGTTGAGATGTTCTTTACACGGCGTATCTAAACCACAACCAGAGTAACGTTAACGTAGCAACAGAGCTAGCCAAATAGCTACATGTTAAAATTACGATTATTAAGAGGTTTATATCGTACGGTAGACATTTTTATACCACACTACGTAATATCGCACAGCTCTAATCTAGTCTAGACTAGTTGAAATGGTCCAATTCTGAGTTAAATCCGATTTACTCATGTATTTGGCTAACTGAACAGAGATGCATAGCCATCTTTAGTATTTCACTACATCCTCCAAACTCATTAAGCCTTTTTCTGCGGCGTTAGCCTGACAGCCTCTGTGAGTGGCAGGCGGCACCATGCTACGTCATCCTGTGTGCGGCTCTGCTTTTCCTCAGCAATTTACCACTTTAAAAGGCCCAATGGCCAATCTGCAGACAATCGTCCCCTGTAACACTATCTGGGCCCTGCTGATAAAATGCAGATGTGGCTCCTCTCAATGTGAATTTGTGACCCATTAAGTGGAGCCCCTCCTCTTTCCTCACCACTCCATCCCTCGTCTTGGCAGAGACTCCAGACCGCCTTTTCACATGCATTCCCCGAAAGCAGGTATGTGGATAGTATCAGGCTAACGAGTCACAATGGTGAATTTGTTCAACAAGGAGCACCGCATTACTTAAATCCAAGCGTGGCTCTCCCTCTCTTTGAGATCTGCGGACTAGATTGTCACAGTCTCCCCAGCGTCTCGTTTAGGGATGGACAAAAGGTGAATTCAAGCGCTCCCTTTGAGGTTCACGAGACCTGACTCTGGTCTATTGATGTCTCCCCTCGGTCTTCCAAAATGTCTCCATTGGTCGGCCATTGCTGCCGTGTCTCGGAAAGGCCTCAGTTGTAAATCACATATAAAAGAATGAATGAACAAATTGAATCATAGTGACACAATGACACAAACCCAAGTGTGTAAGCCACTGTCACGTTCATCTGAAACTTTCCCACACTCATCCAGATTCGTGGCTTTGATCTGGGTTACGACCTGGTCATATTTCTTTGATTTGTCCTTGGCAGTGTGTGCTGTATGCTGCATTTGTTTGTTTTGGATGATAGAATATTTTAATTGCAGGGTAGCTTAAAGCCAGCCATAAAACAAGTTTTGCAGGTCCATACAATGAGCCCAGTGTCAAGTGCTCGGAAATCTGTGTCAGAAATACATTGGAAGGCCTCCCATCGCACTGTCATAACAGCTGGCCAAAGATGTGGTTGATGGGAGGAAGCAAACAGAACCTGAATGATGACGTTCACTTCGTTACTTGCATGCTTCTAGCACCTCTTGGGGTTATACCCACATGACGCGATGCCCTTATTCTAAGTTACTTTGGATAAAAGGGTCAGCTAAATAAATGTGATGTAATGTAAATGTATGTTTTGTTGTTTGAACTGTTTGTCAGATCATCTCTCAGCATCAGAAACCTTTCACATTTTTCTGACAATGAACAGTAATGGGGGGACTCAGAGTTATTTTTTAAAATCAACTTTGCTTTAAGTTGAAAGAACTTGGTTAGGTTTCTGAAAACTTTGTGGTTTGGGTTAAAATAACTAAGGAAGTGGCATTTCTTAACTCATTGAGTGCCAGTCATTTTATAAAACAGAAAGTGCCTTGTTCCAGAGTTTTTGCCCATTTTGAGTCATATTTCAAGACCCACAGAATATTTTGTACTATGTCTCTGAAAACACTGAATAGCTCAAATGAAAGAAGAGACTCTCTATTTCATCATGAAAAAAAATGTTTGTTTTTACCTTGTTCTATTCTTGTTTTATCAGAGGTAGAGTAGAGGACACTTTCACCAAAACCATAATCTCGATCGTCTCCACTTCCTGTTTTGATCTCTGTAGCATATATCATCTCTTTATGCTCTGACTACATCTCCCAGAAGCCCAAAAATTACTCACAAGCTGCAGGAGCAATCGAAAAACAACTTTGGCATATACTATACGTCAGTGGCACTCAAAGAGTTAATGAGAAATTCATCAACAAAGCAAAGCCCAAACCTTCTCTTTTTACACCTAAACAGATGTGGAAGCATCTACAAATTTATAGAGTCACTGTTGAAGCTAGGGTCGGTAATATTGAGAAACTAAATTTTAAAGTCCACAAGGGACAGAGTGGGAAAAAGTGTTTGAATGAAGAACATTTTCTGAAATACAGTTCTTAACTTTTTGAGTGCCAGCCGTTTTATAAAACAGAAAGTGTCTTGTTCCTGCGTTTTTGCCCATTTTGAGTCATATTTCAAGACCCACAGAATATTTTGTGCTATGTCTCTAAAAACACTGAATAGCTCAAATGAAAGAAGAGACTCTCTATTTTATCATGAAAAAGTTTGCTTTTACTTTGTTCCATTCTTGTTTTATCAGAGGTAGAGTAGAGGACACTTTCACAAAAATCACCACTTTTTGTCCAGATTCTGTTTGTTTTGCTCTCTAATCTTGATCGTCTCCACTTCCTGCTTTGATCTCTGTGGTGTATACCGTCTCTTTATGCTCTGACTACAGCTCCCAGAAGCCCTAGCATTACTCACTCAGATCTCTCTGCGGGAGATCGCAAACAGTGACCCGCTGCCAACAAAAACACTTCAACGTATTATTATTTTGATGGCACTCAAAGAGTTATGTACAAATGTTACATCACAAATAATTTAATGTTGACCTCTGGTTTCACACAAGACAGTGTCCTGGGTGAAGGTCTGCTGTTTAATCGTCCCACCCATCCACCCCACCCTACTCTGTACATGGACACTGTCACTCTTTCCTGGTTTGTGACTTCATTTACATACACATTTTTGTGGGTTATTTATGAATTACAGTGCAATACTTTTCATAGTCAAAATTAAATCAGTTCCATTTAAGTGAAAAGAGTAACAAAAAATCTCACACATACATGCCGGGAACTAGTGGACGTACAGCTATCACACTATCACTGCTATGAGTTTCTCTATTTGTTCATAAGCAGTAAATTGTATTTCGCGTCTTCCATGTAATTCCAGTAAATTTTGTTTTGACCACCCTGACCGCTCCTGATTTGAAAGCAGCCAAATAACAGTGTCTCAAACTGTTTATACTGACCTCATTGTTCAATTTGTAAAGATCCCCCCTCATCTGTGGCTTGGCTCAGTTGTGCCTCTGGCTATGCTTTTACATACTCTGTGATCTAGCTCATTGCACCACTTTACTGTGAATAGAGAGAGTTAAAGTCAAACCCCGGGGTAACAGAGGAGAGCATTATGGATGAGCAGCCTGTGAAAAAGACCCATTGAAAAAAGCCCTTTGACAGTTTAATTGGTCGAATTAGTCACGATATTCAAATCGCCTCTGTTGACCAGCCAATGACTGAAGTGTGTACTACTGTAGGCTGGGCCAACCACACAACTCTGTCCAGATTGCAAACGAGACACATTAGGCTTTCCCTTCCTGCCAGCAAACCCCAGTCCCCGTGGCATAGCACTTTTTTGCCAGTGCGGCTCCTTGAAAAAGTTTCATTGCTACTTTCTGGCTCCACGGAAAACACTGAAAACTCCTTTATAATATTTGTCAGCTCCCCCACTCTCCAACATAAACAGGTGTTCCACCCAAGGCCGTGTATTTACTTATGTCAGGGCTGTTCTTACATATACAGACACTCAACACACTTTTAACAGTCGAGCAGCGCTTGGCATCGAAGTCTGCGGCCGGCTTCACTGTTTCAAAAAGACAAATTAAAGCCATATAATTTGCCTGCTGAAAGACTCGCTCAGTATCACAGGTGTGAGGGCCCGAAGCAGGCGTTAACTCCCTCCAAGGTGCAAGCTCATACTAACATGTAAGACAGCTACAAAAAAATATCTCAAGCAGTTACTTAAGTCCCCGTAGCACGGTTAACGTGGTTGTAAAACATGCTGGCCGGCACATGGCTGCAGCTTGTAATAACTGGTGATGACAGTAATATGAGTTTGTGTGTGTGTGTGTGTGTGTGTGTGTGTGTGTGTAGATGGTGTGTGATTGTGAAAAATGTATATATACTCGTGTCAGTGCAAAGAGAGAGATGAGGGCTGGTATTGTAGGGGATTAGTTCATTTGTAAGGAAATAGTTTAAATAAAGAGATGCTTATTTGCTTTTTTGTTTTGAATAGAATAGAATCCATTCAAATAGATTTTTTTATTTATCCTCCATTGGGGGAACTTCACCTGCCACAGCAGCATAGACAAATACTGACAAATTACAGTAATAAAGAAACAATAGATGACAGCAATGACATAATAGAATAAGTAAAAATAATCAAATAAATACTTACATTATGTACTAAATACAAATGAATATAAATATATTTTTAATTGTTAATTAAACACAATTATCAGATGAATAAAAATGTGTTTTTATTATTGTTATGTGGATTGACCTATAGGAAAGAAAGAAATGAGAAAATCATTTTTAACCTTTGATTTCTTAGTTTAAACCTGAAAAAACACTGATATCCAGGTTGACGTAAACATTTGAAACAACAGTTAGCACTATTTTGAGTTGGAATGTACGTCCAATTTTTGCTCTTTAGCTGCTCAAAGCAGCTGCTCAAAGCAAAAATAATAAACAGTAGCTATATTGTGTTGCTGAACTAGTGCAGTGTTCAGTAAATAGTAGTTTGCCGCCTCCACTATTGATGCTAAGCTAGGCTTAACACACCCTGACCTGTCTCTCAAGGCGGCCTCCATTCTTTCAAATGAAAGTTCCTTCCTGTTGGCTCTCTTATCAGATCTAATATTTTAATATGAAATAATCACCTCAGAGTATGAATGAATTTATTGTTCTGTGTGCGGAGGAAAAAAAAGGGACTTGACCTGCAATACCAACTGTGGCCACTATGAAACTCACCTAGCAGCCCTGAGAGCCGAACCAAATCCATCAACACTGACCTTCTCACTATTTTCAAAAGAAAGCGGGGAAAAAAGTGGATTCAGCAGGGAGGGAAGAAAAGAGGATGAGAAAGAGAAGATCGCTGAAATGCCTAAAGTAATAATCCTTATGAGACACAAAGGCGTGCACTCCCTGGTGTTCGTATGTGTGATAGTGTGGCTTGGCCTTCAGCCATTTCCAACAGTTAAAGAAACACTCAAGAAGAGAACAGAGGCTGTCCCTTCCACTTTACCTCCCCCCAGCCTCGCTCTCTGACTCTCTCTATATAAATGCTTGGCAGTTTTACGCATGGCTGGGAGCAATTTCCCACAATGTGTAAATTAGTCAATCTCCCAAGTCAGTAAAGTGGCCTTTGATGGGGAGGACATTAATGAAGTGTACCATTAGGCCTCACATTTGTATTCTTAGGGGCTCTCCAAGCTTTTGATGTCGCGGGGCCCCATGGCTGATTATCCACATGCCAGCGCTGCATGCCTCTGTTACTTAGACGAGAGGGAGGGAGGGGAAGAGGGAGAAAGCAAAGATGCTGGACGTTTAATGTCCTCTCACGTCTTTTGCTGCTCTGCTGGACTGTCCACACTGTCCTGCTGGCCGTTTGAAAATTGGCAAAGAGAAAGAAAGAGAACGAGGGTAGGAGTGGGGTCCAAAAAAGTGCAGTCTAGGAGTTCGACTTTTCCCCGACACTTCAAAGCGCTGTCTGGAGTAAATTGCTGTGGACCGCTTCATTCAGAGAAGAAGGGCTTTCCCTTCGTGGATGACAGTTGCATGGTGACAAAGTTCAATTGGCACTGGTAGGAGTGGAGAGGGAGGGGGGCCCAGATCAAAGCGGGACCATTGTAATGGTTTTGTTCCGTGGAAAATCGCTTTTTGTCCCCGGCCTTTTCAAGCCAACTCCTGGCTCCAGTCAGAGTAAATGGGATTTTTAACTCCCTTGTGTGGGTGGAAGGGCGAGGGGAGGTGGAGGAGTGGAGGGAGGGGAGATTCTTAGCCTCAGGGTAAGGAACTCAAGACCCCCCCTCCACCCGACCCCTCCTGCTCCTCCTTTACCCCCCCCACCCGCTGACAATGCAAGGCCAACTTTGTTGATGTTATTGGGCCTTTCATCTGAACTCACCATCATAATCTTCACAGAGAAAGTTTAGTTTAGAGCAATTGCACAATTACGTTTATTATAATTACCAGACTGGGACGTGGCAATGACTTATGTCCTTATAGTGTGCTCTCATCTGCACAAATAGTCCCTGTCTTCATGTCCGTCTGTCTGTTTCCCTCTTTGACATTCTCACACATTGTGTCTCATGATGTTTAGTACTGGCACAATCTGAAGAGATGAATTATGGACAAATTAACAGTCAGAGTCTCTGAACTTCCATCTTCTTTTCTCTCATCTGCACTTATTTAAAACAGGAGATATGAAGTCTCTGTTTTGAGTCAGTACAAAGGAGCATCTTGTAACCTGAAATTTATTTTAGCACTAGAAACCACCAATACTTAATACCTCCATTGAACTGTTTGGTGTACCACTTTAATCCAAAGTGAAATATCCCATCAACAGTTGGTGCAGTCATTCCCAGAGGTTGAATTTAATTTGCTTTAATGTCACCATGACTTTGACATCTGTGTTTTTTTACATGGATTTTGATATAAATAGGATGGGATATAATTTTTCATCAAGCGATCATCCATGATCGGGTCAAAATGATTTAAGTTATAGAGACAAATGAACCATTCGCACCAACAGCCAGTTTACAGTCTCCAATTAACCTAAATGTCTTTGGACTGTGCGAGGAACCCAGAGAGATAAACCAGAGATCAACTAGAGAGAACCAGAGATAAACCAGAGATAACCTAAAGAGAACCAGAGATAAACCAGAGCTAACCTAAAGAGAACCAGAGATAAACCAGAGAGAACCAGAGATAACCTAAAGAGAACCGGAGATAAACCAGAGAGAACCAGAGATAAACCAGAGATAAACCAGAGATAACCTAAAGAGAACCGGAGATAAACCAGAGAGAACCAGAGATAAACCAGAGATAAACCAGAAAGAACAGCAATAAACCAGAGATATAAATCAGAGATATGCCAGAGATTAACCAGAGAGAATCAGACAGAACCAGAGATAAATCAAAGATAAACCAGAGAGAACCAGAG
The DNA here is from genome assembly GCA_029721515.1 of Synanceia verrucosa. Lineage (NCBI taxonomy): Eukaryota > Metazoa > Chordata > Actinopteri > Perciformes > Synanceiidae > Synanceia > Synanceia verrucosa. The sequence goes on along the minus strand of CM056552.1, from coordinate 4,055,541 downwards.
ATAAACCACAGATAAACCAGAGAGAACCAGAGATAAACCACAGATAAACCAGGGAGAACCAGAGATAAACCACAGATAAACCAGGGAGAACATCCAAACTTCACACAGAAGGACCTCAGGTCAGATTTCACCCTCTTACTGTGAGGCTATATCACCACAGTGGTTCCTTTAATTTGTGCAACACTTCTTAATACTAATGACATTTGTATTGGCAGAGACTGTACTTTACTATTCATTGCTAATTTATTGCTAATTAGCAAATGTTTATTATGCTAACAAGCTCCACATAAGGTGGTTAACACGGTAATGTTATACCTGCTTAACATCAGCATGTGAGTACTGTCACTATGAAGAGTAGTATTTAAGATATATTTCCTTTATTACACCCTCCTCATCCTCTTATGTGCTCAGCTGTTCCTGCATCATAACGTTTGCTCACTCAGTTAAAACAATTATCAGTTTTTGCATCAAATCGTCATAATCCATGGCGGCACATTAGTGACAGTTTGTTTCTGACACTAAACTGAACACCAAGTGTGTGTGTGTGTGTGTGTGTGTGTGTCTGTAACGCCTCCACACACACAAGGTATGAGGCTATTTTAGTAGCCAAGTGCGTCAGACAGCTTGAGCTCGGCCTGTGTGATTGACTGTACGAGCTGCTGGCCAAATGTCTCCGTTTTTTCCCTTGAGCTGGGGGAGAAAAGTGTTATTTCTTCAAAAGCCCCATTTGAGAAACCCCGCAAGCCTGTAATTGCTAGGGAAAAGGCCGGACGACCTGCCAAGCCAAACACTTGAGAGGGAATTTGAAATATTGTAAACAGTAGAGTAACCCACTCACTGTCGAGACCGAGACCAGAGGGGAGATGTGGGGGTGACGGTGGGATGGAGGGTGATCTGCAGATGAAACATAGTGTGTGAAGCAGAAATGCTTACAGATTTATACGCATCACCGATGACAACAGCTCCCCGTCTCCTTTGAAGCTCCACCAGGAGCTGTGCCTCTATTAAATCCTCCTGAAAACTCAAAATGCAGATGTTTGAGGCTCACACCTCTCCACGAAAAACCTGCAAACGCTTCAGAAATGCTTCATCTGCCTCAGCGGCGCAGTGGCTGTACTTTATGATCACCACGAACCTCTTTTATGTGTTGACACAATATTTTTCTTGCGCTGTCAAATAAAAGCGGGGGATTGTTATTCTAGCGCGACCCCATTTTCCCGTCTTAATGACCCGAGTGGAGTAAGAACCATTAAAACCCAGTTTGGGTTCAGTGCAACTCTGCAGTTCTGTGGGCTTATTTTCCTCCTCCTCCCTGCTTTCCTCACTCGCTTCTTTTTTTTTCACCTTCCCCTTTTAAAAAAACCAAAATCCCCCCGACACCAATTAGAAGGCAAAAACGGAAATCTTCGACCAAACATGACATTTACAGGCTAGAACTCAAGACTTTTAACAGCCCCCTCCTCACGCTCAGACACATATTATGTAGCAGCTCACGTGCAGCACACACTGGGTTTGTTGTAACTGCTATCAAAGTGCAGAATCTTTGCATCTTTATGAGTTATATCCTCATGTTTGATGTGCAGAAAAAATGTCGCAGGGGTTTGAACCTCCACGGACCCAAAGTAACACCTCTTAATTCATTTCTCTGCCTGTCAGCAGATGAATTCTCCCTCCGCTCATTGCGTCTCATGTCGGGCTGCCACCCTCGGCGTCGATCCGTGTCAGTCTCCACAAAATTACATCTACATGTGTCTGTATGCCAGACTGGACCACAGCATTAAATAAGATGGAAACACATCATTAACTCAGATCCCCCCCTCCTCTTTTCCTCCCTCTGCTCTCCTCCCCAAGCCTGGACTACAGAGCATACACAAAAACAGTCGGGTAATTACCGATAATTAAATCAATTACAGGCAGTCTCTGCCTTGCTAGCTTTGGATGGCAGCAGCCGTGTCAGGGCACTCCAAATATTTGAACAGCACAGTCCAAATATTCTCTGAGAGCTGTTTTTGCTTCGCCAGCCTCAGTCAGCGTGGCCATGTGGGCAGTGCCAGCAGGCGGCGAGGATGATGAGCTGCTGCATTAATGACGACGCCATTAGTCAGCTTTTCCTTCCTGCGGAAGAGGCTCTGCAATTTCACCCCAATCATAGTTTGTTTTGGACGACTGTAAAAAAAAATTGTGGGGGCAATTAAATTGTTTTTACTCGTTTTTTTTCTCCCCAGATTACTATCTGGTGCTCTTGCGGTCATGGTTGACAGAAAAGAGATAAAATGGACCATTTACTGCCTCCTTTGGGGGTGGGCTCAGGCTCTGCAGGCCTGAGGAACAGGATGCTCTGTATCTTCATTTCACTGCTTCAGAGGGTCGAAATTTAGCTTTACACTTTACTTCAAGTGCTGTTAATCTCTGGGAACAAAAGCTTACCAGTCAGAGAAGAAACTAATAGATAAAATCTCCAACTGTCTCAGTGATGCCAGGAAAGACTGCGCCACCTTTCTTTGGTTTTGTTTAATTACTATAATGACAAACTGTTTAACGGGAGGATAAAGCCTCGTTGATTTATGCTTCAACATGAGCTGCAACAAGTCAAATCATTTTTTGTGGACTGTTACCGGTTCTGTGTGGCATTATTAGTCGTTTGTGATGTGGAGCAGTGGAGTAGGAAGGGAGGAGGGAGGGAGTTTATCAGATGCAGATTTGGTGGGTAAAGGCAGCCACAGTGGGGAGTGGCCACCGATGTCTCTGTGTGGTTTTGATAAAGATAGAGATTTATGCTCCTCCAGCGTTTATGGGTCTGGGCCATTGTGGCGATGCCTCCTCAGACCTGCCGCCACCTCCGTCTCGACAAGCTGGGAGGGAGGCGGGTATAGTCAAGGGCTCCTTTTCCTCATATCTTCCTCTTCCTCTCTGTCATCTCCGTTATGCAAACTGAGGGGTGGTAGACGGTGGCTTGGTGACTTGTTACATGCATACAATGATAAAGTGTTTACCATGAAGAGGTAAAGACGTAACAGCTGCAGAGAGGATTTGCCCAGGAGTGTCTCTGTCAGACCGCTGTCTGGTTTAAGGTTATCAGAAACACTGACTTTAACTCTTTGAGTGCCAAAGACATTTATTAACATCTTTAAAAATGCAACGCTTGAGTGCCATAGACGTATATATACGTCTTTCCTTTCATGGCAGCAGGGACAAAAGAGCGATCTCACACAGACTGAGAGTAACGATGGGGTTTCTGGGAGATACAGAGTCAGGAAATAAAGAAATGGTATATGCCAGAGAGATCAAAGCAAAGCAAGAGGAGACGATCAAGATTACAAAGTAAAACAAACAGAATCTGGACAAAAAGTGGTGATTTTGGTGAAAGTGTCCTCTACTCTACCTCTGATAAAACAAGAATGGAACAAGGTAAAAACAAACACTTTTTTCATGATGAAATAGAGAGTCTCTTCTTTCATTTGAGCTATTCAGTGTTTTCAGAGACATAGTACAAAATATTCTGTGGGTCTTGAAATATGACTCAAAATGGCCAAATACGCTGGAACAAGACACTTTTGTTTTTATAAAAAGGGCTGGTACTCAAAGAGTTAATATCAGAGTTAATCTTGAAGGCCTCGTTCACATTCATAGCTCAGCTTCTTGCATGCCTGAATGCAAAATTTACTAACAAATATGTTTTCCAAAATTATTCGAAATTTGCACTGAATTATTTAGATTTTTTAATCACATTGCTCCTTCCACAGTAGACTGACATTTGTTGCAGAGAGTCCACAGAGGCTTCGGTCGGAAGAGCGAGGGTGCAGAGGGCAAGAGGGGGAAGCAGTGCGCCGCTGCGCTCGTCCCACTTGGCTTATTGAATTACCTAAATGAGCAGAGGAGACCAGGCCGGGGCTCCAAGTCGTTTGAAGTTTACAAATCATCCTGACTGCTCTGGGGCTCGAGGGGGGACGTCGCAAGGGAGGGAATGGGTGGGGGGTGTCTTTTGATGCCTTAAATAAAAACATGAGGGAAACAAACAAACAAGGGGGAGAAAGAGACGGCGAAGAGGTGGTGAGGAAACTCTATGTTACCCATGGCAACTTGGGAATGGCGATGGTGGAGAAACCACTTCCTGTGTACGATGGGAAAATTGCATAAGTTCACTGTTGGTGTCTGGACAGAGCGAGGACTGTGTGGGTTAACTCAGGGTGTTGCTCCATGTGCAACAAGTTTGTCTGACAGGGATATGTTGGGACATAGCAACTTCATATTTCTTTAGTTTTTATTGACTATACTCACATGAGAGAGGATACCACGCTCTCATCTTAACTCTTTGAGTGCCATTCACGTATTTATACGTACTATAAAATCCAACTCTTGAGTGTCATAGACGTATATTTACGTCAAAGTGTTTTTTGGCTGCAGGCATAAGAGGGCGCTCTCACACAGCCTTTGAGTAATGTTGGGGCTTCTGGGAGATGTAGTCAGGACATAAAGAGACGGTATACACCACAGAGATTAAAACAGGAAGTGGAGACGCTCGAGATTAGAGAGCAAAACAAACAGAATTTGGACAAAAAGTGTTGATTTTGGTGAAAGTGTCCTCTACTCTACCTCTGATAAAACAAGAATGGAACAAGATACAAACATTTTTTTGTATTTTCAGAGTCATAGCACAAAATATTCCGTAGGTCTTAAAAAATTACTCAAAATGGCAAAAATGCTGGCACAAGGCACAGCTGACACTCAATGAGTTAATCTTCTTGTCTCGTTCTCTGCAGGAATAGATATGTTTCCTAAATTCTCACATTATTTCTAGAATGTGTATTTGGTTGTTTTTTTTGTAGTTGTTATCACTTATGAGAGACTTTGGTCTGAGCATCAGTAGCCCACTGTAGAGGCCTTTGCTCTGAACGTTTGGTCCATTTGTATAGAAACAGATTCTTGTGTTAATCCAGTCCACCACCATAATAAGCTCAAATCCAACATATTTTTTAACATCCTGGTATCAGTTCAAAATTAAATTGAGAAAACATGGATCAAATCAGTTGTCTTTCCCAAAACAGATTCAGCATTTTCAAATAAAAACATAACTTAAAGTGGATTTGCCCCTAACAATGCAGACCACTTCTTTTTCTCTGAAGACTAATCAATAATTGATTGTGTCTGGATGTGATGGACTAAAGATAGCATGTTGTTAGTTCAATCAGGGGCTTTTTCCAAGCTATTAACTGGAACTAATTAATTATGGCATGGAAATGCGTTAAAATGTGTCTCTCCCACTGAGGACAACATCCATTTTCAGAATGGAAAAGCCTGAAATGTAATTAGTTACATAATCATGGCAAAATAAAGTTGGCTTGATTCAAACCACATTGTCCCCACTTCCCATTTCCACCCCTCAAAGCAAAGATATTTACCGTTCTCTCTGGTCATCCCATTTGCAGTTGATTTTTCAGATTCCTGCTAAATATGTAAAACACATGCGCACACACCCATGACTGAAAGAACTGACAAAGGAGTAAAAAGTGATTTCAACCTTCAGATCAATCAACGACTGTCTGGGGAGGGGAGGAATCCATTTCAACTTCTTGACCCGTCGGCTCCGTGTCTCTGAAACCACGCGACTCGGCTCTAATTGGACGACACAATGTCTGGGAGTCGTGAGGCTGGACAGAACTCACGGCAAATTACAGCTCACTTCCTGTTCAATCTGAGCGCGCACTCGAGCCGTCGAGGGAGCTGTTGGACTTTGAAAAGTGTTTGCTTAGCTTGGCATCTCCGGTAACCGTGACTCTGTTGTAATGAAGAATAATTTCGCAGTTTGGAAAGTTCATTTCTGTGCATGCCCTATTTACAACAGCAACATCCGAGCAGTGGAGCGGATCCAGTAACGTGAACGGGTGAATTGAAAAGGCAAAGATTTAGTCCTGAAAGTCATTTTTAACAGAACTGAACCATTTGAAATATTAATGTTCCTTTCTTTACGTTAAATATATGCTATAATTGTGCAATACTGTAACGAGAGAGAAAATATAATTATTCCTGTTGGGGCAACATGATTATCGTGAATTTACTATTCAGTAAAATTATCGCGATATATTGAGCTAATAGAGAAGTTTTTATTGTTTATTATTTATTTATTATATCATTATTAATTAATAATATTATTAATAATAATAATAATAGTGCTATTGGTCAAATTCATCAAACTTTTTTTTATTCTGCATTTTGTCTCTTTTTTAAATACAAATTAATTGCACTCAAAATATGAATTTAGGATGGTGGAGAGAGAGAGTCTGTAAAAACAGTGATTAATGAGGCTCTGCATTATTTATGTGATATTGTTATGCTGTATGTATTTGACGAACATGATATCAATATTTATCTTTTATGAATAGCATGGTTATAATCAATGCAACCCTCATTTATTTGTTATTTTCTTTAATTAGGCACAATTTACAGCTTCCATCCCTGATTGGGGTTTTAAAGTTGAGGTAAAACAGCAAAACAAAGGAGCATATAAAACAGATTCAAGATGAAAAAAAATGATAATAACAATTAAAAAAGAAAATAGACTAATTGTGTGGCCTATATACTATACATGAGTGTTTGGATGACTGTGTATATCCACACATAGGTGCATACAAGGGTTGCAAAATGACATTATTCTCCATTAAGCTATGTATTATATTTGCACTATAACCATATATTGCACTGACTGTATTTGCTTTGTCTATTTATTAACATGTTTCAGTAGTTGATTGCACTCGTTTTTATTTTATTTCGCATGCACCAAGGTTTGAGAGAATTGTAATTTCAACCCTCTGTGCATGCTGCAGAACTGACAATAAAGCTGCATCATTTAACGCAGAAGTTAAAGGTGATGAACATGTATAAAACATGAAGGTTGGCTCCAGCAGCCTCCATGTCTCCGTGCTGCTGCCTGGTGAAAGCAGCGTCCAGTGGAGGAGGATTGGTAGTGACATCTGGCAGTTTGATAAAGTGGATTTGGTTTCTTTGGGGCAATTCTAGGCTACTCTCCGCGGGCGCCAGGCCTACTCTGGTTAGTATATGACTTACATGTGTAGGCTGCTGAGAGGGACGACTGCTGTGTGTGTGAGGGAGAGAGTGTCAGTATGTACAGTATACAGTAAGCAGGTAGTGTTTGTGTGTGTGTGTGTGTGTGTGTGTGTGTGTGTGCGGTTTGGTATATTGAGCAGAGGGGAAGCGGTTAGTTCAAATGGAAAACAGCAGTCCCTCCACCATTTACATTAATGCAAGCCTTTCATCACCAGCTCCCCTAAAGCACAGCCTCTCTCCTTCTAATTTACTTTAAACACACACATTAGTCTCATCAATAAACGCTAATGGCTTTTTATGAAACAGAGGTCTATTTCCCATTTTTCAAACAATGTCCCTGCACAGCCTCCCAGTCCGGCCTAATCCACGGCTGAGATGGCTGATCCGTCCTTCCGTAACGTCGTCCACCGCCGCCGCAAACATGCAGGCATGTCCAAACACAGAGGCTGGTGCTCGCTAACATGTAGTTCACAACACATGGTACGTATAGACAGTAATGGGACGTCTTTTAATGGCCGGCTCTTCTTGTCAACTTGCATGAAATGGGAAAGGTTGGCTTTTTCACGTTCCATATTTCCCATTGTAACAGTCTTCTGGTATTAATATGATGCATAAACAAAAGCCTGAGTTACCGTGGATCTGCTGCCATGAAGCAGCTTTTTAGGTTTTCCAGAATGCATTTGTCTAAAAGGAGAAGAGGGCTTTTTCATTGCCAGAGCCAAAAGGGCTAAACAGATGATTTGGAAGATGAAAGCACTTCTGAAAATGATCTGTCAATGCAGCATTCAACAAAACAATATTTACAGAGAAGAATCTGTTTTCTGCGAGCAGAGAGAAGAGAGAAGAGAAACACTGGCACCGAAATAACAGCTCAGAGAGCGACTGATTTAAATTGCAAAACATGCTCAGGAATGTCTTTTTTTGCCATGTTTTGTTCTTTATGTGGCTTCAGAACTGAATGATTATCCCCGTGTCTGTCCAGAGCGACTGATTTATGAACATGTTGTGGGTTCCTTGGTTTGCTTTAGGATTGGGCCACATGAAAGCGGAGGTGAAGGTCAATAGCACAGGCCTACTGTGGCTATGAAAACATCATGGGTGTTTTCTCGCCGGGGCTCACACGAACACGCCGGGCTCAAGGACAGACCTCGCATTCTGCAGCGCCACCATCAAAAGGAGAGGTCGCCCGAAAATGTAAATATTAATTTTCAGCACAAGGCAACCTCACGTATATCTTCAAGTAGAAAGACAATAAGTTATGTCGTTCACACGGAGTTCTAAAAATATATCATCACCCATTGCATCATTATCTCTTTCTTTCTCTTTATTTACATCATATTTGACTCTTTACCTGTTAATCAAATAATGAATGTAGTTGAGGAGCGTATAAATAAACATGCTTTAAAAGTAAGATAATATAAAATAACACATAATGAAGAAGATATTACCAGGGTGTTATTATACTGTATATTTTTACAGCATTTTCAGCTGTCAAGTACATTGAATTACTTCATACACTGCTGCATTTTAAGAACATTAAAAACCTGACTCTACTAAGTAACTTAACTGTTAGACAAATCAAACTCAAATCTTTTATTTAAAGGATACGATCAGTTGGAGCATTAATAAATATATAGAATGAGTAATGTTTACCTGAGCATAGATAGATAGATGGTTGGTTGGTTGGTTAATTACTCCTGTGTCCAGCATTTTTGCCCATTTTGAGTCATTTTTCATGATGCACAGAATATTTTGTACTATGACTCTGAAAACACTGAATAGCTCAAATGGAAGAAGAAACTCTCTATTTCATCATGAAAAAAATGTTTGTTTTTATCTTGTTCCATTCTTGTTTTATCAGAGGTAGAGTAGAGTACACTTTAACCAAAATCACCAAAAAAATCCCAGAAGCCCCAAAATTACGCACAGGCTGCAGGAGAGCGCTCTTTTGTCCCTGCTGCCAAAAATAAAACGTATATATATGTTTATGGCACACAACCGCTGTATTTTAAACGACGTAAATAAACATCTTTGGCACTCAAAGAATTAAAAGCATCAAAACACGTAATTTATTTAAATGTTTTAAGCAGACAGAAAACACCTCTAATTACTTACTAACTTTACTACTTTATGTCCATTCACAGTTATGCACCTTCTCAGTATTTCCCTACATAATGACTAAAATGTGACTAGACAGTGTTGACTCATTGACTGATAGATGTACTTGTGATAGTTACAGTGGAGTGAGTTTTCATCCTAGAGTAGAACTAAATTTCTAAATTAATGCTATAATAGCTCTCTGTCACCTCATGTCCTCTCCGCTTTAGAGGATATCTCTTTTACGCTCTCAGTTCAGACGGCCTTCTCAGGAGGAGAGGGATCCAGTCGGGTCTTACCTCACCCGTGGCATTGGAGGGGGAATTACAGGGCTTAGTTCTCTCAACTTGACCCCGCTCCTAATTACTTGTCGGATAAGTCTTTTGGCTCCTAGAGGAGTGTTGTCCTAACCTCCACTTGTCTGCTGTGTGTCCAAACATGGAGAAAGGAAAACACGCTCCAGTGTAGCGGGGGGCTTAGCCTCAGTGCAGCGTTCTCACAGAGCCCAGCGCCCCACCGCATGCAGGCTCCCAGGGACCCACACAGGTTAGGCTGAGCATGCCGAGGATGAACGAGCTGTGGGGAAAAAGATATAGCTGGGATTTTATTTTGAAATAAAAGAGTATAGAAGAGAAGTCTTAACTCAATGGGTGCCAGCCTTCCTATGCAGAAAGCGCCTTGTGACAGCGTTTTGAGTCATATTTCATGATACACACTATATTTTATACTATGACTCTGAAAACACTGAACAGCTCAAATGAAAGAAGAGACTCTCTATTTCATCATGAAAAAATGTTTGTTTTTACCTTGTTCCATTCTTGTTTTATCAGAGGTAGAGTAGAGGACACTTTCACCAAAAACGCCACATTTTGTCCAGAATCCGTTGGTTTTTCTCTCTCATCTCGATCGTCTCCACTTCCTGTTTTGATCTCTGTGGTGTATACTGTCTCTTTATGCTCTGACTACATCTCCCAGAATCCCCAGAATTACTCACAGGCTGCAGGAGACCACAACCGGCAACCCGCTGCCGAAAAAACACTTTGACTCAAGCATCGAAATACGTCAGTGGCATTCAAAGAGTTTTCACTTTAACTCTTTGAGTGCCATTGACGGCTTTTGACGTCATTTAAAATCCAAGCTTGATTGTCAGTGACATAATATGTCAAAGTGTTTTTTCAGCAGCGGGTCGCCCATCGAGGTCTCAGCCTGTGAGTAATTTTGGGGCTTCTGGGAGATGTAGTCAGAGCATAAAGAGACGGTATACACCACAGAGATCAAAACAGGAAGTGGAGACGATCGAGATTAGAGAGTAAAACAAACAGAATCTGGACAAAAAGTGGTGATTTTGGTGAAAGTGTCCTCTACTCTTTCATTTGAGCTATTCAGTGTTTTCAGAGACATAGTACAAAATATTCTGTGGGTCTTGAATATGAATAAGAATGAATAAGAAAACTGTGCCGTGCATCCTGGAGGCAGCTGGCTGGTCTGTCTGGAGTATTTTGAAGCACCGTTCTCCTTTTTGAAAGAAAAAATCATTAAGTAGCGGCAACGTGCAGTGAATTTCTCTTCATCAGAGCATATTGTCTCAGACATTTCAAAACCTTTCTTGGCAAATTCCCCTGTAATCATGACCCCTTCAAAGACAACGATCAGCGCTACAACTTAGTGCGTAATAGATGCTAATGATGGATAATGACGCTGGTATACAAAGAGAAAGACGACTCATCGTGATGTGAGTTTCTGATGTGATTTTACACTCAAAGGAAACATCTTCTAGATCTTTTATAAGAGTAATTTATAACAGTGATGGTTGACAGAGAGACACACATCACTAACAAGCAGCAGCTATAATTAAACGAAGACGAGAAGGTTAATCGTTTTTACCAAAAAAGAAAGTTACTAATCATATCTCCTCAACTCATCCTTCCACCCTCTGCTTTAACCCTGGGAAAGCACCCTCTGAGATTACCATATTTTAAATCATAATTTAAAACAGGGATTATCAGGCTCAGAGATTAGCTTTTAAAGGTATGTCATCAATTCTGTCCAGAGCGATAAGGAACTCTGGTGGAAGAGGACAGTCCTCCAGGGACTGGATACGTTAAAGGAAGGGAGTTTATTCCATTATTGTCTAATAGCTTCCATAACCATCACCCTTTACCCCCAATAAAGTCTCATTGGCCTGAGGATTGAGTCTGGATTACATGGTAGCTCTGCTAATAATGTCAAACACATGAAGAGGCCTGACCCCGAAACTCTCCCATCACCACGGCGAGCAGAAGGTTAGCGTTTCACCACAGTGTTAAGTGCGCTGTGGTAATTGGAGAATATAAATAGCTGTAAAGTGAGGATGTAAAAAGAAATAATGTGCGTCAGTAATATGTGATGTTCTTCATGTGAAACATGGATTTACAACGTTATTATATCACAGCGTGATCGGTCTTTGTGGCTTCGAGAGGAGTCGAGCTAAAACGGAGACAAAATGTAAAGAAAGAACGTGTGTGTGTGTGTGTGTGTGTGTTCGTGTGCATACCTCAGTTCATAGGCTGCAGCACTGTACGCCCCCCCAGGGCTGCACAGAGAGGCTGGTGCCAGAGAGTCTCACCTAGTCAGGTTAGCCTGGGAACATACTCATACTACAGGCATTTCATATACTCACACACACACACACACACGCACAACACACACACAAACACATCCCACATCATAAGCTAACGAGCCATTATATTGTCATTAGTGTTTTATTTGCACCACCCTGTCTCTCAACAATCTGTCACACATCACATGGCGATGACTCAGAAACTAAACAGTTGTTGCGGATTTGAGCGTGTGTGTGTGTGTGTGTGTGTGTGTGTGTGTTTCCCCTCTCTTTCCTGCACACTGCATGTGTGTTGTCATGTTTCCATGTGATCCTCTGCTCATCTGTCTTATTCTCTTTCCGTCCATGTTCTTGACATGTGATCCATTTCCATTTGTCAAACACAGAAGAAATGTGAATCCGTCACGACGTCCACCGGCTGCATGACGACGACGACGCTCCGCCTGCAGCCTCAGGAACCTCACATGATGTTAGTAGACTTGAAATTTGTTTGGGGAGGGGAGGGCTCCACTGTATGAAGCATGTGTTTATGTGTATAGCACGTCATTATCGTTGCATCTTGATTAGATTTCTCATGTTTGTACACCTAAATAAGAGAATACGATGGCAGGACCACCCAAACAGGCAATCACACATAAAATAAGAAAAGGGATGCTCATTATGTGGCAGACAGTCAGACGCTCTTTGTTTGAACGGTCCCTCAGATACAGATACGGTCTTTATTCAGTCATCATACATAACACAGCAATACAATCAACATAATCAATGTAAGCTATTGGTGTGTATCATATATGTATGGTGACTGTTCATTTACCGTTTTCAGCCCCAGTTATGGATTTTGCTCCTGGTTCGGCTACAGTCCATCACTGACCTGGCTGCTTTTAAATCTGACACATTTTTTCAGGCTAGCTTTTGGCACTTAACTGTCTGTCTCTGACGACTCTATTTCTGGTTTTATGTGCATATGTGTTTTCATTGGTGTTGTTTTTATGGTACTTGACATGATGTTTTTGTTTTTTTCTATTCTGGAAAGCATGTTGTGCACCATTCTGGGTGTTGTAAGGTGCTATACAAATAAAATTTGATTGATGTACTAACTGAACAGGATTAGACAGAAGCAAAAGCTTACATATAACCTTCAAAAACAGATCTGCAAATGAGTCTTAAAAACCCAAAATGAATTACACATTTTTAAATCTAAGCTAGCATCTTACTCCAATAATAGAAATACATCTCCTTTTAATACATTGTTTTGCTTTTTGTACAGTAAACAAAAACTCCTCGCAATTCATATTTGCTCTCACGTATTGAAAAATAATTTTTGTACCAAGTCTGGAAGTGTCATACATTTTGCTCTGAACATTATTTGCATTCTTATAAAATAGAACATTAATTTTCATAATGTGATTTTGCATCAAAATATACCTTAAAGATTATTTGTATGATCATTTCAGAAAAAGACAAACAACAAAGTAAAAGTTTTGAAGAGGAATCGCTCGGCGATCACTTCAGGCATCCTATTTGTCTCACAGAGTGATTTGTCTGCTCACATAAGATTTCACAATGATTTGAACATCTGTCAGCAACATTAATTTATCACGACGCCGCCTCTGCTTCCAAACAATCCCACACTTTTAAGGTGTGACTTAAGGAGCTAATACTTCTTGTCAAAACAAACAGATGAAACCACAAGTTGGAGCTGAGTGATTATGGGGGGTGTCGGTTTCCCGCCGAGCAGACGGGCTCTCCCCAGCGTTCGCTCGGAGGAATGCAGCCTCTCTGCTCACAAAGGCACCCAGCATGAGTTTGATTCATCCAGCACGCCAAAGCACACAAGCACAGGCTGCCATAGATTCATCAGCGTTGACTGATTTAATCTAACTTCACAGTTGGCTGGTATGATGGGAACAGCAGCATTTAAAGAGCCGGCAAGAGCGGTATTAACGTCAACATTCTGAAGCACGCCTCATAAAAACAACGGCATGTATGAGTTCCCATCACCCTTGGCACGGATACCCCAAAGTCCTCTGCTGGGATCCCATTTCAACATCCAGACTGAGCTGCATTCACCGCAAAACTGAAATATATCTATAAAAGCCTAACATAGATGAGATTTCGATGTTCTGTGTCATTATTTAATGTCCATATAAAAGCTGCTGTGATTTTGTTTCCACTCTAAAACACAAAAAGTTGGTCCTGACTGCTTAAAGATTATTCACATGAACATTTATTTGCATGCTCAAAATAGTCATTTGTTGGGTGAACATAAAAAAAATGATGGAAAGTATTTCCACCCAATTATAATACACTAATTTAGCAAGAAATAGTTTTGTTGAGTGACATAAATGTGGATATGCTGGGTCAACATAACGTGTTGGCATTACTATTACTTAAATAGCAGGGGTAAATCTAACATAATAATAATTTGTCGGGTGAACATAAAAAAAATATGGAAAGTATTTCCACCCAGTTATAATACGCTCATTTAGCAAGCGATGCAAATGCTAAGTAGCTACCCATAGCAACTAATGCTGCTGTGGTTAGCTGCTAATACTAACAGTAACAATAACAAGTTATATATCACATTTTTTGAGTGTCACACGCTCAAAAAAGCCAAACCATATATACCATATAACCATATATAGTAAATGTTTTGTGGTTGAACATCATTAAGTAATGTTATTTTAGCATGATGTGCAATAACTTAACATTGTGTAAATTAATTTATGTTGACAGAACCTAATGCATTTTGGGTAAGATAGTAAATTGTGTGAACAACTCCAGAGCAGAAGGTGGCAGTAGTGAGCGAGCCGGGAGTTTAAGAAACTTTACAGTTCAAACACATGCTGAGAGTCGCCAATGTTCCGCCGGTAAGATAAGAGAATTCAAAGACTGAAAATAAACCACTGCACATAACTTCTTATTGTCCGCTCTATAATTTTGAACAATTAATTTTGTCACCGAATGTTTTCGTGGTGTGCTCACTAATCATAGCAGCATTAGTATTACTTAGCATTTGCATCTCTTTCTAAATGAGTGTATTATAATTGGGTGGAAATAGCTTTCCATAATTTTTTTTATGTTTACACAACAAATGATTATTTCATTGGATTTACCCCTCATAATTCAGTAATAGTAACGCCAACACCTTATGTTGATTCTACATATTTACTTAAATTTCACTCAACAAAACAATTTCTTGCTAAATTAGCGTATTATAATAGGATGGAAATTCTTTCCTTATTTTTTTATGTTCACCCAACAAATGAGTATTTTGAGTGTGGCATTACTTTGTTTGTTTGGTTTTTTTTGTGGTGTAACATGCGGCTGGTGACTCAACATTGATTAAGCAACAAGGTATTAATGCTCCTTTCGTGCCAACACGCCACTTTCTCTGCTTGTGATTTTTTTTCCTCCCATATTTACCCTTCAGTTACAATCCACTTAAGATATCACTTTCCTTTGTGACAATACCGAAGCAATAATTACAAGATTAACTCATCATTTTCATCATTAAAGTGATGACAGATGAGTTTTGCCTTTAATTACCTTTGAGTGATTGCTTCCCTCGAACAAAAGCGTGATGCTGTTATGTGAAACATAATTAAACAGCAATTGTAATTACAAAAATCAGCACATGTTACTCAGTGGCACCCTCTTGAAAAGGTTCACTGGGTAGAGCCAGCGTGTTTAACAAATCCTAGCGAACGTAGCGTATACTTAGCTCCATTCAAAGCTCCCAGCTCTCCCAGAGTGAGTCACAGTTTGAACATCACCTGAAGAAAACTTGGCACAGCTGCTCGGCAAGCAGTGGAAAATTATAAGGCCAGTTAGTGCCTATGGGTGAGAAACAATTATGGGTTTGTGTTCATTACAATAGTGTACAAAGGGAATTATAAATTCCTAAGCTAAGTGTTTAACAATCAAAATGCCAAGAGTGAAATGAATATAATTAAGCCCGCAAATACCTCCGGCTTTTGTAACAAAGCTGTTTTACTGCCTTTAGCAGCTTGCAAGCCCTTTGCTGAACACTAAGTGGTCAATACAAGAGCTTTGACACTGGAATCACTCATGCACAGCACAACATGGCATTGTGTCTCGTCGAGTTAGATATCGTAATGATTTTAAGTCTCCATAAACAGATTCAACTCTTGTGCAGTTGTTCCATTACACAGAAAAACAGACACTAAAAGTCGAGATGCTCGCTGTATTGATTTCCAATCACAAAATCAATACCAGTTTTTAAGGAGGCAGTGCAGAAAAGACGAAATTAATTGACTTGTAACAGTGATGCAACAGAGGTTTCAACTGAACTGAAAAACTTCCTTGATATTTTGCACACTGTGCATCATGACAGATGAATATGCTGCCAGCTTTCGTGACTTAAACATCAGGAAGATGAGTCAAACTTAAAAGGTTAATTAATTTGTTTGCTCAGCCAGACGCTGTCCTCGATGGATTCTCTGTTCGCGTCAAAACTTGTTTCAAAAAGTGTTTTGCAATTGAGATACTGTGAACCACAACATGATGTATGAGTGTGTTTACTAACTGCATGACAAATTATAATCCGCAATAAAATGTATTTGTGAAGTAACATAATGTTATTTATGAGCAAACTATTAACTCAAGAAGAAGATTATAAATTAGACGTACATTGATTTCTAATCGATAGAAGAACTAAAAAAGTGTCAAAATCGATGCAGCAGAACCAGACTTCATGTCTTTTTTATTCCATTTCATTCCTCGTATTTGTCAAAACCCGCTGCCTACTATTATTTCTCGACCATGGGCGGTTCAGCGGGAGATTCGGGGTGTTATGCCAGTTGCAGATAATACAGCAGATTGTTTTCATTTTCAAACTTGTGGTCAACCGACATCACTTGAGGCGATTTATCAGACTTCACGTTACTCACTCTGGAGCCACAAAAAGCTTCAAGCAACCATTCCCACAACGCAACACAACCCAAGGGCCCTATAAACTGTCAGATATTATACAATAAATATTTACTGAGGTGCATTGACATGCACTTGAATGAACCAGACGGTTCGTATTGGATTTTTTTTTTTAATGTTCCCGAACAGTTGTTGCAGTATAAACATGGTGTGTTTGCACTGACTGTGTTACACACAGTTTGTTATGTCTGCTGCGTATCAGGAGGTTACATTGAAAATAACGTGTTACCGTATTCCATCCATATCACCCTCAGGATGTTTGGACACAGTTTAAACTCTGCTGTTTAGGCCTCGGCGCTCCTGTGAAAAAAGCAACTGAATTTATGAAACAGTGGCTGAAAATCTCAAAGTGTTTGGGCGTGCGTTCGGCCTTTTGTTTGTGAGAATCGCTGGGCATTTTGTATTTCCCTGACATGGAGTATTAATAAGCAGTAACACACAGAGGAAACCACTTGTGAGTTTAAGAGGAACAACAGAAATCTCCACGGCTGTGAGCCTATTAGACGCAGCATGTTTTATTTCATGTGGACTTAATTCTTTCAAGCATGCCTCGACGTTTTCCCTCAATTGGAAACATCTCCATTAAGATACATAAACATTTTAAAGGCCTATTTCGCTCCACATTCGGGCCTTGCTTGAGATCTGATTTTCCTCCCTTTGATGTTATATTCATATTCTTCCTCCTCCCCGGCAACATGTGTCCCTCGTTACATCACGTCATGCCAACGAACAATCAGTTAGTCAAAACACGACTCGGGGCTCTGAGAGACGGGATGAGAAACGCTAGCGAAGGGGGAAACAGAAGGGACTGTCAGGAGTATTATTAAAGCAGTAACAGATAGCTGCTCTTTAGCGTCGCGCGGCTAGCGGCTCCGGGGCCTCGCCCCTAGCACCTTTCCCTTGATGTTCGCACCGGGCCGCTCTGGGACCGGATCACTGAGTGACAGCTTCAATAAGGCTAATTACAGTGGGCTGCAGGGCCCAGTTATGTCGTCTGGCGACTCCACCCACTGTGGAGCCAGAGCGACTGCGTTAACTATGGTGTTAGACCAAGGTAGGCATCAGTCAGCCGCCACCGGACCTCACAGCAGTAAACACACACTGAGAGGAACACATCAGCACACACACAGCACCAGCAAAACACACAACTAAAAACACTTCATGACCTGAGAACAAATATGAGGTAAATATTCTGCTTTTTACTCCACTAATTATGTTAATTTGACTACTTTTATTTTTTACATTCAACATACAAATCATATGATGAGCTCACAAAATATTATTGTTGCATCTGTAAAAATAATATAATATGCAACACACATTTTCCTACTTTTTACTTCTCCAACGCAGGAGGTTCAATTGTTATGCAGTATTTTTTATACTTTTATTTAAGTAAAGGGTTTAAAATACCACTCCAAAGGGTTTAAAAGGCCACTCCAATTTAATTATGATGGATTAATATTACGATCATTAATTGTTAGATATGTGGCATGTGCTGTGTGAAACTGCACATGTGCTCATTTCCTATGAATATTAAGGATTTATTTGGTAAAAGTTGAAAATCATTAGGCCTATTTTAGGGGGCATAAAATATTTTTAAGCCCCCTAAAAAGATTGGTGTTGGTTGATTTATTTATCTATTTTTCCCCCAAAAAATGTAGACAAATTTAATGTAAAGCCGTCAGAATATGAGTTTCAATAAATAATCATTTAACCTTACATTATTCCTAATAATTGTTTTATATTACAGTACTGGTATTTTTATTTATTTATTTGAATCTTATCTCAGTTGATTTAATTATGATGGATGTGGCTTTCGTGGTGTGAAACTTCAGCTCTGCTCTTTTCCTGTCAATCTTCAGATTTAAATGACTTCTTTATGATGCTGACATTTAACAATCTGCATTTAAAGTCCTAAGAGTCCTACAGCTTTAGCTTGACGTTGGTTTATAACCGTCATTTTATATGATCAGTGTGTTTTAGACCCGCCAAAATAAAGACTAAAGCATATCACAGTGTTTATATGTATATGTAGCATCGAAATGTCTTGGGTTTGGCATGTTTACAGTATATTCAGTGCTATATTCAGGCTTATCTCTGATTTAACATAATATGTACGTCTATTTTCTCAGATATGTTGTGACATTTTCAAGAGATAAAAAAACCCTTTGGCTTTCCTCGTCATTGCCAGCAGCCAAACTACTTTGCTTCCCATTAATTATGAATCAGGTGCAGTCTTGCCTGTTTATATGAAATGAAATTATGCTTAATTAGAATTGAGCTTAATGACAGTCATTGAGGCATATTGTAATTCATTATGGTATACTGTAATCATCGGTTGCTCGTCACGACAACCGCACCGGCATGTTGTTTCGGTTATCATTACAAGGAGTTTTAGTTTAATCAAGGACATGATGTTTCTCGGTCGGACCACCTGAACCAGTCTGACTAAAAGTTAGAAGCTGTGACCTGCCATCCATGAAAAACACGCGTTATTATCTGTTTCCTCGAGATGACCCAGGATGCTACGTGACACATCAGCAGCGAGGTCGTTCTTCATCCAGCAGCCAGCAGGACGGAGATGTTTGTGAAGAGGAGAGCCGGTGTGGGAGGCTCATTCCTCAGTGGTGCCAGGACAGTTTAGGGGCCTGTTGTGTCTGGACTCTCTCAGGTCACTTTAATATCAGCCCAAGGCCTTGAACCGGCCTCCATGTCGCCACAGCAATTACAGGAGGATCGCCCTCATCTGTCTTCCTCCCTCGCTCTGCTGTTGCTGCTCTTCCTCACTTTGCTGTTTCATTACAACATTATCTGAGTCCGAGCACAAAGCACGCCATAATATTCCGTGCAAAATCCTATTTACTACGCCTCCAAACACAGCGTCTCTACAGTTCCAGAGGAGATTTGAGCGAGAACTGTTAACCCCCGAGTCCATCGGCGACCTTTTCAACCACCTCAGTGTTTACGCTATCACTGATCTGCCAGTAAACTGAGTTCCTGTCTGTGTATTTGTGTCTAAGCGTATATACGAGTCATCCCCGTGAGGTTGCGTGTATACAGTAATGCTTTTAGGGGATTGGGCCCAGCGTTGGGCCTTTTAACTTCAGTCAGCGCTGCATCCTGATATCCTGGTGTGACTGGTTTGAGGGGGTAATTCACTCCACCAGAAACACAGGCTTTTAGAGGTTCCACATGTGCCTTGGCACCAGACAGAAGAGAGGCCCGTAGGTTTCATTAATTGTGGTAACATTCCTGTAGCGTTGTCAGGCAGTTTTATTAGCATTAGCTTTGCCTTCAGGCTGTCATTATGCCTCATTTGGAGCCCGAACCCTTCCCATGGATGTCAGCTCTGAAATCTTTGAGAATATTGTTAACCGCTAACAACTTACTCGTTAAATTAATAAGGGCAGTTTAATATTGCAGACTAATTGGTCCAATCGGACAATCTCAAAACACATCCCTTAATATATTATAGCTCAATTATTTTTAAAAATATGTAAATGTTTCTTGACTGACAAAATGTTCCTCTAATTTTATCAAATAGGGAATGAATTTCAAATTACCTAAAAAAAGAGAATTAGCACAAACTGCAAATGAGGATTTAAAACCGAATTGTGTGTACCTTTTTTACAAAAAAAAATATTTGCAGGTTTCCCTTCGTCAAACGTCCCAGGAGAAATGTCAAATGCTGCTTTAATCCAGCCAGCTCACCGACTGGATTCATCGGAGCAATCATCCTAATAACAGTAAATCCACAATAATTGACACGTCAAAATTACTCGCAAAAATTGACTTTTTTTTCCCTCCTTGACACAGAACATTTAAACAGGCTGAGATGATCCAGCAGGTTGGAAATGAGAAGCAGATTGACAGCTCCAGCAGGCATTAACCCCACCTCTGGTTTGATCTCCACAGGTCAGGCTGCTACTGAAACACCGGTTTGATCCGAGCCTGTTGACAAGGTCAGCTGTAACCGGCTGAGAGGTTGCCATGACTGACTGCAAAGCGCTCCCGACTCATCTGCACAATCATTTGTCAGCACGCCGCGTTGTTCAAACGCCACGGTTGGTTGAAAAGACGCCAGAAATAATTTGAAATGACATTTGATCGTCTTTTGCTGGCAAAAACACTTTTATAATCCTCAACAAATTGGTTTTATTTTTAAGCATTTAATTTGTTGTTAAAATAATACCACAAATATTCAATCTGCTTTTCTGTTTTCTAATTTCTGGGATTGGCCTTTTAACCGACACCATGTGACTTATTCAAGCGAAGAAACGTGACTAGTTAGTGGTGCTTATTGCGCCGGTCTGGACATGATTTGTTTGCGCCAATAAAAGCGGGCAGGAATTGTTTGTTTTTAATGAGCATGTTATCCACCATGGAAGCATGAAATTTTATGTCTTTTTTCCACTGAGACCTCCAAAATCACCTCAGGATGAGATAATGAAAGCCAATTACTCTTTATTACAAATAGATTTTGTTGTTTTAGAGTTAACGTTTGACTTTGATCAAACGCGCTCATACTTGCCCGTTGCATGCGAGCATATGCGTGACCTCTTTTGGTTGCTTGTTTGTTTGTTTGTGCAAGAAACAAAAAAGCCACTTTAGGAAGAAACCCATGAAATCCTGACATGATTATGAGTTGGTCAGAGGACAGTGAAGTGTTTGTACGTATCCTGCTGCTGTAAGTGACTGCTAATTCACATTTTACCACAGTGTGAGCCCATGCTCGCTGCTGAGATGAAGCCTCTGCGGATCAAACACACACCAGGAGGCGTGAGGACGACAAACAGTCAAAACAGAACCTGATCTCAGGGGCAATTACCCGTGTTTGCTTAATCTTTGAAACGTGCTGTCGAAAACCAGGGTCAATGACGCCGCTTGACTCTCCCTTTTTAGCCGGGGCGAGAATAGGGATTATTACTCATTAGGACTTCACAGTTTAGTGTTTGGAGATGTGGGGGTGGATGGGGTGGAGGGGGCGGATGTTAGTGTGAGTGATATACCCCATCAAACACTCAGATGAGAGGGTTAACTGAGTCTATGTGTGAAGGACAAAATGCTCCCATATTAAATGGAAAGCGATAAAATCACACACATGGTTCAGTCTCCAAATTTTCTTACTCTTGCGTTTTGCTGACACTCTTTGAGCGTTAGTCATCGTTAAACCGCTGGCAGTACCCTCCCAACGATTCTGTTACCTGTTTGTCGGCTCAGCGTCAATTAAAGCTTTTTGAAACCTCAACCTCCCACAGGCTCCTGCCCCGCACAATTAAGGTGGCGTGAGACCTGGCTTCTCACTAATTCCACACCGCATTTAGATGACAGCGTTGAGGGCCCTCGAGTGTTGTGTGAATGGCTTTATTGGCTAACTGAGGATTTATAATTACCTGAAGAAGTAATTGCGGCTAATTCCACCCAGCCTTCGGGATATTACAAGTTAGGTATTTAGCTAAAAGCCGCAATCTTTAAGCTGTGATTGCCTTTAAAGAGGTGTGAATAGAGGATAGCTGGAACAGTGTCCTCGAGTTCATGTTTAAAAGAACAACAAACAATAAGTTAAATGGATTTGATCCTCGGTAAATGGAATTGCTGGAAGAACAGATTTCCTCTGTATTATATCCATTAATACCTCCGTCAGGATGCCGAAACAAAATCACTTTATTTGGTGGGAAAACAAGCAGGGAGATTGATTCAGGAGCAGGGTCTCCACATATTTGGAACAAACTTGTTTTGTTAAATTATTTTTGATGTTAATGCCAGTAATATTTAGGGGTGGGTATTGGCAAGGACATCCCGATACAATACATATCGCGATACCTGAGTCACGATACTATATACTATATATACTATATACTATATATACTTTATATATATATATATATATATATATATATATATATATATATATATATATATATATATATATATATATATATATATATATATATATGTATATATATATATATATATATATATATATATATCTTATTATATATACTTTATTAATACTTTATTGTGATATATTGTGATATTCTATATGGATCAATTTAATTTAAAATTTAAATAATATTAATTTAAAATACTGCATATATAACGTTTTATATATATATATATATATATATATATATATATATATATATATATATATATATATACTAACACACACGCTTATATATCTGTATATACAGCATATATTTATTTATTAGTAACTGGAGTTACATCCAGTGCAGGTCTTTATTTTCAGTGATATTTAGATATATAATGCATCTCCCTTACAGAGCATGAATACATGTTGATTCCATTTATTTGTTTTGTTTTGTTTATAACAAAAAAGTCAGGCTATAAACTATAATGGATGTTTACAGTTGACAGTTTGCATCACCTTAATTTTCTCCTCCGCATACATTTGACCAACTTTGTTTATAAGCTTTGATTATAACCCATCTATTTGTCTGATTTTTATTTTTTCGGCCACCGTTTTCAGGGAAGTCAGAGCGCTCCCAGACGTCATGAGGTTGGTGAGTATTAATTTATTATTATAAACAGGAATAAACTGAAACAAATATAATAAAAAGGAACAACTGAGTAGTATTTGGGCACTGAGTCATCAAGCTTCTCTACTAGCTTTTTACTTTATCAAGAGATTTACTGCACTTCACGATGCATATTGTGATACTTGAGTCACGATACAATACATTATTGCGATATTGTGATAAGATACATATCTTCCTCTCAGAAGATTACATTTTTCATGATTTCAGCAAATCGAAACAATGATATGATATGATATTTGAGCATTTACCAACATGGCGGCGCTCATGCTTGTTTCATTGTCACATGGTTTATTCCACATCTGTGTTGTATAAAACATTTACATATCTCTAACTGTGTTTAACGTACATAAACCACACATGCAACCCACACAGCATACTGCTGATTTATGCTCCTGGATTGTTCGTTATTTGCATTATTACAAATTTAATGTGATTTTTGAATAAGATTTTCTTTGAGGTTTGGTTTCACTTCAGACTTATTTTATAGCTGAACCTCCTGCATAGAAACTCACTCCTTTTCTGTCTCCCTCTCACACACAAACATCTTGTGGTCATGTAGTGACTAACCCGGGGGATGAGAAGAGGTTTCATGCTGACAGGATGTCAGTGCTCAGTGGGAGATGGCTAACTAGTGGGAGCATCAAAGAAGGGCTAAATCAGCAGCACAGCCACCACATTCCTCCAAGGTGCAGATATGAAAGGGAGTATGCGCTTTGTAGACCGAAAAATATGTACAGATAAGAGTGTCTCTGCAAGTAAAAAGCACAGGCGAGCAAGTTTGGTCAGTTTTATTCCTGATCCCCTTCGTACACTCAGCAAAGCATGCATGTATCGCTGCTAAACAATGATGTGTGTAACAGTGCAGCTGTCTTCACTTTGTAGTTTACTGTTGGCTCTTTTCATGACTTTGGCAGCAGTAACATGGTAACCACCATCCTTAAGAAACGCTCATATACCACTCAGCACACACGCTGAGGCGCCCTGTGCATGTACGCCTGCTTCCACCAGTGTGCAGCGCTAAAAGCTGTTGCGGAAAGGAAAAGGGAGTATAACAAGACATTTATTTGGTGACAGCTTCACTCGCTGCGCCTCTGTTCCACGCTGGTATAAAGAGATGCCATAAATGACAGAATGGAAGTCGTGAACATGGACAGCGCTTTGATTTTAGAGGCAGTAACTCTCAGTCTGAGCTCTCTGTGGGGTGGGTAGATTTTAGGAAATACCCAAAAAAATGGATAAATGTGTTATTCATGTTTGTTTGCACTCATTCGTATAAGTAGTGGCAGACTTTTACCACCCTCTCTCCATTTCTTTGTCCCACAGTGAACTAGGGGTGGGAAAAAATTTTATTATTATGGCAATATAGCATGATACTTTTTCTTCTGATACAATATTGTTTTTTAATTTCCTAATATTGTTTTTTTCCCCAAAAAAAGTCATGATTTGGGCTGAAACCCAGAATGACTTCTGCACATTGAAATAAAAAGTCAAATTAAAAACAAAATGTGCGTTAAAGCAGTAACTTCCATAGCCCTAAAATATAAATGCATGTGTATGCATATGTATATATGAATATATGTACATATATAAATGCATGCAAATTTCTCAGTGATCTATGTAGAATATCACAATATATTGCAATAATGTATCGTATTGTGACTCAAGTATCACGATCTGTATTGTATCGTGAAGTCCTTGACAATACCCACCCCTAGATATTACAAAACATGTGGTTTGTTAAAAATGTGTCTGAATTAATCTCCCTGCTTTTTTTTTTTTTTTTAAAGTGATTTTACGGCATCCTGATGGAGGTATTAATGGATATAATAGAGAGGATATCATGAAACATCTATTCTTCCAGTTATTCCATTCACAGAGGATCAAATCCATATAAGTTATTGTTTGTCAATATCACAATATTGCAATAATGTATTGTATCGTGTCTATTGTATCTTGAAGTCCTTGCAAGTACCCACCCTTACAGTTAAGTGTAGGTGAGTAAACATTGACTTTATTTCATCCAAAGTGTGTTTTTCTCTTCTGTGCTTCATAGCCTCTCTATTGTGTCCTGGTCATTCTAATTCATGCCAAACTGCCGCCTCAACCCCGACTCTCCCCTGCCAAGCCTGTCACACGGCCAAACAGGACCTGCTTTGACTGCCGCTTAATTACACACCGTTTTACTTCACAGTTTACCAGTCAAAAGGAGGGGCCGGTTGGGGGTATGAGGAGGAGGGAGCTGGACCGGGGGGTTACGGGGCCCCCAGTAACCTCTCCATCAATGTCGGCGGGCCCCACAAAGGCCCTCATGACAGAGGATGAGTAGTCATAATGCTGCAGCCGTGCCTGCCGCTCAAAGTCACCCCATTCCTAATTGCCCTCAGAGATGGGAGATAATGGAGGGGCTTTGAAGTGAAAATGGCCCCTAATGAGCGAGAGAGAGGAAGAGAGAAAGCAAAGGGGGCAAGGTCGGGTGGTGGGGGATAGCATGGCTGCGATTATATATGTACATATATATATGTGAGGATTACGTGTCGCACAGTGGAGGAGAGGAATGTAGAAGAATAAGACAGGAAGTGGTGACAGGGACGTCCTCGGTTTGTCCCACTGTGCTCACAGGAGCGCAGAGGAGACATCCGAGACGGGAGTCTGAGACGGACGCTCAGCAGGGGTTCGCTTCATTCGTCTTCCTGGCTCGCCTCCGTCTCCATCGTGGCCTCCGGGCACCTGTCTCCCCCCGATGGTTTGTTTCGGAGCTCCTCTCTCCACTTTTTATCTTCTTACATCATACTCTACCCTTCCTTTCATGCTTTATTTTTTTTCTTGTCTACTCATCCGTCCCTTTTGTTCCCATCCCTCCCTATTTTCGCTGTGTTTCTGATGGACAAATCGACAATGGCATCGCCACTCGGTCTGGCGTCAGGGCCTTCCCATTCCGGCGACATGCCTGGGATTTTTCACGCTGGCTCACATACTTTCACAGACGCCAAGGAAACTCAAATGATTTACATACAAAGCATTTTTTTTTCTTTTTTACTGCATGCTCCTTTTGTCATGCGCTTAGCTACTGTTTCTTGATTACCTTTCCTTTGTTATTGTGATGAAGCTCTCCAACCCTTTACCTCTGACTTTGTCAGCAGGCTATAAAGTCAATTTACTCTCCGGGCCCACAGTACTGCTGCTACAGTGTAAATCAGAGTTTTGTAACTGCACAAGAAAAGTTTATATGCAGTCACCGAAAATAAGTTTCCAACCTAAAAATCTAATCCAGACACACCAAAATCTGTCGTGGCTGCCTGTTAAAACATTTTATTTACTTAAAAATCATGTAAGAAATATATATGTGCTTGCAATAATTACATTTTATTACATAAATGTTACATCCCTGCTGTATATATCACATCTCCTCTGATAATATGGGTGTTTTACTTTTTTTACTTTTTTATATCTTCATTTTTATTTCTTTATTCATGTGTGCCTTTAAGCCAAGTGACTCAACAAAACTTCGTTATGTGTGCGTAATGACAAGAAAAAATTGAATCCTTGAATCTTGATAAGATTAAATTTGAGGCACAGAGCTTTTATTTGATTTAAAAAGTATTCCAACTGTTGCTTAGTAAAAAAGACAGATAATGACATATCTACTCGCTCTATTTGCACACTGTGTACCAAAAATAATGGTTATACTGGGGTATATTGACATTACTTTTCAAATTCTATTTTTTTTATATAAAATAGAAAAAAGAGGTATAATTTCCTGTTTTAAATGTTGGCATAGTGATGTGAAAACCAGATTTCTTTAATTCCCAGTTTTCACAGTTTCCATGACGCCTAAAGTCTCTTTGGCCTTGCTGTTATTTTGCATCCCTATTAGCTCTGTTGTTTACATCCTATTGTTGTTCTAATTCACATCCTGTTGGCGCTTGTTAAAGCAGAAATCCAACATTCCCCACGATGAGCTCAAGTTATCTATATTCATATAAACACATTTAAACAACAATTTCTCAACATTTGCAATTAAAAGTTCACGATCCGTCCTCCTTGTTGAAATAAAGCACCACCCGCTCTGCTGATGAAATAGCCAGTTAACTGTAATCCGCCTTGATCAGACCCTGTCAGCCATTGTGATCCTCCCTCTAGCTTTTGTCTCCCTCCCAACACAAGTTGTGTTTTTGGTATGGCCTGCCATTTCAAAGGGGGCCCTCTGTTCTCGACAAAGACCAGAGCCAGCGGGGCCCTTCTGAATGACAATACTTTGAGGAATCAGTTGGTATTTACTGCTGAAGAGGTGGAGTGCATTAAGCCAAGAGACTGATTGTTGTTGTGTTTGCCTTTACTAATTGGCTTGAAGGCAGTAAGCTGCTGATACAATTCAGAGGGAAAACAGTGATCAGAGGAGGAGACGGGGGAAGAAAGGGAAGGAGGAGTGGAAACTGCAGATTAAAAAACTGCACGGTTGGTTGGCCTTCGGAGGGCTGATGAGAACATTAAGATTATAAGGATATGCCAGGCGGTGACATGCGGTCAAACCTTGTTTATTCAAAACTAAATTATACTGTGTGTATCCTGCATGCTGCATGAGGTCACGACCCACTTTATCAATGACTTTGTGTACAATTATGATGTATACACAACACATATTAAGCAGTGAATGATTAAAAGCAGGCTTCTTTTAGGACCATCCCTTGTCCTTAACAGAAACCTCAGAGACTGTCTCTCCAAAATATGACGAAGGGAAACAAGGACCATAGAGACCTGGTTCGGTCTGACCGTGGGTACTTGTCTACTTAGTAATCAGGACAAGCTGTGGGGAGACTTGGCCCAAACTCACAACCGCAATTTCTTCCTCCGCAGTGGAAGAAGACCAGAAGGAATAACAGAAGGGGGGAACGGTGAGCGAGCGTTTTTTGCTGGACGAGCAGAAAAGTAGCCATCCCTGTGATGTGTTGTGAAGAACGGAGGCAAGCCGCAGGTCTTAAAGGGACATACTATGTATATCGTGTGTGTGGGCATGTATATGCAGGTTTGAGTGGACCAAAGGCAGGCATTTTTTCACTTTTTCACTTTTTTTTGCTGACAAGAGCTGAGCTGCCCCTAAAACAGAGGCGCTACTCATCAACTTTTAGGTCAGAGGGAGCCCAAATTGAGTGTGTGACATGCAGCCGAGAAGGAGACAGGAGGAGGGGGGGCTAGAAATCAATGTGAAGGCCAAAAAGTTGGGCTCTCAAATGGTCATGGTTGAAACCAGTATTCACAGTGAATTTCCGGCCGCAGTGCTATGCCTAAGTCCCCTTGATTATTTTCTGGTTCAGGGGTTGCCGCATTTCAAAGCCTCTCCTCTGCCCACGTCTGTGATTCGGTCTCGTTAAGAGGCCTATATTTCAGCAGAGAAACACACACGGAACCGTAAGCCAAATTAAAAGTGACTCTCAATCACACAGAGTTCCCAGTATTTGAGGTGTGGTGGCGGTGTGGATCTGGACGCTCAGCCGGTGTAATGCTGCGACAGAGCAGGCTGACATTTGAGTGTGTTTTCTCAGAGCAGAAAAAAAAATTACAGACGGGGAAATTAGGCAAAAGTTTTTTAATGCAAGAAAGCCACGGAGCTCGGTTGCTTCAGCAGAGAGTGGGTCTTTGTCCTCGGTGAAGATGCTTCGCTGGAAATGCACAATCAGCCTCTGTCGGATGAAAAATATACAAATCACAAGAGCATGTGAGGCAGAAGAAGATGCTTTTTGAATTAAATCTGAAAGTGATCCAGAATCAGATAAAGAGGCAGACAACTGTTTGCATATTTGACATGTTTTTTTCAATACACATATATGTGTAAATACCAGACTGTGGGTTTGTCTTACATTTTTTTTAGATTTTTACGGGCCAATCTACAACATGAGGTTCACTTTGCTTGTCATGAGCGCCACGTAATAAAATACGGGTGTTGTTTCTGTGACGTCACCCATAGGTTGCTGAAAAAGTGGCTGGCTCCAGCTAATTTATGATCCAAAAATGAAGGTGGATCACGACTGGAACAGCAGCGACCAGGTACGACACCCACTGAAAGAGGCCGTGCCCTCAATTAAGCTGAAAACAGATGGGTTGTACACAATGTCGCCCCCCGTAGAGTGCTAATGAATCAGTGGATATTGAATGAATATTAGCTGTAAAGACCTGACCAAAAAAGAAAAGATATATATGTACATTTTATAAAATGCAATGCTTTAGTGCCATAAACGTATATATACATCTTTCCTTGTTAAGGCAGCAGGGACAAGAGGGCACTCTCACACATCCTGTGAGTAAAGTTGGGGCTTCTGGGAGATGTAGTCAAAGCATAAAGAGACGGTATACACCACAGAGATCAAAACAGGAAGTGGAGACGATCAAGATTAGAGAGCAAAACAAACAGAATCTGGACAAAAAAGTGTCCTCTACTCTACCTCTGATAAAACAAGAATGGAACAAGGTAAAAACAAACATTTTTTTCATGATGAAATAGAGAGTCTCTTCTTTCATTTCTCAGCACCTGTGGTTGTACTAGACTAAGAACTGTGCATTTAGGGGGCAGGGAGGGTCTAATCATTCAAGGCATTATTGAGTTGCATCATGGGAGATGTAGGATCTAATGTTTGTTTGTTTCTCTGGGATCTTGGCCTCTGATGACCGTTTTGTGTGAGTGCAGTAGAAAAATGCTGGAAAACCCCTTTAACTTTGCATTAGAGGGTTGTAAATGTGAATTATTCTATCAACTAAGATGATTATTTGAATTGAATTCATCTATTACAGTAATTGTTTGTGTAAAATATGCAAAAATAACACAGCATGATGTCTTTGGAAGCACAGCTTCGCTCAAATGTTGTTTCATACTGAAACTTACTGATATACCATTTAATTGTTTCTTTTTTTTACATTCATGATATTCTGTCCTTACGGGTGGCACGGTGGTGTAGTGGTTAGCACTGTCGCCTCACAGCAAGAAGGTACCGGGTTTGAATCCCGACCCGGGGCCTTTCTGTGTGGAGTTTACATGTTCTCCTCATGTCTACGTGGGTTCTCTCAGGGTACTCCAGCGTCCTCCCACCATCCAAAAACATGCATGGGGATTAGGTTAATTGGCTAATTTAAATTGACCGTAGGTGTGAATGTGAGTGTGAGTGGTTGTCTGTCTCTATGTGTCCTGTGATGAACTGGGGACTTGTCCAGGGTGTACCCTGTCTTTCACCCTAAGACAGCTGGGATAGACTCCAACTCCCCCACGACCCTATGAGAGGATAAGAGGTAGAAAATGGATGGATGGATATTTTATCCTCTAGCACCTATTGGTTAGTTGGTTTCTGGATTTCAAATTAGTTGTTTTGAACAACACCACCTCACCACTCTTATGTACATCTATGATAAGTGTGAATTAAATGTATATTATATATATTATTAATGTTATATATTATAAATACATATTATTTTTCTGTGTACCTTACTACTGTAAATAGTGTCTTATTTCTTACATAACTTCATTTATATTTTTTACATCTGACTGAACACCATGTGGAGCAGCGCTTTTAATTTCGTTGTATGTCCTGTCATATAAATAAAATAACGGCTTTTGATTTCATTTGATTTGATATGAACACAGAAAACAACAAATGGACACCACTGAAAAGATGAAAGCAGTGCATGTTTGGCATATTTGCTTGTTATAGAGTAAATAAATGAAGTGCCTATAAACCACTGGTCACTGAGTAGTTGTATCAGTTATTTGACTCAGCCGTCTGTGGCTTTTATAGTTTATAGTGGATAAAAGTCATGACAGGCTAGATAGACTGACCTATCAAATCCTGAGAACAAATAATTGTCCTGCAGGATATAAAAGAAAAAAAAATGACAGCATCCAGACGAGGGAGTAAGTATCTGTTTCATATAGTCCCTGTCGCTGTTCATGACCCCCAGCCTCCTTCCCCTCATAACACATGAAAGAGCGAACCTCATAATAAAATAGTATAAACCCTCCTCCAAGGTTGAATTATTGTAATTACATGTAATTGAGTGTTTGGCGGCAAAACCATTTCCTCCTCAGATCCCGCATGTACTTTTTGAAAATCACCATCACTTTGTTCTCGGCCCCGGCCACCGATTGACCTTCTTCAATTGCAGTCTTTCCTGAACGGCCGTGACATGAGACAGAGTGGGACTCCTCGGGGGGTGGAGGGGTGGAGGGGGGGTGGTGCTGTGTGCTGTGTTGTCACAAGATGAGTTACTCTTCACCAGCTCCATATGGTTCCAGTCATCTGTTAGCCTCATTTCTCTCTTTCTGCCTATTTATAAATACGTGAAGCCGCTTTGCGACGTTCTGGCCTTGGCCAGAGTCTGGGGTTAAGAATGGGAGAAACCACCAAGACACAAATTAGTCCATGTTTCATTCCAGTGTCTCTGAGGAGGTTGGTTTGTTCTGCTTCAGACGAACACGCCTGTACAGTAGACGATGTATAATAGTAGCCATTGTTTTCAGGTCTCTCAGCAGAAGAGCAGCAGTTTAATTGACCTCAACTGGCCAATTGTCGTCCGGGAAGAGATTTTCTTTTGTACGTTTTGGGTCAACAAAGATTGCACAAAAATTACAGACTGCTGGGAAAATTGCAGCGTGTTACCTATAGGCTACCATATAACGTTCTCACTGTAAAATAGATTTTCTCGGTGAACCCGCTGACTCGTGCCAACGCCCACGATTCGCAGAGTCATTTCTCAACATAACAGCCGTCCACTGAGGATGAGGCAATGAGGCGACCGGTGACCCGCTCTGTAAACGCTTCCAGGGAGCTTTCTACCCATCAAAGACCATTGTGTGTCAGCGCAAATGCACTCGTCTGTGTCAGCGCCATCAAGTCGTAAATGGACAACTGCTCAGTTGCAAAGTTTCAAGAAACTATTCAGTGAATCCCCAACGAATGCGTTGAACTTAAGCTCAGAGGGCGAAGCAGCATAACTGCCTGTCACAGCAGCGACGAGGCGACATGATTAATTCTGACCTGCACAACTTGCTCACACTAAGACTGTTTGTGTTTTTTGGTGAGACTCACATATTTATACAGTGTGTGATTTTTTTAATCCAGAAAGCAAGGGGAATTTTTCTCTGGTTGACAAGAAAATAAACACAATTTGTCGGTTGTACAAATGACTCTGAACGTAGACGATTTTGTTAATTTAATGTTAAGTCGTGAAGGAAAAAGCCCACGAAAGTAAGATTATCACCAGAACATGTACATTTTTGCATCTTTTATAAGTGGCTCGAACTCGTAATGCTGCAGTTATATATTTAGACAGTTTACATCACACAACATAACAAAGTAGCTTCCAAAAAGAAGTAAAGAGATAATTACACATATTTGACTTTTGGTGGATCAAGTTAAAATGTCTCTTTGATCTTAAAAATAAAAGATTCCATGAGTTATAGAAGAGAAATTCTAGTATTCATAGTCGATTTGTCAGTGGGTATCATGCTCTCCCTCTTGATTACATGGACTCCAGCTCAAAAGTAAGTTGCGATTGGGAATGTCAAGTTGCCATTTTCTTATGATTGGCTGATGAAAGGTATAATTTGGGACTGCCAAGACAGCAACTTCAAAAGCCTCCGTTGCCATATTAGGCTGGAATGTGAAAGCTGTCCAGGCAAAAAATGATCCAATTTTCTACTGGCTTTAATTACAAAGAGGATCCCCTTTCATTGGTGGGGCAATTGCTGTCCATTTCTGAAGACCATTGTGGAAAATGATTAAGTCAAGCATATCCAGAATGCTTAAATCTGGACTGTTAGTGTTGCCATGGCGTGATTATATCATATTTGAAACTCACATGTCCTCAGTCCCTGTAAAACGACCCCCGAACTGATGGTAACAAAGAACCAAGAGACGTTTTTTTGTGCCAAATAAGACACAATGATAACATTGAGGGCCACAGTCCGATCACTCAGTGTCCAAAAAGCACTTTCTTTAATAACCTTTTTGTTTGTGTTTGTGGTGAAGAGTAAGACAAAATAAAATAAGTGGGTAAAGGGTAATTTGCCCTGTAACCGTGTCTTTTTCAAAAGTTTCCCTTTCTTGGCTGTCACCGCGCCAACAAAGCATAAATTGTGGTTAATCCCTGGAGCAGAGACGTTGTGCCTGAAGCCTGTTGGTAATGGGCAATGCCCTTTCTAATCTAAATAAAGTTAAGCGTTTGTAACAGCGACTGCATTATGGAAAATCCAATTTGTGATTGCAACATCTGTACTTAACCTATGGGTACTTCTTTGTTGGTCCAAGCAGCTAAGCTGCATGTCTTTTCCATGATTAGTTTTCCAGGAACCTTACATGCACATGACCTTGCATGCAATGCTATGATTCATATGCGAAAATGGGTCCTGGTTATTATGGTGGTAAAAAGAATTAACATCGAAATATCCTCAGACATGCAAAGCCATGCACAGTGTACAGAAACCATTATATATACACATTTATCCTTTTCTCACACACATGCTGTATCATCCATTAAAGTAATGTTTTTTGGTTGATTACCTTTTGTTTGACAATACATATATGTATTTATTGATAATCAAATGAACATGCCTTCATGAAGCAAAGAAACTCAAACATTCATCAGGCAAATATCTTTTCTTCAGGACTCTGAAAAGGCTTCTTCTATTTGTCTCGTTGAAATCACGCCAACCAAAGCAAACTAGATGAGTCAATCCACCATCCTGGCCAAGGCTTTCCTCTCCACCCCCACCTGTCAAACCCTGTCAGACCACATGTCACGAGGAGAAGGACACGAAGAAAAGGGACCATTCTCACATGTTTGGGACGTGTCCAGAGGCTTATTTGTAAGCCTGCAGGGTGTGGCAGGTAAGCCTCCACCTCAAAGGCGGCAGCTCCCTCCCATGTAATTGCGCTTCATCAGATCAAGCAGCATGACATTCCTACAGACTGTCTCAAGTGACTACTGCCAAAAGACAGAGGGTTAACTGCCATGAAAGGGGACTATCTCCAATTTGGATCAGTGGCAGTTGATGGGATATCACTGCATCGTTAGCTCAGGTTTCAGGCTACACCCCAATAATAAACAGTGCAGACTGCAGACTATACAACTGATATCTGAGGGACTGGACCGAGCGAAATACTGCAGGAAAACTTAAAGCCAATAAGCCGCCAACATGCATAGAAAGCCCCAACAAAACAGTGTTATTTGCACCAATAAGACTTCCTCTTATCAGAGCTGGGCCCATTCCAGCAAGTCAGAGGAAGGATGCATCCTCAGGCAAAGCAGAGATAAGGGCCTTTGATAGAATTAAGCCAACGTCAAACAGCCAGTAGATGAGTCCTGTGAACATAAAGCAGCCAGGACTGACAGGTCTGATAATAGTCCAAACAAAGAGAAAGTGGAGATTAAGGGGTTCCTTTTCAGGCAGTTAAGTGGACTGCCCAGAGGACGCTCCGAAACATGGCTCATCTGTCAGGGACGGGAGGAATGGATACCATCAGCGACGCTTCATCTCGAGGACAGATAGTATCTAGGAATTCCTATCAAGACTGTAACGTAGTTCTTAGGGTATCGTCGGGAATCTACTTAATCTGCATCTTTACGACATTTCTTAATCATTTAAAGCTTATTCTCTTATATAGAGAAATAAAAGAAATGCAGGAGATGTAATAGACGAATATTGAATCCAAAAACATCATCTGGATAAAAGCAGAGAAGCGAAAAGGTCTTGATAACAGAATAACTATGAGTCAAATACAAGAAATGTTTAGAGTTTCGACTATTAGAGAAGTGTTTTTCACCTATATGAATCTGTGCAGGTGACAGAAGAGATCCACAAAGCTAAACGAACTTCACCAAATAAAATGTATTTGATTTCTAAAAACAGCTTTCACGTCTTTCTTTGAAGACGGAAAATAAAAAGCCAAAGATTAAAACTGTGGTATATTTACAGTATCCAGCAAGTACTTTTGTTTTACTTCAAGTACTTGAAGTACTGTACTTAAAGGTGTAGTGTGTGGGTTCTAGCACCATCTAGTGATGATGTTGCAGACTGCAACCAACGGCCCTCTCTCGAGACAGTTTTTGATTTCTCCGTTCTGGTTACTGTGGAAACATGGCAGTTGGTTCCATATATTAATAAAAATGTTTAACTCTAAGCTAACAAGAAAAACATTTCAGCTGAGTAGACGCTGAAGAAAACTTAAATATTAATATTAGATTACATTTCTGTCAAGAGATCTCCATAAATGTTCCACACTGGTTGTTTAAGGACAATTGTGGGTTACTTGTACTTAACTTTATTACTTCCATGATATTTTATTTTATATATACATTAAAATTGATAAATAGAATAGATCTTTGCTGTCATTTTGCTTTAACAGTGACAGGCAGTGTAGCGGTTCTTTGCTTTAGCAGCAATAAAAA
This sequence comes from Synanceia verrucosa, assembly GCA_029721515.1. Taxonomy (NCBI): domain Eukaryota; kingdom Metazoa; phylum Chordata; class Actinopteri; order Perciformes; family Synanceiidae; genus Synanceia; species Synanceia verrucosa. Next base: position 4,019,841 of record CM056552.1, on the reverse strand, counting down.
CACACATAGATATTAAATAGCATGTAATATAGAATAAAATAGGATGGAATAAAACAATACGTAACATCACAGATAATGTGGTATTGGGATGAATATGTACTGTACATGCTAAACAGGGCAATGAATATTTGGGGCAGAAATTGAACATGACAGTACATACAAAGCAGGGGTGGGAAAAAATATTGATATGTCAATATATCGTGATGCTTTCTCTCCTGATTTAATATTGAATTTTATTTTCTTAATATTGATTCCCTCCTACCACCAAAATGTTTGGTTGATTGTAAATCCAGAGTAACTTCCTCACGTTAAACTAAAAATTTCAATAAAAAAATCCACATTAACACGGTAACTTTGACAACCCTGATATATATACAGTATATACACGTATGTATATACTGTATATATATCAGGGTTGTCAAAGTTACCGTGTATATACATACATACACATACATACTGTACATACAGCTTGTATTTTAAGCTGCATTTTAAATTTCTCAGTGATCTATGTAGAATATCACGTCGCAATATTGCAATAATGTATTTTATCGTGACTCAAGTATCGAGATACATACCGTATCGTGAAGTTCTTGCCAATGCAAACTCCTAATACTTAGTATATGGTTTAATGTTGGCTGGATAAAAAATGATTATACCTTATCCAGTTTCATAAAACTAACAGTGTTCAACAGCACTCAGTTTATATTCCATCCATTCAGTGGTGCAGGTGTACTGTGGGAACCACTGTAATGGAGGCTAAGCATGATTTGTGAAAAGATGAAACAAACTGTGAATGATATATTTAGATAAAATCAGTTGTTTAGTAGCAGCCTGTCACACATTTTTCCCCACTCTAGCCCAGCAGCAGCTCAATTAGTGCATTTTGTCCTGTGGTGAGATAAAAGTTAGGAAACTTTAACGCTCCGTTAGACTCTTCATATCAACACATTAAGTTTTCTAAATGTGCCTTTTCTTGCCCAAAACCTCGGTCCCCGAAAAGCTGCCCTCTTTCCACGGTCAAAGCTAAAAGAGTGACTGAAAAAAAAAATTGACGAGAAGTTAATGCTGAGGCAGCAGAAAATGAGAGACAGTCACAGCACTCAGTTGTAACACAGTCTGGCAAAACACTAACAAAGGAAATGAGCAAACCACACAGCAAATAACAGACTTTTATTCAACACTCTGGGCCCCACTGCTTACATCTGGGTGCCAACCCTGTCACTTACAAATAAACGGATTTATGAAAAATATTACGCACAAATTACTACATTTGTCTAGACAGGACATTAATGCAGCTTTACTTACATTGGCATGACCAGATTCAATTTTCATAAATATGTATATTGGTATGTGTCAAACATTTACAGCTTCCAAATTTGCACTTAGGAGTAAATGGCATGAAACAGTAAATAAACTACATTTCTCACAGTGTAAAACTATACCGTGTTGGACTTTCCTGCCTTTAGATAAACTAAACCCAATTATACTTCCCAGTATAACTTTGATTTCATTTGAAAACGGAATAGTAATGCCACAGTTATACAGCACGTGGCATCCACCTGGGAAAATAAACAAGGTTTTGTAAACTTTTGTTAACGAGTCATTTGTTCTCTTTATATTATATATGAAACAACCATAAGGCCAGCTAAAAATAAATGCCCTCAAATAAACACTCTTTTATGAACTATTGTTGTTATGTGTAATATTGACTGTATTTAGACTTTTATATTCAAATCTATTAATAGTAACATCCTGCAGGTACAACAGGTTGTTCTTTGCAGCGACTTCAATCCTTTGAAAGTGGCTCTTCCAGTTGCTTTTTCATCAGCTTAATTTTTAAACTGTAATATTCCTCTTGCAGCTTGAGGACTGACTCCTGTCTTCTCAGCACAGACATTTCCAAATCTGTTCGCTCTTGCAGCGTTGTGCAGTTTAACACGGGCGGAGAAGCAGAGCAGGGAGTATGCAGCAGGTCTGCAGAAGTAGAATAGCAAGAAGCACGAGGGCTGCTGAAATGCAGGGCGAGTGGTTTCGGGATGTCGGTAAAAACTTTTGGCTCCTCTAGAGAAGTGGATGGATCTGGATACGTGGGGATTTCAACCTCCGTCACCACATGTTTTTCTATGAATCCTTCAGCTGTGTGCCCATTTCCATCTTCATCACAGCTGAAAAAAGTAGATTTTGTTTGACATGAATTTGGATTTCATCCTCAATAATAACAGTTGGTTCATCTGAATTAAACAAAAAAAAAAAACGTGTTTTCTCACTTCCATTAGTGGTTTAGTTTATTTTGTGCAGGTTCTGAGATTACATGTCATTTTTGGTATTCACATAGCACTGATAAATTATATTTGATAAATGAATGGCAGCTTTCTGGAAATAATGTTCTTGTTACTCTAAATAATCCTCAGGCTTTACTGTGATAGTTTTCATATGGATTATTGATTTTAGTTCTTCTGAAAACTATTCACAGGAAGGTTGTAATTGGGGTGAACACACTCCAATAACACATTTTAAATAAATTACTGCATACAACTGTGTTCTGCTTTGATTCAGTCTCAGCAGACAAACTAATAAAATAAGGCGTTACCTGTTTTGTTGAGTTTCTGCCGACTCTGGGATTGAAGATTTGTGTTGCAGCATTTCTGAGAGGCTCATCACAGAAATCACTACCTGAGTTACAGTACTGAACTGCTCAACGGACACTTCTTCTGTGGATTCAAAAAAACGTCACACATAAATTAATAATGAATACATGTCATGTGTATTTTCTGCAGCAATCCCCACGCATGAACCCTAGAGGCGTTGGCTGAATTCAGCAGTCACGGATTGTTGATTTAATGATGATAATTATAAGACTTTTTTATTGCTAACAAACGGCAGAATTTCCTCACCTGTACCCGCTTGCCTTCTCTGGCGTTTGATCTCCTCCCTACACTTTGCCAGCAGATTTTCCCACTTTTTGTTGCAGTCAGAAACTGTGCGCTGAAACTGTGGGAAGGTAGTGTTGATGGCTTGGGTTATTTCCTCCCAGGCTAGTCTTTTATCCTGTATTGACACTCCACTGCTGCACTTCCCTTTGATTATGTCTTTCCTCGACTGCATTAACTGAGCGAGAAGGAGACACTCCTGGTCTGTCCAGTTGGGTCTTCGCTTCCTGCTGGCCATCCCTTCAAGAACTTTCAGGGGCATTTTTCTGAGAGACGCAGACACAGATTATGTTTATGTACATGTCAGTATCACAGCTTTAATGACCAGGTATGTTTACATATCTGAGTAATCTGACTCTATTTTGGAGCAGTCTCTTAGTATGATATAAAATAAAAGAGGCAGCAGCACACAAGGTAAAGAAATAATACAAAAGAGATAAATAAACAAACTGACAGCAGCTCAACTTAGCATCACTTAGACTGTGTGCAGTCTGGTCCCAGTTAACCTTATATCACATGCACACAGTACATACAATTAAATATGACTAGAGGTTACTACAGTATTCAAACTACACAGCTAATTGAAGAGTGAATCCTCATGTTTAAGTCTTTTTAAACTTAAGTTATTGCATTTAAGATATTTTCTTAAATTTTTACGATTTTCGCTACCTGGAACAGAATCAAGGCGACGAGTAATTCGATCGCAGTTTAGACCTTTGTTAGGTGTAAATATTGTGAGGCACGGTGTTTCCTACAATGAAGAAATACCAATAAAACCTTAAGGTAAAACGTAAGGCTTTCTTCTCCGTCTCAGGGAAAATCCACCGCGTCGCAGGACGATGACGTCGTCATCTGGTGACGTGTCAGTTTGTTTACAGCGGGTCCTGAGCTGCGGTTCATCCGACATGGCGGTGGACATCACTTTACTTTTCAAAGCCAGCGTCAAGACAGTGAAAACCAGGAACAAGGCGATAGGAATAGGACTTGACTCCGCCAAAGATGACATTTTCAAGAGGAGCAGACCTAAGAGTGGCTTCTCTCCGAAGGCGAAAGAAGTGGTGAGTGTTTCCTCAAGCTAACTTTAGCTAACTGGGCTAGCATCGACACAGACTGACTTTAGGTGTAATGACAGCTGCACAGCGGGTTGTTTTAATGGTACTGTTGATCATGATGTGTTATAGCAGCAGCAGTGAGCCTCTCTGGCATGCTTTGTGTCAAACTGTTTGAGTTTATTAACGCTATAGTTTACCAGCTGTTCACAGTTAGCAATCCCTCTCTTTAAACCAAATCAAATCAAAGCCTTTATTGTCATTAGCCTATATTACAGTACATTCTCTCACACCATATGAGACTCATTTACTTATATTACCATTTCTTTATTTATATTACCTTAGCTGTATAACTTATATGTCATAAAACACCTCTACTGAATGCAACGCAAATTAAATGGAAGTTATGGTTATTCCATAAATACATAGTGGTTTCATATCTGACAAATGAAGGCACTTCCCACATTAATAATGCAGAAATCGTGTAAAATCCTGTATTGCCATAAAGCTGTCATGCTCACTGATTTCAAACATCAGCTAATACACCCAGAAATATGAGAAGGACAGCTAGCTTGGTATAAAATTTGTGTCAATATCTGTTAGCTCACACTGACACTTAATCTTAAAGTAGATTTCAGTTATATTGGCCGTTGGGATTTGGATTTGTATTCTGACTGATGTATGTATGACTATGTAGATTTAGTTTGAGGGAGTTGTGTGTCAGTTGTGTTATTTTTTGTTATTGTGTTATTATTGTGTTGTACTGCAGAGAGCAGCCTCCTATTTACATCCTGTCATATAACAGTAGTATACCCTGGAGAAGACAACAATAACCACATATGTTAACATGCTAAAATTAATCCAGGGAGACTGTATTTGCAGTAAGCTGGTTCAGTTTTTTCAAGGAGGCTGTAAAAAATAAAAAATCCAACCTGTTTTGACCTTGAGAATGACAGCATAATATGATTTATATTGTAGTCATGTTCTCAAAACAATGTCACGTTTTCATTAAGGATAAATATTAACCTAATTCAAACTAGAACACATAATCTTGTTACACAGTGACTCAGATCTTGAAGTATTTTAGCGGTACTGACTTTTTTTTAACTAAAATTATTCCATGTATTCAAAACAAATTAGGTTCGCAGCCATTACCTTCCTTTGCCTGCCTTTCACTGCATCATTTTCTCCAGTCAGGCTGAACGTCATGCCTGCTTTGAAAACACTCTGTTTCTCCAGCTCATCTAGCAGGATGCCCTCTGTTCTGGTGTCAAGGTGTCACTTGCAGTCAGCAAATGGGGCCCAATTTGAGATTAATCATCTTACAGTTTGCATTTGGTCTTGGTTGTTACTTATTTATACACCTTTGGCACATGTAATGTGTGTGTCACATATTTCGTGAGCAGTGTGGCTTGTCTGTCCAGCGCATTGATGTTGCTAATTCAAGCTAAATTGTCTGTCTGAAACAGACAAATAGCCAAATGTTAGACAGTAGGAGTCAGGGATCGAACCTACGACCTTTGGTTGAGGGACGACTACTTTACCCACTGAGGGACAGTCCCCCTCTGACCTGCTAGCCTGCTTTGTTTCTCACCATTATAATCCAGTATATTGTGAGCAAACCATGGCCAGCAATTATTAGCGATCAAATATTATCAAGTATCAATACACATAAATATTGTATGGACCTCAGGCTTAAAGGAACATCACCACAACCTAACTGAAGTCAGTTTGTTGCCAAATATAAATATCTTCCAAAATGTCATCCACTAATTACAAAAATAACACAGCACTCATGATGAAAAAACACTATTTTTACATGAACCTCAGTCAGACTGCAAGAATTTTCAGATCCTGCCCAGTGTGGGCAGTTCAGAATAGACGACTGTGTTGTTTGAGATCTGGTAAGACAAAAGCTAAGTTAAAAAAAAAAAAAACACACATTGAGCCAACTGGGCAGATTGTGCAGTTTTGAGCCCAGAATATTTTGTGCCAACTGTCAGGTCCGAGCTCCTGAACGCTGACAGGTTTGGATTCTGGGCTTTGAAACGACCCAGAAAATCTCCCAGTGTGATCTAGACTTTCGGTTGCAGGAGCTGAAACATTTAGATTGAAAAGATTTGGCGAGTTTTCTGATATTATCATGAACTAATTAAAACGAGACTTCAGTACCTTCAGTGTTGAAATCCTGAGCTTCCTGTGTCTACTAGCTACTGTGGGCATTTCACTTTAAATATGTTGGGGAAGAAAAGTTGTTTTGAACTTCATGTCACCTTAAAACCTGGCAGGGTAGGCAACAGTGGTATTTAATTAGTTCAGGAAAACTTCACTATCCATCTCAAATTTTATTCTTCCATTGAGGTATGGAGACATCATCAATGGTTGGCAGCAGGAGGTGGATCAGTGGAAACTACAAGGCTTCGCTCCATGTCATGAGTGTTGCTTCTACAGCCAGAAGTCCTTGGCCTGACATGAATATCGCGAACGCAAACCTCTTCAAAGGCACCTTGAAGAACCACTTTACGTTTCCCTCGGGGTGTCGAGACTTTAAGTTGTACCTGATGTCTCCAACCATCAGTCTGAAGCAAACATGAGCCAGTCGCAGCAGCTCTGCACAACCAGGTTATTGTTATGTTCTGCTGCATTGATATTAGAAATGGTAGTTTAATAAGAGCAGCGTTGCTGATTCAAAGAAACCCAAACCTATCCTGTGGTGCCTGCCCTCTGCTCTCCCCCCCCCACCGCTGCAGATATTATCTCAAACCATCTCGGCGAAGCAGCTTTTGTAGAAATTGAAATTGCGAGCTTGGAATGTCCTGACTGCTTACAGTTATGTCGCGGTTTTTCACCCTCAACTCAACTATCAGTTCTTCTCCGTACAGCCTGACACAGGCATTTTCTTCCCGTCTTCACGTGTAAACATGCTGCAATAACGTTTTCTTTCGGCTCTTGAACAATTTCTCGGGGAAAGCCGATCCTCCCAAGAGCCAGTGATTAAAGGTGGAAGATCAAAACAGAGAAAATATTAAATTAGGTCCCCAGTAACAATGTTGACGGTCGGCACCTAATGCACAACAGATGTGGGTGCCCTTCAAGACATGCATAACTCTCCAAGTTCCCACTGAAGCTTCACAAAAATAGAAAGAAAACATCAAAGTTGACAAATGCACAGTGGTCCTATGAGGCTTTTCTCCCCTGAAAAAGCAGCTCGATGCAAAAAAAAAAAAGAGGCTCCATTGACTAATAAGAGGGCCAGTGTTTACAGGGTGGGGTTTGGTCCGGGGAATCTTTTACCTCATAGGGGTCGGTTTGGGGCACTGTGATCTCCATTTCACTGCTCACCTCGTCTCTCTCCGCAGCATGTTGCCCTTCTCCAGTTTAAATGGAGGAGGTCACTTTAAAATTGGTAAATTGTGTGTAGAAAATAGCGCCCAGCTCCCCGCTGTGCCTTTAGTGTTGGTATTCCAAAATTGGCTCCTTCTCACTGTGTTTTCTTAGAAACCCCGAAAAGTGTGGCCATCAGCCAGCACTTAAAAGTATGTTGTGCTGTAGGGGGGGGGCTCTTCCCTGCGACAACTCTCACATTGAAATAGTAGGCTCGTATATTCTCCAAACATTTAGTTTAGAATCAGGTTCACTTTATATTATTGTTCGGGAAGATCAAGTTTCCAAGTCCAAAATGTTTTTCAAACATTTAGAATTTCATCAAAGCTATGCTTTGAGGATACTTTGGACTATATCAGCCCAAATAATGTCTGATTATGAACATGAGAGTAAAATATTTCCATGTTGAAATTCCACCAGGATATGTTAAATCAGTGATTGAACACTCAAAATACGGCGACCAAACATTGAAATGGCTTGTTGGATAATTTTTATGATTGCATCGATGAAACCGGAGCATTTTTGGCAGATCTGTTGTGTTTAACAGGTCATGTTGGACTGATAGTTTACAGCCACAGCAGCAGATGGGAGCATTGGCATTTATGATTTGGTATTAATGTCAGTCATTTAGGAAATAAAGTGCACACATGTGGAAATCTGCCCTTTTCCTCATGAAAGTTTTGCCAGGCCTCTTCTTAAAATAAGTTATGGTCGATCAAGTGACAAAGTTAAAACATCGAAGGTAGAAGCACGATCCTGTTTCAATCCTGAAGCTAAAATATCCCAACTGAAATATTAAAAAAAAATACTAAAATATCCTTAAACAGGAGGGGAATATTCCCACAATATAAAGTACATGCGAAAGACTTTTCACACTTCCACTGAGTTATATCATCTCAATCTATAATTTTATTAAACATAATTTACAAAAACAACAGTGGGTAAAATCAGAATAGTCTTTCCAACCCCCTGACACTTTAAAAACTATTTAATTTCTACAGATGTAACAAACACACCGTTAAAAATATGCTCACACAGCTGTCAGAGCCGGCTCTCTACTCAGTCAGGACCTCGGCCATGGGGAAGTGATTTGCAGGGATCACCCCGAGATGAACGCACTGCTAAATGGTCTCTTTACCAGCCGGCTTAATCTCTGCACTGTTTTCCCATGAAAGCCAGGCAAATTGAATTTTTGGGGGCGTCTGCTGTCAGACCGGAGCACAGTCTTGATTTTGTTTTGATGCATGCAACAAAATGCTTTTTGCACGATTCATGAAAATGAAAACAACAGAGGAAAAAGTGGTGAAACGCAGATTTACAGATGCATGTCAAACTCTTAAGTCATGGGGATGGACACCGGATACTCTGCAGTCTAAATAGCTTAAGCGGAACAAAAGTAATGTTGAGCTTAATAGATGAGGCTCAATTTAAACATTCAAACATGTAGCAAGACTAAAGCAGCAGCTGTTGATGCTTTTTGAAGAATGCTGTCAAGCTTCGTCATTACGCAATCTCGGTTTTTGTGATTTACAATGGCTGAAATACGACCAATGCAGATGGCAGCAGGCTGCATACTTGACCTCCCGACACTTCAAAACACAGAAAGTCTGAGCCATGAAACTACAACAGATGCTCCTCTACAAAGAGTCAGTCAGCCTTTTTGTTCTACGTTAAGATGTCAGCACAATAAGACCTGTTTTTAATGAGGCCTGGGTATCACACTATAATTATAATTTGTCATCCACACAGCTTTTTATATTCCTCAACATGATACAGGATTGCTACGATTGGTTTATCTTGTGTTGGATTTGAGGGGAGCTCACTTTTTTAATTAGTGCTACTTTTTTTAGCATCAGTTTTCCCATCATCATGAATTAGGGATATTGGCAAGGACTCCACGATATGATGCGTATCGCAATTTCAACGTACAGAAGTTGTTCTGGATTTACAAAACATGAGATTTTGGGAGGGAGAGGGTTTAAGAAATTTAAAATCAATATTATATCAGAAGAAAAAGTATTGCAATATATTGCCATATCAATGTTTTTTCCCACCCCTATCATGAATAATTATTAATATTTTATTCTAAATAGCAGGAACAGATCTGACCAACACCTTAGTTTGATGTTTTTCCATCATGACCACAACATCCGTATTTGTTAATTGGCCTTTTTAAATCTTTGATAATGTTCAAGGAAGATTAAAGCTGCTCACCTGAAACAACTTGTTCACATCCATGCACACACAGTTTAAACAGGTGTATGTAATTTCAGATTTTACACTTTCACACAGGAAAAGAGGCATGACATGAGGAAAGAAGAATCTGATGGAAACGCTGAGGAAGATTTACCTGATTAACCGACTTCAGAAATAATAAACTGACTGTGACCTGTAGGGGTGGGTTTTGGCAAGGACTTCACGATACGATGCGTGTCACAATGCTTGAGTCATGATATGATACATTATTGCGATATATTGCGATATTCTACATAGTTCACCGAGAAATTTAAAATGAAGCTTAAATACAAGTTGTATATGTATGTATACAAATTTATATGTACATATAACACAGATATACATACATATATATATACTAGAGCTCTCAAAGTTACTGCGTTAACGTGATCAATCGGCCCAAAATATGACTTTTTTGGCGGAGAAAAATTTATATTAAGAAATTAAAAATCAATATTATATCAGAAGAGAAAGTAACATGATGATATATTGCCATATCAGTATTTTTTCACTTGTCACTTGATGTCACACCTGTCCTTCAACATGGCCTCTATTTTTATCCATCTGGTGCATTTTTTTCTGTAATTTAAACGTGACAGCCCCAAGCCAATACATCTGCTTCTCATGAAATTGATTGTTGAAATGTGATTTAGTTGCTTCAAGATGCAGTGGTGTAGTTTCCTCCGTGCTGATGTCACCTACACGGTCGATCCCTGCGACCTCTTTGCTTCTTAAATACTTTGGATTTGTTGTAAACGGGAGAGGATATTGAGGCAGTTGTGTTGTTGTGTTGTGGCTCAGTGTTTTTGACATTTTTTATCCGAGCATGATCAAAACTGAACAAACAGTAAGCCTGGATACAACTCCAGCTCGCTGCAGCTTTGACATATCCCGTAAAAAAATCAAAACACAGTAATGCAACTTCAGCACGTATCGAAAAGGGTTTCTTCAGAAATAAGGTTTCTTCTTTGATGGTACTTTTTTGTTTGTTTACGTCGCTGACTAAAGCGAACAGACATCAGGAGACAAACCTAAACCCATTAGAGAGTCAGACATAAACATGATAATAAAAGCAGCATGCGGCAGCGTCTTCTCTGCTGAAGCATCCTCTCTGTATCGGGGCCCACATGCCTAAACACAACAGAGCATGGCGTCAGTATGGATCGCCCTCGGTCAGGACACGCAGGGACTTAAACCAAAGCAGGGCAGCCATCATCCAATTCTGTCAGTTACCTGGATTTAACAAAACAAAGAGCCATCCAAGCTCTTCAGAAATCTGCTGGCTAAGCCTTTTCTCTTTTCTTCCTCATAATAATCCCCCCTGATGGTTTGTTTGGGCTCAATCGGAGCTGGAGGGAACCATGGGGGAAGGAGAAAGTGAGGAGGTAAAGTGGGGGTCTTTGATGATGACGAGATTAGATGTAGCCCGGCAGACTGTCTCCCTCCTGCCTCACGCACACCTATGGCGGTTGCATGTATGCACGCGCACACGCTCGCATGTAGCTGCACACACATGCATGTACGCCAAGCCACATGCACAAGGCCACCCCCTTCCTCATTGTTGAGGAATTACTTGCTCTTTAGGGTCTTAAGTTACAAGAGCAATTGATCCCTCTGACCCCCTGCAAACCCTGGAGGTTGTGCTGGGAATCTGAGCTCCAATGTATACACACTGGAGACAGCTCAACCCCCAGCAGCAGGCTTGACACTCCCCGGCACCCCCACAACACACACATTTTACTTTTTTGGCTTTTTATATGTGGATTTGGCGCTGCCTGCTGGTCAAAACGTTGCAGTACGATAGGCAGAGAGTTCTGCACGCAATTGTAGTTAGTACATAAATAATTGCAAGCAGAAAATATAGTTTATAGATACATTATAAATTAGTCATGCCATGTAAGAGGTTGTATTTTCCACGTTGTGGCAGGCCAAGGTAGTCTCCAAAGACACAGAAATTCGCCTCCACAGCGGTTTTCATCAATATAAATAACCATTTTAAACACCAGAGTGGGTTTTTCTTGAGATTAAAGAGTCAGATCACATCATGACAATCACCAATATTTGGCACTCAAAGGCCTGCACAAATTATAGATCAAAAACGTATGTTGTAGGCTAAATATGACATTAATGGTTCTTTTTAGTATCCATTAATCTGCTGGTTATTGTCTCAATTTGTTGTTTACGGAATATCAGACAGATTTTTTTTTTCTGTCTGACACACGACCCAACCCAGTGAAAAGGAAAACCACATAATTTTCCAGTGGATTTTGGGCATTTTTGCTATTTATAAAATAATTGGAAAAATAGATTCAATTCATTTTTGATTGATTGGCCAGTTGATTAACTCGCTGATTGCGGTCTGTGAGTAATGTTGGGGCTTCTGGGAGATGTAGTCAGAGCATAAAGAGACGATATACTCCCCAGATATCAAAGCAGGAAGTGGAGACGATCAAGATTAGAGAGCTAAAGGGACAGATTCTGGACAAAAAGTGGTGATTTTGGTGAAAGTGTCCTCTACTCTACCTCTGATAAAACAAGAATGGTACCAGGTAAAAACAAACATTTTTTTTCACGATGAAATAGAGAGTCTCTTCTTAATCTCTTCTTAATTTAATCTACTGTTTCAGCTCTAGACCAGACAAAATGCTTTGCATAGTCTTTGGACATCTAGAAGGTGAGCTGAAATTTATCTGAGACACTATGATACAGTAAAAAGATCCAGTTTGAAATGGCATCATGTTTTAAAAATAAAATAAAATTTGTGCTGGACTGTGGCTGCAGGTTTGGATAAGCCCATCCATCTCGCTTCAAGGTTTCCTCTTTCAAAAATCTTCCCAAAGACTTTGAACCATAACAAATGTTCTCTTCTCCCCTGAACCCTCCTCTAAGCTCAACTGACTAACAATTAACTCCTGACCTTTAATAATTGTATTATTACAGGAGTCAGCTCGCCTTAACATCCCTTTAGTTAGAGTTCGTGCCCCACAGCGGTGCCGTACGTCACCAAACCAAAGAAGGAGCTCTACATGTAGGTTTCTAACAAATTGCTCAGCTCATGTTTATCTTGACACCTTTCCGCGTCGAAAAATAACTTGTCATTTTTCAAACGTGGGCTCAAATGAAACACCGCTCTAGGACGCCTTGACGCTCGGAGTGAATGTTAAGAGACATTATTAGCCTGCCAGTGCTGGGTTACCCCTTACAGCCGAGGCAATTTGATAATTGAGGTTGTTAGAGTGGAAAAAAAGCTGAAGGCTGAAGACAGCGTCTTTATGCTATCAAAATAATCTCCCACGCTCTGGGGTCGCTGTCACAGTCACACTCATTGTGTCATTTTTCAATCCTTAGCTTGTCTAACTTCTGTCTTCTCTTGGATCTAACAGAGCCGGCTGTGTGCGTATTCACAGCCACTTGTGAGCTGCCAGCTAAGCTCTGTGGACCGGGAAGCAATTTGGTCTTTTTTAATATTTGACCGAATTACAGGAGCAAATATTGGACTGAACCAAGTTTCCTCTGGTTTCTGCCTGTGCACACATACACTTGGACATTTTCTCTGCGATAAATAGCAACACATCGTGAATTTAAAGCTTATTAGAGCTCGCTCTGTCAGTGCTCTGTATGCAGCTGCTCACGGTTTTATTTACGAGGACTGTTTGACGAGGAAATTGCAGGTTTGATTTTCGTATGTCCCAGCCTTGATGAATTGTCAAAAGCAAATATTGAGAATTCACAGAGATAGATGGACATTGGTCGCCTGTCACATCCAATAAATACACAATTCTGCGTTTACTCTGGCTCTGCCTAAATGTAGTAAATAGTTTCCTGGTACACGTCTAAATACGCTCTTTTTAAGCCGTGTTGACATATTTGTAAGAGCAGCCGAGGCATGGCGTTTAAAGAAACTCATTGACATAATGCTTCTTCTTGTCACTTTATCTTGGCAGATCACGAACATCACCAAACTGAAAGACTTTCTGCTGCAGCACAGGAAAGATTATGTGAGCGCCGGAAGGTAAGCTTCGCCAAATGGTTGCAGTAAAATCCACCACGATCGACAACAGCAGCAGTAAAATCCCTTCAAGGCCACAGGAGAGGAGAAAGAGACAAACACTTTGATTCTGGCAAAAATGTAGAGAAGGTCAAGAGTCAAGGCTGCTCTAAGGTAGTGTCAGGTATGTCTTTAGTGTGTATGTATGTGCTGCAGGGGCTGTGTGCTGGCGGCAGGTCAGCAGCGAGGAGGGTGGTCTGCAGGCTCCAGTCTAATTGTCTGGAATAATTGAGCTGCAACCAAGTGAAGAACAAATCACGCCCTGGGACTAATCCAGGCCTTCCTCCCCTTCAAGGCCCCCTCTGTGTTGTGTAGGTGTGGGTGTGGGTGGCGTCGCCTCGTATGGTTTGTTAGGTTTGTTGATAAAGCCTCAACTGGGCACATTAACTAAACATGAGGGATGTCAATGGGTGGAGCGCAGCAGCATTTAGCGGTGGGAAAATCCATCAAGACGCCATCAGGCACAAGTCTGCCGTCTACCGTCTGATTTTCTTATCAATTTCCGTTTTCCTCCACGCTTTGACTTTGCCTGATAGAATAATTATTGCCGATTAGACTGAATTAGTAGAGATAAGGTTAAAGTGAAAGCCTTTGAATCACTTATAATTTAATAGTTATTAAGACCCACAGAATATTTTGTACTATGTCTCTGAAAACACTGAATAGCTCAAATGAAAGAAGAGACTCTCTATTTCATCATGAAAAAAATGTTTGTTTTTACCTTGTTCCATTCTTGTTTTATCAGAGGTAGAGTAGAGGCCACTTTTTGTCCAGATTCTGTTTGTTTTGCTCTCTAATCTTGATCATCTCTACTTCCTGCTTTGACATCTGTGGTGTATACTGTCTCTTTATGCTCCAACTACATCTCCCAGAAGCCCCAACATTACTCACAGGCTGCAGAAAAACCACTTTGACGTATAAATACATCAATGGCACTCAAAGAATTAATTTCCCAGAGCCCAATGTGGCATCCTTCAGTAAATGTTCAAAAACCAGCTGTTGATTCAAATCTAGTTTTATCATGTAAAGAGCTCAGCAAATTTATTATCCCACCTGTTTGTCTCAAAGATCCTCCAGCATCATCTCCTTCACTTTAACTGGACTCTTTCTTCCTCACTGAGTTCCCTACGCTTCATCATTTTGAACAGAAGTGAGGAATTTAAACTGAATTCACCTTTTTAGACCCAAATTTGAGCCAGAACACTGGAATTCCCTGAGAAGTCAGAAATTAATCCAGAATAACAAACAACCACTAAAACACATAATTCAACAGCTGGAATTTAACATCTCAATCAGAAAATAATGATAATATTGTGCTTTGATATTTAAAACAGTCAATTTGAAAATTCCTGGATCACAACAATAATTATATTTTAGCATTAAAGAACATTAAAACATATTTTGGTAATCAGTAATACTGTTAATTTAGGGCAGTGGTGGCAAAAACTTAATATTTTAAGCACTGTAGTAATTTCAAATTATATGTCAATACTTTTCACAAGAATCACTTCAGTCAAATCAGTCAAAATTCATAAAATCATTCATTAAAATTCTCCTCTCCAGCAGAATAGAATCACCATCAACGCCTCACATTAAAGCGTCATTTATTCCACCAGAGGGAGACATTACTGTAACACTGCCTGACAGTGAAGTGGTCATATGGTTCATGTTCTCCTCATGTTTGTGCAGATGTCCTCAGATTTTTTATGTCCTCTCAGAGTAATAAAACATGAGCTCAGGTGAATCGGGGCAGGAAGTGATTGAAGGTGACATGAATATATTTGTGAGGGGGAAGGCATCTGTCAGTATTTATTCCACTTGTCTGAAAGCTGCTTTTTGGATATCAGTCAGCCGTTCAGCTTTTGATAAATGCCCACAAAGTATTTAAACTTACTGTCATCGTTCTTCTGTTTTACAGTCTCATCTCGTCAGATCTCACCCGAATGACGGACAATGAACGAGACCAGATTGACCAGGACGCTCAGATCTTCATGAGGACCTGCTCAGAGGCTATCAAGCAGCTACGCAATGAAGGTGTGTGTTTGTTGTACGGTGCTCCACATGAATTAGTTCACAGATGTTAGCGGAAATAAAGTGTGCTTTCAGGTGATGCTGATGTCAACTGTGTTGAATCTCCAGACATTAGCATGGAGATGGAAATTTGATTTGTCAGGGTTTTTTTTTTTGGGAACTATACTGACACACGTTTGTTTTTAATATGTGAATGTGTTGTTTTTGTCACAATAATAGCAGAGAAGCAGGTGACATCATCCCAGATAAAGGAGCACAGAGGGGCAGTGCTGGACCTCATTGAAATGTATCTGAGAGGTGAGTTCATGACTTTCTGCTCGATGGACTGTTATGTGTGAATTTGTTAAGCTCTACAGGGTTCTTGCGTTTCTGAAAATGTCTTAAATTAAAATCCGGGTCTTAAATGGTCTTAAATTGTCTTAAATTTACCGTAAATTTGCTGTAGGTATTGAATTTTCAGATGCCTTTGGAAGGCAGGTGCCTTTAACGGCAATAGGAAAACACAGCATTCAGAGATTTACTGCGGTTTTGCACGTTAGTTTGTTCACAAAGTTTACTTCTTTGTTCTTGAAAGTTGTCAAATTAAAGTAGAAACAAGTTAAGTGTTATGCCTTCAATTTATATCGTTGTTTCAAGCGTTAACGGGCTGAAAAAAATCATATTCATATTATCAGAGATTAATAGGTTATTGGATTTTTTTTTCCCTGCTAGATATCAATAATGGCATCATCCTCAAAAACTCCACATTGATCGGGCCCTACAGTAAATTGATTTTTTTTGGGGTTTTTTTACCAAAGAAATTGTTATGACATTTTTGGGTTTTAAATAATATTTGCTGAGGTCTTAAAAAGTATTAAATTTCACTTTTAAAATGTTGCGAGAACCCTGCTCTAAGATACTTATGAGCTTCTGGAGTGGTGTGAATGAACCTTGACAGTCTTCACTGTTTCTAAGGAGTGTGTAAGCTGTACTCTGAACAGAGAGCGATCAGGGTCAAGAGAATGGTGGACAAGAAGAGGCTGTGAGTAGATTCATACCTCATTCACAGCATTTATTATCTGCTGTGTAATATTAAAAAAACTTGCTGTTGACCTGATGACTCTGTGGTTTCAGGTCCAGACTAGCACCAGAGCACCACAGTAGGGTGGAGAAGAGGTCGGAGGTGGAGCCCACAGAGGAGAAGACTGTCAAGGAGGAAACTTCTGGTAAGTTAATGAGTCCCGAAGACCAGAGCAAGCAATGCTGCTCCCACATGTTTGTGCCTTAATGACCTGCTGTCTGCTGGTTTGACGTTTAACTATTTCTGTTCCATGTAAAATGCACTTTTCCTTGCATTCTGTGCAAAACAAAAAGTTAATTAAAACAAAGAATATGGCAAATGCACAGTAGCTTTCTAAACATAAAAAGAAACACTAACCATCCCTGAATCAGTACATCCACTGAAAACTACATTTTTTAAAAGGATTACAGCAAAGGGTCCTTATCACCTGTTTATTAGTACATATTACTCTAAAGATTGTATTTAATTTCATTTGCCTTTAAGTCTTTGAGTGCCATTGACGTATTTTGACCTCATTTAAATTCTGACGTTTGAGTGCCATTGACGTGAATAAATACCTCAAAGTGTCTCCTGCAGCCTGTGAGGAATGTTGGGGCTTCTGGGAGATGTAGTCAGAGCATAAAGAGACAGTATACACCAGATTAGAGAGTAAAATGGACGGATTCTGGACAAAATGGTGATTTTGGTGAAAGTGTCCTCTACTCTACCTCTGATAAAACAAGAATGGAACAAGGTGAAAATAAACATTTTTTTCATGATGAAATAGAGAGTCTCTTCTTTCATTTGAGCTATTCAGTGTTTTCAGAGTCATAGTACAACATATTCTGTGGGTCTTAAATATGACTCAAAATGGGCAAAAACGCTGGAACAAGACACTTTCTGTTTTAGAAAATGGCTGGCACTCAATGAGTTAAAAGTTTTTTTTTTTACTTCATGCAGTAAATATTTTATTATTAGTTATTTAGTTATTTCAGTATTGTTGTTTTATGTTTTAACTTCTAATATTCTATTTATTCTATTCTACAATCTGTCATTATTATTTACATGCATTCATTATTATCATTATTTACATTTCTGCCCCCTTCTGAAAGCAGCAGGACTGTTTTTCATCTGCAGCCTCTAATTAGAAAAGTTCCATGTTGCAGAGCAGCATCATAATGAATCATTGTCCCTGATGGTTCAAGTCACAACCATTAACTTGTTATTCTGCAGGTTAATGTAGTCTGAACCATCAGCTGTTAGTAGTTGTTAACATGTAGGGATTCACCTGAAGAGAAGATAAGTTTCCTGACTTACATCGCATCACTCTTCATCCAAAAACACTGGCTTTTCAGGAGGCAGCAGCTGTGAGCGTTAGCATTACGCTCTTAATTTTAAAATGGATTTTTAATGGCGAGTCAAAAAAGCAAATTATCCTCATTTTCATTATCACTTTTACAGGAGGATTATGATGTGAACCATGAGCACTACCACCTTATTATCGCTTTAAAGAAACAAACTGATGGCACCAAAACAATTGTAGCACATTATAATTGACTTTTATGGTCGTCATTTTCAAAATAACATCTGTTAATACCATTAACGTTATTACTGTCATTACTAAAAAAAAAAGTGGCAGCAAGGCTCAGCATATTCATTGTGCTGTGCGTTGTACACAGTCTTTTGTACTGTATAATACTGATAATATTTTCACTCTCTCTCCATTTGATGAGCTATTTCCATCAAGTACCACAGAGAGTCTTACAGTGAAGAGGTTGGAGGCACACAAGGTGTCATGATTAATCACTACATTTTATGTTCCTTCACACTTATCACTGCAGTAACCTACAGCTGTTGGCAAAGAGAGCCCAGAATATCACATTCACTGCCAAAGTACAAATCCTTCTAAATTACCGTTCAGGGTTTTCCATTTCAAAGAGAGAATTAGATGCCAGACGAGCTGTTCAGGCAAGCAAAGTGAATGACTGAATGAAAGACGTTTGTGTTTTTTTTTTTTTTTTTTTTTTTTTTACTTTTTCTTCCTGCAGATAAAAATGTGTCAGAGGTCCTGGACAACCCTGTCAACCTGTGGGAGGAGGGCCGAGTGGAGGACGAGCTGTCTCCTGAGGAGATCCAGATGGTGTGACACCTCAGTATTCATGCTATACAATTAGGGCTGGGTACTGAACTTTGACACTTTTGTAGCACAGACCGAAAAGTTGAATGATACCCAGCCCTGTATACAATATATGCAGATAGGAATGATCCATGCATGTCTCATGAAAGTGCACCAATTCTTAGAGAGCTTTTAAAGGATTCATTGTTTTAGTGGGAACTAGGGGAGTCCTGATCTGATACTGATATCTGATATTGGTCCAATATCAGTAAAATCTTATTATTATTTTTATTTTATTCAATTCTAGAATATTCTTCTTTTTAAGGTTAGAATTGATGTAACCCATTTGACTATTGTTCTCTCTTTGAGTAATATAACTTGATAAAGCCCTTTTCTAACATCTTATACGACAAAATAAGTAATGAAACTCTGTATGATTAGTGCTGACATCGTACTGGGTCGATATCAGTATTGCCAATACTCAAGGCTGCAATATCTGTATCATATTGGAAGTGAAAAAAGTTGTATCGGCACATCCCTAGTAGGAACGTTTTTAGGGAAAATTCAATAATCAGTGCCCAAAATACAATCTAGTTTGCACCTTTTGAATTGGTTGGTTTAGCTAATATTGCTTTTTTTTTTACCAGAGGGACCCTTCTGGAGTTTGTGGTGAAGGTGTAGAGTGAAACATCTAACTTTCCATATGTCACCTTTAAGTGTTAGTTATCTTTACATTACATTCACAGATATTATTAGTTAGTTATTCGTTATTATTGTGCTCTTCTGTCTAGTTTGAGCAGGAGAACCAGAGGCTGGTGAGTGAGATGAACAGCCTGGTGGATGAAGTGAGGTGAGTCCATCAATTTAAATTAGCCAGTTAACCTAATCCCCATGCATGTTTTTGGATGGTGGGAGGAAGCCGGAGTACCCGGAGAGAACCCACGCTGACACGGTGAGAACATGCAAACTCCACAGAAAGGGAATCAAACCCAGTACCTTCTTGCTGTGAGGCGAAAATGCTAACCACTGCACCACCCTGCCGTCCCTAGGTGTAATGTGTACCTGAAAATAATTTACCTTAGAATGTGTCATCCAGCCCAAAATGGACAAAACACACTCTGACTCTAGATGGGGCCACAGCATGTGTTTTCATGTTTTTTTTTGTTTTTTTTCATGTCGGCCACTGATGCAGTCAGTACACAGGAGATGTTTGGGTTGGTTGCAATATGCATGGAGTCAGATCCTGCACACTGCACCTAGAAGGAGGTGTCAGTCAGTCATACCAGATGTTGACAGAGGTGTTTGCAGCTGAAATCACTGACATGTTTGTCCCAGATAGTCCCAGCTCTCTCTGTAATACCAGTCCTAGCCGCTGTATTTTCCTGGTATACTTCAAGTTCATGTGTTTCTTTTTGTGCCCATCAGGCAGATCGAGGGGAAGGTGGTGGAGATTTCTCGACTGCAGGAGATCTTTGCTGAGAAAGTCCTGCAACAAGTGAGCTGAGTTTCATTTCATTCACTTGGGTCACCTTTTTGACTTCTATTTAAACCTATTGTCTCACTTTCTGTGACAGGAAACAGAGATAGACAGTATCCATCAGCTGGTTGTGGGTGCTACAGAAAACGTCAAAGAAGGCAACGAGGATATACGAGAGGTGACATCACTAATCTGCTTTGCATGTGTTATTCATCCTTGCTTTTAACACATCAGGTCAGTAAAATATCATTGTGTTTACCTCTATTACAAGGCCATCAAAAACAACGCTGGCTTCCGGGTGTGGATCCTCTTCTTCCTGGTCATGTGCTCTTTCTCACTCCTCTTCCTGGACTGGTACGACAGCTAACACAACCAGCCGCCATGGACTCTGTATAGACAGGAAACCATCTGGCACTGGTACATATTTACTAAGACGTGATGACATCAGACTGAAGGCACAGTTTACCACGCTGGACCTGGTGTACAAAGTGCTCTCCATGAAGATTCTGTGTTGATGACAGTTTGTTCTTCCCTGATGCTAGCTATCTATTAATGTTTGTCCAGTGCCTTTTGGGCATCTTCAAAGCTTTATGAGGAGCTTTGTTAGGTTGAACATTCAGTTTCTCTGCACTACTAAAAGCAGTGTTGATGGTTTTATTGGCAGCAGCCAATCGTGTCTGGCAAAAAAACATTAATTTCTGATCCTCTTTTTGAGTCTGAACAGCATCAGACTGATATTACATTGACTCACAACCTCATGCACAATATTTTAATAAACTACGTACCTCAGTGACATAATTCATTACACTTCACTGTCAAATGTTCACAAATGTTTTGCTTTCCAAGCAGTTATGAGCAGAGCAATTTATTCCATATCAATCACAGCTGTACTGACACACCACTCACATTCTAGTAAAAACTAAGCAATCACCCTGATTAAATTTGGTGTCTGCTTTCTTTACTTCAGGCTATCATTTCAGTTAATATATTTTATATTAATGTCAGACCTTTACCTAACATCAAGAGCAGCCGAAAGCCAGAAAGACACAGACCTGCCTCGGTTCGAGTCGGATGAAGAAAATCAGCTGTCGACAGGAGATTTGATTCAAACAGCCTCCTGATATTTATGCTAATCTGTTTATTAGGATTAACCTATATCCTAGCTAAGGCCGTGCGGCACTTAGAGCTTTCTCTTTGATGGCAAATCAAGGGAGCTGGAGCTGCACTGAGGGAGTTTCAGCATCACTGATTTACTCAAACAGTTCATATTCATGTATGTATTCCACTTGGACGTCGGTGTGAAATGTGGGCACTTTATTTCAGTTTTTCATTTGACATTTTTTTATGTAGCAAATGCACTTTAATGGTAATCATTACATTGTTTGAAAAAGGTACATAATCCATGATAATTTAAGTTAAATGACAAATGCAGAAAAAAAGCAACAGGACAAGCGACTACTGTCAGATTGTTCCACTACATCAACCTAAATCTACAATCTGATGGCTGCCGACAGCCATTTATGGTGACATTAATCAATGCAAAGCATTGCACAATACAGTGTCTTCACTAGCAATGCAAAAACATTCAATACAGTAGCATATAATGTATGCTATGAAAAGTAACCATTAAGTAGCACATGGTGTTCACAAAGAGTTCAAATCAATGGAGACAATCATTTATGCTGGTTTAAAAGACTTGATGCCTCAAATACTTGAAACTCTTTACCAGCACCATACGCAGAGAGAAGTATTTGCTGCGTCTTTTTTCTTTTTTTTTTTCGCTGGTTAAAATGTTTCCTCCATTTCAAGCCTCATTTATTCACATTATGATGACAGTATAATATTTTGACACAGATGACCTCAGTGGCAAATATGCGGCAAACGTTGTCGCTTCATGAGAAATTTACCACTGGACCTCATGAGGTCTGACATGCGCTTATCAGTACTTGATGAAAAACATAACAGGTTCAAAGCAAACTGAAGAGTCGTGCGTGCTTTGTGTTAAACAGGCGACGCAGACGCGACGTGGTTCACAGTCATTTCACAATGTGAGTACTAAAGTGACTTCTGTTACATGTGTATGTACAAAGACAGTGAGTGTGTGTGTCTGTGTGTTTATATCCCTGTGGCTTTTTCTACACATTTGCCACTCTGCTTTCAGGTGTAAATAAATAACAACATAATGCGATTCAAACAAACCCTGAATCCACCCCGCCGTAAGACTCGCTTTGCTGACAATACGCTCAAAATATCCACACATTTCCTTCTACGGTAAACATCAGCAGACCAAACTACATCAACAAGGCAGCAGAGCACCTCAGGCCAGAGAAGGCCTCGGGACTCTGAGGTTTACTTGAATGGCACGACCATATTATTTATTTATTTGTTTGTGCAGCAGGTGAGGCCACCTCCTGATCTCAGGGTGGTTAAGCCAGTTTCTGGGCGGTCTCCGTCTCCTGCTGGGTGACCTTTTCCTCAGACATGATGGTCATCCATGGTGATACTGACCGGGTGAT
This sequence comes from Synanceia verrucosa, assembly GCA_029721515.1. Taxonomy (NCBI): domain Eukaryota; kingdom Metazoa; phylum Chordata; class Actinopteri; order Perciformes; family Synanceiidae; genus Synanceia; species Synanceia verrucosa. Next base: position 3,997,016 of record CM056552.1, on the reverse strand, counting down.
GGTCTGCTTGGCTATGTTGTAGTGGTTGATGAGGGTAAAGAGGCGCCCGCGGCCCCCAGGGCCCTGAGGGGGGTAGTTGCCATACATCCCGGCCGGCATGCAGCGACCTTGCTGCTCCAAAGAGAGAATACAAAGATAAGATAATGTGAGGAGAATGACAAGTTAAAACAAGATATATATATATATATATATATATATACGTATATATACACGTGTATATATATATATATATACATATATGTATATATATATATACACGTGTATATATACATGTATATATACACGTGTATATATATATATATATATGTATATATATATATATATATATATATATATATATATATATATATATATATATATATATATATATATATATATATATACATACACACTGGTGCCTGTGGAAATGGAGTCAACACAGAAAGACTATAACTTGCCACTTGCGGCTTTATGTGACAGTTGCGGGATAATGCTGCTGATTAGCATTAAGCTAAGATGTTAAGCAAGTGGAAAAGAGTAATAAAGGCCACCATACAGTCCTCCCATAGCTGTAAAACCCCAGAGTGTAATGAGCTGAGTAACGGTGTGTTTTATTGCTTATTAATTCAACTTTTCATTTGTAAGAGGAAGATTGTGATACTATTCATCTTTAATGTTTCATCCCACTTTAAGTTCATTTAAAAGTCAAATTCATTCAGTCATGAAACAAAACTACATTCCTTCAAATAGAAAATAATTACTTTACAGGCTAGAAAGCTAGCTAGAAATTGTTGGATACATTTGATGGTAAATAAAACGTAAATCTGACTTCCCTCAATAGTTGGTAAATCCAGAAAAACATAGGCCTGCATATGCTTAGCTTTATTATGACAGTGTAGCTGTCAATATGGTTTATCTATATGGCATATTTATTGTATAATAAATCTGATTCATGCATCACTCTTCTCTTGTTTACCGTGTAAACGAAGCTGTCGGGGCATGGCTGCTCATACTGGTAGACCTTGTAGACGACCAGGAACACCACACACACCAGGAAGGCCAGAGCACAGATCACCAGCAAGGTCACCTAAAGGAGATGCACAGCAGCTGTACGGTCACACCTACTGTAGACAGTGTGTCTTTGTGAAAGGAAAGGTGTGTTTAGGGATTATTTATTTAGTTAACAGCACTGCAGTATTGAAATAAATATATCCATGAAAGAGTTTCACATTGGCGTATGTGAGGTGTACACCAAGTTCAACGTAGGTGTATATATGTATAACAGTAATCAACAGCTATGGATGGTCTGCATATATAAACTCGACAAGCTTGTGTGACCATCTGCACAGCCCGGCTCTCACCTCTCAGGGGAGTTATGTAACGACTACTGGTGTGTCTAAGTGGGAGGGGGATAAGACAAGATGTGGGAGAAATCGCCTCATTATCGCTGAAGATGTTGAGTCCTGATGTGTGCTCGAGCTATTTTCATGTGCTACTTTGCTTCTGCAGAGAAACTGAAACTGTGAAATCCTGACTCAAATGTCGAGCGAGGTGTCATACACCCAGTAGTTTCAGTGCAGGTCTGATGGGACCATTAACAGCAAGTATCACTGTGAATAAAATTCTATTCTTTTTATCTGTCAGTATGAATCCAGCAGAGCCGACATGTGCAAAGCAGAGCAACAGGAGATTATGACAGAGACTATCTGCGATTAAAGGGGCTGCCTGCCACATTTGAAAGCATGCTGATCAGAGGATTCGAGCTGTGATGTGCCTCCTTGCCTTTCAGAGCATGGCACACCTCACAGAGATGGTTTCATCTGTTGATTTTGAATTTGGAGGGAAAGTACTGCATTTAGTCTGCAGGCAGAACACATAGCTCATGCACTGAGAAGTATGCATGGTGTTTTGACCTTTTTTAAACCAAAACATATGTTTTAATCATTCTGCATGGTGTCACAAGTCTGCCTTCCAGGCCGGCGTTGAGGGTGGTGGGAGAGATGCTGCTGTTTGGAGGCCATCGCCATGGCAGCAGCTGAATTAATGAGACTTTCAGGGCGGGGTTAAGTGAATCATTGTGCATTATGTCTCTCTGTGTAGCCCGACAGACGTGAAGGTGGCCTGAGCAAAGATGTATAACTTGAATCGGAGGGGAAATATTATGACAAATGTCCTGAGCTGCAGAGACAGCTGTCTGCTCTCTGGGCATATGCATGTGCAGGAGTGTGAGAGATATTGAAAATGGGATGATGTATGAAACACAGGCGACGGCAGTGACATCATTCTTACTTTGAGTCGCTCAGATACGCCTTCGATGATGCTTATTGAGAACTCAGCGATTTTAGGAGATCGAAGCTTTCCCTTCTTGCTCTCACCATCATAGTCTGCCTTTGTCTTCACCACAACCTGGTAGAAATAACACACAACACAACACACACATGCACATAAGAGCAGATCCAATCAGCTCACAGCTACATCTTCAGGAAGACAATAAAGAGTTCACAGAAGCAGGATGAGTAGAATGGTCTGTGTTGTTCTATAGTGATATTAGATCTGTAAGGATTAAACAAAAATGTGTTTTTGTTAATTATTTAATCTTAATTGGTCTGGTTAGAATGATAGAGAAAAAATAAATAAATGTGACTTTTCTAAATCCATGTAAAAATATCACCCACACAAAAAAATTACCTTATCTGGTGGAGGAAACTGCAGCTGACTGGCATCTAATGGTGTTATAAGAGGGATGGTGTCAAATCCATCTTCAGAAACCACCTTTCCGTTATTTTTCTCGCTGAAATTATTCCCCAGTTTAACCATTTTCCTCGCACGATAAAAACACCAACCTGGAGGGTAAACACGATACAGCACGACACAATAAACATCATGTTTTATTCCCTGCAAATATGAGATTAACGTTACATAAACCATTCAATGATATCAATAGGTAGATATTTTTTTCTCAACGCATACAGCAGCAGTAAAAAAAAAGATGTGAGGCTATCTGTGGGCTATAGGAAAGCCAGTTAAGCACAAAAGCGCAGGAGAGGACAGGCAAGGCTTCGACATAATGGGACCGATGCATCACCGTGGAAAAAAAAATGACTTACCGCATCCAAACACTTACCAGCTCAGCCGAGACCCGTTCAGAAAGCAGCGTATTTCTCCTGATGTGATGGCTCTATGGCTCCAGAGATGCTATGTGTTTTTTTAGGTGTGACGCAGCCGATTTGTGGAGAGCTGGTGCACAATATGGCCAGCTGGGTTTGTGCGCCGCGTTACCTCCGAGCTGGATGCTGCTGCTGCTGCCTGGATGCTGCTGCTGGCGTCTGGCTGCACTGCAAGTGATGTAACATCCTCATCACATCCATACATTCACATCTGATCGGTAGAAACAGCACTAAACACAGGTTCCCATTAAACTGTCAATATTAATAGTCACAATATGAACGTATAAAAGGTTTTACTGTAGCCGCAATCATGCAAAAGCAGAGCACATCTACTCTGAAAAACATTTATTTAGTGTGCATTGCTTTAATCGACTTCCTGATAATGATATCCTACTTACATCATATTGTTATGTTTATGATAATGCGAATGCTGGAATGAATCTACGGAGAATTAGACCGAATGTGCGGCTCCTGTCCGCTTCATAGTGAGTTTAGAGGTAACCGTACTGTGTTTACTTAGTCTGCTGATTAGTGCACGTTGGTGTCCCACTGGGGCTTTCACATAAAACTGGGCTCTGCGCAACGCTAATCCTGCCTTTGGAAATAACGGGTTTTAGGGCGGCATGTGTTGCCTGTGGAAGCCCCTCACTGCGCTCATAAGGCGGTTACAGCCGATAACCTTCGACCTATGACGTCTAACCGCCATTGTTTGCACTGTTAGCATCGTTAGCCGCGACCCTCTAGCCTTGATTGGAGCTAGTTGACTGAATTTTTTTATTAAATAAAACAGACCTAGCCTCGGTCTTTAAGTCAGACTTTAAATTATATTTGCTCGTATTCAACGTACTTTTTACCGATTGATGTAAGCCTGTCACGCAATGCATTATTGGTGAAATAAATCACTTCCGGCTCCACTCTACCGGCGACAAAAAATGGCGGACATAACAGCGACACCCCCCACCGACTGTGACTGAACAGAAACGGTAGCGTGCATGAATTTCTAAAATTAGCCAAAAGTAATTGACGAACGGTTTAAAAAGTTAGCTTAAAGTTATGAATAAACACTCAACACACACTAAATGTAATGGATGAGCAGTTTTCTGAAATTTGTCATGTAATATATAAACAGTAAATAGTTAGCTAAATCAGTAAAACAGAAATAGTTAGCTAAAAGTAATGGCTAAACGGTTGACATAATTAGCTAAAAGTAATGGATATGTGGCCAAAATAGTAAGCTTAAAGTTATGGATCATTGGACGAAATGCTTTGCGAAAATAATGGACAAATAGTAGAAATGGTTAGCTAAAGTCATGGATAAACAGTAGAAATGGTTAGCTAAAGTCATAGACACAGTAGAAATGGTTAGCTAAAGTCATGGACACACAGTAGAAAATGGTTAGCTAAAGTCATGGACACACAGTAGAAATGGTTAGCTAAAGTCATGGACACACAGTAGAAATGGTTAGCTAAAGTCATGGACACACAGTAGAAAATGGTTAGCTAAAGTCATGGACACACAGTAGAAATGGTTAGCTAAAGTCATGGACACACAGTAGAAAATGGTTAGCTAAAGTCATGGACACACAGTAGAAATGGTTAGCTAAAGTCATGGATAAACAGTAGAAAATGTTAGCTAAATTTATGGATAAATAGAAATTATTAGCTAAATTCATTGATAAACAGTTGAAATAGGTTGTTAACAGATCCTCAGACTTGACTAGTCTAACTTGACAATCTTAGACCAGTCCAAGGCCAAGACTAGTCTTAAACTAAGTTTATGCAGCTGTCCCTGGTCATTGTTTAACTTTCTATATGCTTATGGATTGTATATGCTCAAATAGGATATTTTCCATATTTGGGCATTGTAATCCTTGATACGTTATCGTTAGAACAAAAACATGTCATAAATCTGTCTGTGTGACTGTGACGATGAACCTCAGATCTTCAAAAATATTAGCATCCCTTAGGCTATGATATAATGTAACTATGCTTGAATAATCATGTTGAATTGTTAAGAAATGTACCCACCATACAGTATATAATGAGAAGAATGTAACATCATGCACCCAGAAGTGTTGAGATGAAGCTGTGTCTGTGCATGTTATCCAATAGCTTGTTGCCAGGCTACAGTGTGGATGAAAGGGGATTCGGAGAGGTTGCATAAATGATCAAGTCCAGCTGGTTAATCCGTAGTGAAAGGAAGCAGCAGAAGCAGAAATCATCTCATCACATATTGAGATGGAAACCACAGCGCTTTAGTGGACTGTTAGCTTGGCCTGGTGGCTGTGACAGCTGCAGTGCCTCCGTGTGATGCTGTGTCCTGCTGGGCTGTTGGATAAAGAGTCTGATGAGGCTTTGGTGCAAAGTCATTAGCTATCAGAGTTAAATCCCAGGGGCCTAAGAGGTGACGGCATGCATTTCACGAAGGCAGCAAATGATGGTAAATGATGCCAGGACTCTTTGAGAAGTCTCACTTTCGTTTCTTAGATGGTGATGATAATTAGGTTATTGTTATTCTTATATAGATTATTTTTTTGCATTGGTCATTCAGTCATCAGTGCATGTTGCAGTGCATATATACAGCATGTGTGCTCAGTGCTACATCAGACCTGTAGTCATCATTTGTGTACTACAGTTAAAATACTTGTCTTGGCCCTAATGCCTCCCAGTTCTTATTTATAGCTGTCAGAACACACCGTCTGAATGCAAGAATCACAATCACAAGAAACAAATAATCTTAAGTGATAAAGCAAACTTGTTTCTTATTTTATAGTGTCTAGTAGCAGCAGGAGACAGATGTGTATCAGAGCTTTTGTTGCAGTTGCCTTCTCAGATTTAACCACTAGATGGAGAAACCAACTCACTTAATGGCTGTTATGCACAGTGTTACTATTTTTGTTGTGTTCATTGGTGCCACTGCTAATTGGAAAAACTGTTATTATAACAACTGAATAGATGTTTCATTTTTGTTTTATTCATACTGCACATTCAAATAACATTTGAGAAAGTAAGTAAGTACCAAAAGTGTGGAAATACTGTGACAAGGTGCTGCGTTTAAAAAAATATGGGCCCAAAAGTATTTGCATCAAAATATACTTAACGTACCAAATGTAATAGTAGTCCTTGCTCCAGTCCATGCAGAATGGCTCATTTCACAATAATATACATTATATTAATTGGTTTATCATTTAATTACTTTATATCATCATCATTTATTTGTTGATCATATGTTGTATTGATAGATTAATTGTATTTAAAAGTAGCTAGTAACCATAATTATCAAATAAATGGAGTGGATGAGAAGAACAATACATGCCTCTGAATTGAAGTGAAAGTATGGGAGTATAAAGTAGCAGGAAATAGAAATAAAGTACAAGTATCTCAAAATCACGTCGCGCCAAAAGAAGAGGGAAATTCTGTAAGTGTTTGTGTGAGTTTTGTGAATTAAAGGATATTACAGCAAGTTAAGCTGCTACTGTGAAGCTTTATTAGTGTAAATTTAGACTTACAGTCTGTCGCAACGCTAAATGCTCATTAAAGGATACTTAAAACAGTTATGCATCGTATATGAAGTTGAAGTGGAAATAAACTCAGCAGTATGCATGGAATTGATAAATACAGCAGCTGAAAATGTCTTTACTTGTAACTTACGCAGTGTAAAATGTGACAAAACCTAATATAGCACTGTGCAAAGTTGCTGTGTCTTTAAAACCCACTCTGTTCTTGGCTCCTTGCCCAGAAAGTTCATTTCCCATCTAGCCACATGGACGAAGCTCCGCCACGCAGAGAGAACAAGTATTTTCACTCAGAGAGCGGCAGCCAGAGCACAGACCCCCTGAAGGACTCCTGTCACTGACGAGGACTTATCCATCCATTGTGTTGTGAAGGACACAAACCTCCCAGCAGATCCATCACAGCTCATCAGTCCTCAGAGAAGCCAAGGTATGATTTACACTCTGAAAGCCTGTCAGGTGCCCCGTTACTCATATCGCTGTGTGCTTTGAGTATCATATATGTTTGCTTTAGTTAACTCTTTGTTTTCTGGTACTGATCTGCTGACCTTTGGACGGCATGACTCACTGAATGTGCTGTGTCTGGTTAAAAAGTCCTTCTGCCATGCGGGAGCTATTGTCTTTTGCATGAACACAAAAGCCTCTTTTCATGAATCTATAATTCCCCTCAGTAGTCGACCCAGCAGTTTGTGGTGGATATGATGTGTGGAGCTGGTCAGTACTTCTGTACGTTGAGTTGTATCCTTATGAAGACTTACAGTAACAGGCAGGTTACTGAAGGAGTTTGGTCCTTGAGGGAGAATTAGTCACGAAGATTTGGAAAGAAATTTGGCAAGAACAATAAGGTTCAGACTGAAAGCTTCATTTTAGTTGTCACAGCAGGCAGTAGTAACCAGGCTGTATAAACAGGATGCTACTCAGCACACACACACAAACACACACTGTGGTTGAATGAACAGACTGGGGCACCAGCATCACAATCACTGCTGTTGATGTTACAAGCAAAGTGAGATGTTTTGACTGTAAACCGGCAAGGATATTGTAGTGGATATGTGGGCGACTGAGCTGCAGAGGTTTCTGGAGGATTTAACGGGAAGATGAGGTCACAGGGAGACACACCCAGAGGCTCGGGCTCCGAGCAGGAAAGGCTGGTGGTGGAAGACGTTCAACAGCTCCTCTGACTGAGTCACTTGCCGGGAGGAAGCCTTAGCTTTGTTGGAATTTCCATTCTGTTCGGATCACAATAATTTTGGTGTGGATGTGGTATTTATACTAAGGCACATGGCATGACGTACATGGGAAGGGCTGTTTCTCCCACAAATACCCAAACAGAAGCCAGCTTTTGTAGGATTACATAATGTGCTTTATTTTTACACAAAAGATAATTCTCTGTATAGTGTAATGCTTCAGTAAGGAACCAAAAATCATATTCATGCTGGAATGTGGTTGGAATGAGGATCATTTCCTTTCAGCCACAAAGATCAAGCCGGATGACCTGTGAACTCTTGGAGGCATTTAAACCCAAACCCCAAACTTCCTGACCCCTCCTCTCCTCACATGAGCGTTCACACCCAACAAGTGCATTCTGTGTGCTCCAGCCTCTTGCTGCCTTCCAAGCAAGATTTAAAATAGTGCAGTCCTGGGTGTTTTGAGCCTGTATGCTCTGTCTTGATTTATAGAGGCTTGGTCACCGGTGTGGAAGGACGTGGCTAGGAGGCCTGGCTGAGCCAGACATGGAGTGTAGGGGGAAGTTGAGTCAACACAGGACTGTTTCTCAGACTCGTGTCGCTTCTGGTCTCATGCCTCTCAATGGACCACAGAGCACAGGGTGAGATTATGATAACACAGAGCTGTAGACAGACTGGTGTGTTTCTGCTCTGTCTGGATCAAAGAGACAGAACAGATTCAGATCTTAAAGTTAAATTTAAATAGCAAAACTACAGTGTAAAAATACTGTTGCATGCAAAAGTCCTGCATTCAAACTCAAACTACTCACTCAAAACTTACTTACCTAAAAATAGCAAGCATTCATTATGCAGACTGGCATATTTCACTTTCAATTATATAATTACATAGTATTGCATTAGTGTATGTATTACTTCAAATACTGCTGGGTAGCTTAATGTAGGATAAAGCGGTTGATGATGGATGGATGGATGGATGGGTAGCTTAACTCTTTGAGTGCCAGCCATTTAATAAACCAGAAAGTTCCTTGTGCCAGCATTTTTGTCCATTTTGAGTCATATTTCAAGAACCACAGAATGTTTTTTACTATGACTCTGAAAACACTGAATAGCTCAAATGAAAGAAGAGACTCTATTTCGTCATAAAAAAATGTTTGTTTTTACCTTGTTCCATTCTTGTTTTATCAGTAGTTTTATAAGTAACTTGTTTTATCAGAGGTAGAGTAGAGGCCACTTTAAACAAAATCACCACTTTTTCTTCAGAATCTGTTTGTTTTGCCCTCTAATCTCGATCGTCTCCACTTCCTGCTTTGATCTTTGTGGCGTATACTGTCTCTTTATTCTCTGACTACATCTCCCAGAAGCCCAAAAATTACTCACAGGCTGTGGGAGACCACGATTGGCAACCTGCCGCCTTAAAACCACGTATTATTATGTTGATGGCACTCAAGCGTCGGAATTTAAATGACATTGAAATACGTCGATGGCACTCAGAGTTAATGTAACAGATCACCATTTATTAGATTTATTTTTTCTATTAATAATATGAAAGTAAAAATAACTCAAGCTGTCAAATGAATGTAGTGAAGTAAAACATGCATTTGCCTCCAAAATGTGAAATAGATTTAAAGGCTTATGATGGAAATTCTCAAGTAGAGTGCCTTAAATTTCTACTGAACTATGGTAAAACCACTGGAAATGCATGTAACTGAACACATTATAAAGAATCACCAGTGTAATATGTCGAATGTTACATCAGCAGAGCTTTAAGAGCACAAAGGATTCAAGGTCAAAACACGTCGAACATGCTTGTGTCATCATTCATTTGGAATATCTTTTACCTGTTTTTTTTTCATACTGTATATACAGTATGTTACCCTATTCATCTCCTGATCCGTGCACCACATGCAGTCTACTTGGCTGTATTTAAACATTACAGCTGTAGAGGGGTGGTCCACAGAGAATGTATTTAGAGAGGTACTGTCTTTGTTTTGTGGCTGTGACGACTCACATGATCCCATGGCTGTTTGTGTGTACACACTGTATATCACCCAGAGCTTTATTCTGTTACACAGCTGTTTGACTCGCTCTGATAAACACATTGGTCAGCTCTGAGCACCGCAATACAGCAGACAAGCTCTAAACACATGCAGGTCTTTTAAATAGTGGGGCCGTCACCAGCTCAACCATATTTATGGGTGCATTTTCCTAAATTACAGACCCCTGTGAGCCGAGCCCAGCCTTTTACCATGATGGAAGTGAATGGCATTGTGCCTTGAGCAGGGAAACTATGAATGATGATGATGATGATGATGATGATGATGAAGGAGTTGCTCTCCTTCTATTACTGTGTGGTCGCTCTGACACAGCAGGGATAGTCTGCAGCGCACAGACTCTAGTAGTAGTGTTCACAGTCTGCCACATGATGTCAGGCTTGACTCCATGACAGATCAGGATAACCTGCATCCCTCACCTTCCAAAGGGAGGCAGAGTATTATTCCATCCATCCATTATCTACCGCTTATCCTCATAGGGTCGCGGGGGAGCTGGAGCCTATCCCAGCTGTCTTAGGGCAGAAGGCAGGGTACACCCTGGACAAGTCTCCACCTCATCGCAGGGCACATAGAGACAGACAACCACTCACACTCACACCTACGGTTAATTTAAATTAGCCAATTAACCTAATCCCCATGCATGTTTTTGAATGGTGGGAGGAAGCCGGAGTACCCGGAGAGAACCCACGCAGACACGGGGAGAACATGCAAACTCCACACAGAAAGGGCCCGGGATTCGAACCCGGTGCAGAGTATTATTATAAGAGATTATCCTGTAACACTGTAGCTCCAAACATTTTGTTTGGCTGGTGACTCTAAAACACAACAAAGTCTACGAAGATCCCTTGAGCCGCCAAACCAAACCCTCTTCTGTTAGTTTTATCGTTTAGAAGAGACCATATTCAGAAAACATACCACGGAAAAATGTAGCACCTAACTGACTGATGGCCTCTTCACTGTTGGTGTTTTGGAGTAATTCAAGTATGTCCGAACTCTCTGAGAGAAGTTAGGGGTATTCTAGAAGAATCCTACAGGAAGCCACTAAGATCTGCTCACAATCATTGATTCATAGTGGCTGTATTTTAGAGAAATATTATTTTTTAAAACTTTAACTTTAGCACTCAGTATTCGTCTGCACTTCAGTAATTTTTTAGTATTTTTAGTATTTTATTTTTTATTTTTAATTTGGTTTTTGCTGCCTTAATTGCCTCCCAGCATTGAATTATTATAATTTAATTTAATATGATTTGAATCGATTAACTTGAATGTATTGATTTCAATTAAATTAATTTTGAGTAATTAGTATTATATACACTTTATTTTATTCTGTAATGTATTATTGTTATTTAGTGTAATTATTTACATGCATTTTGTCTTATTGTGTACATTAGTAGTTTGACATCATCCTGACTAGCATAACCATATTATACAACAATAACCATGGCAGTATGTGATACTCAATGTGATGGAACAATAATCTATGGCATGAAATGCTTTTCTCTAATTGTTATTAATAATGTCTGACTCATCTTAGGTATCAACACTGTGAGTGAAGATGTTAAATTTATATAAAACATCTGGTACATACCTCTGTTATCTGCAGAAAAGAGACACTCCTTTCTTCTTTGTTTGATCTTTTATAAAAATGCAGCACACCATAATTTTTTTTTATTTTTTTACAAGTCTGTGTGATTAGATGTACGCGTGTGATACGATGTGTGGTATGAAAAAGGGGATGACCTTTTCTCGCTTCTTGACCTTTGACCTGAGTGCAGCTCAAACCTAGAAGGGGTGAAAATAAGGTGCCACTGTAACAGCAGCAAGTTTTAGCGACTGTTTAAAAACTCTGTTGGGTCATAAAAATAGTAGTAACTGTTTCATATAACACCTGTGGCTTCTTTAATTCTGGTGGTTAAACAAATTGGCTTGCTTGCTTTACTCCTCCTTAAAATAGATCTTAAATTATAGATGTGGTGATGTAGCAAAAGTGCCTCTTTTGGCTTTCTTAATTCCCAGTAGTTTGTTTTGTGTGACAGATGCCAATTATCTAGTTTAGTTTTATTGCTAACCAGGCTGAGGCTTGTCTTGAACAATCACAAGGATTATAAACACCATTTCTTGTCTGTCACATAACCCAGATTCAGTTTTAGCTCCACACTAAGACTCACAGAGCACTTGTTTAAACTTGCCTGTGGGAGTCCAGTCCCAGGAAAAAACAGTAGCCTCAGGAATAGTCACAGTTTCTCACTGTGACAGTGTGAAAGTGTATTGTTGTTGCAAGTTCATTATGCGCTGGGATTGTTGCACGGATTTCACAACATGTGTTAGCTCCAGCGTTCTGCTGAACAGTTGGAAAAAAATATTTAAAAAAAAAAAATAAGAGATCCAGTGACAGCCACAGGCCATGAATATAACTCAATTCTCCATGTTATCACAGATTACTTACAATCACTTCACGTTCTGCATACCTTGAATAAAAATGACATTATCAACAGCCCAGCGTTCATCTGAATGCTCTCAGTGTTAGAAACTGGTCAATCCACATCTTTCAAGAGCCTTGAGCCTTTTCTTCACAGAGGAATGAGTTCCCACTTATCTCATGACTTACCACATCTTTTTACAGCTGAGACTTTCTACCCAATTCAACCAGGCACTGAGGACACAAGTTGATCCCTCCCAGTTTTATTACACTACAGCTGCTGCAGAGTGTACTTCGAGTTGGTGCAGTTTGGTTGAGGGAGGAGATTTGAGGAGGGAGGGGTCCACCTGTCAAGAGAAGAGAAGAAACTGACAGTGTTGCGCCACTGCTACTCATTGAACAGTCTCAGAGGAGATTATGCCTACTAGCTGAGGGAAACACACCAGTGGCAGTGTTAATCCATCAACTGGGACAAGAGAAGATCATAATGGGTGGCAGTATAAGTCAGAAGAAGGGCAGCAGGCAAGGTAGCTCGAAGACTCACACCAACAGTGTCAGGTGAGTCAAATCACCTGTTAATACTGATTTTAGAGAAAAATCTGTTGTCACTTAGTGTGAATTCATTTATTTAAAACCTGTTGTTACAGCTGAACATCTCTCACAGTACTAGTTCATATTTGTGAATATGCATGTTATAATATTGCAGTAGCAAAGAGAATACAAAACATAGTCCTGCATATTTTACTGTGGTGTAAACTGCAACACTGAGTGCATAACAACACTGGCATTCTTTTTGCATTTGGTGTGAGCGTGGCCTCTGTTCAAGTGTACACTTGCACACACATGCAAATATTCACACACCCTCAAAATGAACCCAGATAGGACTGCAGACAGTAAGCATGTTTGCTCACTGGCCCTACAGAAGTGGAAGTGTGTCCATGTGGTTTTGGAAAAACACACCCATGACGATAATAATAATAATAGGCAAAGAATGAAACAGTAGCATAAGGTTGAGCCTGTTTAATGTTTTCTATGCAACATTTACTTGTTTTTGTTGTGCAGTTGTTTAACATGATCATTTACAGGGTTGTCTTAACAGATTCACAGTTGCCTCATGATAGCGTGATCTCATTGTGACAAATACAGCTTCACCGAGTCAATATTTGCACGAGGCGATTCATGTCCTCTTTGTTCTGGGAGGCACAGTGGTGTCCCTCTGTAGGATGGACTGTAACACACACTGCTGCTCAGCTTTTTGGGCTGTAAATATCCCACACAGTTCAAAAAAAAAAAAAAAAAAACTCATCCTACATCCTCAGTTAAGTGACATTTACAAATACTGCTAATGCACAGCACTGGACATTCGGTTGACAGACAGTATTGTACAAATTGACGGGAAAATAAGCAACTTAACTGCAGTCACATTCTGTTGTCCCCCAGAAGAGTCTTATCTAGAGAGAACCAGCTCAGATTTAATTGGTTTCCATGTTGTCAGGGACTATTCCTCAGTAATATAACAGTTTTCTTAAGTAGAAAATAGTGGTATTGCTTACTGTAATGTACAGACGGTGTATCACATCTCCTCAGAATGTAGAGACTCCTGCTTTTAAAACCCACAGTTCACTCACTCATTCCTAACTTTGGCCATCTGGATCAACACCTGCTTGTGTGTTTGTAGTCTCCGTTTCTTCTCCTTTGACCCAGGCTTTGGGTGACTTGTTCTTCTGCGCTGACTGCGTGTCAGGCTGACACGAATCAGCAAACCTTTCACGTGCTTTTTCCCAGTTCTTCTGAGACTTTGATCTGGTGATTGAGATGCTGTCTAGAGACATGGTGGCACCGGCCCCCAAACCGGACTGTGATTTCCTGATTTTCAGTTCAATCTGTCGAGAAAGAAAAATCAGATCATTGTGTTGATTCACTATATATTTTTAGTCAAACAGAATATGCCAAAAGGAAATCACCAGCTTGTCTTACCGGGTTTTTCATGCCTGTTCCCCCTTTACCCAGTCCATCTCCTTTCTTCCAGCCCATCTTTTCCAGCATTTTGCGTCCTTTATTTACTTCGCTGATCTCCCTTTAAGAAGACAAATAGTACATAATAGGTGATTAACACGTCTTTCAATAAACTCCTTCCTTAGTAATAAGAACAGTCAAGGATGATATACTTACTGATGAACAGAGGCAGGTGCATCATCTCGTTGGAAAACACCTTCACTGCCTACTGTCTGTCGTCGAGACTCTGCTCGGTCCTGGTACCTGGGGTTCTTCAGCGCTTTAGACTCGTCAAACTCACTGCTCTGTTGACACAAAAGAAAAAGAGGTTTCTGGCTGCAGAAAGACAAAGAGAGTTTCAAACTTAAAACTACTAGTGAGGATAAACACCTCACCTGCAGGCCATACTTGGCTTTCATCTGCTTCAGCTCCTTTTGTCTCAGTGCTTCTTTATCCTCTTTGGTGAGAGAAGGACCTTAGAGAAAAAACAGAATATAGCTGTTTTCCACTCTAACATCCACATAACAAAGCATATTGGGCCCTTCGAACATGTGGTGACTCACCAGTGTTATTCTCCTCTCTCCTGTGCTTGCTGAGGTGAGCCATCACCTGGCCAGGCTCACAGCCATCACAGGTATCAGTCCCTGTGTGGATATGGAAGGACAGCACAGTCTCTCCCATCTTCACCTCGTCGCCATGCATCAACGCATGTGGCTCACATTTGGTTTTGGGCTGCAAAGGAAAGATGTATTGATAACGTCATTGCTGGGTTGAAGTTTCACTGTTTTATTTTAAGGCAACATTGACAGAAAATGCTGACCTGCAAGATCCTGTTGCCATTGATGACTGTTCCATTCTGGCTTCCCTGGTCCACCAGCATGTAGCTCTGCTGCTCCTGGTCAAAATACACCTCAGCATGGAACTGGAACCAAATGCAGTTCACGGTTAGAAATATAATCAAATATGCAAATTAATTACAAATGCATAAATAAAAGGAGTGGGAGTACCTTGCTGACTCCCATTTCTGGTATTCGGATTGCATGGTCCATGTCTTTCTCTCTGCAACAGAAAGACAGCGGGTTGTCTTCTTTCTGCTTTACCAACAGTTCATGTCTTCATATTTTCACTTTGTATTTCTTAGTTACTTAAAGGCATGTTGTTCTGTCTTTAGTAGTGCAGCCTCCCCACTAATGTTTCACCCTGTAGTCAAACAACATGTACTCAGTCTTTTTTGGTATGAAAGTGCTTGTATGTAACTCAGATAGCACAAACCTGCCAACAGTGGCTGGAGAGTCGGCTGTGATGATGAATAGAGTGCCCACCTGCAGCACTGGAGATCTGACCACTGTTACTCTCACGCAGGGCGGCCAAATGTCTCTGACTGCAGGAAAAGGAAACACGTATTGTCACAGGGACAAATGAAAGGTGATGACCGAACCAGCTTCGTTACCACCAAATCTAAAAAACATTTTTGACGTGTCTTGAACAAACTCTGGAGTTGCCTTGTTTTTCCTCTCACCTTCATGACTCTGAGTCTCCATTTCTACCTCTGGGTTTTCTTGGGAGCTGGAGCTAGAAGACGAGGGAGTGGACTCCCACTCCTCCTTCTCTGACTCTGTGAGTTCACCCTCTTCTGGTTCGCTGTTCTCTTCAGAGCCATCGCTCCGAGTCGGGCTCTTATTCTTCTTCTTCTTCAGCTTTTTTGACTTGGATTTCTTTCTGTTCTTCTTCAATCTACCCATATCATCATCGTGTGAACCATTTTTCTGCTGCTTCTTCTTCTTCTTTCTGCTTTGTGACAAAGGTTTGTCGCTCTCCTCTCTGTGTTTGGAGGAGTCTTTGCTATGTGAAGTCATATCTGGACTGCAAGACTTTCGCTTCAGTTTCCGTGATTCTGTAGCCCTCTTAGTTGGTTGCTTTTCCACCCAGTTGATGTCTTCTTCCAACTTTACCTCATCAAATATGAGTTCCTGCCATCAGATGGTCAACAGTGAGGTTATCATCTCCAGTGATGTTCACTGACAGGTGACATGTTGGCTTTGCAGATCCCATGTTTCCATGTCATGTCTGGCACTGTTTTTTTTCTGTATGGTTTCAGTCTTCATTTTCAACCCTCACCTAATAATACCAGGGACATCTTCACTGATCCAAATATGTGCACTTATATTTATAATTACAGGTGACCAAACTTTGACTGTGGTTGTGGTTTATGACACTGTACGGTGTAAAGTGAATTAAACATTAAAAATATACTAAAACATTTTTCTGACTTGGATTTTCATGTTTGTATTAAAGCTGTACCTCTGTTTGAAGCAGTAATCCAGTAAGAAGAAATCTTCATTTTAGCCAATGAGTTAGTCACCTCTTGCACCTAGGTCAGAGGATAATCTTTTAGTCAGCTAGCCTCAAAGTTATGTGACAGGAAATAAGAAGCATTTGAAGACTGGGACCAATAAAGTCATGAGTATTTGAGACCTCATGGTTTTAAAGGGAACTACAAAGTCAAATGCCAGCTGTCAGCAACCAAGTACAAAATGTATTCATCTTATTCGTCAATGAAAGATCCAGGTGTTGCGTACCTTATCATCCTGGTATGAGGTTTTCTTGAATCCCTTCTTAAAATATCTGCCCCTCTTTTCACTAGCATTCATGTCTTGGTAAGGCTCTTGTGTTTGTGCAGCAGGCACCTCTATCTTGGAATGGAACTGGTATCGTCCACTATCTGCATCATAGTAGTAGTAAATGCCTGTACTGGCATCATAGTACAACTGACTGGCCTGTGGAAGACAAAAAAAACATAAAAGATCAGAGGACTGGTGCAAAAGTTTTGTCAGAGGGAAGGAAAAAAAGCTGTTAAATAAGTTAAATCTACTGAAAATAGTATTTTTACGAACCGAATCGTAGTAGAAGCCTGTTCTGTGATCATAGTACATCCCAGTAGTCTCATCAAAGACAAACCCAGTCTGCGTCATAGCCTCTTCAGCAGTGGCTCTCAACATATCAGCTATGGATCCTCCATCGCCCTCCTGAAAAAGACAATCACATGTATTAGTCATAAATTATACTCAGATTTATTAATTCATCTTGTCCATATTGCCCTTATTTCACTACTTGGAATTAGTGTTGATACAATGTGCCAATTAATCAATTAGTTGAACCACTGACTCCAGTTCTGGGAAAAAAGAAATAATTATTTCTA
This sequence comes from Synanceia verrucosa, assembly GCA_029721515.1. Classification (NCBI taxonomy): domain Eukaryota; kingdom Metazoa; phylum Chordata; class Actinopteri; order Perciformes; family Synanceiidae; genus Synanceia; species Synanceia verrucosa. Next base: position 3,979,507 of record CM056552.1, on the reverse strand, counting down.
TTCAAGAAACTTTTTAATGAAGCAAACCTCTGTTGTGACTGCAACACTCTCGTTAGGGTTAGCATCAGATGCTTCATTTGGTGTTGAAACCTCTGCTGCCTCGCTGCCATTAGCTGCATCCGGTGCTGCTTCTGTGTTCAGACCATCCGTGACTTCTGAAGCCTCTGGGTTCTGAGAGTAGCCTCCATAGTAGTAGTTGTAATAATCTGGAGGGAAACATTGAAAAATAGGTCACAGTTTATTCATCTCTGATTAAACTGAAATGACAATCCAATTTATTTAAATATAACTACAAAATATTATGTTACATATGATATTATACAGTGTGTACTTGTATAGATATAAATATGCATATCATTCCATAATCCATACTATGGCATATGCATATGGTTTTATTACACATTTTAATTACTGCGTTGCACTAATGGTCGGATGCAATCTGCATGTCGTTACCTTGTACTTGTTACGTGTTATGACAATAACGTTAAATCTAATATAATTTAACCTAAAAAATTAACACACCTGTTTCGGTCCATACATACTCTTCTGTTTGAGTTTCATTGTCGACTCTGTCTTTATCTCTCTTCTTCCTTTCATGAACCTCTGCGCTCAGCTGGTCAACCTGAAACAACACGTCAAATGAAGTCAAATAGCAGACCTCACTGAAACACACACTATAATGCCATCTCAAATTCAGACTGATTTCATGCAGTGTTATATAGACACTGTGGACCACCTGTATGCACTGACCTGTTTCCTCAGATCTTCGTTGTAACTCTCTGTGCTCTTCTGCAGTCTTTCTGACTGGTTCAGCTGTTTCTGTAGCTTGGCTAGCTCTGCTCTGCACTCCTGCAGCTCCTGCTTCAACGATTCCACTTTCAGGCGGAGCTCAGCCTCTTCAGACTCAGTATCCTTTTCTCCGTCCTCGATCTCCATTAGCTCAACTGAAGATGATAAAATTCAAACCGTAACGTATTTAGAAAACCTAGCAATAGTAGTTATCCAAAGCTAATGCTAGGTCATCTAGCATATCGTTTTCCGTAAGTTTTTTCAAGGGGATCATCAGGACAGTATACTCACTGTAACTTGTTTAATACAGCACAACTGTTACACAAGCACACAGGCGTGAATGGCAACTAACTGGCGATGCTAACCTAGCGCTGTGGCTAACCTTAGCTGCCTGGAAAGGTGCACTTCTTACCGTTTGCGCTTTCGTGTCTTTGGAAGTGAATTTCCTGTCAACGCGACACGTGAATCAACCTGAAAGTTGAAAATAAACATTTTGTAACTTCTCCGTATTTCCGACACACTCCAGTACATGTTTTGATGACAATTAGACAGTTACAGTTATAACCGTGGTAATGTTTACTGTCCACCCTGTTCGCAACCGCCATTTACTAGCTAACTACGTCACAGCGGAAGTGTCTCTTCCTCTGGTTTGGAGGACTTGTTCTCCTTTCGCTTTACTGCCACCAATCGACAGTTTTCAAGAACAACTAGTTGGCCATGTGTCGCTGTATGTACAGAAAATGCTGACATTCTGATTAGCTTAATGTTAGTGCAGCAATCTAAACATTTTAATAAGGTCATTGATTTCCAAATGTTTGAATTTTAGAGGTTCCTAATATGAAGCTGCTCAGTGTCTCTGTGAATTTGAAATGATATACACATTTATTTGTACAGTATAATAGAATATATTGAAAAAAAAAATCTTACCTGTGGGTCAAATAGTGTGTGGTAATTTAATTAAAAGTTTATTTGGAAATAATAAAATAAAAGCATAAAATCAACTGACATGATACAAGTTTAAAGGCTGGTTTTGAAAAGTACAGTTATAATGTAGCCTTGTTATTTCACTGTTATGTTTGCACGTTGCCTATTCTGAAATAATTAATTAACAGAGTTTAAATCTGCCCCGCAAACAAAAATGAGTCCAGTTCTTTGTTTATGGCAGACATGGAGTGAGAATTTAGAAATTTGAATGTAGTTGGTTGACAGTGGAAGTAAATAGGCGTCAAAAGTCTTCAATACATAGTATGATTGTTATCATAAACTACTTTTATGATGACCAATGTGTAATAGTGGGTATTATGAATTAAGTCTGAATGCTGAGTTATATGAAAATTAATTTGTCTCTGTGTAGTTGCATTATGCATTATCTAATGCATCCTATACATGTCATCACAATGCACATTAATCTTTTTATATGCATAGGCAGTGTTTAATTAAATTAAATGTATGGATTTTGTTGGTTAACTATTTAAATTGATGATATTTATTGCTATCAGAATATGTAAACAGCATTTCATCACTATGTCTCTGTCACCACTAGATGTCGATGCAACACACTGATTCTGCTATTTGACAGCTCAGAGTGAGATTAGGGGATGATGTGAGTGTTTTTCTGAGCTGAGAAGCAGGATGTGGTTGTAACTTAAAGTCAAAAGCAAAATGTTTTCAGCGAGTATCTAGCTGCTGGTTGATTCATCTCACACCATTCAGTTTGTCACTGTTTGCTGTCAGAGGGATGACATTTTAGTTGTGATAAGGCAGACTATTGCTCACATAGGCTTATTGTTGCGTCTCTGTCAATGGCCTTTGCTCCACTTGTCCTTCCTCTTCCTCATCTGCTCCTCAAACACACACATAATTATTCTTCTAGTCTCATTTTGATTCACTTCCTTCCTTTCTGTGTCTGCACTTATTTCAGGCTCCAAGAGGCATGTTGTTGATGCTGCTCCACTATTGTCCTCTAAGAATGAAACACAGCCTCTATTTATGGCAAGAGTTTATTTTATATACTGTAGACGCGGTGTAAACATATTGTGCTTATATGCCAAATGAAGGGCAGTTTTGTCCGATTCCTTTGTCCAGAGACACACAGACTTTGACTTGTCGTGTTTTGCAATAGGTTGGAAAGGCCAGGGTTGTTTTCCTTCTAGTTTTAGTGACTGTCTGTTTTCTCAAAAATGGCTTTGGGTTCCTCCCACTGTGTTTGAAATCTGAGCTGGGTTGTGTTTGGGTTTTGGTGGAGCATCAGACTCCTTGGCAGGACCTTTCATGGCTTCAGTATTGATGGTGGTAAAATGAGTTGGTCTTTTATCTGGAGACACACAGCTGCCTCATGCTACCTACTGATGTTTATAGATGCCATTTTTAGACTGGAAAACACAGGTAAAGCTGATGCGTGCGACCAGTTTGTTTTCAAAGGAGTGAAAAAGACAGTGGTGCTCAGGTTCAGGTTTTAAAGTGTGTTTCTAAAAAGTAGTATAGAATAGTTATGTGTTTATGTTATGGATGTAATAGGAACCCTTTGTTATGTAACCTACTTATTCTTGGCTGCCATGAGTTTAGACTGGCCCCTTACCACTGCTGCAGGGAGACATTTAGAATAAATAGAGAAGCCATGGAAACAAAAAGTTTAATGCTCTTTTTGTGATATGTGACTTCTTATCCTCAGTTTCATCATGGATTATTGACACGGATTGCTGCACGTCAAAAATAGGAATGCTTTGTGCAAGCAGAATAGAGATGCTAACCCCCAAAAAGCACACATTGATCCTCCTGCTCCAGTGGTTATCTTATCCTGCTACCCCATAACTTCCATGTGCACATCAATGGAAGCAGGGATCCCCTTCAACTTCCTGTCAGACCCAGACTGCAAATAAGTGGACAAAGGACAAACTTCAGTGTGGAAACTCTGAGTCTCACTGAGACACGTGGGTCTCTGCTCCTCCATTGGAATTTGGGAGGAGTTTTAGCTGCTGCGTGGCCAAACCAAACCCTGGAGGAGTTTTGTGAGGGAGAGTACAGTATTAGGAAAAACAAAACACACAGGGTGCATCTGGCATGTTATATGAGAGGGCTCATAAAATACAATACAGTTGAAGTGGCCACATTTAAGCTCTGTTATCTGTTTCATTTTGCTTTGAATCTCACATAGCAAAATAGTCATTGTTGCTTGCTTACTTACTTTAGAGCTGACACAGGTAAAACCAAGATAAAATGAAAATAAATCCAATCAATAAATCAAATTTAAAAAAATAATTATAACACAGTTTAGAGTATGAACTACACAGGTGTAAAGATAAAACATATTAGAACAAGTGTTTAATATGACTAGGGTTAGGGACATCCCACAGAAATTTTAAAATGAATTAGAGCATATTTTTTAGGTGTTTTAGGAACCTAAGTTAATTATTTCTGGAGGACGTTTTAGGGCACACAATACTTGAACACTGATAGACATCACATCAGGCAATGTACGTGGTCTTCACTGGTTTGGGACAACATATATCAAAGACTATGTATGTTGTGTTTGCAGCAAACGTGCTAGTGGGAGAAAGTATATAGAGAACAAAAGGAGGCCAAGGATGGAGCCTTGGGGAACACTTGGCTACAGGTGCTACTGAAAAAGCTGTTGGACAAGTACAGTTTTAACCACTTTAGGGCAGAATCCTGGAAGAAGACACTTTTTTAAAGGTGATCCAAAATACTGCACCATCGATGGCATCAAATAAAGCACAAGAAATAGCACTTTCGGATGTCTTGATGTGACTCCTCTGAGTGGCTTTGGCTTTTTAGGAGGATAAGTTATGTCATTCAGATCACATCCTGAACAAAATTGTACTCTCTTCTCCTTGACAACATTCAACAATATGTACCTGTGACAGATGCAAGAGTTGAGTTTTGTTATCCATTAATTAGTGGTTTGAAAGCCATATTCAGTGGTCTGATCCGTTACCACAGACAAATTGAATCCAGCCAGGTGGATGTCCTGGGGCTCTCCGACAGAACTGGTTCCCCTGGTCATGCATGCCTGCCACTGGATGGGAGAAACCATTAACTGTTTAACACCTTGGGGGAGCAGCTCCACATTCCTAACCTTTCTTTGGGCTATAAAACGTGGAGCCCCAACAGTCCAGCTCCTCCTCCACCTTCTGTGTTTGTTTTTTGACTCCCTCCTTCTGCTTCAGAGTGGAAGAGCAGCCTGACAGGATCGTACCATTCTCCAACCACGGGGGAGCACATTCAGTTGTGCAAGGAGAAGCTGAATTCATTGTCAGCACTTCAAGCTTCCTGTCTCCCCCGCTGTGTTTTTTGTCAGTGGACTGGCCCGAGGTGGAGGGGAGAGGTTGGGAGGGGGTGTTCAGCAGAGGAGAGAGAGCAGCATTTTGAAACCCAGCTGATCAGAGCTGTGGTATTCTGCCACAGAGGCAGAGAGAGAGGGAGCGTGACTGGGAAAAAAAGGAGAGGCTAAGGGAAACAAGACTGAGAAGAGTGGAAATGAAATAACTCCCTCCTTTCATGGGAAACTGGGAACTTGTGAAGAGAGAGGCTCCGTGGAAAGATGTGAGAAACGCTGGCTGGGTGGAAATCTGAGGAAGAAACACAGAAAAGAACCAGCCAGGCTCTGGAAACCAGTCTTTGAGTCGAAAGAGGGTTGAAAAGCCCCCGTGGAGAGAGGAGTGATGTCTTGGCTGTCACCAGTGTCATGGGCCAAATGGACGTGGACGGCGGTGCGAGGGGGAGAAGGAGAGGAGGATGAAGAAGGGCAGGAGGCCAATGAGGAGAGGGAGCAACTTGGAAACAGAGGAGAGGAAGAGGAGGAGAGATCTCAAGGCTGCAGGCAAGTGTTGAGCTGGAGTCCTGAGAATCACTGTGTCTGGACTGGAGGATGTGTGTTCATGTGTGTCCACCTGTCAGGTTGAGGGATCTCTAATATTATGAAGAAGAAAACACACATCATCACAGGCAATCTTGTTGTTGACACGTTGCTGGTATGGCTGAATGCTTTTCTCAGCCTCACTCACACTACATCCTCATTTCTGTGGCTTGGTAAAAATAACTGACTCTCCAGCACTGCAGGCAGGTATGGTTCAGTTTAATGATGTAATCATGGCTCACAGACATGACGCTCAAGGCATCGAGACCTTATCGTCTCGGCTAGTCGTGTCCACTTTGATGGCGGTAGTATCTAGGCCATTGTTCCAAGTAAAGATTCACAGTTATTTTTTTGACCTGATAATGTCACCACTCAGATAAGTCCTTGTTTGTTTATCTTACCAGTCTAATCAATACCTAACTATGGAGTGGGTTACTCAAGTGATTAGATCAAAGTTGAATGTTGCTCTTTTACGATTTTAAAATCATAAGTTGGGGTTGAAAAGCTATGTATATTGTTGCACTCTCATACCTCAGGCTGTATAGTGTTGTACAGGAAAGAGTGGGCCTCCTTATTTCCGCTTTCACTCTTTTACTGAATCTTTTTCTTTCTCTGCATCACAGCTTTGTCAGAGCACAAAACAATGTCAGAGGAGAAAGTTAGGTGTGTCATAGAGGGATGTAGGACAGAAGAGGCTCGTAAACACACATTAAAGTCCTCTTTGCGCATGTTAAATTATTCTAGAAATGTTTATGCTTATATTTAGTACACTTCAGATTTGTATACAAATAGAATTGACACTTTTGTTGTATTGTCTCTGCATTTTAATGCAAGGAATGAATAATTTGAACCCTTCAGGACTCTTAATAGTTCAAATAGCACAACGTTAGATGAGGGATCTTATACTTGCATGTATCAAATCAATCAATCAATTACTCAAAAGCCTTTATTGTTATTATATGACAGTGCATACAGCGAAATTAGGAGCACTGCTCCACATGGTGCTCACTCAAATCTAGCAAATGTAAATGTAATAGTCATCTTAAAAATAAAATAGGAAGACATAAGTAAAGTTGTGTAAGAAATAAGACACCGTTTACAGCACTAAGGCACATTTTAATGCAGTTAAATGTTGTTTATGCAAGTTGTCTTTCATGTATTTATCAGAAACAAAATGAGAAGCAAGTTTATTGCCAAGTAAGGAATTTTACTCGGTGGTTGGTGCATTACATATAAACACAGCACAGGTATAAACCATAACACAAGAAACTAAATATAATAACTGCAAGAATGAGGTGAGATAAAGACAATACAGTTGAATATGTCTTATGATTTTTGCCGTCCTCTTACTTCTGCTCACGCTCTCTCTCTCTGGCCTCCACAGCTCTGATTCAGAGGGTCATTTTGACACTCCTGAAGCAGCAACTCCTGTCCGCACCCCTTCAACCTTCCCAGGAGAGCTGGAGAACAAAAACAAGGATGCAGACAAAACAGGTGAGGCTACTGCTGAGCGAATAGCACAGAGAGAGAGAAAGATTAGAGAGGCAGAGTCAGCACACACTGTTCAAGATGTAAACACACCACGGTGACACTGACTGCGCCTCGGGCTAGCTAGAAGCTTCTCAGTAACATTACAATTATTGAACAGATCAGAAGAGATGTATTTTTAAGTACACAGCACATATTAAAGGCAGCGTCCCTCCTTCAAGTTGCCATGGAAACAGGCGTCTTTCGATGCTCAGCCATCACGTGTTCACCTGAAAATGTTTCTGCAACTACAGTATAAAATAATGATTTTAAATAGCACTTGAGGGTAAATATGAACTGCAGCACTGTGTGTGAACTGTGTGCATGGCGGATCAGGTTCACCACACCACAGTAATTGGATACATATGCAGTGTGACTGTCTCAGGAATGTCTCTACCTGCTGCCTTTTAGCTTTAAATTGTTCTTCACCTTCAGCTCCAACAGCACCTTGACACCTTATGATAATACTACATACATCAGCAGAAACATGCTTGGTATGTAAGGTGGCATGCACACTGAGTTTTGGGTGTGATGATCGCAGAGGCGCTGTCATTTGAATCACCGAGAGGAGGAGCCTAAAGCAGTGTGGGAACGGCCTTCGCTCTGGAATTCAACAGGTTCAACAAAGGCTTTGCTTACCCCTGTTTTGTATTGGTAACTAATAGAGGTCACAGTGAGGGGAGTGACTGAACAAAGCTTGTTATCAGGCTGAAACCATCAGCTCACTTTCTAAGGAGGGCTGTAGGAGACCATGCCTTAATGTGAGGCTGTTGTAATTAAGTTAGGAGGGAATCCTTCCAGTAAAACAGCTCTAACAACATTTTCCAACAGTGCACATTGTGAACATGAGCCAGTACAGAACAAGGAGGGAGTTCACTTTTGTTTTAACCACAAACAGCACGTCCTGCAGCTGCAAATGAGGGAGTTTGAATCCTGGCAGACAGGAGGAGTTTCTCAAAAATATCTTCGATTGTAAACATGCTTTGGGCTCATCTATCATTACATAAGCATCAGCCTTAGTTTATTAAGATGTAGTAAATAGTTGAAGACTTCAAAGGCATCTATGACAGAAGCAGATAGATACTTGAGGGTTGCTTTTGATGTCTCTTGGATGGTCAGTGCTGCTGTGGTGAAATGCAATTAACCGACTTTCAACAGTTCACTATAACAGAGTTGCTGCGGTTCCTTAAAAAGTCTTAAAATGTCTTAAATTAAAATCCAGGTAATTAAGGTCTTAAAATGTCTTAAATTTACTGTAAATTTCCTGTATGTATTAAATTTTCAGATGGTGCGTTTAACGCCAAATAGAAAACATAGTACTCAGAGATATACTGCAATTTTGCAGGTTATTTTGCTCAAAAAATTCACTTCTTTTTTCTTGAAAGTTTTGAAATTATGGTTTAAGTGTTATGCCTTCAATTTATGTCATTGTTGCAAGTGTTAAAGAGCTGAAAAAAAATCATAAAAAAATTATTATGGCAGATTAATTGATAGCAATTATAAAGAATGAGTATTATACAGGGTTCTTGCACATTTTTTTTTGTTTTTACGATAACAAGATTTAGCAGGAAAAAAAATCATAAAAAAATTATTATGGCAGATTAATTGATTATCAGATTTTTTTTCCTGCTAAATCTTGTTATCGTAAAAACAAAAAAAAATGTGTAAGAACCCTGTATAATACTCATTCTTTATAATTATTATTTGAATGCTATTTAGTGTTGATTTGGCTTCAAAACACTGGAAAATTAGCATAATCATTGGTATTATAAAGATGTGTGTCCCACTGACAACAACTGAGCATACATCCTTTTACATATACTAAAATCCATGAAATATATCATAACAAAATGGTTAACAAATGCAAAGGAGTTCATTTTATTAATCAAATTGGACCACATGTTTTGTGTATGATTGGAAACAGGCAGTGCAGCTGAGTGAGGTTTACCCTGCTGTCATGTGCTCTGCCTTTATGAACACTTGTGTTTTTCTGTCAAATATACATTTGATTTGTAGATATTTGACTGCAGGAATACTTTTAAAATGACACGCTGGCAACATGCTAATGCGAGTGGAAGTGGTAGAGACACAGCAGGCTGTGCTAGTCTCCTAGCAACATAATATTACATGAATACAGCGGGTATGACAGGCGTACTGAAACACGTTGATGTGTCAAATTGTTCCCTAGAGGCAATAATTACTTCATAGCAGCCACTGCCCCTGTTGTCCTTAATATAACATAAATCACAGCTCTTTTTTTCCTCTTAGCCTCTATTTTCTAACACACTACTTGGTTTAAATGTCATTGCCCTCACAGTAAGACATCACCATGGCAACAGCAGCAATAGGAATCGTCTGCTGGCTATGAACCAATCAGACGTCTCCTATGTCTGAGATTAGTTATGATTGGGGGGTTATCATAGAGAAGAAAGTGTGTGTGCAGTTTTAATGTTTGATTTTTTGATGTTTAGTTGTTGTTTTTAATTTTGGTCTTTTTTCTTCTTCAGATGTGGATCTGGAGGAGCAGCTGATTGTGTCAGCTCCAGTTTGGGATCAGGATATTTTGCTCAACCACAACATGGGTCAGGATGAGCCTGCAGCCCCGATGGACCGCCCACTGGAGGTGAACATCCAGACCCTGGAAGCAGAACGGACAGTGAATCTCTCAGAGGAGGGATCTGTGTGTTTCTCTGCTCCATCATCAGAGAAGGAAGCGCCTGAAGACGATAAATGCACAGCGCCATCCTCTGTGCCATCCCAAGCCCCAGTCCCTATCCTAGTTCCAGATCCTGTTCCTGATGTGGCTCCACCACCAGGTCCTTCTCTGGCTATTGCACCCGCACAAGATCCTGCACCAGCTCCTGCACCAGCTCCAGCTCCTGCACCAGCTCCTGCACCAGCTCCTGCTCCTGCACCAGCTCCTGCAGCTCCTGCTCCTGCACCAGCTCCTGTACCAGTTCTAGCTCCTGCATCAGCTCCTGCACCAGCTCCTGCTCCTGCACCAGCTCCTGCTCCTGCTCCTGCTTGTGCACCAACTTTTACTCCTACTCCTACTCCAGCTCCTGCTCTGGCTCCAAGTCCTACTCCAGCGCCAGAACCAGAACCACTCTACAGCAGTGAACCTGCAGCTCCAGAGCCTCCTGAGCAGAAACCCATTGCTGAACCAGAACCCCAGTACAATGGCCTCAAGCCTACTCAAAAGACTAAAACCAGCAAGTCTAAGCCTTCACCCCTGAAGGTAAAGACCCCGCCGAACGATCTTGCTCAATCAAATGAGGAACAAGAACTTCCTCTTCCCAAGGCCACATACAATTTTGACCCCGACCAGCTGGATGACAGCTTTAACCCTTTCACCTGCGGTGGATCCAAAATCCAGAACTCTCCCCCACCGTGTGGTTCAAGCTCTTTCCCCAGACTCGAGCCACTTGGTAGCTCTTTGCCTGAGAATGAGGCCAGCTCAGCAGCTCTGGCACAAACAGAGATGGGGTCATCGTCAGAGGCAAAGTCTGTGATGCTGGAGTTCGGTCTGGACGAGGGGACGGTCAGCAAGCCACCTCCTAGAAAACTGGGTGGTAAAAAGACAATCAGCAAACTTGCAGCTAAGAGGCAGAAGGCTAAAGGATCAGAGGCTCCCTGCAAACCTGCACCAGAACCCGCAGTTTCAGAAACAGATCCTCAACCAGTGTTAGAAGCAGTTTCAGATCCTCATCCAGAAACAGCTTTGCCTGTTTCAGAATCTAAAGCACCTGTAAACCTTGAAGATATTCCTCTTCCTAAGTCAGGAACATATAACTTTGATCCCAGTCAGTGGGACGACCCAAACTTTAATCCGTTCGGTAGCAATAGCACGTTGAAGAGCTCTCCAGTGCTCCCTAAGAGCTCCTACAGTTTTGATCCAGACAATTTTGATGACTCTGTGGACCCTTTTAAACCCTCCAAAACCTTGAGCACTGAGGACTCATCCAGTAGCACTCCTCAGTCTGAGACAAAAGTGAAGGACGGAGGCAAACAGAAAGCAGGGGAGAAGAAAGCAAAGCAGATTCCCAAGAAAAGCAAAGAGAGAACAAACACGTAAGTTTACAGCAAAATTAACGTTTTTACAATTTAGTGGCTTTGACAATTTCAACTATAGCGAAAAAACAGATTTCAGTTTATTAAATTTATAGGACAGATCTTTATTGTCATTGTCGTTAACAATGAAAGGCAGTTGAGAATCTCTTTGATTGACTAGACACACATTGAATAATAATAATAGAATAAACAGGGTCCAACAGTTCTCACAGTTCCTTAAAAAGTCTTAAATTGTCTTGAATTTGCTGTAAATTTGCTGTAGGTGTTACATTTTCAGATGGTGCATTTAATGCCTATAGGACAACACAAGATTCAGAGATTTACTGCAATTTTTTTATGTTATTTTGTTCACAAAGTTCACTTCTTCTTGAAAGTTGTAGAAAAAAGTTAAGTGTTATGTCTTCAATTTATCTTGCTGTTGCAAGTGTTAAAAGGCTGAAAAAAAATCATAACAAAATATTATCGGAGATTTATCGTTATTAGATTTTTTTTTTCCTGCTGAATATCGATATCGGCATTGGCCGAGGGGGGGTGGGCCTACAATAAATTTACTATTTTTTACCAAAGAAATTGTTATGACATTTTTGGGTTTTAAATTATATTTGTTGAGATTTTAAGAAGGTCTTAAAAATAATAAATTTGACTTTTAATGGTGCAAGATCCCTGATAAAAATAGCAAGTGTTAGGTTTATAGGTTACAGGTTATATGGGCTACAGTGGTTCAGACTAATTTCAGCTTTTCCGGACTTATCTGCATCTTGTGTTTACGCTCAATCTTTATCTAACTTGCTGAGCTGAACGCCTCAAACACTCTCCTTTATCTCTCCCCCCAATCTGTTCTCCATTCCCTTCATCCTTCATCCTTCCTCCCCTCGTCTGTTTACGCGACCCCCAACCTCTGCTTTCGTCCACCTCTATTAGCCCCAGGACATCTGAACAAGTCAAGTTTCTCTGTTTTCTGTTGTAAGTACTCTCACTATCGATGCTCTCTTTCTTTCTTTCTTTCTTTCTTTGCATGCTGGCTTCCCATTTTACTCTCATCATGGCTGAACTGACTGTTGAAGGAGCATGTGAGGGAAATAATGGTCATACATACATCATCAAGTTAATTTTTCTCATCCTGTAATCCCTCCTGAAGTTGTGCAGCACTAGAATAGTTACACTAGCTATGTACTGTACTGTATGTCGATGAGCCTCACTTAATATGGAGTGATGCTCAATAGGCAAAGAAATGAGAAAGAGTTTTTTAAGATGACTAATTTTGGATCTATATATATTCTGCCACATAACTGGTCACCATGTGTTTTCTTTTATAGGAATACCTGTAAAGTTCAGAAATATGATGAGAGCCAGTCCTTGGTGCTTGACGTATGCAATGAGGTAATGTGTGTTTCACCTCACTGCAGTGACACAACAACACTGTCCATTATATACTGTGGCTGTCGGCCTCATCTCTTCTCACACAAAAACACTGTAGACAGCTGACAGGAGCATCAGCAGTGGCTACAGCCTTACAGCGCTGCTTCGGCACAGTGACAGATGTATGATTTATTACTTCCAGGTGCCCTCAACAGTATCACCTCCTCCATGCACAGTTTGTCACACCAGAGTCTCTCTATTATTCCAGCACAGCTTGGCCCACCAGTGTCAGTGCATAGTTCCTCTGGTTTACAGTCTATGTTTGGAGGATCACTCTGTTAAATTGTACTGTCTAGCTATTGTAACTTACTGTATTTGCTTGGGGCGATAATGCAGAGTCCTAAAAACATTACTTTAACCAGGCCCGGTACACAACACTGATTACTGTCATACATGCGTTAAAATATAAGATAAGATAATCCTTTATTCATCCCACAGATGGGGAAATTTGCATCATTACAGCAGCAGTGGATAGAGCAACATTATAAGGAGGGTCTCTAAAACTAAGAATAATAACATCAGTAGAAAACAACCAAGTGGAAAAAACTAAGGTATCATATATACAAAGTAAGTGACTAAAATAAGTGGACAAAAATTACTGAACACAGCAAATCGAGTGGTGTAATAAACCATCCACTTAACAAATAGTAAAAACACATATATTGATAATTGTGTTTAATTAACAGTTCATTTGCAAGTAATAATATATTTTCTTCCTTTTTATTAAATACATAAATGTAAATATTGTATTATTATTAGTTATTCTATTATGTCACTGCTGTTGTCTGTTGTTTCTTTATTACTGTAATTATAAATAAATAAAAAACAAGAAATACAAAGTATACTATTCAAATTGAGTGGTGTAATAAAGATAGCAATATCTACAATAACTTAAATCAAGACTGGAATCAAGATTTTTTTCTCAGTAACTAATTGGAAGTGGGTTACAGTTATATTTATTTTATTATTGACTTACACATCTCTGTTACATGTTACATATATTCATGAAATGGAGTGACGTTGGATCCTTGGGATTTTGATGAGTGATACCTGTTCATGTGTTAAGTTACGTTATGCACTTCATTAAGCTTTTCAACAGTACATATACACTTTTCTCCGTAGGAAAAGCTTTTCTTCCTGTAAGGATATTGTATTATAATTAATATTTGACATTTAAGTATGAAATAAATCCCATCATACTCTCCTGTAGGTGGAGGAGGAGGAGGTGGTGCCTCCAACCCCAGAGATCACTCAGAGAGTTCATCACGCCACTGATGAGGAGAAGCTTGCCTCCACCGGCATTATGGGTCAGACAGCAGAGACCCAGGAGGAGAGAGGAGAACCTGAATGCACCAAAGCACCAGCGAAAAAACAGCCAGTCGATGATATATCTATTATGGATGGTAAGTTTGGATCTTTAAATGCTGCAGTGTTCATCCATCCATCCATCCATTTTGTACCACTTATCCTCACTAGGGTCATGGGGGCGCTGGAGCCTATCCCAGCTGTCTTAGGGTGAAAGGCAGGGTACACCCTGGACAAGTTGCCACCTCATCACAGGGCACATAGAGACAGACAACCACTCATACTCACATTCACATTCACACCTACGGTCAATTTAAATTAGCCAATTAACCTAATCCCCATGCATGTTGCAGTTTGTGTAGAATAAAGATGAACAACAGTCAACAGATAGAGGTCATTGTAAGGTTATGATTAATTCATGCTAAAGATGCAGTTTTTGTCTTCTATCTTATATTACTCCTGTTACAATTACTTTTCGCCAGGGGCGTCACCAGGTTTTAAGGGCGGGGGGCTTAGCTCCCAGGTGAGGCTACTTTGGTGCATTTTTGCCTCCCTACAGGGCACTTTATCATGTTTTAACCAGCCAACAGGGCAGTTTAGCGTGTTTTGCCAACCACTGGAGCACTTAATGGTGCTTTTCCACAGGCACGGTACGGTACGGTACAGCGTAGCACGGCTCTACACAGCTTCCACTAGTACCTGGCACTAGGTACTTTTTTCATACCTCCTTGGCCCTGGTTCCAAGCGAGCCGAAGCGGTACTAAACGTGACGTCGTCCCACTACCTTCCACTGATTGGCCAACAAGTTTTGTCATTGGAAGCATCCGACTAGACTGTAAAAGCCAAACACAACTCGACTCCGCCATTTTTAAAACCGGCAACTGTTTCGCTATTGTTACACGAGAAAATGACATCGCTTTTGATTGCTTACATGATCACTTCGGTGTCCTCCATTGTTTGTATTGTTGTTGTATTGTGATAGTAGTGTTACGCGCTGCTGTATGACAACCCCGTCCACGCCGAGGAGGTACTATGAGGTACTCAGTTGTAATGGAAAAGCAACAATACTGAGCCGTGCCATGCTACACCGTACCGTGCCGTGCCGTTACTGTGTAGTAGAAAAGCGCCATTAGTGAGCATTCTTACATCCCAAGAGGGCACTTTTTTCATGTTTTTCAGCAATCGGGCCATTCAGAATTGTCTGTACATTTTTGAAAAAAAAAAATAAAAATAGCGTGAAATAAAACGACACCAAATTATTTAGAGGGGCTTCAATATTTCAGGGGGCTTCAGCCCCCCTAAAATAGGCCTAATGACACCACTGCTTTTCGCAGCAGGAGACTGCGAACAGTCGCTGGTGCACACACAGCAGAACACTGTCCTGGATATAAGACAGTTATACATGTTACACTGGGGAACAGATATTCCCTGCAGTCGGTATCAATGGTGAAAGTACCACACTGAAACTGTATCACAGAAACAGGATGCTGCAATGAAAACTAGACAAATAGTGGTCATGTTCTTAATGCTGGAGTTCAGGTGAGTGATTCTGTGTTCTACCTTAGAGATGTGTAATTAGTAAAATTAATGTTTTTGTTTCTCCACAAAGGTCCTCAGACTAAGACTACAGATCAGAAGGAGGAGAAGGACACCTGCAGTCTGAAAGATGATATGGTGAGTAGACTATAGGAGGCAGGGATCAGTGTGAATATTTTAACATCACTGGCTTGTTTTGCACCAACTGTTATTTACCTCGACTGGGAAGAAAATAGTTCAGCCTTATTTGGAGTCCTGCTTTTTGATTTCCTTGTTTTGCATCAACAGCTACCATAATATAATATTTTCTGACATAGTATTTGTCTAAAATGATCATATTTGCACCTTCAGGATAAACACGTTTGATGTTTGATTGAACGGTTTTCTTAGAATGAACCTTAGAGTAAGTAAGCAAGTAGTTAAGGTCTTAAATTGTCTTCAATTTACCATAGATTTATTGGGTATTACATTTTCAGATGGTGCATTTAATGCCAATTGGAAAATTGGAAAACACAGAATTCAGAGACTTACTGCAATTTTGTATATTATTTTGTTCACTAAGTTCACTTCTTTGTTCTTGAAAGCTGTGAAATTAAAGTTGGAGAAGAAAGTTTAAAAAAATCATAAAAAAATATTATCAGAGATTCATTGGTTATCTGATTTTTTTTTTATTTTTTTCCTGCTAAATATCAATATCGGCACCAGCTTTAAAAACTTCATATTGGTCGGGCCCTATAATAAATTGACTATTTTCTACTAAAGAGATTGTTATGACATTTTTTGATCTTAAATTATATTTGTTGATGTCTTAAAAATGGTGCATGAACCCTGTTGTCCACAGAGTAAGATACCCATGAACCAAACGACAAAGACGAGCAGCAGCGAGGCTCCGGACACAGCAGCTCTGTCCCAGGAGGACAGCCTTCCTCTGAGTGAGATGGACAAGGCTGCAGTGCTCACCCTGATCAGAGAGGAGGTATGTCACTGCCTCACTCTCAGACAAGCACTCCATTCATCAAATGAATATATGTTTTCATTTTTTTATTTCCTGTCTTCCAATCAGATCATCACTAAAGAGATCGAGGTCAATGAGTGGAAGAGGAAATATGAGGAGAGCAGAAATGAGGTTTTGGAGATGAGGTGTGACGCTTCACTGTTTCTTTAGGACTTTACTTCACATTTAAACAAATATTACACTGCAGATGTATAAAATAATATCAATATTGTAATTTAAAAGAACAAAGTTGACAATATGTTGCCTTTTCTATTCTCATCCTGACAGGAAAATAGTGGCAGAATATGAGAAAACAGTTGCACAGATGATCGGTAAGCTGGTGCCACCTGGTGGTGATAAATCCTTCATTTGTTCTGTCAGCTGTAGCACCTCATGGCATCAGAATGTCTTAGTAGTTTTTGATAATTGCCAAGACATAAAAACTGGCACAATTCTTGAAACCATTCAGCCTACATATTGATAGTTTAAAACGCTATATTTCTAATTATATATCAACATTGGACACATTATTCAAAACTAAACATAGCCAATGAGCTACCACACTCTATTATTGATCACCTGCATTCAGAATTCACCTGTGAAAACACCTGTAACCAGTCAGGTCTCTCAGACATCAGAGTTTGGTGTGACAAGCACCAAAATATATACTATCAGATGCATAAGAGGAATGAAAGGTGCGAATTATGATAAAAAATAATAATAATAATATGTCAGTAATGGTGTTTTATACTCAGCATGTGGAAAGATCTTTTTATTTGGCATTTGTGTGTAAAGTTGTGATTCAAAAACTACTAAAAAAGTTACTGTTATAGTATAGAAACTGTGCTACAGCTACTCTTTTATAGTCTCCAGCTGTAAAAACAGTACTGGTTCGCCTTGTTTGTAAGTTTTGCATCGTCTTGCAGTGTTGTTTAAAAATTAGGGATTGTGTCACTGCTTCATGTCAAGAGTAGCCTACAGATCCAGAACACTCAAGTACACTGTCCCTTTATCTGTACACTTTAGTTTTATGAACTGAAGTGTTTGGTCTGCTGATGTGTCCACATTTGATGCTCATGTTTCAGCTCAGTCTTGATGATGCAGTGTCATCCAGCCCTTTAAATCTGTGCTTTGACTGGTTGCAGAGGACGAGCAGCAGCAGAAGACCCTGTCCTGCAGTAAGTCTGTCAGGCAGCTGACCATAGAGCGGGATCAGGCCATAGCCGACCTCAACTCTGTGGAGCGCTCCTTCGCTGACCTCTTCAGGAGGTATGAGACCATGAAGGGAGTCCTGGAGGGCTTCAAGAAGGTCAGTAGTGCTCCAGAATGACTCTGATGAGTTACCGCCCAGCCCTCTGCCACCAGTTATATCCTTAACATGTATCTCTGCCAGAACGAGGAGGTGCTGAAGAAGTGTGCGCAGGACTACCTGATGCGGATCAAGCAGGAGGAGCAGCGATACCAAACCCTCAAGCTGCACGCTGAGGAGAAACTGAACAAGTAAAGCGTCCATGTCTGCAGTTTGTGATTCCAGGACAGAGATGTTTTAATCCTGAAAAATGTAGTGGCATTTCATATCTAGACTCTGATTTTGACTCTCTCTGCCTCACTTCCTGTCTACCAGGGCTAATGAGGACATAGCCCAGGTACGTGCCAAAGCTAACTCTGAAGGCGTCGCACTGAACGCCAGCCTGAGGAAGGAGCAGATGAAGGTGGAGTCGCTTGAAAGAGCTGTCCTTCAAAAGGTAGGGGACGGCAAACATGATTAAAATTGATTCAGGGTACGCTGAAAAGCACTCTGGATGATTAAAGGTCACTGAGAAGGTTTTCAGCTGTCAGAGGTCGAGTAAAGGAGCCACATATGGTTTGTTTAAACACTCTTACAGTAATAAGACCATAATTCAGATTATTTGTGGGATTTATTTTCTAGTTTTTGTCCAAAGTTAAGACCATAATTCACTCAAAGTTTTCTGCAAATAAATGTTTTGTGAAAGGAATAACTGTCTATCCTATCAGCTTTACATTTGCTACACCAAGAGCAACTTTTTGTTCTCCTTGCTTTGGAAAACCATTGTTTCCTGTTTTTTGCATTTATATCCAATAGATTTTACAGCGGAATCTCACTAAGAATTACTGTGATTTCATTCACTGCGACCTATTAACCCTCAGGCACCACTGTGGACATTTTTGTCCATTTGAGCACATTTTTCCTTTTCACCTGGCCATAATTTTGGCTGTTAGTGCATATGGCACAAAGAAAGCCTATGTCTTGGCACATTTTGAATTCAAATTGTAATTTTTCTAACAGAGCACAAGAACACTGTGAAAAAAAATCACTTCCAAAAACTGCTATTAAAAACTTAAATATTAATCTGTTTTTATAGCACTGAAGTGGACATCTTATGACCTAAAGGGCATAAGAGGGTAGTAAATTAAACTGATGCCTGAGGGTTAAATTTCATCACAAACAGCACAAAGTCCGCCAACACACTGGGATGACATCTAACACTAGGGGGCAGTGTTTCCCTTCTAAACCCAAACCTGTGCAGTTTCACTCCTTTTCTCTTCATCCCTCACAGAACCAAGAGATCGAGGAGCTGACAAAGATCTGCGATGAACTGATCGCCAAGTTGGGAACAGATTAAGAGGCCTTTAATCCAACACTGATGTAAATACTGAGCACGCTCACAGTTAAGCACACGTCAACATTTTCTTCCTACCTGCTCATATAGTTTTAAAAAATACAGAAGGGTTGCTCTTTTTTCAGAGTGAATTATGAAACCAGAGCAATACTTGTTCATAGCGTGACATCACACCACGGCAGTTAGCACAAAGTTATCATGAGCTGTATTTTAATTATTCTGAAGGAGACTTCTTGATCTTTGGTGAGGGATTGGCAGTAACAAACCGTTTTATTGTTCAGAGATTCATCAGGTTTTGAGTGTTTTCTCTCTATTAGAGTGAATTTCCATCAGTGTGCTCGATGCAACACAGGAAATAACATGGGAAAGACAGCGTGGTTACACAGCACAGACATCTGTCAGCTTTGCAAATAATTGTAGATGATACAGAAAGGACAGATCTCTGTACTGAGTGCCTGATCATAGAGTATTAGTTTGCGGGTCTATAGATATTTCTTGCTGCTGTTTCCTTTGTGATACGGACGGCTCAGCTACCACTTTCATCAGCAAATGAACTGTAAGTAATATTATTTACATACTTATGATATTAAGTTGGTATTTAGTTTGTGTATGTTCCACACAGTAACACAAACAACCTGTGATGAAGTTAAGTTTTGACATCATGTACGTGATGCTGACCATAAATCTCTGGGATTATTAAACATGAAGAGCACTTAAATTCTGTTCGATAATATCTTATTCGGTATTAAGTATTAAAATGTTGCTCTTATTATCCTGTAATTTTAAAAACAATTTAATTTTCTCACTTCATGCGGGAAAGCTCCTTCTGTCGTCGCCATGTGGATATTTTTGGACTGAATTCATATTTTATGAGGAAGCCAAAATGTTGCCTATTTTGTAAAAAAAAAGAATTATTCTCACTGTACTGTATGCAGTATATATAGTCTATGATCAGCGCATTATAAAGGGGAATGTCTGTAATAAAATGATAATGTTTTCATTGCTATTATCAGCATTTTCTGGTCCGGCTGAACCTGAGCGAGAGCACAAGTTTTGGATGTTTCACATATAAAGGATGGATTCTTGTTTCAACGTCAGCACAATCAAATGCCAAAATGTCCTTGATGTAAAGTGAGTTTCAGCGTGACTCTGTGTCCTGGTGTAGTGCTGTGACATTAGTCTGAAGGTGCTTTTCACTGCGCATCCATATGTGGACATTTTATACTATAATATTGTTTGTAAAAGAAGAAGAATTACGCACCCAGATTGTATGTTAACTGCTATATTTTGTGCATTCCTGAATAAATGGTTAAGATATGATATATAACACTGAGTCCACTTTCACTGCACAACAAAAAGCCAGAAATCATTTCGCCACAGTTTTCTTGCTCTCACAGCCAGAGTCCTGTTGCTTTTCCCAACATGTAATTAGTGGTGTTTTGTTTGTGGGTCCAAAGGGTTTGAACAAAACAGCTTGTCTCTGGTCTGGAGCTGCCCATTTAACCAAAATGGATTTTAAAAAAATGTTTGCTCTGTAAAAAAGAAAAAAAAACACTCCTAAGGTTCTTCAGTCACTAAGCGGGACATCCACCAGCATTAGACAACATTCCCATTCAGTTCTTAACTACAAAGACACCGTCTCTTCTGCTCCTCTGAGATCACATTTTACATGTTACATTTTACAAAAATCTTCCTCCTCCTCACCTTTTAGGGGTGTCAGACTCATTTAGTTCATGGGCCACATTCAACCCAAAAAGAATAAGAAGTGGGCCGGACCAGTTAAACCATAATCAGCTATGATCAATAAAAAGTCCTCCAAATGTTTTGCTTTTTTTTAGTGTGAAAAGGCTCAAGATTATTCTAAAAATTTGATCAACATTCAACCTGTGATGTCTTATTGATTACCCTGTTTATGGCTAAAAACAGATCAATCTTTCCTCAAACCTGTCAACAAATCATTTGTCTTTATTATATTTAATCATTAATAATTCGATTTTTTTTCTGCTTTTTGTAAAATAAATAAATAAATACAAAAAATATAATTCATTAATAACAATAATAATTATATTTTATCATTAAAAATATTTGGATTAAATAGCTTGCACATGCTGGTGGATTAATCATTAGAAACAAAGAAATATTTTTGTAATTAGCAATACTGTTAATTACTCTAATAATAATGTGTTAAGTTGTTTATTTATCGTTGTAGCCTCTTAATGCCACCAGATTCAAACTTATTTCTCCATGGACAGAAAAAAATAAGGCAGGAAGGGGAAAGAAAACAAATTGTATATAATCTCTGAAGGGAAATTCAGTGTTCTTCACTCTTATTATTTTTATAAATTGCACAGAAAGTTGCACACACTGCACACAAACTTCACTGTTGCTGGTTTGGTGTCTTGCTGAAGGGCACCTCCAGCTGCCAGTCCACACTCTGGACTTGGTCCAAACTGGATTTGAACCGGTGACCTTGTCAGACCAAGTCCCTCCATTCTGAGCTGCTGCCTCCCCAATAAAAAAGAAATATACGTGTAACAGACAGAGTCAGTTTTTAAAGTCAGTAAGTTAAATTTGACATACATGACAGGTCTCGTGGCATCATGGAGCTGCTTTTGTAACCCTGGTGACGGGGGGCGGGGCCAGGATGCTGAGGCGACCTCTCATTGGCTGCTGTGAGGAGTGGGAGGAGAGCAGCGGAGCTCAGGAGGAGACGAGGATCAGCCGCTGCTCAGCTCATCCTCTGCAGCTGGCTGGAAGAAAAGCGTTTGCTGCTGGTTCTCCTTCTGTCAAAGTAAGTCTTTCCTTCCCTCTTTCCTTCCTTCTTTCCTTCCTTCTTTCCTCACTAGCCGTTGATTGCTTCTCGATGTCTTAAACGTTGAGATTTAGTCTTCTCTGTAAAGTGAAGGCTTTTGCTTTTTCGCAGGAAGAAGGCTAAAATGCTGCAAGTTGTTTCTGTTTTTGAAAACTAATTTCATTCTACTTTCCATCCTTTGTTTGTGATCAGTTTTGAGTCGCATCTGCCAAAAGTTTAATCACATAATGGACCGCTGCAGCAGTTTAATACCTCAATAATAAAAACAATCCTATTTATGCCTTAAATATAATATAAGTGATGCTCACAGTGGATGGATGATCTCCTCAGGTCTCTCTTTGCTGGGTCGAGGGCTTAGCAGCACTTGATGGTTGATTTGTGCTTTTCTGACATCAGAGCACATTGAACATGTGGGATTCAGTATTTTCCTGATGACTTAACAAACTTTGGCTTCTTTTCACTTATTGTCTTATTTTATTATTGTTCTCATGCAAGTTTTTAATTTCTCCCTTTGCAACCTGCTGTGGATATAAATTAGTTGACTGAACATTCCTGTGCAGGAGGTCTAACCCAGAACAGACATAACACTCAATCAACAGAAGTGCTTTCCATAAATGGGTGTGAGGAGTTGATGCATGCTGCCTGGAGGCATGTTTGTCCAGAAGTTCACTATGAACTCTGTTGGACTAATCAATAAAAAAAACTGGTCACACTGGAGGTGAAATTAAAGAAGCTCCTTCCTGCTGCTGAACTCTTATGAGGCCATAAACCAGATGTTTCTGGATCAAAAGTCAGGCAGTTTATCGACCGTCCTGCAGGAGTGTTTTTGTTTTTTGTCTGTGCAGTTTGTTTGGCTGTTGCTATGACTTCCACCCACCACCAACACCTACACCCTTTCCTCCCCTTCAACCCAAAGTAGGTGGAGGTCTCCTCACTTTCACTGTCTTCCTTTCCTCCAAGAAGATTCCTCCCTGGGGGCTTTTGGTTCCTCCGTTGACACTTTCATGGTTCGCCATGAAATACGAAGGCGGCGCCCACTTTCCCTCTGAACCTCAGCCTCCAGGCACAGATCAGAAGATAAACCAGACCCTGCAGGAGCCCACATTTGCTTTCCATTAGGCTGTCAGAGAGACGGAGAGAGGAATCCCTGTCTCAGCAACATGACCCGAGCTCTCACCCAAACCTCGCCACCTTCTTCCCTCCCTTGTTAACAGACAAATGTATTCTCACTGTTTGCTTAGTGTAAAAACTGTTAGTGATTCACAAGCTTACACTCATGGAGGAATAAAGGGGCCAGCGAGGGGGTGTCATGATGGCCAATCCAAACAGTTAATGCACAAGACTCCATACTGAAACTGCCACCCACCACAAATTACTGTCAGCCTCTGCAACATTCAGCCCTCAGTTTAACCCTTTGGTTTTATTGCCAGCCCTCACAGTATTTCATTTTATTATATTTCCCTTTAGGTCACTGTCTTCTCCCTCGTTCTGCATCATGCTGCACCTGGTTGCCGTCCACTGTCTCTTGTCCACCTTTCTGTGCATGTGGCCTCTGTCCAGCGCACAGTCAGACTCCATCCCGCCTGTAATCCAGCTGCGTCTAGCAGGGGAGAAAAGGAAACACCACGAGGGCCGAGTGGAGGTTTTCTACAATGGAGAGTGGGGGACGGTGTGCGATGATGACTTCTCCATGACCGCCGCCCAAGTGGTGTGCAGAGAGCTGGGCTTCATGGACGCTGAGGCCTGGTCGCCCTCGGCCAAGTACGGAAGAGGAGAAGGTAAGAAAGCCATCCAGAGGTCTGTTAGGATCATCTGCTGGTCACCAGGATTTGATCTGAACATTGTGTCATCTCATTTAAAACTCAAATTATGCCATCCAGCTGTCTAAGAGCTGAGGTCAGGGTCTTATACAGCTTCTTATGTTCCATGGAAATCTGTGAATGAGGTACACGTTTCCTCCTGTCTGTCTGCTAAAACCCTCAGGCGCTGGTTTCCCTATTAGAGGAGCACTGAGACACACCAATCACCTCCGAGCATGAAGGGGGGGTGGAAACACGACTCACAGACGTAATCTCATCTCCCCTCACTTTGTCCTGTATGAATTCCTCATCACTATAAAAATGGTGATGAGGTGAACTTGCTGGCCGCTGGTGGTAAACGTCAGCCGGTAGCTGTTAATTAACTCGTGTCTCTTGTTAAAAACACGTTTTCCCACCGGGTTGGACCACATCCAGCCAGCCACTTCAAATGTGAAGTAATAAACTCTGTTACTCCCTTCCCAAAGCACCGCAGTTATTACAGCAGTTTCAGGAATAACTTAAAAGTATATGAAGTGATGCAGCATGTGCACGTCATGTTGCACGCAGATAGTGTTTTACAAGAAGCAGTTAGCAAGTTTGTTGATGGATATGCCTGTATGCACTGCATTTGAGCTGAGAGATGGTGGCCCTAGGCATTGGGTTTGGTTTTTCCAAAAGACTCTGAATCAGGGCTGTAAATTCTTAGTCTACACTCGTATGATTTTTGTCAATTAGTTGATTTATTCAACAGTGCTGTGAAACTGAGTTTTTCCCTAACTCTTAAAGTGCCAGCCCTTCTTCAAAACAGAAAGTGCCTTGTGTCAGCCTTTTTGTCCATTTTGAGTCATATTTCAAGACCCACAAATATTTTTTACTATGTCTCTGAAAACACTGAATGGCTCAAATGAAAGAAGAGACTCTCTATTTCATCATGAAAAAAATGTTTGTTTTTAACTTGTTCCATTCTTGTTTTATCAGAGGTAGAGTAGAGGACACTTTCACCAAAATCAATTTGTTTTGCTCTCTAATCTCGATCGTCTCCACTTCCTGTTTTGATCTCTGTGGTGTATACTGTCTCTTTATGCTCTGACTACATCTCCCAGAAGCCCCAACATTACTCATAAACTGCGGGAGAGCGCCCTCTTACCCCCATACATCAATGGCACTCAAGCGTAGGATTTTAAATGACATATAAATACGTCAATTACACTCACTGAGTTGAATTGTACAAAAGCACTTTAAATATTGCATTTAGCAGAAGTGTGCTCAGAAGTTTCTTGAAAATAAGTCCATCCATCCATCCATTTTCTACCTCTTATCCTCACATAGGGTCGTGGGGGGGGCTGGAGCCTATCCCAGCAGGGCAGGGTACACCCTGGACAAGTCACCACCCCATGGCAGGGCTGAAAATAAGTCACACCGACAAATCTGTAAAGAAAACTTTAGTCGAATGAGACCTAAATGACCGACTAGTCCACTAGTTAGTCTGCTGGTTCGAATGTTGAAGTTTGTAGTGTTTTTTAAAAGTTTTTGCAGTAACAGTGAAGAGGGTTCCTCTTTTCCTGGTGAACAGATGTTTAGTCTGTAACAGAATCATTTTGAAAGGAGAGGATTTGAGGAGCTGTGTTCATGTGACTGAATGGAAACTCCTTCAATTTTTTTTGTTGTTTGTGGCGACACATGGCTATAAAAGTGATCAAGAGCGTCTCTCATTTGCCATCATGATGTCTTATGCAGCAGTGAGAGAAACCACGAAATGTTTTAATTGAAGACACGACTACACAACAGGGACATCCCTTTAGGATGAAGAGCGTTTCTCCTGCAGGGATTTTAATTAGGTCCTCGGCTGTTATTTGCTGTTGTGAAATGTTTGTTTAACAAGAAAATACCAGAAAATGTGAAAGCTTTTCTGCTTTGGACTGCAAAATCAATTTTATTTAGCGCTCAGGAACACTAACTAAAAAAATGTTTTCACAAGATTATTTTTCTTGAAATTACAAGAAAACAATCTCATAATTACAAGAAAAGTTAAAGTCTTGGTGCCACAGTCACTGGTTTACTCTGTTGAACCACTGCGTCACCACATTATCTTGTTCCATTCTTGTTTTATCAGAGGTAGAGTAGAGGACACTTTCACCAAAATCACC
This sequence comes from Synanceia verrucosa, assembly GCA_029721515.1. Lineage (NCBI taxonomy): Eukaryota > Metazoa > Chordata > Actinopteri > Perciformes > Synanceiidae > Synanceia > Synanceia verrucosa. Next base: position 3,953,590 of record CM056552.1, on the reverse strand, counting down.
ACTTTTTGTCCAGATTCTGTTTTGCTCTCTAATCTCGATCGTCTCCACTTCCTGCTTTGATCTCTGTGGTGTATACTGTCTCTTTATGTCCTAACTACAAATCCCAGAAGCCACAAAATTACTCACAGGCTGCAGGAGACCGCAATCAGCGACCCGCTGTCAAAAAAACACTTTGACATGTTATTACGTTGATGGCACTCAGAGTTAACAGCTTATTCAGCCTATATATTATATTATTCCACCCCATATAACTATTCTGATAAAATAGCACAGCGATGCGTGCAGACATTTCATTTGTATTAGATATGTAGTTATCGATAGTTGTGGCAAATGTGCCTAACTTCAGCCAACAATCATGATGTTGTTTATGTTAGCTGTAGCCTAGAATACATTGGAGACTGATGGAGCATGGCCAAATCTTTATATCACCACCAAGTCAGCGTGGATGAATTTCAAATGCATGAAGCACTTCCTATTGGTTTAATCCCTCCTGTCGGAAGAGATCGACCTCCAGCACGTCTGACTCGACTTTCCGTCGGAACAAACCCAGCGCCTTGAAATGCCTGCACAGTTATTGACGCCATCTTCATTTTTAAGTAGCATTAATATCTCCTCGTGTCTCATGCCGAGCAGGAAATAAAAACAAATCAAATGCAATAGCGCCATTATTCCCATTATCCCACTGTTAGCCACGAGTGAGAGAAGGGAGCTCAGGACTTTGTTTTTACAAGATAATTTATCTCATAATTGTGAGTTATTTTCTCATAATTACAAGAGAAGTAATCTCATGAAAACTAGAACATTTTTTCCTGGTGAACACTGACTCTGTCCAGTTTATTTTGACTTTGAGTGATTGGAGTTAAGTGTCCATCTCAAAATGCAAATCAATCCTAAATTCATGGCTCCCCTGCTCTTTTCACTGTTTTTGTGAACTTGCACTCCCAGGTGAATGAATTTAAGTCAGCACTCCAGATTTACCACAACTGGCACAGCTGAGTGTTTGTTTAGACCAGGCTGCTTCTCACTTGGAAGCTCTGCTGTATTTCTGCACCAGAGGACTTGGCTGTTGTCACTGGAATGTTCCAGACTCCATCATGTCCCTGCCAGGAGGCGGCTTTAACACAGGAGTCACTTTCTTGGTATGATCAGGATGTTCCTCCTCAGGAACGAGTCGAGGATGATGGTCAGCCTGCTGGAGGTTTCCCTCCCGGCTGATTCAGGAGCAGCTGGACAGCAGATGACCTCCTCCAGCCGTGACGGCATTTACTGGCCATTTTCTTCTCTGAAAGAATGTGTCAGGTTAGGTCGGAGAGCGAAGGCACCTCCATGGAGGTTTACTGTGTGACCTCAGTGGAAAGGCTGACCTGGATGTCAAAAGGCTATGAGACACAGTTTAAGTTATGATGTTAACAAATGTGTCAGAGCAGGAAAGAGCCTCTAGCATCATTTCAGAGCTTTTAAACAACCGTTAAAACTCATTTTTTCTGTCCAGGAATGACAGGAAATAACTGGAATTTAACATCTCAGTCAAAAAATAATAATAATGTGCTTTTTGAAAACAGTCAATTTGACAATTCGTAGAAAACAACAATAATTATATTTTAGAATCAATTATATAATTTTGATTAAATAGCTTATTGGTGGATTAAGCATTACAAAAACATGAAATAATATTTTGGTAATCAGCGATACTTACACTGGGTGGTAGGACAATAAATTTGTTAAGTACGGTATATTTTCTCATTGTTAAAGCTACCGGAGTGTTCATTTGTCAGCAAGGCTCGACCACACATTAATTCATGAGTGCCAGCTGTTTTATGAAACAGAAAGTGTCTTGTTCCAGCGTTTTTGCCCATTTTGAGTCATATTTCAAGACCCACAGAATATTTTGTACTATGACTCTGAAAACACTGAATAGCTCAAATTAAAGAAGAGACTCTCTCTTTCATCATGAAAAAATGTTTGTTTTTACCTTGTTCCATTCTTGTTTTATCAGAGGTAGAGTAGAGGACACTTTCACCAAAATCACCACTTTTTGTCCAGATTCTGTTTGTTTTTCTCTCTAATCTCGATCATCTCCACTTCCTGTTTTGATCTCTGTGGTGTATACCGTCTCTTTATGCTCTGACTACATCTCCCAGAAGCCCCAAAATTTCTCACAGACTGTGGGAGACCGCGATTGGCAACCCACTGCCAAAAAAACACTTTGACCTATTATTACATCGATGGCACTCAAAGAGTGATAAATGTCCTAAACCACAGAATATCAGCATGTATGACTTTAATTCAGGTCATAGATACAGAAAAAAAAAATTCTGCAGTCCAATATCGAATCATTTCCATTAAATGTTGTTTCAGGTCGTATCTGGTTGGACAACGTTCACTGCAGTGGAAGTGAGAAGAGCCTGGCTCAGTGTTACTCCAACGGCTTCGGCGTGTCGGACTGCAAACATTCGGAGGATGTCGGAGTGGTTTGCACCCAGAAGCGAATTCCAGGCTTCAAGTTCATCCGGAACCACGCCAGCAACGATGAGGTACTGTCAGGAAATAGATGCTCTCATATGAACTCACGGAAATGTGAACTCCAGGGTGGGATCACTTGTTAATAACACTCAGGTAGCATCAAGTACGCACACGTTACCCGAACAGATGTTCAGCACAATAAAAATGAAGGAACAGAGGGTAGGCGTGGGATGAAAGAAAACCTTTATCAAAGTGCATCGCTCCAAGCTGTTCAAAGTGTTTTCCTCAAATCTCTCCAACTTTCCAGAGCAGACTCTAATGTCTGTCTGTCTGTAGACATTCAGAGGAACAGTAATAATCCTGCATCAAAACAGTCCTGAACAAAATATCAAGAGCTTATTGTGTTGATTGTATCGATTTATACGTCTATCACTTACTTTGTGGATAAAGTCCTTCCTAAGTTGTAAGTGTTGTACCAGGTAACTTTAAAGTCATGGTTTACTAAACTGTTTTTTCACCATGAAAACTTAACAAATGTATTAGTTTATTAAGTGTTGTGCAAATTGTTTGCTAGGAAACGTCTGCAGCTGTAACTTAACTTCCAAAACGTACATTTTCAGGAGGTCAAATGATTATTAAACCAAAAAAACAAGGGTTTGTGGCATTAGACAAGGGAAAATAACCTAACTATTATTTAGTCTAGTGACACTCGCCAAATCTTCCCTAATTTGAGGACTATTCATTTTTTGTGAAATGTAATTTGTAAATAATCTTACATTATTAACTTGTTGAGTGCCAAGAATGTATATTTACATCCTTTAAAATAGAACACATAAGTGCGATAAACGTATCTATACGTTTTTCCTTTTTTCGGCAGCAGGTCGCTGATCGCGGTCTCCCGCAGTCTATGAGTAATTTTGGGGCTTCTGGGAGATGTAGTCAGAGCATAAAGAGACAGTATACACCACAGAGATCAAAGCAGGAAGTGGAGACGATCGAGATTAGAGAGTAAAACAAACAGAATCTGGACAAAAAGTGGTGATTTTGGTGAAAGTGTCCTCTACTCTACCTCTGATAAAACAAGAATGGAACAAGGTAAAAACAAACATTTTTTTCATGATGAAATAGAGAGTCTCTTCTTTCATTTGAGCTATTCAGTGTTTTCAGAGACATAGTACAAAATATTCTGACTCAAAATGTCCAAAAAATACTGGAACAAGGCACTTTCTGTTTTTACAATCTGGCACTCAAAGAGTTAAACAGTATTTTAATATCCAGTGTCAGGTCATGTTGACGGTATCATGTTACCTCTTCTACTCATCAGTCACGCTTGTTGTTTTAAATGTTCTATAAAAATCCATCTCCATGTACAAACAAGCATGAGTGCAACTTAATTTCGTGATGTGAAATTTCCGCTCGATAAACACTAAGCACTTCTGAACAGCTGTTGCTACCGGCTCCAGTATTTTTCACTCTGTGGTTAAATGGATACAGCTAGTAATCAGAATAATGGCCTGATGGACAGAATGATAGAGCAGTACCTTCTCATATTTGCCATTACAGTCATCCACAAGCCAGTGAATAATGTCTAATGAGTTAGTTTATCGCTGACCCCCAGTCTGCCGTCTGAGAGGTTTTGGAGATGACTCAGAGAGGGGATGACCAGCCTGGACCAGTCTGCACCAGCCTGGATGGAAAGTCAGAGTAGGATTGTGGACTTGATAGGATAAAGGGAGGGTGAGGAGAGGATAGATATTTTGCCAAAGGGGATTCCCTGTTGAATCCACACTGATACAGATGAAGCAACATTTCTTTGGCAGCTCAGAAGACAGTAGATGCTTTTATGACTGTTTTGTTTGATCCTACTGGAAGTGGAGTACTAGAAGGTTTGGTTGTGTAACCAGACTCTGTACAGCAGCCAGAACAGTGACCGTACACATTTTTACTGGGGTCAGTGAAGGCATCACTCCAGTGTTGGTAGTGTTTGTTAGCAGCACCCTCTTGTTCCCTATTTGTCTTGTGTATTTAGGGTCTCTGGGGTGTTTCTGCACTTCACGCTCCACCCTGTAAATATTTCCTTGGTCTGGCCGTCGTCTTTCAAGTAGCAGGGGAGAGGAATGGGAACACCTCTTTAACCAGAGCTGACGTCAGCAGTGAGCCGCTCTGTTCCTACAATCTGTTTATTCACAGCATGAATTGAGATTCTGTGCTCAATCTGGAAAGTTAACACCCTAACTGAGGGTGGACTACAGTCCAAGCAGAGGTCAGGGCTGGGCGTGGAGCAGCTGGTACTATGGGGTCTATGTGAATGCTCTCCAACGTTCAAGATGAAAGATCTCTGTTCAAGTGTCACTGATGTGTTCGATCGTGTCGATGTGACTTAAGTTAAGATTCTGAAAGTTGCAGAATTTCTTGGTACTTGATGTAAATCTACACGTCACCATGTTGCCCCAAACTGTAAATATTATTTTTTTTGTAAGAGATCCTGAGACAGCTTTACAGTTTTTGGGAATATGTAACGATGTGACTGCTTGACTGAAACCAGTCTGTCATTAATGAAAGCAGCAGCTTCCACTGGCACAAGTTTCAATCGAAGACTCGATGCTACAGAGGTGTCGACTCGAGTCACAACTTCTTTAGACTCAACAAAATATAACTTGCTTCTCGATTTGGACTTTGATACCAGTGACTCACCAGTGATTTCACAGGAGCCTTATAAGTTGACTCCTTCAGTCCCAAAGAGTCAAAAGTGTGTTTTCAAAGGTTTGCTCTAACGTCAGTCAGCCTCCTGGTACCAGAGATTATGAGATTATTATGAGACATCATTTGGGAAAAAATGAACTAAACAGACTGGATTTTATTGAACTCTAGAACTATTTCTGGGACTTGCATTTGACTATCTTACCTTCTTAACTCATTGAGTGCCAGCCGTTTTATAAAACAGAAAGTGCCTTGTTCCAGCGTTTTTGCCCATTTTGAGTCATATTTCTAGACCCACAGAATATTTTGTACTATGTCTCTGAAAACACTGAATAGCTCAAATGAAAGAAGAGACTCTCTATTTCATCATGAAAAAAATGTTTGTTTTTACCTTGTTCCATTCTTGTTTTATCAGAGGTAGAGTAGAGGACACTTTCACCAAAATCACCACTTTTTGTCCAGATTCTGTTTGTTTTGCTCTCTAATCTCGATCATCTCCACTTCCTGCTTTGATCTCTGTGGTGTATACCATCTCTTTATTCTCCGACTACATCTCCCAGAAGCCCTAAAATTACTCACAGGCTTTGTGTTGTGGCCCTCTTGTGCCAGCTGCTGAAAAAACACTTTGACGTATATATATGTCAATAGCACTGAAGTGGATTTTAAATAATGTACAATGAGACAGTTGCAGGAGAAAACAACGAATAATGAACTTAATGTTCCTGAGCACCAGTTACTCTGTTGTTAAAATGACATTAGATTTGATGAAGAGTGCTGTATGATTTGTTTAATTCATAAAGTCATAAGTTTGGTCCCACCTCTGCTACCCTATAAGCAGGAAAAAAAAATTAGCATTAATAAAATATAAAGTCAGTCTAGGTTTTGTGTCTTTCTCAGTCAGTCAAATATTTTTCTGTCTTTCAGTCCCCTGAACACAAAATCCATCACAGTCTTTGTTAGCAAGTGATGCAACACTGCTAACACAACAACAGGTTTATTCCCAGCTGACTGAGTTCTTGTTGTTAATAATAGTCATAGTTTTAGCATGCAACAACCCTTTTGTTTATTGTCTGCCTAACAGGCACAGTTGCTTTATTTTTTAATTTTCATCTGCATGTGTTTGTTCGCTCTTTCAGTCGGTAGGGAGGATTTCATTTGTCAGCAGAAGACGTTGTTTATTGTCTGTTAGCGGCCATATTTGGTTGTTGTTCACGCTGGCCTGTGTCGTCAGTGTCCACAGGATTGTTGCTAAATGTGCCTGTTTCTATGTATTAGATGTTTATGACAGAGGGCGACGTGTCACTTGCAGATAATTATGGTTAAGTTTGATTCAGGATGTTCTTCACTGCAGAAACTTCGCGTTGCCAGAGTTGCATAATTCATTTTCCCTGCAGAAGAGAACTTTCCAGTGGGAACTGCATATTAATCTTTTAATGCAGGTAAAGGAAAATGTGCAGTTGTCAGATAGATAAATTGCACACTGCTGCTTGCAGAACCTTGCACATCATTATAAACAGATTACGAGTCAAGATGACTTCATCTTCTGAACAACACAGACTTCCTCCTGAAGGGAAAAAAACAGTGTGCAGAAAACAGCTGCATTTGCCCACCACACCGCTTTGTGTGTTCGCTTTAACCAAACACTCAGATCCAGAGTCAACACAAAGACGTCAGAAGCCAGTTGTAATAACAGAAATGCAGCGGTTAAAAGCCTTTGATTTGTCGCACACCTAAACAGGGCAAAGGTTGCTCTTCTCCACTTACAAGGATTCCAGTTCCTCACGTTCGCTGCTATACAACAAAAAGAAACCCGATCCAAAGTTGGATTTGCCTCAAACATGATGTATGCAAGAGAGGAGGCTCGAGAGGAGGAGAGTGATCGAGGGGAGAAAAGGTTGGGCTGGAGGGAAGCAGACAGATCCACCACATGTTCAGCAGCTGTGTCACACAAGTATCTGCACTTTAATGCTATTTACCATAGCTTTCACACTCCTGCACAGTGCATGTATGTGTCGTAAGTAAAAATCCAGCACACATTTTAATCAGTTTAAATGTGAGTTTCTCATGAGTCACATCAACGTCTAAAAAAGAGAGAAATATTATAAGTATTTTTATTAGAGGTGGCATAAACCAAAGTCCCAGACAGTCCATACTGTGATGCAGTTTCAACATTTCAATACAAAGTTATTTGTTTTCTTGCTGAGTAGATTGATACCATTTAAGCCAAACTGCAGCCAGACGATGTTAGCTTAGCTTAAAATCTATACTGCAGAAACAGCTAGCCAGCGATGCAGCTACTTAACCAGGTGTAAAGAATTCATCGATGAAATACTGGCATTTCTCATCCAAGAAGCCTCTAGAATGAACTTCAACAAACTTCTGTCTGTCTGACTCTTTTTTTTAATTTTATGACTGAGAACCTTCACAGACATTGGTATTTATCAGAAAAAGGATTTTTTTTTCCTTGTAGTGAAGTACAGACTACTGTGCGACAACACGCACCTATCACTTGTAATTCTAGCTTGTACTGCAGGCTTAGCAGTGGATACTTCAGGTGTTTTGAATTGTGGTTTTACGATGTATTTATAGTCGGTGTATTACCAGCGGCAAACAGGAGCTACTGCTGTGGATGGAGTCAGTCGCAAAACACATCTTATCTTTTAGGCTCACCTAAAATCTATTTATCCTCTAACGTATTACTTTTAAAATTAAAAAAAGAAAAAATATACCCTTACAATATGGTGCGTTTGTCCGTTACTCTGTAAATGACTGATGAATTCAGATTGCTTTCATTCATGCTCTCAGATGTCTCTGTGGACGGGGGGACATGTCCCTTTCAGATTCATAGCGACACTGATCCGTCCCTCCACTTTCCCAGCCTAAGGAGACAAACATTGCTGGTAAAACAGAACGTTAATGTCATTGCAGCGGCACTGGGAGCCTGGCGTTTGTGTGACTCGACTCATGGTGCGTTCAAGTTGTATGCGAATGTTGGAATTTCTAAGCTTTAAGTCAGAAATCCGAACCCTCGTGAAGTCTGATCTCCAACTCTGAAAGTCGGATTTATCAACCAGACATAGAATTCACGATATCTTCTACTGACGTAAATAGTAGCTACGTGTTTTATTGTACGTCTGTAAGGCTGGAAGAGCTGGGAGCACTAAACTTTGAGGTTATGTTGATTACAGCTCCAAGTTCTGACTTCCAGTGAACACACCATAAGGCAAACTCTCACTCCCCAGGGTCCTAAAGAGTAAAACAGTTCTTTTTAGCAGCAACACCTTCCTTTTGATGTAAGTAATCAACAAAATATTTGAGTTACTTTTTGAATGAAGCAACTAGTAACTGTAACTAGTTACTATTTTTCAGTAAATAGCACATCACTTCACTACGTGGTAAAATTAGGGTTTTGGAGCCATAGAAAGCATCTTCACTTCCCATTGGGAAACACAGACATTACAGCTGCTCACAGCAAAGTAAAGCAGTGATATATTTAAAACATAGTGTTCACTTAAACTGATATATAGGTGGCTAAAACATGTTTCTTTGCTTCCATGCAGTAACCCCTGTCTGGTACCTCACTGTTCCTGTGTGAATCTAGTCTACCTATAGTAATGCTCCTTTTCCTTTGCATTCCCATGAGAGCAGAAGTACACTCACTGATGGATACTCCAGATGTAAAGCACATAGTTACACACACACCTACGAACACACTTCCTCTGTCAAGTCAGGAGGCTAACCTGTGGAGGCAGAGACTGGTGGGGCAGATGTGAAGGTCATTTGAAAAACCTGGCTGTTCTCCTGTTTTTCATCTGAACTGTGGCGTGACAATCAGGCATACTTGCCATGTTTTGTAAGGTGGGGCGGGAGTAGGTGGGTGGCTGTGTGGATGCACGTGGAGATAAACGTGCAGCAGGACAGGACGGCTGAATTAAGAGGAAGAAATGCACATTAGAGGAAGCATTAGTCAGACACTGGCTAGACCACAGGCTCATGTTCACACATCTACATAATGAAGGGGACCCAGTCAGAAAAACAAGTCTGGGCTCCGTTTGGAAAGAGTTCGGTAATGGTCAAAGCTCACCTCAGAGGCTGGTATAGAGCAGAGCTAAATAAAGACTGATTTATTTTCTCTCTCCACGTAGAAACAAGGCCAAGAATTATTTTTTAATTCAACAGTTCCAACACAGCCTGTCATGCTGTGGTTAAGCGCAGTTAACTAAACATTTCACTTATGAAATATTGGCCATTTATGAGTGTTTGCATAGTGCAGGGAAAGAGTACTCCTGGAAAAAAGGCAATATAATGAATGAATCTCCACAGTGCACACAGTCAGGGAGTGACTACAATGTTGATGATTTACCTCTGAATGACCTGCAGAAGCCTGAACTTATTTCATGATCCTGCACTGCACATCGATCCTGAGCTGGTTGCCAAAAAGTTGTGTATCATAGTTTACCCCTAGTGCTCACATATGTGTCCTTCACAGTGCCTGAACTAAAACAAAGCATGTATGCATATGTGACAACATCACAAAGAAGTATTTTAGTTCAGGCACTGTGAATGACACATAGGTAGACACTAGGGGTCCTTAGTAAACTATGATACACAGGAAGTAGAGTCTGTTTACAGATACATTTTCTCAAGTTATGGACAACTCCTGACTCAAATGAGAATAGTAATAGTGTAGCCCATCTTATTAAACGTTTGAGAAATGGTCAAGTTTGTGTCATTCACTGGCTGCATTTCAGTGCCCCCTTCACTCCTGTTAAATGGATATCATCAAATCCAAAATCATCAGAAATACTCCAAATGACTCCAAAGTGAAATGGGTGAGTAAATGACAGTATTTTATCCCAGAAATATGGTCCAATTTGTAAAAAGCGGAACTTCCCCTTTAACAAATCTATCATTCCTCCACCTGTCAGCCTGCCTCCTGTCAGGTGTTTACCACCCCTGCCCTAAATTAACAGTACTGCTGATTACCAAAATATTTTTTAATGTTTCTGAAATGGTTAATCCACCAGTATCCGCAAGCTCTTTAATCAAGATTATATCTTTAACTCACTGAGTGCCAGACATTTTATGAAACAGAAAGTGCCTTGTTCCAGCATTTTTGCCCATTTTGAGTCATATTTCAAGACCCACAGAATATTTTGTACTATGAAAAATCTGTTTAGCGCTGTCAGTATGTAAGATTTTCTTTATTTCCTCCTAAATCCATATTTCCATATAAATATTATGACTTTCCAGTATTAGAGGATAAAATATCAAGACAGTCTCCTGACCTTTGCGCTCTATAGTAGTTTTCTGTTTGCTGTTTTTACAAAGACGGCTATAAAAGTGTGTAACCAGTGTGTATTAGATCGGGGCAAACAGGATTGTGCTTAGTTTATGTCTGGTGGTCTGGTCTTAAGGGGGAAATGTCTGGACTGGGCCCAGCTGTGGATATTTTTCTCTTCTCTGTAGTCTCACACGGTCAGACGGCCAAACACAACACTGGCCAAACCCATCCCAGTGCCCCATTTGTGGTATTTTTGTCTACCTGTTTCTTCTTGTCACATGTTTCTGAAGTGGCTTCATTTTTAAACCATAGTAAATCATCTCTGTATTGTCTCGTTCTTTTAAGATTTTAAATCCAGCTTTTAAATTGAGGTCCCTGATCATGATCACGTCTCCTCACCTTCCTGTCCTGCTAGACTCGAACGGAAACACAGGGTCATGCTTTGGCCGCCAGGAATCTCTTCATGTAAGAGTGTTTTTTAACCACAGCTCTCAGTGGGAGGACCAGGGTCACCGTAGAAACAGTGGCTCACTAGCCTTGAACATTCCCCCGGAGCTGACGCCATCTCAGGAAACCACCCTGTGGGCAAGCGTATTTCTAGGACTCATGCCTGGATGTTGGTTTTTTTGGGGGGAGTTGGAGACTTAAAAATGACTGAGATCAGCGTTTGCATACCACTGAACTGCTCAGAGGTTTGGGCATCCACGGTGCAACCTCATATCCAGAAACAAGCTGCAGCACTCAGTGAGTGAAACGAACAATGACAGTTATTAGGTAGCTGTTTTCTCATAAAGCCTGGAGATCAAAGGTCACCATATTTTTCTTCAGGACTTCAGGACAGATGATACTAACTGGGGCTAATCTTTATGGTAGACTGTCGACCACCCACAGACATTCACCCAACCTGAACTCTTGTCAGCAGCTTCCAGCCTCTTTTTAACTGTTTGAGTGCCATTGATGTATTTCAGCGTCTTATAAAATTAGACTCTTGAGTGCCATTGACGTAATAATACATGTTTTGTTTTTTGGCAGCGTGTTGCAGATCACGGTCTCCCGCAGCCTGTGAGTAATTTTGGGGCTTCTGGGAGATGTAGTCAGAGCATAAAGAGGTGGTATACACCACAGAGATCAAAGCAGGAAGTGAGACGATCAAGATTAGAGAGCAAAACAAACAGAATCTGGACAAAAAGTGGTGATTTTGTTGAAAGTGGCCTCTAGTCTGACTCAAAATGGGCAAAAAAACCTGGCACAAGGCACTTTCTGTTTTATAAAACGGCTGGCACTCAATGAGTTAAAGCCTTATATTTCAAAATAAATCAGTTTTTTTTCTGATAATACAAGAAATCCAAGATGCTGTGTGTGAATTGTGACATTCTGCATCTTTCTTTATATATGTGTATGGAAAAGACAGGGTTTTTTTCTTCAGCAAAGTGTATTTAACACCAGAGGATTCCAGTTTATTCCCTTACTTTTTTAAAAACATTATTATCTGGTTTTGACAGGTCCATGCTGTCATGTTTGATATATGGTGCACCACAGCTCCCTTCAGGCCCTTATATCTCAACGCTGAACTCTTAAGACGCAACAAAAATTCCAAACATTTGTCCAAACTGCCGAGGCCTCTCGGCAAAAATTAACAAGTTTAAACAAAGAGTTCATCTTTCAGCTGCACTTGTGTATTTAAACATTTGTGCAAACTGTGCTGTCGCTGAATGGACACAGTGGGATTTTCCGCTCTCACTACATTCTTCCTGCATGACTCATTTTACAGTACATCAAGTGGGACATCAAGTCCAGAGGACAAATATTACCAACTGTGTCCTTCACGAATTACATAACTTATTTTTTTCTGATTGGCCATTGTCAAAAAAATTCCCAACACCTGTACATGCTCAGTGACAATGCTAACATGCTGATGCTAAGCAGGTACGATCAGGGCTCCATCTTAAAAAGTCTTCATTTGAAATCTGGGTAATTAAGGCCTTAAATTGTCTTAAATTTACTGTAAATTTTCTGTAGGTATTACATTTTTAGATGGTGCATTTTATTGCCAGTAGGCAAACACAGCATTCAGAGATTTACTTCAGTTTTGCTCGTTATTTTGTTCACAAAGTTCAGTTCTTTGTTCTTCAAAGTTGTGAAATTAAAGCTGTTAAGTGGTATGCCTTCAATTTATATCATTGTTACAAGTGTTAAAAAAATCATAAAAAAATATTTTCGTTATATGATTTTTTTTTCCCTGTTAAATATCAGTTTCTGCATTGTCCTCAAAAACTCCATATTGGTCAGGCCCTACAATAAATTGACTGTTTTCTACCAAAGAAATTGTTATGACATTTTTGGGTCTTAAATTATATTTGCTGAGGTCTTAAAAAGTATAAAATAGACTTTTAAAATGGTGCAAGAAACCTGTATGATGTTCAGCATGTTCAAAGTCTTAGCTTAGCATCTTAGCATGCTAACATTTGGCCTTTTTGACCCCATGATGGCGTCAGGTAAAGCATCGAGGGGTCACTGAAGTTATTACAGGTCATCCTGGATCCTGCAGACATGAATGTGTTGATGGCGATCTATTCAGCAGTTGCTGAGACATTTCGTAATTTTGGTAAACATAATTTCAATCCATAACGTTACACATCTGGCATGGCAAAAAAAAACATACATGTAGGTAATTATTTTAAAAAATGTTGAATATTTAATCATTATTATACAGCTGTGGTCAGGTCTTATGAATGACAGTAAAGTAACTCTGAAAGAATAAAATATTGTGTGGAATAAAACATCACGTCTGTCTCCAGGTGGATTAAAATCTACTTAGAGCGGTGAAACTTTTTCTACATTAGCTGTAATATGATGCAGGATTATTTCTTGTGTTTGTCAGGGTTTGACGGTGCAGGTGGAGGACGTGAGGATCAGAGCCACTTACTCCCACAGGAAAAGGATTCCCATCACTGAGGGCTTTCTGGAGGTGAAAGATGGAGGCAAGTGGAGACAGATCTGTGACGAGGAGTGGACGGAGATGAACAGCAGGGTCATCTGTGGCATGTATGGCTTCCCCGGAGAGAAACGCTTCAACGCTCGACCATACAAGTGAGTAATGGGGCCCTGCCCGGGGCCCGCTGCGGGTTTAAATAAGCCTAATTATATATAATGAAATTCTTCACCTGAGCTGAACTCCAGCATAAACATTTAGCTTTTAATTGAGTTTATTACAGGTTAGCTTATGGGAATATAGGGCTGTGCAGTAGTAGAGAAACATGCAATATGTTGTCATATATACTGTCAGTTTCATCCAGCTGTGGGTTCGCTCCGATCAGACCAGCACTGCAAAAATAAAAGCATTATATCTTTGTGGAGCTTTGATGTTTTCTTATAAGGACTTACACCAGCTAAACTTTATTTAACATGATGAATGGATGCTTGTTTTGTTGCTACTTGAGTTCAGCTTTTTGGAGCTCTTTCCATAGATATGTGTGGTTGTGCTGCAGATTTTCTACAGAGATGACTTGTATATCACCTGAGCTGCAACACGTCATCTCTTTTGCATCCTAAATATTTCAAAATAAGAGATGTGCTATTCTTTTTAGGTCTTCTTCCCTGTTCATTCCACTTCCTTCAGCATCAAGTCCGCTCACTTTGCTTCATTTCCTGCATAATTGAATTATATTCAATTAAATTAAAGTGTTTATTGTCACGGAAACATGTTTCATTGGACAATGAAATACTTTCTTTGCAATCCACAGTGAACTCTGAGCAGTAAATCAAAGTGTAAAATAAGACTAGACAAATACCGCACCTTTAAAGGTAAATATGACATGCAGAAATACCATATTGCAGTTTAAACTGTCCTTTTGCACACAATGATCTCGTAATGATTGTGAATTTTACATAACAGAGCTCAGCCCACAGCATGTGCTATTTGAGGCACACTGCAGATTCCTGTGTGACACAAACTTTTGTGTTTAAAATATTTCATTTTCTGGAAGATATTCAGTCAGGAATGTTTTACCAGAGCAAACCGAAGTGAAGAAAAGTTACGTAACCACGCTTGTTTACACTGGTCTTTAGTCAACACTTCATCCGCTCTCCACGCTGAGATTAAACAGACTTCAGTCTGGAGATTCTTGACAAGAAGCCAAAAATTGAAAAGAGGAAGTTTTAGAGCGTGAAGGATGGACCTTTCTGGGAAACCACTGAGTGCCATCTACTGTGAAACAGCGGCTGCTTCTTGTTTCCCTCTTAGCAAAGTATAAAAATGTAACCTGACACAAAGTCGGCTGTATCCTAGAAAACCCTGTGTCTTATAATTTGTCTCTGCTATTATGGGAACTGAAGTTCAAAGCAAAACAGATGCTTATGGCACATGAGAGAATAACCACATGATCTGAAAGAGAACACCATGTTCTTCTGAAACAGATCAGCCTGCAGCACAAATCAGATGTTTTTAGAGAAACAAATATGGCTACCTGCCCTCAAAGAAGAACATGTTGCGGTTGGTTTGGACTTGAATGAACTTCATATGCACAAGTTCATGCTGTTAAATCTATTCTTTACATACATCCAGTCAGAGTTGGTCCCTGTAATCATCTGAAAGGGTCCAACTACAGACTAATTAAACATCACATGTATTTATTTAAGGATGAGCACATATTACATGGTCAAATTGGAATTCTAATTGATGCTTCTGGCTACGGTATAATAAGATGAAGACAAAGAAGATTTAAAAATGTTTTTTTATAGTTTTGGTGGACATGATCTCATCTCATTTGAAGCTCATCTTACATTTTAAGTGAAGGAAGCATATGATAAGATGCAACAAACCACCAGTTTATTTGATGTTTACCACAAAGCTTGTTTCTCACGTGGTTCACTCTTTCACCTGCGGTCACATAAATCTGACTTTATTCTGGAACAACAAAGGACAGATCTATTCACCAAATGTGCCAATAATTGACTGAAGGTATTAAAAACTGCCGTAAACGCAGCTCATGCTGGTTTCATTACATGCTCGGCTTCTTCTCCACTGTTGTCGGGCTCCTCAGTGGAGGTCAGAGGTCAGGAGGGTGTTATGGTACTCAACAACAAAAACACCCCCATTATGCTTCACAGCGTCGTACAGTTATTGTTTAACTCCTCCCAATAAAACAACTGCTCGATATTTTGTGAAGTGTGAGAAAGAATGTTCTGTGTCGATGATAGATAGATAGATAGATAGATAGATAGATTTCAAAACAAACTATGGAAAGATGACATAACATGAAATAACAAAAAAAGTACTGTTGACATGATGGATCACCTTTCCGATGTTTTAAAGTCTGCAGGTTTTGACATGAACTGATACACAAAGGGTGCCCAAAAGTTTGGAAAAATGTTGCCATAAAGCATGCAATGTTTGTACTGTACCGCTCCTCCTCAGGTTGCTGGCCAAACGTCGTAAGAAGAACTACTGGGGTTTCTCTGTCAACTGCACCGGCAACGAGGCCGACCTGTCTGACTGTAAGATGGGCGGAGAGATAAAGCTGGTGGGTAACAGCACCTGTGAGAAGGGCATGCCTGTGGTGGTCAGCTGTGTACCTGGACGTGCCTTCGCTCCGAGCGTCAGCGCCGGCTACAGGAAGGCCTACAGGGTGGAGGTGGGTCAGATGGAGGTTCAGGTGTTTCTGTGTCCACGTTCAATGTGTTTTTGAAAAAAAAAACTTTAACCACATGCCATAAACAGTGTTTAAAATAATGTGTGGTATGCAAGGAGGACAGCTGCAGTGTTGGTTGCATTTTGTTCATCTGAGCAGAATCAGCTGCGTGGAAAAACTGGGTGTTTCTAATAAGAGAAAACAGTCATGAGTGATCTCATCTAGAGGAGATGAGAGAACAACTATAAACTGAAAAATATCAACAGAGGGACACTTTATGGTACCATATGGCTGATATTAGTGGTTCTAACACTGCAGACATTTCTGGAATAATGTCTTCTTTAACTAATTCATCCTTATTTTCAGAAGGAAAGCATGCTTGTTTGCAATTCAAAATGTTTGTGGCATTATTATTACATTTACAAAAACACTTGTTGTGTAAGAACATGATGTACATCCAGCACCGGATGTCCTGTGTATTAATGTATTAATCAGATGACTCTGCACTGAAACATCTGGAAACGTTTGAATGGATGAGCTCTAAACACATGTATACAATCAGTATTCCTGTTGGTGTTTATTGTGTGTAAGTTATAACCAAGGCAACACCTGTTTTCTATCTACCTCAGAATCAATCAACAGTGGTCCAATATGATTTCAGCCAAATAAACGCAGGACTGTCAAAAGTTGATTATTTTTCTTTTATTTACTTCTTGATAATATCTCCAAATTAAAAGACTAAATATATCCTGTTAATTCAGACTTCACCAATTGCTGTAGACTTAAAAATACTCGTTTCAATTTTACAGACTGATTTTTTGTTTCCGTAGCAACCCTTGGTGCGTCTGAGAGGCGGAGCCATGATTGGTGAGGGTCGAGTAGAGGTGTTGAAGAATGGCGAGTGGGGCACGGTGTGCGACGACAACTGGAACATCCGAGCCGCCACAGTGGTTTGTCGAGAGCTCGGGTTCGGTAGCGCCAAAGAGGCTCTGCCTGGAGCCCAGCTGGGACAAGGTATGACGATGAGACCAGTCACTCTAGATATCTATATATCTAGCTGTCTATCTGTCTATATATATATATATATATATATATATATATATATATATATATATAGCTAAGGAAAATGATGGCACATCTACTGAGGCTTAAGTCAAATTATTATAAAAATATGTATTTTAGGAGGAAAGAAAAAATAAAAAAGAAGAAGGAAGAAAATTAAAAAAATCATAATTAAAATGCAAATCTATTTAATTAATTTATAATGTATTTTTTTCATTTTTTTTAATGCATAAACTCGTATGTTAACTTTAAATAGAGAGCAACTTAAATGGAAAATTGGCCTTGTTTTATGTGGATGTCCAGTCAGTGCTGACGCTAACTGTCTGATAAACACTCACAAAATCTTCCACTTGATACTGGGCAGAAAGAAACAAAATAAAACCCACCAAACACCGGAAATCGCCTGCTAATCATGGTTGTCTTTTCTAGTTTATATTCAGGATCCTGGAGAAAAACAAATGATTCTGCAGCTGTTGTATTTTTTACATTTTAGATCAATAACCAGGCACTGAGAAATTAATTAGCTCACTTAAATTCATTAACCATCAACACTGACTGAACTTTTAAGACCCTGATTTAGCTTTATTTTATTTTATTTTATTCTCACAATGGGGGCTCAGATATTCTCCTCCATTCTGATAAATGTGGATACACTGGCAACAGCGTTTTTTTTTTTTAAAGACGACCTCAAATACCCAGTTTTACTAGGGGTTTAGAGGAAATCATGTAATTATTGTGGTGCCTCCATACACGCAGATAGACAGTAACAGTCCCTCTATGCATTCAGGGGTTTGTTGAGATAGTGTTGTACTTCACTGTTAACTGAAGGGCCAAGCAGAACTCATGCCCAGCTGTGGAAATGAAAGGTGAGACTCCCACCACCACCTTATCTTTGGCCTGTTTATGTCTCACCTCAACCAGCCCAGACCTTAAGTCAGCGTATAAACTCATAGTGGAATGTATGGAGCAGCACATTAACGCTCATATCTTGACCCAGAACCTGATTCTGTGAAATGCAATCCACCACAGCCTTTGTAAGAATCACATATGCGTTGGATCAATCTTCTCACAGCAAAACACGACAGCGCACAAAATGTTCCAGCGAGGGAAAAAAAAACAGCCTTTATGGGTTTCAGAGGAGGAATTCTGTGTTGGAGAGTGAACAAGTTGATTTGAGGGAGCAAAAGTGGCTCCACACTGAGATTTGAAATACATGATTGTGTTTGTTTTTTAGAAATCAGTGAAGTTTATTTGTAGAGTAGACCAGCTCTTATATGTTCTGTGTCATTTTTTTCAGCTTATAAACTAATTTAGATGTTTTTGTATTGTATTTCATTTGCAAGATTAATATATCTAAAAATTGTTACAGTATATTACATTTTGCACTATTTTGCACTACATATATATATTATTTCATTTGTTTTCACCTCCTAGCTTGTATTGTTGAACACTAATTTCCTTCCTGATGAATAAAGTTTTGTCTTAATTTATCTGACCTTAATCTAATATAATCATTTCTCAGATATGTCAGATATTGACTGTGCACTTCCTGTTTTATTGTAATTCATTTCTCTGGACCCGTCAGTCTCTGGCTGCATCACCAGAGACATTCCTGCTCCGTCACATGGGCAGAAAAGCAGCATGGTGGAGTACTCACACATGGTATTATGGAAACTCTGCTGCACGGAGATGACTTTTTTTATTTTTTTTATTTATTTTTTTTTGCAGGCCCAAGTGTCTCATTTTCATTTGACAGAGCTGACTGCTTCCTTTGTGCTGTTAAGTCTAGGGAACAGGAAGTCTTTCCATCTGTCTTCAGTGGGACTCAAGCAGACGAGGCTCCTGCTGTTTTACTCAGAAATAGTGGGCAGCACAGACTTATTTTGCCTAAAATCATTGTGTAATCCATTACTGGGAAGAGATCATTGTTCATCTTCCCTGTAATGTTCTTCTTGAATTCTGTGATGCTAAAGCTCCAGCTGTTTTTCCAGTTTAGTAACTGTAAGTTTAGCCATAACTTCACCAGAATGACAATTAAACATGTTTGTTTCCCTGAAGGCATCGGGCCCGTCCACATGAACGAGGTGGAGTGCTCTGGGTTTGAAAAGTCACTGACTGAGTGTCACTTTAATCGTGAAGCTCTGGGCTGCAGCCATGAGGAGGACGCAGCCGTCAAGTGTCACGTTCCCGCCATGGGCTTCAACAAGAGGGTGAGTACCGCTCTGCACCTGCATGGTGTGAAAATGTAAAGGTCTGTATGGAAGTGGACGACACACCTGTCTATCTCTGTCATTAGCTGCGGTTAAATGGCGGCCGTTATCCTCATGAGGGCCGTGTGGAGGTGCTGGCGGAGAGGAACGGCTCCATGGTGTGGGGCACAGTGTGCAGTGACAGCTGGGGGACCATGGAGGCCATGGTGGTGTGCAGGCAGCTGGGCTTGGGCTTTGCCAACCACGCTTTCCAGGTAAGGTGCTAATGTTGCTCTCCACAGCTACTTCAAATTTTTAATTTAAATTTATTTTTAATTAATTACTCGGACATAACATTCTGACCACTGATGGTTGAAGTGAATAACATGAATATAGTCTTTATTATGGTCTTTATTTGTCATCAATTGCATGATATTTTTATATGTCAGGCTCTCTACCTCAATGTTTACTACTTAAATCCAACAGGAAAAAGAAGCCATTATCAGGGTTCCCATGCGTCCTTGAAAACCTGGAAAATTATTTTATCCTCCCCATGCCTTGTGAGCGAATGCAAACAGGTTCAAAGTTGCTTTTAACCCTTTTTTTAATAAATTGTTTTCTGTTTCCGGACATTTGACCTTTTTTCTCATTTTCCATGTTTTCCATGAAAATTGGTCAATCTTTTTCAGGTTTTCCAGGACACATGGAAACCCTGATTATTTATTATATTATGATAAAGAACTGTAGATGAACAGTGCAGAAGATGTCCTCAGAGTTGAGAAAAATGTTCCAGCGTCAGGATTTTTCAGGAGTTCACCAAGAACCAAACAGTGAAGTCTGGAGGACTGGGTCAGAGCATCTGCAGACCTGCAGCTCTGGTGGTCTGTTCCTGGTCTGCAGAGATCAGGATCTATCAAAAGTGGTCCAAGGACGGACCAGTGGTGAACCAGAGACAGGGTCATGAGAGGACAAGGAATCAATTCAATCACATTTCTGCTGTAAATTTTAAATTTCTGCTGGGATATTACATCTCTGCTGTAAATATTACATTTCTGCTGCAATATCTCCTCTGCAAATACGGGTGTTTTATATTTTTCTATTTATATCTTTATTTTAATTTCTTATCTGATTGAAAGTTATGAAATTACATCCACGTGTAACACGTACGAGAGGAAACGTCTCTGGCAGCACTTCCCATTTTAGTGGATGCCATTCAGTCCCACCTTAACAATCCTGAGCTTTATTGATCCCAGAGGGCAAAATGAGGTTGTAACTGTCTTAGCAACTACAAAAAACACAGATGATCTTTAAAGTCCTCAGCAGGCGTGACGGGGAATCCTTGGTTTGCCGTTTGAAGTTTAGCGAACCTTTCTGCTGTGAAAGCCTGAGGCGTGACTCAACAGCATCACTGTCCTGCTTACGTCTAAATCTTTTTAAAGGAGACCCCCAGTGTTCCCTTTATGCCCTTTATGTGAAAAGCTAGTAAAGTTAAAGACGCCCACTTATTTATTTATGTATTTCTATTTAAAACTAGTGCTGTATTTGTGGTTTGAGATGAGTTAAGACTGGAAAGTTTGTGTGAATCATGGGGTTTTTTGTCGATAACAGCAGGGAGTGGAGCTTGGACCGGACCTGTCGGAAGCTGTTTATCTCACTTAAGTGTGTTCGGGACAGTTATGTGCAATGAAACAATGCATAAACATGTCATCAGTGTTTTTGGTCACCCTTTAGTTCATTACTACAGTGTGAATTAAAGCATCCACAAGTCAACTGATCTGATCAGGGTATCATAATAACACTTTATCAGCACACACAGTAGGCTGTCATTACATAAGAGCTGTCATGTTAACAGCAGGTTTGGGGTAATAAATGTCTGCTCTGCAGGGACTCAGCCTCTCCAGGCTCAGTTTTAAATACTTCTGCAGGCAGACCCCACCACCAGATGGAACAAATGACATCAAGCCCCTCACCTCAGCCCACCAGCAGGTCCTCCCACATCCACATCCCCCAGCTCTCTCATGAATCCTCCACTTTCTTGGAGGATGACGGAAAGTATGAGGGCGTTTTGTTTTATGGGTCATTTCCCTGTGGTCTGCAAAATGCCGTAATAAGGCTGAGTCAGGACTGGGAGGGCAGCAGAGCACCCCTGCTGTGTGATGGACCCTTTGATTAGATTCACCCTGTGGGACAACTGGGACTGCAATTTAAATACAGGAGGAAAATTAGGGTAATGCTTCTGCTTAAACGTTCCCACATAAATTTCCAAAACAGTGGGCGACATGAGGTTATGTCAGAAGACATGCAACAAAGCTGAGAATGAAAGGGATAATTTTACATTTTGGAAATTACACCTATTCAGGTCCAGTTGGTGGTTAGCTTAGCTTAGCACAAAGAGAAGAAACTACAGGATTTGTAAAGTCAACCTTCTGAAGTTTTTTTATTTATTAATTTAGTTTGATTTGATCGGCACTTTATATTATGTTTTATATTTTTGCATTGTCTTTATTTTGGCATAAAAAAATAAAAGATTAAGGCTTTGTATTACACCTTTGTGTGTCTATTTATATTTCAATTTATACTAATATCTAAGATTGTAATTTTAGTAGTCAAATAAATCATAAAAGACTGATCACCACTTGGGCCACCCCTGTGAAAAAAGTTTGGACACGCCACTGCTGCCTAAAACTGGACTCTCCAGATCTGAAAGCTAAAAACTTCTTTTGAAAAAAAGTCTTTCATGATCTCTGAAATAATTAAATAAGAAGTAAGATAGCATCAGACAGGCTTTGTGTGGCCACACACCTGGAATATTTATTTATTCAAGATTTAAGGGTCTTTATTGTCATTATGCACGCATCTCTCAGCATAAGGGCACACAAATAAATAAATAAAAATATTAAAAAATATGCATATTATGAAGTGAAAATTAAATTATGCATACTATGAACTGAAAATTAAATTAGGCACTGAATTGAAAGGATGTTGTCTCAAAAAAAATGCAGAATATTTCAGGTCTGTCTTGTGTTGATGTGTATTTCCTGTGCTCCTCCTCTGTCAGGAAACGTGGTACTGGGAAGGAGACGCCTCAGCTGATGCAGTCGTGATGAGCGGAGTGAGGTGTTCAGGCACCGAGCTGACCCTGGAGCAGTGTCTTCATCACGGGAAGCACATCCACTGTCCCAGAGGAGGCGGACGCTTCGCGGCCGGGGTCTCATGTACTCAGAGTAAGAAAGTGTAGAACACAAATGAAGCATATATACGCAGTGTTTTGACTCGTCACAGCAGGAAAAACAACTTAGTGCTTCAGTTTCAGGATTACTCTGAACTCAGGATGTCCAACTCAGAAGTTTTCAAATGATAACTGAATTTGTTGAAACTGCTGGATAAAACTCTGGTAGTAAATTTTTAATAGCCTTTTTTTATGACTTATGAGGCCGGCAACAGTCCTTGGGAAACCCTAGAGTCTCAGTTTGTGGGGTTTTTTTTTTGTAATCTTACCCCACCCTCACTTTATCCTCTTTATGTGTACATTTTAACATGCTTTGGTTTTTGATTTTGTATTTTATTCTTATTTCACTTTAGCATGTCTAAGGGGTGAGGCTGACTTTTATAGGGGGACCTCTTTTTATTGTCTTTTCTTTTATCTATTTATTCATTTGTTTAATCTAACCTAAGCTAACCCTAACCTTTGACCACAAACCTCACCCCTGACCCTAGCCCTCCTGACCCTAACCTCCCTAACTTTGAACCCCCCAAACCTGAACAAAAACACCCCCTCCCCCTTTTTTTTCTATTATTCCCTAACCTAAAACTCAAACACAAACCTAACCTTCGCTCTCTCCTCCCAGTGGCCCCAGACCTGGTCCTCAGTGCCCAGGTGGTGGAGCAGACCACCTACCTGGAGGACAGGCCCATGTACGCCCTGCAGTGTGCCCACGAGGAGCACTGTCTGTCCAGCAGTGCCGACAAAGCCGACGCCACCTCCTACCGCCGCCTCCTCCGCTTCTCCTCTCAGATCCAGAACAACGGTCAGGCGGACTTCAGGCCGCGGGCGGCTCACCACTCCTGGGTTTGGCATGAGTGTCACAGGTGAGACGTCGACGACACTGAAGGCTCGTAGTTTACATCTATACTCTCTGACTAATGGCATGTGTTAAAGTAGAGAAAACTACAATGTATTGAATACTGCATTTGTTAAACTGACTGAAATCATGAGATCTTTAGTAATTAATTAATAACTACTGCAAAGTGTCTGTGATTTTGTCTATTTTCTATTCTAATTATCCTATATCCCACTTGCAGTTTATCCCATATTTCTGCTATAAATAAAATGACTTTGAGGCAGATCACATATGTAATTGTGGAGTTGCAAAATAATATGTTCCCTATAGAGGATATCTGAACGTTGTGTTTTCCCTTCTCTACTCCAGACATTACCACAGCATGGAGGTTTTCACCCACTATGACTTGCTGACTCTAAACGGCACTAAAGTGGCTGAAGGACACAAAGCCAGCTTCTGTCTGGAGGACACTCACTGTGACGAGGGTAGATATTTCTTTTAACTTTTGTTTTAATTTCCTGTCGTAAAATAAGAATTAATCTACAACATTTAAATACTCACAGAAATGTTAATTAGAATGTTTTGTTATTGTATTTATATGATTTCTGTTTGATTTGACAGTATAACAGGGTTCCTGCGGTTCCTTACAAAGTCTTAAAATGTCTTATATTCAAATCTGGGTAATTAAGGTCTTAAATTGTCTTAAATTTACCATAAATTTGCTGTATGTATTACATTTTCAGATGGTGCGTTTATTGCCAATAGGGAAACACAGCATTCAGAGATTTACTGCAATTTTGCACATTATTTTGTTCACAAAGTTCACTTCTTTGTTCTTCAAAGTTGTGAAATTAAAATGTAGACAAAATGATAGTGTTATACCTTCAATTTTTGGTTAAAGGGCTGAAAAAAATAATAAAAAATATTTTCAGAGATTAATCAGTTATCAGATTTTTTTTTCCTGTTAAATATCGATATTGGAATTGTCCTCAAAACCTCCATATTGGTCAAGCCCTACAATAAATTGTCTATTTTCTACCAAAGAAATTGTTATGATGTTTTTGTGTCTTAAATTCTATTTGTTGAGGTCTTCAAAAGTATTAAATTTGACTTTCAAAATGGTGCAAGAACCCTGGATGAATGGTTTAATACCCACACTGCTCTGCATACCGACAGGTATCCAGAAGAAGTATGAATGTGCAAACTTCGGGGCACAGGGCATCACAGTTGGCTGCTGGGATACGTACAGGCACGACATTGATTGTCAGTGGATAGACATCACAGACTTGAAGCCTGGCGACTACATCTTCCAGGTAAATCCTTTGGTTTGTCGGTCCAGCTGCTGTCGGCACATCTGCTTTCTCATCTCCAGCCAGCGTCCTCTTTCAGACCAAACATGCAAAGACTTTCCACATCTTTTCAGCCTGAGTAGATGAAGGACAGTTGAGCTCCTGCAGAAACTACATATACTATCTCGAGGTTGTGAGACAAACTCAGAAAATCATATTTTATTAAGCAGCAATAAAACTCACAATAGAACTTTTTCAGAACATAAATGAAGAGGAATGTTTAAGTCTAACAGACATTGTCTTTTTTTTTTTTTTGCTCTACCAGGTTGTGATAAACCCAAATTATGAGGTTGCAGAATCAGATTACACCAACAACATCATGAAGTGCCGCTCCCGGTACGATGGCCAGCGGATATGGACGTACAACTGCCATATAGGTGAGAACATGACCTTATAATCTCGCCATCGCTTCTGCGTTAAAATGATTTCAACAACAAACAAAGTTTAAGCATCAAGATCAGTGGAAAATTAGGCTTTATTATAAAGGATTTGTATTTTTTCATGAGAACAACATGAACTCCTAAAATTGGGTGATTTTTTTTTTTTTTTACACTTTTCTCCTGATGTATTTGTTGACATCGTCATATTAAGCGTTCGTTAACACCGGCTGAGCCAAGAAAAGACACAGCGTTTCTGTCACAACACTTTTTGGTCAAACTGTTTATTTCACCTTTTATGTCACTTGTACTTTTATACAACGAAGTCATAAACCATGTGTAGGTTTTAACTTCCTCTGGGATTGTGTCACATTAAATTTAATAAAATTTCTACAGGTGATGCACAGAGACTTACCACAAACAAGTCCTGTCATTCCCACCTCAGATAAAAGATTTTTCACGGAAATTTCACGGAAACATCCCATTTTCAGTACGACAAAAAATAAAAGACTCAACATTTTATTTTATTTTTTTTTTTTTACTAAATACAGTAACAAGTACGAATGTTTCCAAACTTGAAATTTAGATGCTCGAAAACATCTAATTTTCTGTAATGTGAAGTGAGAAAGAACTTGTTCACAAAATGTAATACAAAATGAACTGAACTAAAACATCAGAAAGTATCAATTACTGGTTTTTAAAAACAGTATTTATTGTTATGTTTTCTTAAAGGTCATATTTTGTGAATGGATCTACATGTAAAATATACATAAAAATATTTGTCTGTAACTTCAGCACACTATGTAACATCTCTTTAACCTATCATGACAATTAATCCATGGATTAATTTAATATTAAATTAGAAAATAATTACTATTTATGTAGAATTATGCAATCAATCCAGCATCACCTGGGCAGAGAGGAGAGAAAATAACTCCTGACTGGAAATTCAACACCCTTTAGGTTCAAGACAACATGCAATGAGATCCAAACAAGCCACTGGCTTCTCCAGTGTTCTCCTCTTCCACATGAAATCACCCGTTGTTTTACTATTGAGCCTAACAGTGAACATCAGGAACCACAGCTGTCAGGTTCAGCTACAGAACAGCAGCGTCTTGCTGATATGTAGCATCCAGCTCTTGCCGGTCCGCTCCTTCACCATGCAGACGTGCCGTACCGATCAGTGAAGCAGCCGAACAGTGCTGGACAGTGGTCGTACTCTTCGTGATCAGCCGGCTGTTGGTGGCCACTGTGGAGCTCCACAGAGGCCGACCTCTGCTGGGCCTTCCTGCAGAAAACACAACTGTCAGATGATATTTTAACTCATTGAGTCCCAGCCGTTTTATAAAACAGAAAGTGCCCTGTTCCAGCGTTTTTGCCCATTTTGAGTCATATTTCAAGACCCACAGAATATTTTGTACTATGTCTCTGAAAACACTGAATAGCTCAAATGAAAGAAGAGACTCTCTATTTCAACATGAAAAAAATGTTTGTTTTTACCTTGTTCCATTCTTGTTTTATCAGAGGTAGAGTAGAGGACACTTTCACCAAAAACACCACTTTTTGTCCAGATTCTGTTTTGCGCTCTAATCTCGATCGTCTCCACTTCCTTCTTTGATAGTCTCTTATGTTCCGACTACAAATCCCAGAAGCCCCAACATTACTCACAGGCTGTGTGAGAGCACCTTCTTGTGCCTGCTGCTCAAAAAAAAACACTAAATATGTCTGTGGTACTCAAAGAGTTAAAGTTGAAGCATAGAGCTGTGCGATATGGATTTGTATATCTTGATATAGCTAATTTTATGTCCGTAATTTTATTATTTCCTAAATTTTATAACTATATATACACAATATAGTATTTTTTTTTGTTGTAACATTACTGATTACGTTATTTTCACTTTCCATTGCGCTCTCCTCTATCTCCCTAGCGACCAGTGCTGTAAATGAGTCCTTGCGGGTGACGTAAAAATGCTGCCACAAAGCAGTAGTGTTGCTGTTGTTACATTAGCCTTCATACTATTATGTCTATACTTCATACACCACTTTGAAGAATTTATACGTTGATGGCCGTCAAGTGTTGGATTTTAACTGACGTACAAGCACGTCTTTGGCACTTAAAGAGTTAAGAAGGTGTATCACAACATGCCATTAAGAATACACCTAGATATAGATTTCTTGATTTTAGACTTGTTTGCTTCAGCAGTTGATTTGTATCATATTATTTCTATATCATCATCCTCTGCCTGTCGGACTTCACAGGTGGCTCACGGAGTTCAGAAATAGAGGAAACGTTCCCTGGATTGCTGAACAACCAGCTTTCACACAGGTAGGCCAAAGAAGAAGAGGGACAACACAGCCGGACGGACATTAGGGAAGCATATGCTGATATTTGTCAACCACTAGAGGGAGCTGTACTGTTTTGCTTCCTCGAAGTCGTGCTGGATTGTCGTCGGGCTCTGGGCTCGACCGATACGACGGACAAAGCCTCAACGGGAAAATGAACTGCTTGCTTACGAAATCTATTAACCACATTCAGCTGCACAAAAGTGTCCTTATCGCTTAGTGTCTTTTATTGCCAGTGAAATGTAGGTGTTGACCTGGTGCTGACCAGGAGACACATCAGGGAGGGTTGCAGCCAAATAATTTATTAAATGTGCCAACAGTTGTTTTGTAAGCCAAGGTTTAAAGAGTTTCAGAGATGCCTAGAACCAAAACCCATCAGATGCTTGGGACTGGTGACAGTCTACTGCTAAACCTGGTGCTACAACTGAATCTTGCACTGTATGTTTTTTTTTCCCCCAAAGCAGGTGAAATAAAAGGGGGGTGTATTTAAAATCACTTTTACTTCCATAAAAAATAGAGTACAGTATTAAAGTTTCTGTAGAGCAACATGACACAAAGGCAACAACACAAGACCGGTAATTTGTGTTTTATAAAAACTCTATTTAACTCTCTACAAAGGATGACGACTGTACACCAAAATCGGCTACCTTAAGTTTATTTTTCCCTCTTCTGCTGAACTGTAGTGCTGAACTTCCTCAGAATTAAGTCTCAGTGTTTTCATCAGGATTTTATGTTCCATATACTTGAGCTCACTTTTGAAAATGATTTATTTATTGAGTTGTTTATTTCTTGGTTGTTACAGTAGCCACACATTTGCATCTTCATGATCTGTGCATCCCCTCAGCGTCTCAGTTTTGTTTCATGATTGTCGTCAGGGACTACGGTAACATTGTGGCTGTGCTGTAAAAGCCATAGTTGTTTGTGAAAACGCCTCGTTGTTGTTTTGTGAATTACTTTTTTTTTTTTTTTAAATGTAGCAAATTCAATCACCCATCATTTTAAAGGAGGACTGACTGGTTGCATTTTGAATGCAAGAGTGAATGTGGAAAATCATTACATTTTGAAATAAATATTGGTGAAAGCAATTTACAAGACGCACATCTTTTTATAATGTTTCAGTTTATAGAAATGTTTTAAAAAGGAACCACAATTCTTCCTGCATGTGTCTGATTTTTATTTTTTATTAGATGTGTGTTACTCTGCTCACCTGTACTAGCCAGTTGCAGACAGCAGTTCCCTTCAGTATCGCTGCACTCTGCCTCGGCTCTGCAGCCCCAGCGCTCTGGTCACCATCCTCCTGGCAACAGCACAGTCTGTCCTCGGACGTTCTTTTACTGGCTGCATGAACTCTGTAAGAAACCACAGAAACAACCATCTGATCCATGTTATCCAAATAATCCAGAATAAATATCAGACGCCACAGGAGGACTTCAATATATAAACAAAATAACACACACATTACTGCAAGTAGCTACAAGGTTTGTGTTAATGTTTAAATAAGCACCGACCTGCCCGTCTGTAGGCCTTTCCTTTGGCTTTTTTACTCCCTTCAGCCAGCGCTCTTGTCTTCAACATTGGGTGGCAGATGGAGAGGGCATGGAGTGCTGCACAGGACATTGCCATATATAAGCACATTAAATGTTGTTCATCTTTCAAGCTGAACCCCTGCACTGCATCCACTGTGTAGCAAGGACTCATACCTGCCACCTCATTGGAGAAAACCCCCAGGGCGTGAGTGTTATCGACCCACTCGATCTTCATTCCACCATCACTGTGACAAACAAGAAAGCACTTGGTGAGTTTCATCACTGGATCCATTTTTAAGATCTTAACTCTTTAAGTGCCAGCCCTTTTATAAAAACAAAAGTGCCTTGTGCCAGCGTCTTTGGCCATTTACAGATGCACAGAATATTTTGTACTAAGTCTCTGAAAACACTGAATAGCTCAAATGAAAGAAGAGACTCTATTTCATCATGAAAAAATGTTTGTTTTTATCTTGTTCCATTCTTGTTTTATCAGAGGTAGAGTAGAGGACACTTTCACCAAAATCACCACTTTTTGTCCAGATTCTGTTTGTTTTGCTTTCTAATCTCGATCGTCTCCACTTCCTGCTTCGATCTCTGTGGCGTATACCGTCTCTTTAAGCTCTAACTACATCCCCAGAAGCCCCAGTATTACTCAGGCTGCATGAGAGGGCCAGCTGCCGTAAAATCACCTTGACGTATATATGTCAATGGCACTCAAGCGTTGAATTTTAAATGACGTACAAATGTCGTTGGCATTCAAAGAGTTAATTTAGTCACATTAGACCTAAGTGATGTTTTTGATTGTTGCACTGTAAATATATGACACATTTAAGCCACAGTTTAAAACCAGGGGTCTCCTGAACCCAAATAAGAAAAGCTCTGGAGAAAAACCTTACAGGTCAGTGTAGAAGTTTCAGATCAACCGTAAACTCTCTGTTCCCACCTGTAGTCTGTGAAAGCATCCATGAGGTCATCCGTTTTGAAACAAGATGGGAAGTCATAGATCTCGATCACGTGGCAAAACTTATCTGGGTTGATGCACACGTTCTCGAAAATGGAGAAGTCGTTTTGAACATGCTGAATGTAAACAGTCACGACGTCTTTAAGATGCGCCTTGATCTGACAGGACAACAAATAACAGTTACAGTATGTACATGATGTATAAATGAAGTAGCCACAGAAAAATAAGAGGAGAAAAACAAAGGCAGACTTACCTCTTCGGTAACATCATCTGTGTCGGTGCATATGTCTTCCTTGCTTTTCTCATCCTCATTTAGAGTCATGTTGGAGAAGCAGGACACGCTCTGTTCCCACACTAGAGGCTCAGCTTCATGCAGTGTCAGCACCACCTTTTGTTTCTCTTCCTCTGGAAAAAGTGTTGAACTGTCAGCAACATGGTTAAGGACACACTCTGCTACACTGGGGACGCAGTCCTGTCTGGATGTGGATGAGGACTTTGTTTCTTCTGTAGTTTCGGGACAGGAAAAAGAGTCAGATGAACTACAGATGCAGCCACAGCTATTCGAGGCTGGACTGGGTGACCCATGATCTTCTGAGGGTCCTTGTGAGCTTTGTAGGGACAGTCGCTCCCGAGCAGCTCGTGGCATGTAAAGGGGTTTGTCTGGCCTCTTAGGTCCTCGGCTTCGTGACGGGATCGAAGGTCTGGACTTGGCGTAGCTGGTGTTGCTCTCCCAATCACTGTCTTCCTCCACCTCACCTCTACAAAAAAACAAAAAACAAAGTCTCTTCACTTATTCTAGAAGAAGAAGAAGAAGAAGAATTCCTTTATTAATCCCTCAATGAGGGAAATTACATTTTTTCACTCTGTTAGTATATATACATATTTTTCAGTTGCACATTACACACACAAGTCATGAAACAAACACATGCACATGCATTAGAGGAGAGGTGTCAGAGTGAGGGAGCTGCCCCTTATCCAGGCGCCCCGAGCAGTTGGGGGTTCGGTGCCTTGCTCAAGGGCAACCTCGGCAGTGCCCAGGAGGAGGAACTGGCACCTCTCCAGCTACCAGTCCACTCTCCACATTTTTGGTCCGACCTGGACTTGAACTGGCGACCCTCCGATTCCCAGCCCAAGTCACTACAGACTGAGCTACTGCCGCCCCCATTTGTTCTACAAACAAATGTATTCTATAATAATTGAAAAGTAAACCGGTAAAGTACAAATACAAAATAATGCAACAAAGTGGTTTATTGCACATTAAATAACTAGGATCTTGGCTACGTTCAGGACCTGAGCTCAGCATGGCAGACCACCACCCTGCGGCACCAGCTCTCACCCACTGAGAAGGTGGTGAGCTCCGGCAGGTCGTCTATGCACCTGTGGATCAGGTATCGCAGTCTGCTGGGTAGGGGAGGGAACAGGAGCACACTGGACAACAGAGAAGGACAGTAACATCACGTCTTCTTTTGACTGTATAAAAAACAGTTGCTTATATATTGTCAACATAGACTTGGTGTTGAGGGTTTAAAGGGGAAGTTCTGTCTTTTACAAAGTTGACCTTATTTCTGGGATAAAATACGTCCATTTACTCACCCATTTGACTTTGGAGTCATTTGGAGTATTTCCGACGATACTGGATTTGATGATATCCATTTAACAGGAGTGAATGGGGCACTGAAATAGCAGACGTTTAATAAGATGGGCTACACTATTACTATTCTCATTTGAGTCCAGGTTGTCCGTAACTTGACAAAATTCAAGGACTCCTAGTGCCCATCTATGTGGCCTTCACAGTGCCTGAACTAAAACAAAGCATGTATGTGTATGTGACAACATCACAAAAAAGTATTTTAGTTCAGGCACTATGAAGGCCACATAGGTAGACACTAGGGGTCCTTAGTAAACTACGATATGGAAGAATAGAGTCGAGAGGTGCAGAGAGAAGTTACAGTTTTAATGTTACAGACAACTTCTGACTCAAATAAGAATAGTAATAGTGTAGCCCATATTATTAAATGTCTATTATTTGAGAAATGGTCAAGTTTGTGTCATTTACTGGCTGCATTTCTGTGCCCCCTTCACTCCTGTTAAATGGATATCATCAAATCCAATATCGTCAGAAATACTCCAAATGACTCCAAAGTGAAATGGGTGAGTAAATGGCAGTATTTTATCCCAGCCATTAGGTCCAATATGTAAAAAACAGAACTTCCCCTTTAAAGTCAACGAGACTCTTTTGAGAAATAAGAACTGAGATAAGACACCAAACAAACAGTTATACAGAACCTTAAGTTATTTTGTAGGATACATTTATTATTATTGTAATAACAATAATGATAATAACAATAATAAGTGTGTATAGTTCTCTTATTGCTGCTGAATATTACTAAATTAAAATATTTTTGCATGCATGCCTTTAGGAGAGTAGTAGGAAGCTGAGTTACAAACACAGACATTAATAAATGTGTAGTGCATTTCCTTAATGGTCGTAATTAACTTGCCTCTTGTCGTTGCTCTTCTGCTTGTATGTTTCCAGCTCATCCTTGACATGATGCAGGAAGACATTTTCTTGCTTTGGGAGGTAAGTACCATCGAAACAAGGAAAAGCCAGGGTGGACAGAGGAGGTCGGCTCCTGTAGACAGTGCGGTAACAACCTTGGCTTTAATAGTTGAATCATCATTAGCAAAATGCTAATGCACGGTGACCAGTGACGTTAGCTAGCGACAGTGGTTAAACAGGTTAACTAAACTAACAGCACCTGCATTAGTTAAAGCGAGACAGAGCAGAAAGCTAGCTGGTTATAGTGCGTTGACATTTCCTAAATCACACATCAACAACCCAAAACAGAGCTAGCCGACTTTAGCTTTAACGCACCGGAGGTCAGTCGGTCTACTCGTTTCCGCCAGTTAGTCCGAGCTTTTGGTTATTTCAGTGGACTTACCGTTATGATTACAGTGCAAGCCAATGTTTTTGACTTGATTTAGTGAGATGCTGTCGCCATACGCCAGAGGCAGCAATGGATCGCTTTAGTTAGCTTAGCTTTATTTAGCCACCGGAAGCAGACGTTTGTTTGCAGCATAACATCCGGTTCTTCACAATAAAAACCACCCTCCCTAGAAATCATAAAAGAAAAAAAAAAAAACTGCTGCTATTTTGTGATAATTTCCTACAAAAACACAATCCAGTGATATTTGAAATCACGGCAAACACAAGATTTAAATTAATACATATGCCAGGAAAAGGATATTTATTTAGATAAAACAGAACAATATCTGTAAGAAAAGTACACCAGCCATATAAAACACAAACAATAGCAATCATCTGTGGAGGTGAGTGTTTAAGGTTTTTGTGTTGTGAAAATTATAAAAGGGGGATGCCATTTGCAGTATAGATGGTGAATCTTTTGAAACATGACTGTGTCACTTTCATGCACAGATAAGAAAACACTTGCCTCAACAAAGGCTACAACCAGCACCTTAATACTGAGGAGCACAGCCCATGACAGGATTACTGCACACAGACTGAGCCAACAACTCTGTCCCGACCTATGTCACACGACAGTTTATGGCGACTTTACATTATTTGACTTCATATTTTTTGCAAAAACATACACAAGTCAAATCACTTATATTTACCATGGTCAAACAGTTGCATTTAACACAATGGCACTGCTCATAAAGACCTGTGTCGATCAACTGGAACATGATTTATACATCACTGCATGTATTAAGAAAAAAAAAAAAAAAAAAGACAATACATGTACAAACATAAGGATAGGGAGACATTTGAGTACTTATAAATAACAAAGAATCAGATCAAAATTAAATTACAGATGATGAGGAGTGTGTGGTAAGAGTCATCAGCCTACAGAGAGATAGAAAAGAAGGAGCGGTTAGCATAAAGAATAGGCAATGGGCAGACAATAGAGACTGCAGTGTGATGGCTTAATTTATGTTTTCATCTTAATTTACAGTTGTTGTGAATATTCTGCTTGAATGAGCACTTATTACATAATGATGGAAAAAAAATCCTGGCTGACATTTCGGTAATAATGTCTTCATAAAATATTTTTATCCTGTCTTGCATTAAAAATATATCAGAGAAACTCCATACCAGGGGTTTTTATCTTCCAGAACCAATACTTCTGTCTTCAAAGATGGTAATTTCAACCTGGAACATAGCAGGTAAAGGAAAACACACAATGCTGCATGCACACTTTCTCAAAAAAAAAACCATACTTTTCTTAGCAAATAATCAATTTACTACCTAACTTATGGAGCCAACTGCAATATTTCTCTGCAAAAACAAATTTGTTTAGAGGTAGTTTGTCAAATTAGGCACACGTCAACCAATAACCTGAACAAGTGTGTAGAGGTAAAATATTTACAGATGAGCCAGGCGCCATCACCAAAACCTACCAGTAAGTCAGATCAGTACAACTTCAGGACTTTTCTACCCCACTGTTTTACCACTTTATGTCAGGTGAAGGATACAACTCTGAGGCCTCTCTCTATAGGGTCAGTCAACAGCAAGCCCCTAGGAGCATAGATCTTCTCATTCTGGTCCTTAATGTACCTAGAAATCTTCTTTAACACCTGCACACAGAGAGACAGACAGTAGCACCCAAATATACGATACACATTGATATTGTATGTCCAACCCATCAAAGACAAATTGGTGAGCTGCAGATAGATACAATAGCAAAAGCATAACACCAAGGCAGTTTTACCTTTTCATAGTGTGTCTCCATACAGAGGAATATTGTGTAGGCAGTTAGACAAGCCAGGCAGCCCTCCAAATAAGACTTCCCTCCTAATTTCTCTGCCTCTGCATACAAGTTGTTTAGAGTCTGGATGGTTTCCTCAAACTGCTGCTTATCAAGCTGAAACCACACAAATAATTTATATATATAGACAATAGTTTAACATCCATTCAACAGTCATAACATCCATGTAAACACTGTACATACCCTTGACTCAAATTCAGAGGGGAACTTGGTCTGGAACTTGGAGATGGTTCCTGAGCTGTAGTCCCTCTGGATAAACACCTTGGAGGAGACAGCTGGCTGCTGGAGGTCCTGTAAGCTGTGGGTCTGGACCGATAATAAAAACCTCAAGCAACTGTCTTTCACGAGGAAAATCTGTATGCAGGACTGGATCAGTAACAACTAATGTAAAGCCAGCTACATTTGAACTCTGAGGACAATCTGAGGAAACTTTACAGACTAAGCTAACGTTATCAGATAGCTTATAGCTACGACAGCGTTTGATATCTTTGTGAATATTATTCGACAACAATTACCACATATGTGATACTGACAATGTTCTATGTATGAACGCAGTCTACTATATGACGCCATGAAACACTTGCAGCATATCAATATTGCAAAGTAATGTTAAAGACTACGACACACCTATTGTTTAGCGTTAGCTTGCTGGCTAATAACATTAGCTTACGTTTGCTGACCCACCAACGCCGCTGAAAAGTAGGTCACTGTTAACCTGCTTCACCATCATCCTAACAAATATATCACCATAAACATGTTTGGTATTTTGGCATCTAAATACACGTTCATCTTTAGAAATTTACCTCGGCCATAGTGGATGTTTCCTCTATTTATTGCCTCGACGCCCAGATCAACCAACTCAGCCCAATGTGACATCCGGTCCAGCGTTTTCAGAATAAAAGTGTTCAAAAATACTGCACTACAAATGTTTTCATTTTCTTTTTAACAGGGGCCCTCACTTGAATAGTCTAGCACATTTGCTAATTTGCTTTCACGTAATCCTTACCAGAGAGGTTTGATTTCTAATATATACAATTTCATTTTGTCTTTTAAGCAATCATTCTAGTACCAAGATCAAGGACGCATGGGAAAAGGAACTGGAAATTCAATTAAGTGATAACCTTTGGCAGCAGGCTACAGACAGGATACAGACCTCCACTTCCTGTATTCGTTTGGGACTTATTCACTTTAATAGTTCGGGTCCTTTCTCTAAATCTAGACTTTCTAAAATCTATCCAGAAGTGGTAGATGAATGTGACAGATGTCA
Source organism: Synanceia verrucosa (assembly GCA_029721515.1). NCBI lineage: Eukaryota > Metazoa > Chordata > Actinopteri > Perciformes > Synanceiidae > Synanceia > Synanceia verrucosa. The sequence goes on along the minus strand of CM056552.1, from coordinate 3,917,591 downwards.
TGGTGCTCCCTGTCACTTCAGCCATGTTTTTTTCTTTGTCTGGCTCTAAATGGTTTTTGGACTGCATATTTTAATATTATGTCCACAGTTATTGGAGTAAACTTACAACCTTTTCCATTGATTACCATATTAGGGGTCCCAGATGCTTCTTTTGCATTAAATTCTAATCAAAAGTATATTTTAGCTTTTGCATCCCTACTGGCAAGATGTTGCTTATTATTACACTGGAAATCTGTTAACTATCCTCCCATCTCATTGTGGCCTCAAGACACCATATTCTTTCTGAAACTTGAGAAGATAAAATATACTCTGAGAGGAATCACTAATATGTTTTTCTATGAATGGCAACAATTTTTGTCATATTTTGCATACTTGGAGCTACTCCCCAATTAAATGTGTGCTTGTTTCTGTGTCTCTTAAATCTTGTTTAGGCTATTTTGTGTGTTAGTCATATTATGCTAAGCTGAGGTGGGGTGGGTGGTTAAATATCGCTCTTTTGCTGGGTTTTGTTTTTGGCATATGTGTGTATATGCAGGTGTATCTTAATTTATGGTCATATCTGTACATTTGTGCATAGAATATTCATACCTACTTGACTATGTACATAGAGAATAAAAAGAAAAAAATAAGTGTGGATTGTATTTGTCATTGTCATATTCTCATGTTCCTCAATAAAAATATTTTGAAAAAAAGGGAAAAAAAAAACAACTTATTGTATTTTTAAATTTTATTCAAATCTATTGTTTTCTATTGATTATTTTTGTTAAATATATTAGGTCCCATTAATATATTTGGGAAAAACTGAGCACCAAGAGAAAACCCTCTCTATTTGTTTGAGCCATGAATATATTTATTTTGAGTTTTGAATTATTATGGTTCTTTTTCGTGGTTTATATTTCAGTATGTTATTTATTATTGTTGTTATGTTTTGTCACGGTGATTGATTGATGATTTTATTACATGGGATATGGGTGGTGCTAATTTAATAAGAGTACCTGTGCACCTGAGGAGGCAGGAGAGCATGGAGTGTGGGTCGCCGTATTTTTTGTTGACCGCCACCCTTGTTTGTGTTTTGTTAATCACATTTGTTTGTTAAGATGATATGAGTTGATATAAGTTAAGTCATTGTTTTGTTACAATAAAACTATCAAACGTATCTGATTTTGGTGATTTTTTTTCCGGTAGCGCATCATATATCCTCAACCCCACTCAGCGCTTCAGCAACTTTTTTCCTCGTTAAATTGTTGCTACATTTTTGTCAACAAAAAAGGCAATATAAGAAACATCAACTGTTCTTAAAGAGTATTGCCTTTTCCTCAGAGGCTGCGCAAATACGGGACGGTTCGCAACCCTAAATGCACTCAGACGCTTTATGGCGAGGCGTGGGCAAGTTCGGGAGCTGCGTTCAGATAATGGGACAAATTTCATCGGAGCAAAGCGTGAGTTGAGAACAGCCATTGAGCAGTGGAATCAAGCTCAAATTAATGATGTTCTACTTCAAAGAGGAATAAAATGGACTTTTAACCCCCCAGCTGGTTCACATCATGGAGGATCTTGGGAGAGGTTAATAAGATCAGTACGAAAGTCCTTAATTCCATGTTGAAGGTACAAAACTTGGATGAAGAAGGCCTTCATACTGTTCTTTGTGAAGTGGAAGCCATTATCAACGGCCATCCCATTACCAAAGCTTCCACAGACCCTAACGACCTGGAAGCCCTGACACCAAACCACCTGTTACTTTTGAAGCCTTTACCATCCTTTCCACCAGGAGTTTTTCAGGAGACAGACATGTATGCCCGCAGGCGATGGAAGCAGGTCCAATACATGTCAGACTTATTTTAGAAGAGATAGGTTAAATGATAGGTTAAAGAGATAGGTTAAATGTAAAAATGTAATTTCCCTCATTGAGGGATTAATAAAGGAATTGGGGGCGGCAGTAGCTCAGTCTGTAGTGACTTGGGCTGGGAATCGGAGGGTCGCCAGTTCAAGTCCAGGTCGGACCAAAAATGTGGAGAGTGGACTGGTAGCTGGAGAGGTGCCAGTTCCTCCTCCTGGGCACTGCCGAGGTTGCCCTTGAGCAAGGCACCGAACCCCCAACTGCTCGGGGCGCCTGGATAAGGGGCAGCTCCCTCACTCTGACACCTCTCCTCTAATGCATGTGCATGTGTTTGTTTCATGACTTGTGTGTGTAATGTGCAACTGAAAAATATATGTATATATACTAACAGAGTGAAAAAATGTAATTTCCCTCATTGAGGGATTAATAAAGGAATTCTTCTTCTTCTTCTTAAAGAGTACCTACCTCAACTGCAGGAGCATCAAAAAGGGTCAGGAGTAAAGCGCAACCTTGTCCCTGGAGATATAGTGCTTATAGTCGATAGTGCAGCACCTCCTAATTCATGGGTCATGAGGAAGGTTTTACAAACCTTTCCAGATAGAAGGGGGTTTGTCCGTCAGGTGCGCATCAAAACTAAAAGCAGCTATCTGGACCGGCCGATAACCAAGGTCTGTCTGCTTCAAGAGTCGGAAGTTGGATGAGGAATGGCTGTAGCATCTGACCTTTTGACCTCCACTTTGACTCTGATTTTGACTGACAGACAGACTTAAAGTGATGGTAAAGATCACTCTGATTAAGACCATGTGCTGGTAACCTCTGGTCTTGTTGACTCGTGACTCATTTACAAGAAGGAGAAAAAGTAGAAGAAAGAAGATAATGAATTAAGTGTAATATATGAACTTTGATCGTTGCGTTTTAGCTGTGAAAACCAGAAAAACCGAAAACCTGAGCACGAGAAAACCCTCTCTATTGATTAAATGTTTTTTTCAATCTATTAGGTTACTCTTGTGAGTGTCCCATTAATATATTTGGGAAACCCTGAGCACCAGGAGAAAACCCTCTATTGATCAAATCTATCGATTTGATATATAAAATGGGAAGGATGAAGGAGGGGAGGGAGATGAAGGAAGTATGTAGGAACTCATTTTCTACATCCTAAAGGTGATGTCAGGACAGCTGGAGGAGGCTGCTGGGTGTCCAGCTCAAGACGTCAGTGACTCCAACACCTAACAGTCACTGTCACTCTCATACAATTCTATATATATATATATATATATATATATATATATATATATATATATATATATATATATACACAGTGTATATATATCATTTGTAATATATGTCATTTGTCATTTGTAAAGGACAGAGGGTGTCATATCCTGTACAAATTGTAAAGCCCAATGGGGCAAATTCATAATTTGTGATACTGGGCTATACAAATAAACTTGACTTGACTTGACTTGACTTGACTCTTCGCCGTTCCTCTTCCTTTCACCTCCTTTTTCATCCTGTTGCATCTTGGTCTTCATCCTCTCCAACGCTGCCTCCCTGTCTAAGATCTTACATCTGAAGAGGAAGCTGCTTCTCATGGTCTTCTGGTACAGGCAGATCTCCTCCAGCAGTTTGATCTCATCCTGCATCTGTTGATCCTCCGTTTCCAGGCTTTGAATTATTTTGGGCTGGTTCTCCTTCTCCCACTCAGACAGGTCGTTATTCATCTGTTGCAGTTCTGTGTCCCAGGCCTCTTCCACCTCAGCCTGTTCCTTTGTGAACGTGCACTCCATCGTCTTTCTTACTTCCTGCCAGGTTTCCACGATTTGGACGAGTTCAGCTGTTTTTGCATCCACCTCCCTCTTTGCCTTGTTGAGAAAGTCACATAAGCGGTCGTTGCTTTGGCAAAGACTGAAGATTTTTTCGTCCTTGTCAAGATTCTCAGCCATCAACTGGTTCAACTTGTTAGTCCCCTTCTCTTCAGTCTGTGCCAGCCTCCCCTCCAAGGCTTTGAGAAAGCCTTTAGTCTGGTCAATTTCAGCTGTTTTTGTGTCTAGCTGCCTCTTTGCCTCGTTGAGAAGGTCATATAAGCAGTCATTGCTTTGGCTAAAACTGAAGATTTTTTCGTCCGTGTCGTGATTCTCAATCTTCAACTGGTTCAACTTGTCATTCCACTTCTCTTCAATCTGTGCCAGCCTCCCCTCCAAGGCTTCGAGAGAGCGTTTAGCCTGGTCGAGTTCAGCTGTTTTTGTGTTTAGCTGCCTCACTGCGTCTTTGAAACTGTCACATAAGCGGTCGTTGCTTTGGCTAAGACTGAAGATTTTGTCGTCCTTGTGTTGACTCTCAATTTTCATCTGGCTCACTTCCTTTTTCCAGCTCTCTTCTGTCTGTGCCAGCTTCTCTTCCAAAGCTTTCACCTGTTCCTGACAGGCTGTCTTGGTCTGGCCACATTCAGTTGTCTTTGTGTCCAGCTGCCTCATTGCGTCGTTGAGACTGTCATGTAGACGGTTCTTGCTCTGGCTAAGACTGAAGATTTTTTCATCCTTGTGTTGACTCTCAATCTTCATCTGGCTCACTTCCTTTTTCCAGCTCTCCTCTGTCTGTGCCAGCTTCTCTTCCAAAGCTTTCACCTGTTCCTGACAGGCTGTCTTGGTCTGGCCACATTCAGCTGTTTTTTCCTCTAGCTGCCTCATTGTGGCATTGAGACTGTCATATAAACGGTTGTTGCTCTGGCTAAGACTGAAGATTTTGTCATCCTTGTGTTGACTCTCAATCTTCATTTGGCTCACTTCCTTTTTCCATCTCTCTTCTGTCTGTGCCAGCTTCTCTTCCAAAGTCTTGGTCTGGCCATGTTTAGCTGTTTTTGTGTCTGGCTGCCTCATTGCATTGTTGAGACTGTCACGTAGACAGTCCTTGCTTTGGTCAGCTTCTCTTTCAAAAGCTTTCACCCTTTCCTGCCAGACTTTCACCATCTGGTGGACATCAACTTTTGTTGCGTCCGGAAGGTTTGAAATGTCTTCAATTATGTCCGTGCACGTCAGAGGAGGAACATGATGCTCTGGTTGGTCCTGGGGACCGCCAGTACCCCCCTGGTGTGTTGTGCCATTTCCTCGATCCATATCAGCTCTGTCGGTTGGAGATGTGCTTGTTTGTATAAGATGCTCCCCTCTGTTTTCAACTGCAAACAGCAGACTGTAGATTCTCTGTGTCTCTCTGTGTCTGTTGACTCAGCCACAGAGAGACACAGACTGCCCAAAAGCTCAAGACAGTCCAGAACACCATGACGTCATCACACAGTGACATCATGATGCGTCCCGTTGCTGTGGACAACGGGGGGCGCCGTTTTCCCAAAAGTCGCAGTGTGCTGTGACGTCCAACAGCGACAGTGATCACTTTAATGCATTTCACAGACCTTATGGGACCGCGTTAATGCATGACTTGTTTGTCCCTGTCAAGCCACCATCCTTCCTGATGTGGAAGTAGCCGGAGACCTCACCATTGTGGAGGCGTTCCTCTCGTCTGGTCCTCACAATTAGAAAAGTAGTTTTAACTCCTGGAAACAGCCGAGTGACAGAAGAGGACAAAGCGATGTTGGTAAGTGTCTCAATTAGCTAGCATAATTGATACTGTTAAAGTTAGTCTTCACACTGGACGTTCGGTTCTTAAATGAGATCAAGTCGCGCCAAACTCATATAACAAAATGTGGTAATTTATCAACTGTGTGTGTCGGTCGTAGGACACATACAGTTAACACGGTACAACACGGTACATGCTAGCTTTTATGAGTTTCTCTTCATTTCGGCTTGAATATAATGTGATATATACTTTTAGATTTTGGTGTGTTGGTTGACTCAACCCCGGAGCCGCAGCAATCAGTGTAAACCATTTTTAGAAGTTGAGATATTTAACCTGGGTGATGCTCAGCTATTTTGGTGCCGATTTTATCCAAGGAGCCTGATGTTAGTCTGTCAGCGCTATTTTATGAAAATATCCTACAACTAGGTATGTTAGGGTTGTGTATATTTGGCTGTAAAACCCATCAGATTGCAGTAGAGGTTAGCAGGGCTGCAGGTGAGCTCCTCTTGTTCACTGTCTAACCCCACCTTTAGATCAATAAGCTACTCTATGATACCAGTGTGTGGAAATAGCAGGTTTATTCTCATGTTTCTGTTTTTTTTTGTTTGTTTGTTTTTTGCTCATTACAACAACTGAAACAGCAAAGAGATAAACTGAGGCACTATCAGAAGAGATCAACCTGCAGCTGGAGAAGGAGAGACTTTTCGCCAAACAGCTGCTGAAAAAATGGTAAAAAAAAAAAAAAAAAAAGAGTGATAATACCAAATATTATCATGTTACAGAGAGATAGATCACTGCTGAATACAGATGCAGTCGACAAAGCTGATTGATCAGACATTATGTTCAGGAGAAATAAACTTCTAATGGAATGCTTTTTTCATATTTTTATAAATATCCAGGGGCAGTGATCATAAAAGATCATTTACATTTTGAGAATCTAATGAGCCTTTGAGTATTTGGTGTTTGACGCTTCCATTATTGATGCTTTTCCAACATTAGGTGATGTCTGTTGAAGATCTGGGATGAAACCCAAGATGCCATCGAGTACCAAAGAGTAAGCTTATGTCAAACATACAGGATCGTTTTCTAAATTCTGATCTACAATATGAACCAGTTTGTTGTTGTTTACTGACAGCTTGTCTCTCTGCAGCAAATAGATGGGATTGCTTGCTGGGTCTTTGTCTCAAGAAGATGAAGATGCTGAGCTGGAGGTTAGAACTCAGGTCGGTCTCATCTCCATGACTGTGTTTACACTTTATGAGGTTTGACGCTGAAATTCACATTTTTATTGGAGTTGTGTGTTTTAAACTGAAACTGAAGCTTCGTTAGATGCTCAGAGGAGCAACGTTACCCTTCCATGTTTCATGCTTTGTGAGCAGAGTTTTTTTTTAAACAGTACCATTATTATTTTGCATGTTTAAAAGCAGAAGCTTGCTAAAGGAGGAGGCCTGTCTGTCAACTTATTTAAAACACACTTGGAACTGGAGTCGCATTAATTAGCTGCTCTCTAGTTTCTCTGCAGTTTTCCAGTTGCTGTAATTTTCATACTGGTTGTTGATTCTCTGCCCTGCTTCCTTTAGTAAACATGTTTCTGTCTTAGCGATGGATCGTCCCAGGAAGAAGCCAGAGCGAAAGATGCTGACTGCATCACAAACTCCTGCTGGAGTTTGTGATGCAGCTCTCACCTTCAGAGGCCTGTGATGAGCAGCCTCTCAGATACCGAGCTTCCTCCATAACAACATCAGCCAGCCGCTGTTAGTCTGTCGACTCATGAAGGCAGCATGACGGCTTCACTGGACCATATTATTCTGCCTAACCTTTATTTCCTGAGTAAAACATTTTACACACAGTGACTTAACTTAAGTTCATGATAGTCACTGTTCTGTAATTCATCATCTGTGTACCGACCGGCACCACGGTGAGTTACAGCTGTATGTACAGAGTCATGTCCAAGCCCTACTCTGAACCCTTCATGTATGAGGCTTCAAGTTCTTTACAGAGACTAGTGATTGGTCTCTGTAGGACGGACACAGGTCTGCAGCTTCCTCTCTTCTTCCTCACATCACCTCTTCACCTCCTACCATCTTCTCCCCTCCAAACCTCTGTGATTCTCCTGGTGTCTGCATGGGTTTCCTCCAGCACTTCAGTTTCTTCCCTCAGTTGTCCTGTAGCCTGACAGAAATAACCAGCTGGTTCTTTGTGATAAAGAAACATCTGGAAGGCTGCAGGGCTGAAGACACTTCTGGAGGTTGCAGGTTCCTGCAGTGTTACAGCACGGTGGAACAGTGATTCTCCCCGTGTCTGTATGGGTTTTCTCCAGGTCCTCTGGTTTCTCCAAATGTATGTGATATGCATTTAAAAAAAAACACTGCAGCTTCACACGAACAGTTGTATAAATTGAGATAAAAATATAGTGCGACATTTACAATTATTATAGTGACGCTCCACAGCTAATGCACGTTTTATATAAAACACATTTATATATCACATGTAAATGATTATTGTTTTTGTGTTCAAAGAACTGAGGGCGATGGGAAAAAAAAAAACAAAAACTGTGAATGCACACTAATCAATGAGGGTTGCATACCCACTTTGCGTGCCTCGCACCTTCACAAGTCCACAGCCAGACAGAACCATTTCACAGCCCTCCCACATTATTTTTGTCCTCATCATCACTCACTGATGTTTTTCAGCATTTCAGAAATGATAACTAGTGCAGCCCAGCAGAGGGCATCGGTGCTGCTGCCGCACAAAGCCTCATTAGACACAAACACCTTTCCTCTATCCATGTCTACACAAAACTAATAATCTATCAAAATCCATATTTCTGCTTAGCTTTGGTATATACACCCAAAACCAGTCTTAAAACCCAGCCACCCAAAATTTGTTTTATGGAAAACTGTTTTTCCATAAACAATAATATCAAATATTCAAACTGGCATTTAAAGGGTTAATATCCTCTAAATTATTTTTTTTTTTTTTTTTTAAGTAGGAATGAAGTTTAAGAGATCTATGCAGAAAGAAAACTGCAAAATTTAGAAGTACATTGGTCCTTGTGGCTCAGGATGGTAGTAATTTTTTTTCCATTTATTAGAAAATTAAACTCATTTTAAGATTTGTCATGAGGCTTTTTCCACAAAAAGTACCATAAACATCAACTGTCATATTGATTGGCAGATGAAACAATTGCTCAAACAGACAAAAATGTCTATGGCGATGCATGAGAGTTAAGCATATTTTACATGCAAACATACAGATCTAACCAACACTTTCAATGTCTACTATCACTGAATGGCCACAGAGCAGCAGCCACCTGAAGTTTAATCCTATCCATGTTACCAATTCAGTGGAAAAGAAATTCTACATAAGCAGATGTATTTTAAGAGACTTTATTAAATCACAATGTTATGTGATTCTAATCTGTTTGCGGTTTGTTTTAGTCGAACAGACCGAAGCCCATGTCATCATCTGATTCCTCGGACTCCTCCTTAACCTCCTCCTTAGCAGCTGGAGCAGCAGCAGCAGCCTCAGCAGCTACAGGTGCTGCGACAGCAGCAAAAGCAGATGGGTCAGCCAGGTAGGCCTTGACCTGCAAGGACAAACACGTTAGCGCCCATGTATACCTTGTTGCTTTCTAGTTAATTACAAGCCAATTAAAGGCGAATTCTGCATCCAAGTGCTGATGTTCATACCTTGTCTGCCAGGGGGAAGGAGTAGTCAGTCTCCACAGCGACAGCCAGGACTCTCTTGTAACCATTTATGATGGAGTGTGGCACAGAGGCCAAAGTGGGGTAGCCGATCTCCAGACACACACTAGCGATGTTCCTCACACCCTAAAAAAAAAGGTTTTATCAGAACAAATGACATCAAGTGAATTTAGCTTTAGCTGCAACAGCAGCTTCCTTTACAAGCACATCTTACCTCCAGGAACCTGGCATGCAGAGAAGCCTCTGTGATGTCAAGCACCTCAGGACTGTAAACACTGCCGTTGTCATACACCTGCTGGATGATGAGTCCGTAGGAGAAGGGTGAGATGTTCAGCATGTTGAGGAGCGTGGCCTCGCTGGCACCAACCTTGTCGCCAGTCTTGATCAGACCGACATCACTCTGGGGACACAAATGCAAGTTACTGATGATTGTTAGCAAGATGCTCACATTGATATTCACTGTTTGGGTTGACTTGACATTATGCAACATTTCCTACAACTCACCAAGATTTCAATGGTTCCCCTAGAGATCTTGGTGGTGATACCCAGAGCCTGGAAGAAAGAGGTCTTCTCAGGACCCAGACCAGTGTTCTGGGCTGGTACGATCACATCACAAGGTGCGATGGCTCCAGCACGGGCAGATGCAGGCACCTAGGGTATCGAAGAGTTGGGTTGGTATGGTACTTAGCTAGAGCACAATTTAAACGCGTCAGAGAGCAAGTTTTAAACTCAGTGTCTGAAACCTTACGTGCCTGGCAGTCAAGGGATGTTGGCCGACAGGTATAGCGAGGAAACAGGTTACTGTTTGCAGGGGGAACGACAAAGCAGCACCACACAAGCTGCATTGTAACTTATCCTGCATCTTGATTGGTTCTGTCAATACTGGCTTTTGATGAATATTTCCAACTTAGATTATATTTCTATTTGGGAAGCTTGACTGTGCTTCAGTTACTACAGTCATAAAGAGCAAGAGGATTTTGTATTTTATGGAATTAAAAAAAACAACAAAAAAAAAACAAAAAAAACCACACACACACAACAACAACAACCAGCTGTGTGCTTGTTCTCTTACCTTGTTGTTCAGCAGCATGTCCCTGACCTCAACCAGATCCTCCTTGGTGAAAACAAATCCCACATTTCCTTTAATGTGAGGCAGAAGCCTGTCAAATTATGGAATTAACTATTAAAACATGTGGGCAAATTAATTGCCAAGTGTCTGAAACCTTGCGTCCCTGGCTGTCGGGGGAAATAGACAGACAGGGATAGCTGGAAACAGGTTGTTGTTTGCAGGGGGAACGACAAAGCAGTACCACACAAGCTGCATTGTAACTTATCCTGCCATACAAAAACGAAGCAGCTCATTTAAGTACAAGTAGATATAAACTCACTTCTCCAGGGCAGGATTGTTCTCCAGGTGGCCACGAATGGCTTTACGCATCATGGTGTTTTTACCCATCAACACCACAGCCTTGCTACGCAGAGACAGACGGATGGTCTGCATCTGCTTGGAGCCCACATTGTCTGCACCCACGATGAAGCATTTTGGATAGTCATCCAGAAGTTGCTGCAAACAGATGAACATTTATGTAAGTTCCAATCCTAAATATTTGCCGTTATAAAATAAAATTCACGTTGATAACGTTGTTTAAACAATCTCAGGGTAAGCCCTACTTACGATGATTTTCATAAAATAGTTGGACTTCCACGTGGCCCTGTCTTCCCTGGGCATCTTTGCAGTGCTTCCAAGGATCGCTTAACAGCTGGTTTAAAGACAAGGTGATACCTGGGAACGAAAAAAATACAACGTTAATACACGTATATTGGAAACAGAACAACAAACGATACAATCTGCGCGGTACACGCTGACATGTGGTCGGTAGCTAACGTTAGCCGGCTAACAGGAAGCTAGCAACACTACCAGGCCGCGCAAAGCTAAACATCAACGCCGTAACGTCACTTTTGAGGACACGAAACAATTTATTGGCGTTTACGTCACTAGGCTTAAAATTCAAAAATATATAAATCACATTATTATTCGTTTCATGTCATTCTTGGGGGGAACCTAACAGATACGCGCTCACCTCAGCAGGGTCGCGTGAAAAAGAGAAAAAAGAAATTGCGTGAGGAATATATATAGAAAACAGTGACCAATCAGAATGGAGTATGGGCGTTAGCTGTACAGCTATAGGCTAATTTCTATGTCAATCACTGTCGTTGCTACCTTGTCACCCTATCACCAAAGAGATGAATCTTAGTGTGTTACACTCAATACGTTCCGGGTCAGCTTTGAGCTTAAACCACGATTCCGTGACTTGAAAACGCCAACGGTAATTCGACAAGTGGCATAACTAATAATAATGTTAACTGGTAACTAACTTATTTTACGGCAGAGTAAAACGATGGCTCTATCGGCTCTTCAGCTTCCACCAGAGGTCTGGAACTGCATTTTTGGGTATCTGTCGGCGGCGGACAAATTTAGCGTCCGGGCATCCTGCAAGTATTTCAAAAAACTTGTTGATCATGGATCTCTTTGGAAAGGCTGGACGGTAGTTCTGTCTTTTCAACGTGGTTTTTACAACAGTCAGTTCTGGGCCACTCTTCGCCGCAGAAAAGTCACCAGTGTGGTGGTGACGGGTGGCCAAGCTAAGGACTGGAACCGGCTTGCCCAGTCCCTCCCCAATCTGACCACAGTGGTGATGGACCCAAGTTCCCAGGCGAGCCTGGACTGCTTGAAGGACTTTCCACATCTGAAGCGTCTGGCTATTAGAACCAGTATTTCTTCTCTTTTGTTCGATGCCTCCACTGTGTATAAACCAGAACAGCTGACCCAACTAAGCATGTGTAATGTTAATTTTACCACCAGAAGAATGGAGAGCTTCATTTCTGTTGTTTCCCAGTTTACAAATCTTACATCTCTGGTCTGTCATCTGATGAGAATCTATGAAGAAACAGTTACTTTGCTTCACTCCATACTGACCTGTCTGCCTAAGCTGAGGCATCTCTCATTGTCTGAGTTGAACACAATGTTTCCTTTGCCTAATATTGTCAGACCTAAATTGGATCCCCAAGGAGGAGTTGGTGCTCCGGTCTTGTCCAGTTTGGAACTGGTCAACTGCACGGATCATTCGTCACTAGAAGATGCAATGAGACTGGTGCCTGGCTTGAAGAGTCTGGCTGTTTTCTACAAGGATTCACCTCAGAAGTTGCCAGAAAGAGGTTATCACCTGAAAAGGTGGCTGAGTGACCTCCCTCACCTGTCAACCCTGGTGATTGTCAAGGGCCCACCTGTTAAGCAGTATGTCACCTCCATTCCAAACACGCTGATCAGTCTCACACTGTGTGTTGCAGGATTGTCCCCAGAGGACATGGCAGCTGTAGCGGTGCAGGTACCAACTCTCACACACCTTCACATCGACCCCTGGCCCTCACATCTGGGAGCCCACACAGCTCAAATCCCACATCTTTTTCCAAAACTCAAAAGCCTCAAACTTCGACATGAACATGTACCTGAGAGAGATTTCTTACATCTTCACCAGCTGCAGGACCTGGAAAACTTGGAAATCCTGGACAGCCGTCCGCGTCTCTCTGAGCTCACTGTCAAGCTCCGAGCTCTCACAAAGTACAGACTTCAGGTCACAACCTCCCCTCACAGCAGAGATGTGTTTTCCTGTCCCTGTGTTTGTCAGATGTATTGAATCACTGTCTTTTATCAGGCCAGTCAGATTGTTGCCTTATTGTCGTTTGAACCTGTTGGGGTCAGATTTATGTCTGTTAACCTAAAATCAATGGTTCCCACACTGATCAAGGGTCACAAAATTAAAATAAATCCAAAGGGTTGTGAGATGAAGAGAGGGAGAGGACAGAAAAGCAGAAATACAATCTTTGTTTTCTGTAAATGACCTGATAAAACAAGCATCTTTTACTTTAAGGGATCAAAAATGCTGAATATATATATATATATATATATATATATATATATATGTCCTGTGATGTATGCATATGCACATCATTTGTAATGAACGTTTCAAATTTTGTAAAACACTGCTTTTGTGGACTGACATCTGTTCTTATGCGTCACTTCTGTTCATTTTTTTTCCAACAGTTTTCCACATTTAAAAAAAAAACACGCTGATTACTTCCACTCAGAGTGTTTTTAAGATTTAAATAATATATTTGATATTTGTCCAACTGCAAAACACTAAAATGTACGGGTAAAGTACGGGTGAAAAGGGAAAATAATCACATCACTTTTCAGAGACAACAATGCCAGAAATAAAGTACTAATTTTATTTGCAACAGTTATGATAATCAGTCAGTAATCAGGACCCACATGGGCTTACACCCACACAAAGAGCCGGTAAAATCTGTGGCTCATGAGAAAACTGAAATGATAAAAGATCACATGAATGTCTCCATTTACAAAGCAAAGTTCACTTAATCTGGTTAACAGTAAAAGGCTTTGATTTTTTTTTTATGTATTCTTTGACAGAAGCAAAAACTATAAGGCAATAATATACTGGAAGCAGATACACATATATGGGGCAAAATTAACTCACAATTCCTGTTCATTTTCCCCTGCTACTTTCAATAAATCTGAATCAGCTACAAGTATACACAACACTGTCTGCCGAATGACTCCACACAGACCGTTTATTACAGTGTAAACTTTTGGGTGTTAAGATGCACCACAGCAGACGAGGCCTCTCCCAGAGTTCAGCCCATAAAAGAGTCAAATCGCAGGAACGCTTGAGAACTCCACAGTGTATAAGACCTTATTGCATTGACACATTTGGCACACATTTCTCAAGGTAAAAACAATCTGAATGAGGACACTGCGTATTCACTCCGTGCACACATAGTGATCAAAATTAAAGACAAGCAATAGTCAAAACAAAGAAATCACCCAAGCTACAAGTGAAATAGAGCTGAGTCTCTGGATATCTTTTTTTCTAGAGGCTTGGCCCTGGCTTGATGTTGTATTCTGATCCCTGACCAGCGAACACCAACAACCAACCAAGTGCTGATATCAACTCAGACAGCTGGATCATAGTTCATGACTCATAATGACAAAAATAAGGGCTGCGAAGGCCGACACACTGGAATCAAAGCTGGTACACGTCGTGTGTGAAAACAGGGTAAACTACAGTCAGCCTACATGCCGATAGAGCCAGCTCTTTGCATATCAGTGTGAGCCCAAAGGGCTCAAAAATATATATATTTTCATCAAAACGGTGACAAAACACAGTTCTGTCCCGAAGTGGAGCATATTACAGGTATACAAATTTAGACTCTGATTGTAACAGCGACTGGCAGCTAGTGGTGATAAAACTCCACGTAAAAGAAAGCATGCATCAAACCCAAATGCACAATTATATTTGAAATCTTGAACCAGCCTTATTAATAGATTTAACACAGTGGTATATCTAAAATATGGAAAAGATGCATCATTTACTGTGAATTCTTCAGATTATATTCCGTGTGGATACACAGAACAAAAACAAGTCTGTTTTGGCTTTAAAACTCCACCACAATTTCAACATTAATCATCATAGAACTTATATTTGTGACCTACTTTATGTCATCCATCAGTCACAACCTCCTACTTTTAAATGACACAACACACAATTTGCGTGAGGGAAGTTTTTATAAATGGATAATATGGTAACTTATAGGTTTGAGCTCACTCCAAATGGGAAATAATTAACTTACGAGAGCACAAATGTGATGTATACTGAAACTGAGAACACATCTGGGTTCATTTTCATAGTCAAACAGTACAAAAATAAGGCCTAGCTAATATCTTATCGACGTCTGTAAAATGCACCTTCAGACGGTCTCATCGAGAAATCAGTGGTTGGGAGTGTGCAGAGTTTAAACTTTTATAGAAGTGAAGGAGGACGAGGTTCAGTGTGTCTGTGCATGGACATACAGAGTGTTTTTCAAGGTTGTTTTTAAATGGCACCTCGATAGTTTCCAAAGCTAGAAAAATACATTTTATTCATAGATTATTGGCACCCATTTTGCAACACAATATATTTTAAAACTGCTGAAGTCAACTCTCCATGGTCTATGCAGTCAAGCCATCTCACATCTGCATAAAACCACCAGAGGGTGCAAGGTCTCGCCCTGCAATGGGGGAATTAAAATCAGTGACAAATCGTCTTAATTAGCCGCCCGTAAGCTCATATATGTACACACTCACAAGGGAACATTAGCATATTATCTTTGCGACACACAAGAGGAAAACTTGAAATAAAAATCTCTTTGGGCTCTGTTAAAAACATCTTTAGCAAAAGTGTGAAATGGTGAGCCGGAGAAGTTGGACAGCCGGGGAAGTCCCTTTGGTGTCGAGGCTCAATTGTCAGAGATGTTCCTCGCCCTTGTGATGTGATCCGCATCGCACCAACCTCGACCCTCATTCTTAAAAAAAAAAAAAAAAACACTTCTGACTCATACATGCTAGAAATATGCATGCACACACATCCATCCGTGCATTCAGACCAAATATATGTGTAGACGCATGTGCACACACACAAGCCGACAGTCTAACTGAAGAGTTTAACGAAGCAGCCCTGGCAGTAGGGCTTCTCGTTCTGCTCCTTGAAGGTGCCTTTGTTCAGCTGCTTGAGGCAGAAAGCGCACACAAAGTGCTCCGGGTGGAATTTCTTGCCCATGGCTGTGATGCAGCGGCCGGTGATCGGCTTCTGGCAGCCAGAGCAGAGCGAGCCGCGGCGCTCATGGTAATGCGACTCACAGTACGGCTGGCCGTCATGGTCAAAGAAGCTGCCGTTAATGAACGGCGTGAAGCACTCCTGGAAAATCAGAAGAGAAGAGGTGTGAGTTATGATCGTGACGGTCAAGTAACTCAAGCCAAGTATTGATTTTTTTTTTTTATTGATCCCCATTACTTTAAGAAACAGAAAATGTAGATTTTTAATGACAAATTTGGGCGGCATGGTGGTGTAGTGGTTAGCACTGTCGCCTCACAGCAAGAAGGTACTTGGTTCTGTAATCAGAGCCCACAGAGGCAGTGGAGTGCCATCAACATAAAAATACATCAAAGTGTTTTGAGCCTGTGAGTAACTTTGAGGCTTCTGGGAGATGTAGTCAGGGCATAAATAGACGGTATACGCCACAGAGATCAAAGCAGGAAGTGGAGACGATCGAGATTAGAGAGCAAAACAGAATCTGGACAAAAAGTGGTGATTTTGGTGAAAGTCAAGTTCTTTGTTCATTTCTGCAAACTACACAGGTACAAAATGTTGTTTCTCACAGACTAATGTACTAAATAATAACAGTTAATCAAAAAAAGAGAACGTGTTGCATGGTGGGTCTGCTGCAAATTGAAATGTTTAAAGAACAGATGAGGCAGAAAAAGAGATATAAGTACAAAGAACTGTGGGTGAAGAAGAAATATGACCATCAAACATTTATTGTGGATGTTGTGAAATAAAAATAATAAATAGTGCAACTGTGTTTACGATACATACACAGTACACTTAAAGAGAAGCAGCCATATTTTGACTTTATTTGTTTACTCACCCTGCAGACGAAACATTCAGGGTGCCAGAGGGAGTTGAGAGCAGAGATGTAGTTCTCCAGGATGGCACGAGCACAGCCGCCACATTTCGGGGCAAACATGTCAAAGTAGTCCTTTCTGCAATACGCCTTTCCATCCTTCTCATGGAAACCTAGAGGGCAGCAGAGACACACAGTGACTCACTCCACATGCTTCCTTTCATCATGGAAACTCAACACTGCTCTTTTTCTACACACATCAGGTGCTGCGTAAGGATTTAATAAGAAATCAGTACCTTCCGGTCCGAAAAAGGCTCCACACTGGGCACAGAAGAAGTGCTCTGGATGCCAAGTCTTGTCCAAAGCAGTCACTACTCTCTGTGAAACAAAAGGGGAACAGAACAGTCAGTCATTTCTGCTAAAAGGTGTGGCCCATAAACAACCAGGGGAAACAAAGTCAGCACTCACTATTAGCATGTATAAATGTATGTTATTATGGGTGAAACTGTCAGAGCCCACAGAGGGAATACAGGTGCTGCAACACTGTGACTGTTACCTCATGCTTTCCAGGCCTGATAGCATTAACACAGTCCTACTGACCGTGTAACACAAGATTTATTAAACATCCAAAGCTGCTAAGATTCTGCAGCAGGACAAGACCTCTCTCTGTAAACTATCAAAGCACAAGCAGTTCTTGACTTTGCCACCAGGGGGTGCAGTGTTAAAAAAGGTTGTTTTTAAGGGAAGGCAATTTTCAGCCTTCATTATTTGTACATATACATAGGTATTGAGCAAATACACTGAAAATATTACAACAGGGTATGAAAACATGTAAATGAGCATCACAACAGTGCTTTACAAACTGGTCTATAGTCAGGAAAAATACAGTTAAACATGTATTCACAGTCCAGTATAACTTTTTTCCTTTCCTTCTGTTGAAATTATAAATTAGGTGGTTCCCTCAGACCTCTAAAGGATAAAAAAAACACCTTCAACCAGTGCCGTCATTAGGTTTATCTTAGGGAGGCTGAAGCCCCCCCGAAGATATTTTTAACCCCTCCCCCAAATGATTTGGTGTTGATTTATTTTATTTTTTTATTTATTTATATAATTTTTTTTTACAAAAACACACCAACAAATTCAATATAAAGTGGCCAGAATTTGAGTTTGAATAAATAATTATAGTATGGTAGAAAAAAACAGACAAACCAAAAAAAGACTTACTACAGACAGACAGACGTGAATTAGGAAACCTTGGCAGTGACTCATCCAGGATTTTCCCCAGGTTAATGTCCACTGTCTACTTCCCTTCCAGTGCCTCTGGCTGTGTGTGTGTGTGTGTGTGTGTGTGTGTGTGTGTGAGAGAATAAAGGCTTAAAACTCCTGATGGGAATGTGTCAATATGAGGATAAGACTGAGTGCTGTCAAGCGAGAGAGGAGAGCATGCAGTGAGGAAGACAGAGGAGATATCCACTCCAGTAAACTAAAAGTCCCTTCACTTCTACTGACTGAGCGTGAGCCTGTCTACTTGAGAAATAAAGGCAATTTCCGACATGCAGGGATTTTTTTCCAGTAAGGCTTTAATCCATTAAGTTATGAATAAATAAATATCATTATCCACCAGTATACGTGCCTCTGTGTGTGTGTGTGTGTGTGTGTGTGTGTGTGTGTTAATGTATGCATTACTAACATCCAGTATGGGTCCATTACAGTAGTGGCATCGCGGGGAGAACAGGCTGTGGTAGTCTTTCTCACAGTAAGGCTGCCCCTCACGCTCAAAGAAGTTCTTAGAGCCTATCTCCTCCTGGCAATGGGTGCACACAAAATGCTCGGGGTGCCACGTTCTGCCCATGGCGGTCACCACCTGGAGAGGAGAGATATAGTGCATTACAGTGAAACGAGCTTCTGAGGGGAAAAGCCTGGCTCAGCAGTGGAAATCGCTGCAAGAAGCAAAGGGGACAGGAGATGCAGACATCATAACTCAATGTTTAAAAAATGAAATACTACCTATTCACTCTGTTTCAGTTGGATCGTGATTCACATAAACACAGATTAAAAGCTTCAAGTTTTTAAATTGCACCACTTGTTGGTTGCCATTAACTGAGACATGAATTATTGATAGATTGATTGGCTTGGCCCTTAAGCAATCAGCACACAGATATGTAGAACATGAGCCAACACTGCACAACCCATCCAACTCGAGCCAATACACCTGAGTGCAATTTTCACCACATTCTCAACAACAACACAAGAAATTATGATGATGATTTATAAGCTCATTCTGTCATTTTCATAATATTTAATTGAGTGCGTATAGGTCACCATTTCTCTAAAAGCATGCAAGTTCAAAGTAAGTACTGTATGTGCACCATGTGTATCAACTTGTATATTTCAGTGTGATCATTACCTGCCCAACGATGGGTTTCTTGCAGGCTCCGCACACGCCTTTAGCCACCGTCTGGACTCCCAGTCTGTTGAGGTCAGACTGCAGGCTTCCCAGCATGTTGTCCAACTTGTTGGCTGGTTTGGGTGGACCAGTGGGAGATGTCTTTCCCAGGGATTGGATCTGACAGAGTGGAAAGACCAAAGTGGCTTGACTACATGGATGTGAGGGTCGTTTGGAAAGGACAGAGGGTGTCGCACCCTGTAAAGCCCTCTGAGGCGAACCGGGCTGAATAAATAACATTTACTTTAAAATTGAGGTGACCCATAATCATCACCCTTGTTCTATGATATGATTTTGTAAACATAATATAATTCTTTCATGTAATTGTTGGTTACAATAGTCTCTCTATACAGGAGAACCATCTAGGTTCGCCGTCTCCTCTCCCTGGCAGAAAATACCAAGACGAGCCATGGATATATCAAGCAGGACAAAACATGTTCTCATCAATCCTAATCCATAGCTGGCAGACTTTGATGAGGACTCTAAATGTGAATATGTGTCTGGCTACTGTGATGTAAGCGAACACAGACCTTCTCAGATGGCCTGGTTATTGGAGCTTCATGACTCTTAAATTCCACTGAGAGAGAAAATAGCAACTCTGCTCCATGTATTCTCTCACACACACAAATAAAGCTGAGCCTTTCAGTTATATTCCAGCATCCATATCAGTCCACTGCTCTGCAAGTCCTCACCAAAACTACCTCAATAAAGACTCTACGAACTCGAATAGAGGGGCTAGAGAATGGCATTCAATGTCAACATGCTGCTGTCTAACCCAGTGGGACCTGTTGACGGAAGTCCTGTAGGAGCTGTTATAACTGTGGTGGTAACTGTGCTGTCATGTGGCAGATTGGGTTTCAGTTGCTCTGCGGTCCTATCATTCCTGCGCATGGCAGGACAGTTAGTGTAACAGGAACATGGGGGGCGTTCCAGTCCTCTTGCCTCTAAGCTCTTGAACTCTCAGCTCCTCTCTGAACACACAGCCCTTGGCGCCGTCAGATGTCAGAATTAGAAAAGAGGCTCAGTCTGTCCGGCCTGAATGTCAGCCCCCCTCACAACCTGGACTGACTGGATTTCAGACAAAGCTCTAAAGAGGCTACCTGTTGCAACTTGGCATGAAGGGACACCACGGGTCAAAAAACAGAGCCAGTGGCCAGACAAACTATACATAGCTCACTTAAATAGAGAGGTGCAACTGCTTGGATATGAAATAACAAGCAAACACGCTCAAGTAAAAGTTTAGAAGAAAGTCAGAGAAGAGAAAGGTGATTCGTGCCTGCATTGGTGGGAAGATGGGGTCATAGTCGGTCTGACAACCCACTGATACAAAGACCTTGGGAGGAGGAGGTGGCGTGACAGGTTTGGGAGGGGGGCTAGGTGATGGAGGGGGCTGGACAGGGGGAGGCGTGGGCTCCCTGGGGGGAGGAGTAGGTTCCTTGGGAGGAGGTGGGGTAGGCTCTCGAGGAGGAGGAGGGGTTGGAGGGGGAGGAGGTAGTGGCGGAGGAGTCTGCTTGACTGGGGGAGGCTTTTTGGGTGCTGGGGGAGGTTGCGGAGGGGGGAGGACTTTTCTCTGTGGGGCAGGCGATTCTGGAGGGATGATGATCTGAGGGAAAGAAGGGAAGAGGAAACAGCAAAGACAGGACAGCGAACAGATGACAAACAGACAGGTCAGAATGAGGAAAAGGAAATGGTAACTGAAAAACAGTTGGTACCAAGTCACTGCAATTTTGATGGCAATATGATGAAACGTCATGTATATTTAATACTGGGCAGCAATGAATATCGCTGACTCCTGCTGTGCGTCTCTAAAGTCTACCTTATCCACAGATGGCTGGACCCTTTCTTCCCGTGTCCGCTGTGGGTTGGACATGACGATGACTCCCTCTGTCATCCAATCATCCGGCTGTTGTTTACGCTTGCGCTCCACTCGCCCAATTCCCAGTTTCCCCTGCAGCTCCTCAATGAGCCGGTCTTGCGAGTTGCTCTTATTCACAATGACCGGCCCCATCTTACGTCTTACCATTCCCTCCCTGAACATTGGATGCACATTGGAGGTCTCTTTGGTGCGCCGAATAACCGACTTCAGCTGGAGAGGAGATGACATAAGGAGGTGTGGAAGGCTGGAGTTCACCACAAAGTCCTTGTTGGGTTGCAAACACGAGCAGTACAGGCCCAACGCAGGAAGCCTCATTCAAGTGTCAAAAACGTTCAAGCAGCGGCTCCAGAACATACTGTGTTTGGTTTTGTCAGGCACTCACGTATGCAGTCATATTTGCCAGCAGCAAAGCTCAGCCTTCCATCCAAATTCACTCCCTATTGTCAAGTCTACTCAAAACTACTCTGGGATCTGTGGCATAGCATGCTAGAGCCTATCACAAAATGCTTGCACACAAGCCTGCATGTGCCAAAGCAAGGCCAACGATCAAAGAAGCAAAGTAAATGTTTTTTAATTGCATGTGCACACTCTTAGTGCACATATACATCTATCCATCCATCCATTTTCTACCACTTATCCTCACATAGGGTCGCAGGGGGGCTGGAGCCTATCCCAGCTGTCTTAGGGTGAAAGGTAGGGTATACCATGGACAAGCCTCCAGTTCATCAGAGGACACATAGAGAAGAGACAACCACTCACACTCACATTTACACATACGGGCAATTTAAATTAGCCAATTAAGCTAATCCCCATGCATGTTTTTGAATGGTGGGAGGAAGCCGGAGTACCCAGAGAGAACCCACGCAGACATGAAGAGAACATGCAAACTCCACACAGAAAAGCCCCGGGCCCAGGAATTGAACCCGTTACCTTCTTGCTGTGTGGCAACAGTGCTAACCACTGCACCTATACATTTGCAAAAAAGAAAACTATCCACCCTTTTGTCTTTGAATTGACACCACAAGTGATTAAAGACACACTTTTTGCATCATCCTATGATTGCATAAACATGACAGGCCACGCTCCGTGACTAGCACAGCAATGCTGACTGAAACAAGTCGAGGCGTGCGAAGCACACAAAGTCTTCCTCAAGCCATTTTGGAATTGCTTTGCAATGACACCACATGCATCACGCAACATAGATGAAGGAAATTCTCTCTCTGCACAGCTCCTTTCACATTTGTTGAAGCTGCTCTCCCAAAATAGCATATTTTGGCAACTGGAGATACGCTCTACTCTAACAACTATCTGTCTGGCTATTCTGCCATTATTGTCAGAGAGATTTAATGTCTTAGGCCACATGGGCAAATAATAGAAAGACCACATGGGGTACCAAAGCCTCTCCAGCGTTTTGCCAGCAGCTTATTTTGGGAGAGTCAAGTTGAGCGTCCCCTACTTGGCCAGAAGCAGATAGTCGCTCGACAGCAGAGGGCTGCTGTGAGGGAAGGTCCAGTGTTGCATCTGGCGTCCCAGGGCAGGTGGAGGGGGTGAAGCACTCATCCATCCAACTGGACTCAGTCATGGGTGTCAGGGTTCCCTCGCGGCTGAGATCAGGGTAAATTCCGTCTTCTTCCTCCCAAGATCTATCTTCATCTCCAGGAGGCATGAATGAAGCAGATGGCTGGTTCTCACTCGGTTGGGTGGAATTGGGGGCTAAAAGTTTGTCCAAAGCATCATCTAATAAAGGCTCCCGACACGGCCAAGTTAAATCCAGCATTTCACCTCCCTGCTTTTCAGCAGGACGGGAGGACAGGCTATTTGATGGCACAGCAGCAAGTATAACTGGTGAAGCTCTGGGACTGCTGGAGCCTGGGACTGTGTAACTTTTTCTGATCACTGGAGCAGGACTTTTAGGAACGGTCACTGGACTTGAAAGCCTTGGGAGTACTACAGGGCAAGCATTCACTGGCAAAGACTCAGGACTCGAACTCTTTGGGACACTTGCTGAACTAGCGATATTAGGGACTGTTACGGGACTTACAATCCGCGGAACTGGACTTGAAAGTCTTGGAATTGACACTGGACTAGCACTCTTGGGAACCGTTTCTGGACTAGCACGCTTTGGGAAAGTTACCGGACTAGAGATATTAGACACTGGCACCGGACTGGCACTTTTTGGAACTGGACTCGAAAGCCTTGTAACCGTGACTGGACTAGCAGTCTTTGAAGCTGCTTCTGGGCTATGACTGAAAGGAACCGGTGGACTGGGACTCTTGGCTTTATGAACTGGACTAGGGTTTATAGACACGGTCACAGGACTAGGGCTCTTGGAAACAACTACTGGACTAGAACTTCTGCCAACAGTAACTGGACTTAAACTTTTTCCAGGTGGACTTGGGACCTTAACAGCATTAGTGACTGACATGAGTGTAGGGCTGTTGACTTCAACTTCTCTCGGAGGCTTTGTGGTACTGGAGAATGTGACGGTCGCCACATGAGAGATCTCAGAGGTGACACTACCATCATCTATCTGTTGGATCTGTGAGTACTGAAGGCTCTTGGATGATGCAATGACAACAGTGGAACCATCTGAAGATGTCAGTGCTGAATTACCATCTTCATCAATATGGAGTTCCAATGGAAGAGGAGTACAGGAGGGAGTGGTGTAACTAGAAGGAAGAAGAGTATCCACTGAACCGATAGTGTCTATGGACGGGGCGGTTCCTGGGGAACCAGCTACCAATGACGGGTCTACGGCCTCCTGATTCACAGACAACTGAGAGCCAGACTGAATGAGGTGCAGCCACGTAATGGTCGCATTGTACAAAGACAAGACAAAAACAATGGTAGAGAAAAGAGAAAGAGATCGGGAAAAATTGAGACATTGAGAAAGAAAGGAATGACCACAAAAGAGTGAACACAAGACTTGTCCCACACCAGTCTCATAAAATGTCTTGAAATAATGATTCCTAAAATACTACAGAGTTTTGCTTGTTGCCCTCAGACATACGCAGTGACACAATCCCTGAAAATCTCCTTCAAAAATGATCTATATAGACTTTGACATTGTAATCTTCACAAAGATAACATGTATTTTGTTAATGGGCTTTAATGGGAAATCATATTGGACTGAATGCAAGTTTGAAATAATATGGCAGACAGAAATATAGCACGACAAAATCAAAATATCATGGAGCAATTCAGAGTAATTTTTAAATTAAAATCTAGTTTTTAGTTAGGTGTCATTTTTAAAATATTTTGTTCAGACAAACAAAGGCCAGTCCAAAATAAAGTTAAAATAAAAAAAAAAAAATAAAAATGATTAAATTAAATTAAATTAGCTGTTTGGCGTAAATATTTCTATTTTGAAAGCAGTTTATTTAAATGACATCACAAATATGGAAAAAAAAAACACTGGATAAAATTAGTCTGATCCTATATCTGGATTCCTACAATTAGTTTAACAGTCTTGCAAACTTGTAAACATCTGCAGCACAGTCCTAAATAGTTGCGCATTGCCCAAAATAGACACCTTCCATCCAGTATGCAAATCCCCCATGACCCAAAATCTACCCACTGCCATACTCACATTGCTTTGGACTTTGAAGTCGGACAGGGAGGCCATTAGCTCATCCAGCTCTCGTGTGGCGGAGGAGGCAGACATTCTGGCTTGCTGCTGTGCCGGTGTTTCCTCCTGTCCATCTGTTTGTTCGTCTGACAAAACCAACGGTGCAGGACTAAAGACGGAACAAACGCAATCAACTAAATTCATGGTCTTTCCACATTAAACGTTAAGATAACATCCGTCAGTACCCGTCTGCTTACTGCAACGCTGTAATAATTTGTCGCTTACATGGGTGAGGGCACAGAACTTTCCAGCTCATCCAGAAGGCTCTCTACACTTGGTCGTACATCCTCTATTCCTCGAGCTGCGACACTGCGTTTGGGCTTCTCCAGTACAGGTGGAGCAGCCTTGCCTGCGGTGGAGACTCCGTTCTCCTGGACGTGGTGGATGATGCTGCTGGCAGGCAGCGGGGGAGCTGCTTCTTCTATTACAGAGGACAAAAAAAAGAAAAGACTTGAGGGACATCCCTGTGTGATACCACAAAAACAATTGTGGCAAATTGACCAGTTTATCAAAACGTAAAGTGATCTGGTCCTGTACCTTCTGTGGGGAAGGCAGGGGTGCTTTGCTGGACAGCGTTGAGCTCCAAAAGCAGGCGGTCCAGCTCAGACAGGTTGCTGCCCATCAATGAGTTCATGGCAACAGCTGATGACTCACTGCTCTTCTGTTTATTAGGGAAACTTTACAGGGAAGAGAAAATAATCATCAATGGAGACGATGGACTGAGGCCGACGCTATATTTTGACACTGGTATCATTTTGATAGCGTCTCTAGATGAGTCAAAATCCAAACAGATTTCTCTAATTACAAACATTACTGTGTGCTTCACTAGAGCTGTGCGATATTACAATATATATCGCAGTGCAATATAAAAATGTTTATCCTAGGATATAAGCCTCTGTTGTTTAAACCATCATTTTAACATGTAGCTACTTGGTTAGCTCTGTTGCTACGCTAACGTTACTCCGGTTGTGGATTATTTTGGGAATGTACTTACATCCATACTTTTTGGATTGACCTTAATATTTTTTTTTTTGAATTTCATATTCACTGTTCCAAATTTGCTATCCAATGACCAAATATTATTGTCTTTAAAGTCATATTAATATTATATTTAGAAAATATTAGAAAAAACTTCATAGAAAACAAGACATTTGTGTGAAAAATACAACATTATCTGAACTTTACTCAGCCTCGAGCCCTTCTGTTTTCTTTTTGGTTATTTGTTTTATTTCTGTTTTGTAAGTTCTGTAACAACACTTTATCTTGAACATTTCTGTACTTTGTCTGTATATATTCTGTCAATAAAAAAATTAAATATAATAAATTACAAGTTAGCTTAAAAAAAACAAAAAACAAAACTTGGTCGTGGTTTAGATACGCCATGTAAAGCACAACTCAGCATCGGAATGACTGCTGGATAATCCAAATGTATCATGAGAGTTCAATAAATGTTCACTGTATGAAGCATAGACATAATAGCATGAAGGCTAATGTAACTGCAGCAACGCTACTGCTTTGCGGCAACATATTTACGCCACCCGCAAGGCTCATTTATGGCACTGGTCGCTAGGGAGACGGAGAAGAGTGCAATGGAAAGAGAAAACAATGTTACCAGTAACAAAAAAAACCCCCACATATATAATGTTATCGGGATATAAAATTAGACAGATCAAGATATACAATTTTGACCAGATCACACAGCTCTATGCTTCACCTTTAACTCTTTGAGTGCCATTGACGTGTACAGTATATATACGTCAAAGTGTTCTTTCGGCAACAGGCACAAGATGGCGCTCTCTCTCTCTTTGTGTGGGTCTTAAAAATGACTCAAAATGGCCAAAAACATTGGCACAAGGAACTTTCGGTTTTATGAAACTGCTGGCACTCATTGAGATAAATGTCCTCCCTATAATTTGAAAAACATAATACAAGTATTTCACAGTGATGCTGCGAGGTAAAGTCAACTATATTCCCAAATAGTTCCCTCACTTTTGGGGGTAAATGTTAATGTGTTTATAAACTGCTGATCGAACCAACATGACAGATGAAGTCCTACCTGTACACGTGGTCCTCTTCACTGGGTTGAGTTGGACTGCTGCTGTCTCTAGACCAGGGACTTCTCTGAGCTGAGCTGAAGGACTGAGAAAAAGAAGAGATCTAATCTAGATCTTTTTCATTCAATAATCAATCTTTTACCTGCCAATGACAAACACAATAATGTACATTCGCCTCAGATTCATCAAGTCCGTTCAGGGTTTGCTCAGAGGGAGTTGGTGGGACTTGGGGTGGAGAGCTGAGGTCTTGCTGGGTCTGACCCCCAACAGGGAGGGAGTAGGCGGTCTCGTCGGACAGGAAGAGCGGACGCTTGGAAATGTGGGATGTCGTGGACTCAAGGTCCGCCAACAACGCATCTGCGGGAATACAAAACCAAGATTATTTTTCATCACAGCTGATGTTATTCGCAGGCAGGTTTGGGTGAAAGCACAGGATAACACTGTATGCAAACACAGACGGCAATAAATAATCACAGCGTCTTTCGCAAACTGTAAAAGCTGAAAAAAGCTGTAAAAGTTGAATCATGCAGACCGTCATAGCCACTCCTTTGGTTACTCATTGACCCTGGAGTCTTAAATCCAAGAGCCGCTGTCAAGTCTGCAACCAGGTATCTACAGGACAACAGCTACCATCACCGCACAAAGGGATGATTTGGTATTTTGAGGGGAAGGAAACCACTCATTTAGCACTCCTAACCAGCAGGTAGAAGGACACATAACATTACAGGGGATTTAATGAAGAGAGCAGACTGTATTACCAAATACTTGGGCTTATTTTAGCGCACTCACCCAACACAGCAGTATTTAGTTTCTCTTGCAGAATTTCACAAGTTTTTTTAAAAAAAATAAACCCTAAATTTAACAAACTTACTCTGACAAGAATTATCCTATATGAACTGAAGTAGGTAAAGTAATGTTAAACCCAAGATACTGACACCAAATATACAAGAATGTGTGGCGCAAACACAATCAAGTTGGCTTTCTAATTGCAAAGAAACTTGAAAATGATTCAAACAGCAGGTTTTACTATTTTATAAATTACATTGCAATGTTTCCAGCATTGCTAAAATGTTCCTACTGTAAAGCTCCATCCTAAAATAAAGCAGGAGTATGAGAAAGACAAAACCACAGCTCAAGTAACACAGAGATGAGGCGTACCTTAGAAATAGACAAGATGTTACACCCAGGGAGGCGAAGAGGAGATAATACAGAGAAATAAAAGAAGAAGTGGAGGAGGAAGAGGGCAACCCAAACAGACTATCTGCCAGGCAGGAACTGCCTTTCTTAACTCTGCCATCGACATAAGAGATGAGGAGGGGGGAGCAGGAGAGAGGGTCAGGGTAGGAAGGAGAAGGAGGAGTTAACATTAATGACAGAGGGTTAGGTTCCCCCCAACACACATCCACTGCTATAACAGCTCCAACCAAGCTGCCTGGAAGCTTAAGTAAGAGAAACTACTCACAAAAATGACTGAAAACTGCCTCCGACTGCACTGTGGCGGGGTGAACACGTCGCAGCAGGTGAAGGAAAAGGTTGTAAAATGAGGAGAGTTGAGGGCAAGTCGAGCTCTTATCATCACAGGCACAGGGAGTGGTATCACCAAGGGTTATTAAGGTGTAATCTGCCCCTCCTTCACACTGTCGACACACACTCTGCTTAGTTTACTCATGTATCACACACACTTTTACCACGTTTTAAAGGGGAAGTGCTGTTTTGTTTAATTTTTTTTTTAACAAATTGGACCTTATTTCTGGGATAAAATACTGTCATTTACTCACCCATTTCACTTTGGAGTCATTAGGAGTATTTCTGGCAATATTTGGATTTGATGTTATCTATTTAACAGGAGTGAAGCGGACACCGAAATGCAGCCAGTATGCGGGCAAGTAAAACTTGACCATTTCTAGTGCCCACCTATGTGTCCTTCACAGTGCCTGAGCTAAAATACTTATCTGTGACGTTGTCACATACGTATACATGCATTGTTTTAGTTCAGGCACTGTGAAGGACGCATAGGTGGGCACTAGGGGTCCTTAGTAAACTATGATACATAGGAAGTAGAGTCTGTTTACAGATTAAATTTTCTCAAGTTACGGACAACTCTTGACTCAAATGAGAATAGTAATAGTGTAGTCCATCTTATTGAATGTCTGTTATTTGAGAAATGGTCAAGTTTGTGTCATTTACTGGCTGCATTTCAGTGCCCCATTCACTCCTGTTAAATGGATATCACCAAATCCAAATATCGTTAGAAATACTCCAAATGACTCCAAAGTGAAATGGATGAGTAAATGACAGTATTATTTCCCAGAAATAAGGTCCAATTTGTAAAAAACGGCACTTCCCCTTTAATGTTACAACTATTCAACTCAATAAAACACAATAAAAAACAGATTTATTAGAGCTGCTGTCCTGTTTGTTTCATTGTGATTTCACTCACTTTAACTGGACTGGAAATTTTTAGACCCAAATTTGAGCCAGAACACTAGAATTCTCTGAGAAGTCAGAAATTAATCCAGAATAACAAACAACCACAAAAAACATTTTTCTGGTCAGGAATGACAGGAAATAACTGGAATCGAAAAATAATAATAATAATGTGCTCTTTTTTTTTCTCTTTTTTTTTGTAAAACAGTAAATCAAAAAATGTATGGATCACAACAATTATGTTAGCATTTAAAAGCATCAAACAGCATACTTATGTTTGCATACTTATGCTCTTATAGTTTTTGGAGATTTTTTTTGTATATTGTTGTATTGTTTAAATTGTTGGTTTTGCACTATACTGCATTGTTGCACTATTCTGCACCATATACATATTTTTTAAATCTTTTAAATCTTACTTTCTTCTATTGTGTATGACAATAATAATGGAATGGAATAAATAAAGTTCTCTTATCTTACATTATCTTATCTTAATATATCATTTTGATTAAAGAGCTTGCACATACTAGTAGATTAACCATTAGAGAAACAAAGAAACTAGTGTTGGCAAACACCTGACACTGAGTGGTGGGATAATAAATTTGTGAAGTAAATTATGATGTTATATACAGATTACTAAGATATGATCTTGTTGCAGCAAGATTCAACTACATTTAATAAAACAGCGAACGGCGAAGAAGAAATTTGGACCATGATGTTTCCCAGACGGAGAGGAGAGACAGCAGAAGCAGAGCCAGATCAATACCAGATCCACCTGGCCCAACTTAGCATTAGCATGGTTAGCATGGCTGGCATGCCAGTTGACTCGGTTTCACAGCACAGACACATTCCCCAGAGTTTCATTATGGACACAGCCCAGCCCTCTGTTTACACTACAGCAGCCAGCTGAGCCAGTGTGTCTGTGTCCTCATCTCTTACAAACAAACGAAAGAGGCAGAAACGGCGCAGCAGCTTCTTCTAATTAATACCAAGTATGGTGTATGATTATTAACACCCAGACGTTCAAAGACGTTTCAGACAGACGCACTCAGCTGAAGGGAAGTCAGTAAGATTGTGAATTTATTCTAAGAGGTTTTCCTGTGGTTAAAACAGTGGTTAAGACTTCTTCTTCTTCTCAATGTTTCCCACGATGCAGCTGAGTTTCATGGTGGCATGGACGCACTTTTTCTAGTCAGCATGACCGTCTCTGATCTTCGTTGCGGTTTATAAATGTACACGCTAAGAGGTAAAGGACAAACAGATCAGACCAGTCCAGCCGTATAATTACATTTTTTTCCCTCCTCACAGAGATAGACTTTCAATTTCTCACCTGAACTCATGATATCAGCCTGATGCTGCAGATGTTTGAGTTACTTTAGCACCTTTAACCCCTAACCCTTACATAGACGTACTGTAAATGGACATCTCCACTTCCTTGCACACTATTTGCACAGTTTACTTGTTACATAAAAGGACATTTCTGCTTATTTGTGCACCATTCGCACTATTTTAGCATATATATGTTTTAGGATTTAATAGTTGTTCAGTCTTTGAGTGCCAGTAACGTATTTCAACATCAATCAAAATCCGACATTTGAGTGCCATAGACGTAATAATACGGCAAAGTGTTTTTTCGGCAGAGGGTCGCTGATCGCGGTCTCCCGCAGCCTCTGAGTAATGTTGGGGCTTCTGGGAGATGTAGTCACAGCATAAAGAGACAGTATACACCACAGAGGTCAAAACAGGAAGTGGAAACGATCGAGATTAGAGAGCAAAACAAAAAGTGGTGATTTTGGTGAAAGTGGCCTCTACTCTACCTCTGATAAAACAAGAACTGAACAAGATAAAAACAAACATTGTTTTTCATGATGAAATAGAGAGTCTCTACTTACATTTGAGCTATTCAGTGTTTTCAGAGTCAAAGTACAAAATATTCTGTGGGTCTTGAAATATGATTCAAAATGGGTAAAAACACTGGAACAAGACATTTTCTGTTTTATAAAACAGCTAGCACTCAAAGAGTTAATACATTTTTTGATAATCTCTCCTCTGTGTGCACTGCTGCTCTTATTTCTGTATTTTTAACATGTGCTGCTAATTACTTATTATTTCCCTCAGGGTTAATAAAATATCTATCTACATCTATTAATTTTGGTTGCATCAGATACTCCTCTGCTATGCTGCATAAATAAATAGTAAGCATATCTGAAGATGTCAGAATAAAGTTTTACTGCAGCTGGTGGAGAACTCAGTCAACAGATGTGAGACCAGATGTTTGCACAAGAGATGTTAATCAACTCAGCTGACCTGATTTTAACCCTGGTTATAGAGAATCTGTTGCTCAAAATCTAGTTATGCTAAAACCCTAACCCCCAGGCTATATGAAATGCATATACTGGTGGCTTGTGGGAGCTCTGTACACTAGTTTAAATGTTTAAATTTAGCTGAAATCAGCTGCTCATTTCAACAAAGAGGTAAAAGTACAATGCTGTAAAAATCCAGAAACCTTCCAGAAGTCTTTGTTTGGTGAACACTGCATGCTAGGCGTGCTCTGACCCATCCACGAGCTACACAAACACAAAGAGGTGTGTCGGCTTCCTCTGCCAAGCGAACATACCGTGACACACAGACTCCAGAGCAAAGCACACACCAGCTCCCCAGTGACCAAACATGGAACTACAGTAAAATGAGGAAGTCATAAAGAGACGCCCAAGTGCTCAATCTTAAAAACAGGCCTCCTGAATCATCCTTATCCTCAGTAAGAAGAGGCAGTACATTTTGAGATAAGGTTTTTACAGTTTAGTAGGTATTCGTTGGGAAATGCATGTTTGAATCATTTTCATATGGGATAACATGGGATGCTTGATTTGTTAGGAAGGATAAAAGCAATGCAAACCCTGAGATGACGGATCTATGCTTGCCTGCCCAAAATAGGCGATATCCAGATCTGATAAACTGCCTGGATCAATTAAACACAGTCTGCTCTCTTTGAACAATGGAAATGAACACCAGCATTCAGTTGGCTTCCTCATCCACAACGTTAAATGTGACACGACGGGGCACAGCTGGGCTCAAACAATGAGGAATGGCGGTGGGAGTGTCAAGAGACATGGCAGGGGAAACTGGGAAGTGTGTGTGCGAGGAGCAGCAGGCAAATCCTCCGAGGCTAAGATGTGGGTTGACGCAGATTAAGGAGACTCCCTTCCTCCCAGATGAATGGTGTGCGTTTTAATTACAGCAACGCTGCTCTGCATGGAGCTTGTTAAAGGA
The DNA here is from genome assembly GCA_029721515.1 of Synanceia verrucosa. Classification (NCBI taxonomy): domain Eukaryota; kingdom Metazoa; phylum Chordata; class Actinopteri; order Perciformes; family Synanceiidae; genus Synanceia; species Synanceia verrucosa. The sequence goes on along the minus strand of CM056552.1, from coordinate 3,885,261 downwards.
AAGACAGAAGGGACTGGGAGGATTGGAAGGGCAGAGGATGGGATGAAGAGGACAGGAAATGGAAAGGAAGGGAGGGGATGCAGGAAAATGAGGGTATGGAAAGGGAAGAGTCAAGTACGTGGACATCAAAGGGAAGAACAGATGTTGGGTGTGAAACCTCTCATATTCAAAATCAACATAAAACTTGAATATAATTAAGTGAAGTAATCCTGGAGCCCTACTTTGACTCTCTGAGGTTTGATCAATACAGGTCCTGGATGTCAACAGAAGCAAACCTCCATTATCCTTGAAAGGAAATCCTTCCTCATGCATTGCTTGAGGCCTCGTCAGCACTGACCTCTTCTGCTCAACACATCTCCTGGTAGCGTCGGTTCACTTCGGGGGAACGGGTCCTATGAAACGCAATGCAATGAAACTCAGGCCTGCAGGGGGTGATGTCGAGTTTTGTGTGAGACTCGAGCACAACTCGTGCACAGAGCAGGCTTTATCTGTGCGTTCATAAATGCCAAGACATTTCCTGAGATATGCGCTGACACCAAAGTGAAACGAACAGGATGAATATCCCACCGCAAGATTGTGCCTGTACCTGTGTTCTCTGACCTCCTTTCCTGCATCTCCATACCCACATTCCTTTAATTTCTTCCCCTGTATCTGATGTGCTGCAAGGTGCACGCCTGCTGATACGAATTCCTGACGTGCCACAGCTCGTCTTCCAAATATGAGGCGGAGATAAATGCGAGGTGCGATAAGGCCGAGACGGAGCACAGATCAGAGAAAACAAAATGTCACACAAAGACATTTTGTGCATGATAATAATTTTTACCAAATGGTGTATGTAGTCAAAAATCTCAATTGTAAGGAACAACCTTCAGTAAGTGTGCGTCGACATGAAGTGACAGCCTTTTCATGCTCTGTTGTGAGAGATTTTCACTGTGACACAGGCTGACAGACCCTGGCAGGGATGATGAATCTCTCTTTGCTCCCGTAAGAGGGGGAAAAAAAGGAAAGAAATCAGGACAAGTCGGGCTCTCATGCACTTACACTTTACTCCCCTCTGGGCTCGTGCTAGACAGCAGAAGGTCTGTGCCTGTGTTCAGCAGGCACTGAAGTGCAAAATTAAATCACACACACAGACATATATATACAGGTGCAACAGCACAACAACACAGCACACAGGTGCCTCTCAGCTAGGCTACATACCAGACACAGACTGAGGCATCTAAGCCCACTATAAATACAAATCCTGCTCAGCCCTGACCTGTGAAAGCAGAGACTTACAGTAGATGATTTATGGCCAAACAGCTCACAGCAACAGTAGGACACTACAGACCACCCAGCCAGCTCAAAACATCTGACATCACATTTGCTTTACTGTCTCATACACTTCACGAGGTATAAAGTGGACGCTGGTTGGAGTTTCCTGATGTTCAGATCGATGCTATTAAATGGAAATGGCTCCACAGACAGCATTTGCAGTTGAGTCACAGAATAGAGAAGTAGTGCTTACACAGCAGCTTGTGTATTCACTCCAAACTGTTCAATACAATTACAGCAAAGTCTTTTCAGACACATGCAGTGTAACACTTAAATACCAGCCCAGAAAGACACAGTAATGAGAACAATACTGATGTGAACAGGCTGGATCCACTGTTAAACACAGTTTGGGATATTAGGAAAATGGTCACATGAGTACGATTTTAATTCTTTGAGTGCCATTGACGTATTTCAACATCATTTAAAACCGCCGCAAAACAAAACAAATGGATTCTGGATAAAAAATTTCCGATTTTGGTGAAAGTGTCCTCTACTCTACCTCTGAAAAAACAAGAATGGAACAAGGTAAAAACAAACATTTTTTCATGATGAAATAGAGAGTCTCTTCTTTCATTTGAGCTATTCTGTGTTTTCAGAGACATAGTACAAAATATTCTGTGAGTCTTGAAATATGACTCAAAAATGTATTTATTTTTTATTTAATAGCGGATCGGGACACCCTAAGACAGAGCCAGGCTGCTGTCTCCATATACATACAAAGGAACGTTGACTTTATCATCCAACTCTTACCAGGAAAAAAGTTTATTTCCCAAAACGTCTGAACTAAGCTATTTTTAATGGCAAGGTAACAACAATGCTTCTAACCTCTTGTCAGATAAATTAAATAGAAGAAGAATGAAGTTATCCCTCACAGAAACAGTCAGTACTTTTACATGCACTTAGAGAAGTTCGACTTATTGCCTTAGTCTGGCTAATATCAAAGTTTTAAAAGCCATATATACACCTTAGTTGGACTGTAGTCGAACCAAACTGGAGTTTTTATAATTGGACTATTCGTGCAAGATAATGTGGTTCTAAGTCAAGCTTTTCCAGCATGTATATACAAACCACAGTTAGCCGGACTATTGACTGGGCTGGGCACTCCCCCTTCCGGAAGTGACGAGACCATGGAAGCAGGATTAAACAACACAGCAGCAGACGAACCGGAAGAATGCCAACATGAAAGGGCTTGTAGCACCACCTAGTGTCTCGGAGGCAAACTTACCTCCCTCAGTAATTCGATTCTCTTGCCGCGCATGTACACTCGGATTTCTCGGAAACTCCAGTTAAATCCTTAGCTCGGTTATTGCATGTAATGTGCATGTAAACGTACTGACTCACAGGCATCGACACCTCCTCTGTTTTCATTTCCCTCCAAAACGTAGCACCCTTTCAGCCTGTTATGAGTCTGCATCAACGGAAACTACTGCATGTTTGACCTCAAGGCTCACGTGTCGACTACAAGCATGGCTATAAAACCAGAACGTTTTCCCTTCTGTTTTTGAACCAGCATCTCTGGTGAATAGCTGGTTCTTTTAAAGTAGTCTTGTCTAACAGCTGAATTCACGCTTCTCTTTTTGCTCCATTAAAGCGACGCCTAAAACTGGAAGATCTAGGATTTAGGATGATTTCTGAATTAGTATGTTTATGTTAGGCATACCTGGTAATATGCCGCTGTTGAGCAGCACAAAGAGCAAAACATAGTCACTACAGAGTACACATATTTTTGTATTGTCATGGTTATTATCATACTGAAGCATTTATGGTTATTAATATGTGCTTTTTACTTCATCTTCTTTTGGCTTTTCAGTCACTTCTGCTGAGCTGTCTGATGCCTTTTCTACTGTGTTTTCATTCTTTCATTGTTTTGTTATAGCTTGTGAGTTGCTTTTCTTCTGTTTTCTTTTCCTTTTTCTATTCCTCGTTACAAACCGAGTGTAAATCAAATAAATATCCACTGGACTGAATGACTAAATTTGAGTAAAATCATTAATGAAGTGATCTCTGAGTGTATGAATAATGCATCAGAGAAGTCTGAGAATTGAAAAAACAACCTGAGACAGCAGTGAAAAGATAAAACCTGCTCTCCTCTCGCTGTCTACCACCTACCTCCACGCCCTTATCCCCTGCAGAGAGCAGCTTACAAAGGAGCACAGAGGTAGTTTGTGGGCGCTAAAGCCTTCCTGTGGTTTGCACATAGACCCTTTGGTTATTCTGAGCAGCTGTGTGCATGCAACAGTGGTAAAAGCACTTTAAAAATGTCTCAGCAGCATTGAGGGATTTTTTAAAGACAGTATGAACTATTGCTCAACTGCAAACAAAAGATATAATGCATGTGTATTCTGTTTTTTACTGAAAACAACATCCAAATAAAACATGAACATCACAGAGCCAAAAGTAAAAGAACATTTAAACACATTTTTCCTGACTGTCCGCATGGGTTTTACATGGTTCCACTAAACTATTGTCGTGAAATTCGACATATTTTATCGTTTGATTCAAACATCAGAGTGAAAATCCTCCAGCATTTGTCCTTTGGTGATGCTACAGGATGACATGCAGGTTACATCACTCCGGTCTCTTTTGATATGTGAGCTGTCTGACCAAAGCAATGCCCCATTTTGAAGGTTTAGCAGCTCCACATTATGATTTTTTTATTCACTGAGTGCCAGCGTTCTATAAAACAGGAAGTGTCTTGTTCCAGCATTTTTGCCCATTTTTAGTCATTTTTGCAGACCCTCTGATTATTTTGTACTATGTCTCTGAAAACACCGAATAGCTCAAATGACAGAAGAGACTCTCTATTTCATCATGAAAAAAAGTTTGTTTTTATCTTGTTCCAGTCTTGTTTTATCGAGGTAGACTGTAACAAAAACAACACTTTTTGTCCAGAATCCGACCATTTTACTCTCTAATCTTGATCGTCTCCACTTCCTGTTTTGATCTCTGTGGTGTATACCGTCTTATTATGTCCCGACTACAAATCCCAGAAGCCCCAACATTACTCACGGGCTATGTGATAGCTCCTTCTGTGCCTGCTGCCAAAACCACTTTGACGTATATATATGTCAATGGCACTCAAAGTTAGAGTTAAATCAATCTGCATGTATTGTGGTGATCAATTTAAGTAAGTTTTTTTTAAGGAAATAAAGTCTAAATTCTCTGAATCCATCTGTGAATATTTTCTAGTTTCTTTCCTCCTCCATGACAGTAAAGTGAATATCTTTGAGATGTAGACAAAACAAGACGCCAGAGGACATCATCTTGGATTTTTAAGAGACACTGATCAACGCCATTTTTCTGAAATTTTATAGTCATTGACATCAGAGAAGAGATGATTATTTATTCATCCCAAATTTATCTTAAAAAATACTCAGGCCTCCTAACTAGTAACAGACTAGACAAGAAACCAAGCTAGCAAATATATAACAAAAGTGAAGAAAGTGTATTGTAAAATCGGTTAACCTCAAAAGTTATTGACAGATTAATCAACTATGAAAATAATCTTATTCTTGACTACTTAATCAGGGTTTTTCCTGCGTTCAAATTTGCGTGGCGGCCGCCTCCAGCTATTTTTGTACCACCCCTAGCCAGAGCGATTGATATTGCTCAACACAGCTCCAGCTGTGTTGATTGAGCGATTGATGTCCCTCTGCGGCAGCTACGTATTTTAACTGCAGTTGCAGCGTTGCGCCACTATTGAGGCGCTATCAGATCGAATCGTGTTAGTTAGCGGAAAAAAACTGGGAAAAACATGATTCGATCTGTTTCTTCTTCGGTAGTTGCTTCAGGTCTTTCGGGTGCACTGTTGTTGATATAGCGCCTCAATAGTGGCGCAACGCTGCAACTGCAGTTAAAATACGTAGCTGCCGCAGAGGGACATCAATCGCTCAATCAACACAGCTGGAGCTGTGTTGAGCAATATCATTTGCTCTGGCTAGGGGTGGTACAAAAATAGCTGGAGGCGGCCACGCAAATTTGAACGCAGGAAAAACCCTGTTAATATTAATAAAAAAACAAAAAAGATCTTAAGAAAATATACAGTAAATAGTATTTTTTACGCGCCACCACACAGAGCTACAGAACCTGATATTACTAAAAATTACAAAGACCAATGATTGTGACGTTTTGTTTATGTCAATTTTAAATAAAATGTGTACATTTACAATTTATGTGCCTAATAAGTGTTATTTTATGAAAAAATAACCTCATTTCAAGGAGGTTGATTAACTTTTTCCAGAGATGTCAAGTGTTCGACTGAGACGATGAGATGCGATTAAAAGCTTTGGAAATGGTTTATTCCCCTTCCCCTAATCAGTTCTGTCTTTTCTGGGTTGAAGTAGGTCACAGCACCAGAAACAAGCTGCTCTTTGTCCCCCTCCAGCAGGACGAGGACAGAGGGAAGACGACGGAGACGCCGAATGATTTCACTGGAAAACAGTCAGCTCTACTCCACTGCCAGAACCTGGATATATGTGTGTGTGTGTGTGTGTGTGTGTGTGTGTGTGTGTGGACTGTTGTAAGCCAACACCCTTATAAACCTCTGCAATAGTAATCCTGACCAAAGCATCACTGACGCTGTCATTAACCCGAGTAGGGTCTAGATCTGGCTTCCTGAATGATCCTCTTTAACAAGCCAGATGCTGGCTGTAAATCCCACTAACGCACCAGTAATATCAAACACACACACACACACACACACACACACACACACATTCATGCTCACTTTCCCTCACTCTCCAGTCTAACTCCCCCATTCATCAAAAGCCCTCATTGTGGTGGCTTTACACCCCAAATAGGGCAGCAGCAGCGGTGTGTTAGTGGTTATTTAAACCTGCGCCAGGGGAAAACCTGCTGGGCACAATCCCATCTCCCAGTAAAAAGGCACTGTGTTGTCAAAGCCTGCAGTCCTGCGCTAACCACACAACCTTCTAGGAAAGTGACATTTAGGAGCCAATTAGAGGAAAGCCTGAAATCCCATGCAGGTGCATCTGAAAGGACACAGAAAGAGCAACTTTTCTTACGACAAATATCTACATTCACTGAGCTGGAAAGGACGGCGATTTCTGCAGCAGTTACCTGTTGTTGATAGGGCTGGGTATCGTTCAGAATTTTTTCATACAATGACACTTTTGATACCTTTGTCTTTATACCAGTTCCAGAATGATACTTATTTCGCTACCTTATTATTTTTTTGTGTACTTCAGGCTTTAATTGTGGTTATTATTATTATTATTATTATTATTATTATTATTACCATCATCATCATCATCATCATCATCAACTCAATAAGTTATTTTTTTGTAATTTGGGCTTTATCATGGTAGACATACTCGACAATGGTCTGATGATGATCAACAGGATGCTATCAGTTCCTCTTTAGGACCCTGGGGAGTGAGAGTTTGCCTTATGATGTGTTCACTGGAAGTCTGAACTTGGAGCTCTAATCAATGTAACCTCAAAGTTTAGTGCTACATCAGTAGCAGACAGGATTAATCCGACTTTCCGAGTTGGAGATCCAACTTCACAACTTCTGTTGTTATGACATTATGCCTCAGTTGTACCAGTGATGTTTGTCTCCTTATGCTAGTAAAGTGGGGGGACGGATCAGTGTCTCTGTGAATCTGAAGGGGACATGTCCCCCTGTCCACAGAGACATCAGACAGCATGGTTCACAGACACTTAGGTATTGGAATTTGGCAACAAAAGATGATTAATTTTTTGATACCTGATAGGACTGGAGGTCAGTGCTAGTCGTTGATTCCTTTTTTTGTTATGCTATCAATATCATTTTGATAAAAATTCAAAAAACTCTGTGGCATCTTTATTTTCGATGGAAAGCCGTTACACCAGCTATTTTCCTGTTGCATCAGAGGATCAGCAGTGTTGCATTAACTGAGCTGTCAGTCGCTGTCAGATGGCTGATAACTGATATAAGCATATAGGATATAACACAAATATCAAATTCTGTTGTTAGTTCCTCCTTATTGTGCTTCATTTCGCCCCTGACAGCGTGCTGCATCACACTAATGAGCTGTTCCAGTTGCCTCAGCTCAACAACGAGAAACAAAGGATTTAATAAAGCCAAAATCAAACCGGTTCCTTCTGCTCACATTAAGGAAGTGGCTGAAAATAAGACAGGATGAGGCACATCCACCAGCCAGCATGACTAACACCATGTCTGTGACCTACAATGGGCCATTCTGTCGGCCAGAAAGAATCCTCCTGACGACCACGACAGCGGAGGTCACTGAGGGCACTTCCTGTCATGAAACATGGAGTCTGGAGAGCCTGAGTCAAAAAAAGGTCTCATTGAGCTCGGCTGACATAAAGCAGAACAAGGGAACATGACTGACACATGCAGTGACTGTATACTGTAAGATATGGTGCTCTGTAATTAAAACTACACAGATCCTAACCCCAGTCTGAGAGGCTTTTTTGGGCTTGAAGGCCTATTTTCACAAAATCCTACAGCGGCTGTTTGGCTGCATGGACCCTGCAGGCTGTTGTTACATGACATGATGATTGGCTGAGTGTGGAGACACTGCTGCTTAGTCAGCTTCCCTCTGTCCACACCAGCGGCCTGCGATCAGCAGTGTGATTTTGTAGCAGTGCTTTTTGGGTGGGTGGTGTGTGCATATTTACATCATATGTTTCAAAAGACATGTGGCATTTTAATTTTTAAGTCAAACAGATGGACGAACGCCCGGAGGAGATACCAGGGACTCTCTCAGATGTATCTCCACATACTCACATATATGTGTACATATATATATATATGTACACATATATATGTATACATGTATACATATATATGTGTACATATATATATATATATGTACACATATATGTGAGTATGTGGAGATACGTATACGTACGTATACACGTATACGTACATACGTATACGTACGTATACATATCTCTAGACAACATTTGTGACCTCTAAACGACAACTTCCACACAGATTCCTTCAAAAAGAATCCATACACAGAATTTGCACAATATGAGCTGGAGATTTACTGATCCAGGTCTGCATCATGAGTGAAATGAACAAGGCCGACTGTTGTTGAAAACAACAGGGCTGTGCTGCTCGTGGGCAAAAGGGAAATCAGTTTACTGTACAAGCTGTGTTCCATAAATGACAGGAAATGTGAAATGTCCAAGTGTGAGCCGTTTCTTTTGGTGTAGAAACAATGAAACGACCTAAATATAGACCGGGTTGAGCATCCAGGCTCCATCAGATCTCATTTGGTGCCCACACCCACTCCATGAGTGACACTTCCAATGCTGACAGCGCTCTGGGGAATCACTTCACTTCAAATGATGCCACCAAAACAAATCAGTCAGCAGTTATTATTATTATTGTGTCTTTGCAGACAGACAGAGGAAAATACTGAAAAAAAGTATTGTGCATCAAAGTCAGTAAAAGGAAGTAAACTTCGGAGACTATTTGACATTCACGTCATGTTGGTGCAGGCCCAGAACGGCGAGGCAGGGAGCAACGCTTGGCAGCGCTGATAGCCGAGGAGGGGAGGTCAATGAAAGTTTGCCCGGGGACACGCCACAGCATCCAAACTGCCAAGATGGCACAAATGAAAAGAGACACAAACGATTTAAATCCATGCCTGGCATGAAGCGAAAGCTTTTGTGTGACCACACTGCTTTTCATTACCAACCCGAGATCAAAACCTGATAATTGCAAGCGATGGAGCATCACTATCTGCCTCCATCCAAACCTTCCTGAAGGCTAATCTGCTCTGCTGCAAACTCAGGCGGCTTCAAGCTGTCAATAGATTGCAGCCTGCAGCTTCCTATGTGGTTCGCCACAGGAATGGTGGGGAGCGGGGAAAGAGAGGGAAGGAGGGAGGGAGGGGCAGTGCAGTGTTTAAGGAGGATGCCTTTTGGCTGGAGGCCCAATCCCTGCATGTGGGCCTGATCCACCCCGACGCCCTGCCTGCGAGCAGCGCTAGTCCGCTGCCTCGGCTGGCATGAGGACGAAGCAAACTGAGAGCGTTCACGAGTGCAGATCACAGGAAAGACGCCTTTTAGGGAGGAAGCAAGCCACTGCTTTCATGTCACCAGTGTCGGGGTAATATGTGTTAAAATAACAATAAAAGTGAGGAGGAAGGTGGGTGGATGAAGGAGTGCTGCTTCAGAAGCAGGACTAAAAATACATGGAGGTTTTGATGTCTTCACTGGAGGAGCCACTGCACTGCTTCTTTAGATTTATTTCCAAACTTTCAATTTTCCTGGACAGATGAATAAAAATGTCCACCTGTGACTCTAATGTGTGGGAAAAAATATCGATATGGCAATATACTGTGGTACTTTTTCCTCTGATATAATATCGGTTTTTAATTTCTTTATATAGATTTTTTTTGGACCTTCGCACCTCTGCGCCGCAAGGTGTTGCTGCACAGTGAGCATGGTGGCAGTCATATACATATGTATGAATATGTGTGCATGTATATGTTAACATCAGAAGTGTCCGGAGCCAATAGTGATATCGGATAGCCGTCTGATATCAGCAAAAAAAAAAAAAAAAAAAGTATTGGCTTATGTCAGCCTGCATCTAAAATCTCCGATATAAACACTTTTCAGCGTCTTCTAATTTTCTTTTAATTTATTCTACTCAATAGTAGAAGCTGCTTATGTTTAAGTTAAACTAGTGGTTATTTTGCACTTTAAAATCTATGTTTTTGTTTTAATATGATTTATTGAGGTTATTTTTTAGGGTCTTCTAATTTATTTTTTATTTATTTTATTCAATTGTAGGATATTGTCATGTTTAAAGGTACAATATGTAAGAAATTTATTTAAATTAATCATAATATGTCACCAGACATTAAGAAATCATGTTCATTTCAAATACTTATTTCACTGACAACAGCAGTCCAACCAGGATATTCTCATTTAAAAAGCCAAGTTGCAGCCCTTAACTGATGTTTATGTTGTCATGTTGTGTTTTGGTCTGATGCGCCACACTCCACCTATCTCCCAATCACCAAGTGTGTCAGCATCCGGGTTGCGGCTGAAAGCAGATGGGAAGCAGCACTCCCGATCGGATCCCCGGCCACCGCCCCGGAGCTCTGCTCACTTTACCCCAGCCCTCCACAGCTCTCCCCCACCCCATTTAAGTGTCCATAGTGATGCCCAAGGTGGCTGCTTTTCGTTCACTGTAACACTTTCTGTTCCTGTTGGATCCTGCAGCCGAGCTGGCAACCTCTAGTCAGGGGAGAGGGAGAGGGGAGACACCGCTCTACAGTAATCTGAAAAATTGCAGTACCAGTTTTGGCCACCATCCTACATACGGTTCCTTTAAGGTTAAAACTGATGTAACCTAGTTGAGTAATATCACTTGATCAAGTCTTTTCTAATATTCCATACTACAAAAACTTGCATTTTAAGCTGCATTTTAAATTTCTCAGTGAACTATGTAGAACATAACAATATATCGCAACATAACAATATCGAAATAATGTACTGTATCGTGATACGATACATATTATATTGCGAAGTGCTTTCCAATTCCCAGCCCTGATACGACACTGGACTGCAGCCACCGTTTCACAAGTCTCTGCTAAAACGATGACAGAATTTACAACCCTGTGACATGATAATTACACCGGGTTGTGTAACGCGCTTTTTTAAGCAGCCACTTTAAGGAAAGCCCTTCACCCACGTAAGCTGAGAAGGTATCCATAAATATTGACTGGATATAGCCTGGCCAATATTCTTGGGACAGTCTTGAGGTGTCAAACAGAGAGCTGTGTGTTTTGGCCCAAATTAGATGAATTCAGTTGTTCTGCTGTGGAGCTAAAATAAAATAAAAACACTGATTTGAAATCAGTTTGAACAGCTTGGTCCAGCCAGGAATAGAAACAAGATGTTAATAACAAACCGTAGAACAGAGCTGCACCTCTTATCTGATCGCAGCGGGTGACGCTTTCTGAACGTCTTTCGTCAGACATTTATCATCTTTGACTTCATGAATGCATTCTGGTGTGTTTTATTTTAGCATCCAATGAACCCGACTCCTTCGATGCATTTCACCGATGTCCTGCTAAACTTAACCTTACAGTTGCCGGGGTAAAAAAAAAAAAAAACGCTTGCAGACACAAACTGCACAGTGAATGCTTGCAAATAAATCTAAAAAGGGATTGCACTGAGCAAGCTGTGCAAACATCAGTGGGTTTTTTTTAAATTAGGCTGCACACTTTTACACCACCGAAGGGGGTCTTGCTCCAGATGGATCTGCATAGCTGCTTGTAAATTATTCCACGCCACTGAAAGTGTCAAATAACTCGAGTTAAGCTGAAAGAACGCACAAAAAATGTTCATAGAGAGAATTTCAAACTAAAAGCAAAGGGAAGCTGAGCTCCACATCCTCACTGTCACCACAACCTGCCCTCAGGCTTTACATTTCCTGCTGTCATTAAATGTGCCATAACTCACAGAGTTCATCTGTGCAGAAGGATTCATCTGGATCTCTGCTAACACAGCACCAGTGTGACAAAGAGCTGGAAATCATCACCAGGCTGCAGATCAGTGTGAAGCATCTCAGCCTCTCTGCTTGTTTCTGAATCACTGAAGCCAGCTGTTTCCATCCCACCTGCAGTCCTGGAGGCAGTTACGTAAGCCTGGCAGTCACCGGGAGGGGCTCCTCCTCACACAGCCCCATAACCTGGGCTCTAATTTGGATATTTACACATTTCTGCTAGTTTTGAGCATGGATGAAAAGTTGCAGAAGCCCTGAAGGCGCCTATCGCGCCTTGTGGAGGAATAACACGGACATGAGCTGCGTGTCTCCTCTCACACGGGTTTATTGTCACTGTCATGTTAATTGTTGCTAATTATCGCAGTGAGCCTGAACCCAGGGCTTCTCCATGTGCGCACACGGGGCCTTTCTGGCCATGAAACCCCGAGCTGAGCCGGGATAACTTCCCCTACCTGGACATGAACGCACACCGCTGAGTCCCAGGCACAAAGCTCTTTTCTAAACCACGGCTGCCCTGAGTAAACAGCTAACAGCAGCGCTACGAGCTAACAACACACACAAACACACACGCGTGCTGTGTAAATGTCGCGTCCACGTCGGGTGAACTTACCTAAATCATCCATGTTGGCCGGAAATCGTTCCTGCGCTGAGAACCGGACCCGGTCCTCGTCTGTCGAGTCGCAGCTGTACTGAAAGGGGCTGATTCGGATCCCAGTCGCCGAGTCTCCTGGACTCAGACCTCCGCCTGAAGTTTTCAAGTTCCGCTGCTGCTCGATAAGCCTCAAACACACTCACAAACACACACACACACACATTCACACACTCACACACACATTCATACCCTGCTGCCCTCCTGGAGCCCACATCCAGCCCCCATCCAGCCCCCTGCAGGCCCACACACAGAGACCAGCGACCTCTACTGGACAAACTCCACATAGCATTTAAAGGTGTAACTTCACTGTGATTATAAGGCAGAAGTATGAATGTATGCATGAATCACTTATTATATGTATGGTCATCAATGTGAAGTTTTCTTTGTTCTAGAAGAATCAGTTTTATTTGTCACATACTGTACATATATACCTGTATATATACATATATATATATATATGTACACACATGGGGCGGCACGGTGTTGTAGTGGTTAGCACTGTCGCCTCACAGCAAGAAGGTACCAGGTTCGAATCCCGGGCCCGGGGCCTTTCTGTGTGGAGTTTGCATGTTCTCCCCGTGTCTGCGTGGGTTCTCTCCGGGTACTCCGGCTTCCTCCCACCACCATCCAAAAACATGCATGGGGATTAGGTAAATTGGCTAATTTAAATTGGCCGTAGGTGTGAATGTGAGTGTGAGTGGTTGTCACCTCAAAATTAAGATGAGGTGGCATACCAGGGTGTATCCTGCCTTCTGCCCTAATACAGCTGGGATAGTCTCCAGCCCCCCCCCCCGCGACCCTATGAGGATAAGCAGTAGATAATGGATGGATATATACACACATATATAGACATATACATATACACATAGATATATATATATATATATATATATATATATATATATATACATTTCACGTTTAGACAAAACAAAACATACAGATTTTTTTGCTGTTAAATGTTTTATTTCATAGAGAGCACTTCCAGCACTTGCCAAGCTTAAACATGTAAGATTTTATATATTTAATCTGAAAATCAGTGTACTGACAGTAAAATCAGTCAACTCTGCTGCAGACAAATTAAGGTAAATATTATAATACTCAAATGTATTACATTTTTAAACCATGTCTTCGCTAAGAGAACTTTTGTCTTTACATCCACTAATTCAACTTTACATTTTCTAAGATAAAGATTGATTTTCTAAGATTGCATTTTCTCTAAATATACACTATATTGCCAAAAGTATTCGCTCACCTGCCTTGACTCGCATATGAACTTAAGTGACATCCCATTCCTAATCCATAGGGTTCAATATGACGTCGGTCCACCCTTTGCCGCTATAACAGCTTCAACTCTTCTGGGAAGGCTGTTCACAAGGTTTAGGAGTGTGTTTATGTTTGACCATTCTTCCAGAAGCGTATTTGTGAGGTCACACACTGATGTTGGATGAGAAGGCCTGGCTCTCAGTCTCTGCTCTAATTCATCCCAAAGGTGTTCTATTGGAAAGAACAAACATTTTGTACCCGCCTCTCATTTTGGGAGTAATGAGCGAAAATGTAGCTTTGTAAATGGTCTCTGGCCACATGTAATCAGATCTCTTGGTCCATTAGCCCATTTTACTCAAATCTGTTTTGAGTTTTTGAGATATCTCATCAACAAACTGACAAACAAGACAAAACAGGACAGTGCAGCCAATCAGACAAGATAGACCCTGCTACTGGTTTCAAATAATTAAATAATACATTGTGGTAAATTCAGTAACTGATACAGTGTACACAGCTATGGGGATTCTTGGGCTGCATCTGAAATTCCACACTAACATGCTACTGAGTATGCTAAAACAGTACGTGATAGTTTTAGTATATCTGAAACCTTAGTATGAACCCAATAGTACGTGAGGTGCATACTATTTCCGGTAAATATTACAGTATGCAAGCACTGGACACCACACTGGCATAAATGTCCCACAATGCAATGCAGCGGTGATGACAACAACAACACAACGGTTATTAACAGATATAATAACATATTAAGGGTGTATTATTAGATTATTATTATTAGATGTATTAATATTGCAGATTGCTGGTAGAGGTGAGGTTGGCATGGGTTACCATGGTTACGCATCTCCAATCCAACCAGCAAAAGGCTCTCAGGAATGGCGTCACTTCTGCACTGAGCAGTGCGTCCGAAAAGATGCCTACTACATTTATTCACTCAGAAGTATGTTGAATGATAGTACACACATCGAGTGTGTAGTGTATAGTGTGGAATAGGAGGGGACAACAGACTTTTACTTGAAGACAACCCATTTGGGTTCAGAGGTTGACTTCATTTTCAGACATTTCAAATATAGTGTATATATCTGAGATGGTAGCGAATGGTCTGTTTGTCAGTTTGTACCATTTGTGTCAACATTTCCAGCATACTGTTCATGCTCTATGTGGGTGAAGTCTGTTGAAACCACTACAAAAACATTTTTTAAAAATGACTTCAAATAGGAAGGGACAACAAACTTTTGCTTGAAGACCTTCCAGCATTTTTACAAATTTCATACAACAAAAATATATATATAATCTATAGCTACTACACTGAGTCGGACCTTTCTGGACACAAAACCGCAGTTGAAAATTCATCCATTCTTTCATTATTTCTGAAAGGAAGAGACAGACATGATGCCACTTAAGAACTGTATTAAATCTCCACATAAACACAGGAGAGAGTGTTAATTGCAACCTCAGCACACTTTATAATGCTTTCCCTGATGGGAAATGGTGCCTTGCAGATGTACACATATGTTTAATGTCATCACAACAAGATTTTATCTCAATTCAGTTGCTCATTTCTGCAAACCATTGCACTGTATTGTTTTTATCTCACATTCAGCATATATATAATTATTTAAATTATTTATATTATGTGTATGTATATATATATACACATAATTTAAATAACTTAAATTATTTTTCACTAACATATTTTGTTTCTTGTCATTTTTATCTTGCTGCATAATAATTTATGGGTTTGCTTTAGACATGTAGACATGTAGTAGATACTGTGAGCACTGCAGCCCGTTTCTCATTTTTGATGCACATTTCATTTATTCTCTCATTTCCCTCAGTGGCCACTGGGAGGCGTTCTGGCACAAACTTAGTCAGCTCTTGTCCATTAAAGATTTTAGTTTCAGTGAACCTGACTATTTGCTCTTTGAGTTCAAACATGATGTTAATAATAAGAATATAATTAGTGTGAATGCGAAAAGCACGCAACCAGTTTCACGTTTCATCACAGAAACATTCAAACATTAAAATTTTAACATTTTTCTAGTTTATTTCATACACGTTTCTCCTTCAGAGCGATATCCTGTTCCTGGAGGAAAATAAAGGACATGATGAGCAGATTAAAGGCCACCTTAAGGATCCTGAGTTTATTTCATGTGTCATCAGCTACATCAGTGCAGCTGAACTCCAATAAACCTGGATCCAGTTTGGGTTCCATAGCAACATGTTTTTCAGGTTACAAACCATGTATCTCCATGAGCTCTGTGCTAATGGAAGAAAAAACTTTTAACAGAGGAAAATTAATTTAATTAATTAATATTAAAAATAGTCAGTTGAGTCTGTTATATTTCCTTAATGAGCCTCCTCCTGTTTTGGTTTTATCAGCATGAATCAGTTTTCCTGTCGCTTGCCCATTAATATATTGTGTTAGCAATGTCTCTTAACTCATAGAATGCCATCCGTTTTATAAAACAGGAAGTGCCTTGTGCATTTTGAGTCATATTTCAAGACCCACAGGACCTCCCAAACCTGAGCCTGAATATGTCAATGGATTTACATTGAAGTGTTTCACATCTACTTCAGGTGTCCTTGAGGAGAGAATCAGTGAAGTGCTGATTCAGGCCAACAAGGTGGAGGACGAGCAGATGAAGGTGGTTCCTCAGGACATCCTGCTGACCAACTCTGAGCTGCTACCAGGTAGAAAAATACTCTGTAAAACCATTTTTCTATTGACTGTTTCAAGGTATTGCATCGCTAGTTTGGGTCCATGTTTGCTTTCCGTCAGCTTATGTCATTCCCATCCACTGCAACAGGAAATGAGAAATGATGAGATGGTTAAATGGTGTCAATGTGTATTTATTGCAGAAGGTGATGCAGTGGAGTAAACTAGTTTAATAGTGGCATCATTAAACAAGTCATTACAGCACCATAACCCCTGTCATTTACTGCTTGTAACAGAGAGATTTGCTATATTGATGCTTAATTTGAAATGCACAACAATCTGCAGTCATGTTTCTGGGAACCTGAGGAATCTAAATTAAATATACTGTCCTTTTAGCACTGTTTTGATTTCCTGATGGAAATACCTGACCCTTTAGCTGCTAAATTATCTCAGATACCCACAGATAGATAGATAGATAGATTAACAATAAACTGCAGTTGCAAATTGACAGTAAGCTAGTCACAAACTACGTAGCTGTCCAATCATTTCATTCAGGACTGAAAAGATGAGCTGCTTTTTGTCAGAGTATTTGATTTCTGTTGGGATGTCAATTGTCAACATCATTCAGCAGGTAGAGCTCAGGTTAAAGGGATGATGTCATCAGTGTGCTCGCTATTAAAACAGGACACTCAAATGTCAGAGTTCAGCTCTGATCCCTCACGGCTCGCCTCTGGCCCTTAACCCTCCAGCTGCCAAAAGCCGGGGATTTTCACCCCACCAAAGTCCAACAAGAGGGCGGTAAGGATCACTTTGGTGGCATCCTATTGTGTGCCTGCCGCCTGACCGCCACAGTGTAGCATTACCCTCCACAGCACTAAAATAACAGCAGGGCTTTGTCTCACTAAAGCCCTCTGGTTCAGTAGCCAAACATATTAATGTGCCCCAGCAGCACACACTCATGTTTTACTTTTAGCAAACATATGCACGCAAATATACACACACACACGCGTTTAGATTAACCACCATCACATACACACATTCACTACCTAACATGGAATTAAAAGACTGGCTGGTATAATCATGTATTGATTATCTCATGTCTTTAAAAACCAGACTGAGAAAGGAGGCTGACTTCGGCCTTTGAAAACTTTTATTAGACGAACGAGCACAGACCTAATCTGGAACATAAGAAAACATATAGGCGGTGTGGAAAATAATTTAATGAGGTGAAGGTGGGAACATATTGTTAATGAAGCAGAGGGGAGCTCATGTGTGGATGCTGTAAATTGTCAGTTGTTGGTGGAAGAGATCATTTAATCCTCTTTCAGCTCCTCAGTGCAGCCAACGTAAAGATGCATAAATGAACCACAGTCTGTTTCTCCTTCAAGTCACGAACAGGCAGACATTCGATCTGATGATGTCGACAAAAAGGTTTACTCCTGGTCCTTTTCCTCTCCGTGGGTGATGATGTGAACCAGGTTCTTGTAGTCCAGGTTCCCTGCCACATCTGGGGGAAAGGCGGTAAACATCTGGACCATCTAACCGACAAAAAGAGAGATTCATAAAAAAAAAATTAATTCGGTGTGCACAGAAAAGTGCGCTAGAGACTCAATTTCTTTTGTGCCTAAAAATTAGGGGTCGGCATTGGCAAGGACATCACGATATGATAAGTATCGCAATGTTTGAGTCATGATACAATACATTATTGCAAAATACTGTGATATTCTACATAGATCACAAATTAAAATGCAGCTTAAAATACAAGTTGTATATACAGTATGTACATATTTATATATAGGTAAACATATGTACATATATGCCTATATACATATATACATTTACAAGTACATGTATATTAGGGCTGTCAAAGTTACCGTGTTAATATGGATTTTATTTTTTATTTAAATTTTTATTTCAACGTGAGAAAGTTGCTCTGGATTTACAATTGTCCTAAAACATTACTATTTTTTGGGGGGGAAAAAATATATTCGTCATGATGACGTTCAGCTTCCTGTACTTTACTATTTTGGAGTCACCAGCATTCACGGAGCTATTTCCCATAATAACGGTAAATTAGGGTAAAAAGACAACAATGCACCTCTTCAGGGGAGAATCGGTCCGCTTGTGTTGTCAGCATCTGTGTCACACTGAACAGGAAGAAAGAGACACAGTATGAGGCGACCAGACCTGAGTTCACATCAGCAGCTGTACTGAGATGAACGACTGCAACTGAGAAAAGCTTTGTATGAGCAGTGGAGCGTCTTAAGGCACTTACTAGTCCTTCTTCAGCACACCTTTCCCCTCAGGGTCAAAGACTTTAAACGCGTTGAGGATGGTCTCCTCTGGATCAGCACCTAGACACATGAAACACATCAGTATACAGGTCGTCAAACACATATTTAACTCTCTACTTGCACGATTTATGTTTTTTTGTGATTGAATTTTCATCTTTATTATCATTATAACATATCTCCACCAACACTCAACATGTTTATGAACCAAATATCAAAATTAATCCCCCTGGAAAAAAAATTATCAATAATAGGGGCCACCTATTCCCTGACCTTTGGGAGCCACTACATGATCAGCTGAAATAATACAACCTATAAATATACTTAACCTATCACTGTTTGTGCATTGAAATTCTCATTACAATCGTCTGTATTTGTATGTGATTTTTTTTTTCCACAGAAGGGATTGGGGTGAAATTGGGGTATATTTGGACAGTTGTCAATGAAAATTGCTGGAAAATATTTGTGAAATGGAAAATAATTTTCATCTTTAGCGTGCACATTCTCACCTTTCAGCTTCTCCCCGAACATGGTGAGGAAGACGGTGAAGTTGATCGGGCCAGGAGCCTCTTTGAGCATCTCGTCGATCTCTTCCTGTTTCACATTGAGACGTCCTACGGCACCAAACACGTGACACGAGCGGATTAAACACATTTTGTAAAAAGATTTTATCTTTTATCTCAACATCACGGCGTCTTGTACGACTTACCGAGAGCAGCGAACGTGTCCCTCAGATCGTTCTTGTCGATGAAGCCGTCTCTGTTCTGGTCCATGATGGTGAAGGCCTGAGGTCAGAGGTCGGCGCACAAATAAAACACTCTTACTGCCTTGAAAATATAGACTTGCACACAGATTGCAGCCACATGCTTTGATTCTTCCCTTGAATATTTTGTGCTCCATCTTCACAGATCACTGTTAAGTATTTATAACCCGTGCACGCCCTCTCTGAGGTTTAGCCTGGCATCCAGGGCATGCCCCGCAGTTTATCTGCAGCCTAATCACTAATGACACAGTCTGGATGTTTGGGCACCACTGACCGCCATACCAGCATACCACAAGCCTGACTGCTGCCAAGCCAGGGACAGGAAAATAGACAGGTGGGCATACTACAACGATGAACAATGGAAGGACAGGGGAGGACGTGGAGGGAAGAAGAAATAGAAACCTCCGCACATGTCGCCGTTTATTTTCACGACAGAAACGCTTGGATCATGATGCGCTAACGTGCATCACACTCAGCACATCATACTCAGGCAAATGAAAATGAGTGGTTGAGCAGCTTTCACCTCTTTAAATTCCTGGATCTGAGCCTGCTCAAACATGGAGAACACATTGGAGTTGGCTCCCTCTGCTGTCCTCTTCTTGGCTTTCTTGGGGGGCTTTTGGCACAAAGAGAGAAGAGATGAGGCAATGAAGGTGAAGCTAAATGTTACACAGCATCAATTAAATGGCTTAATAAGAGAACAGCGTGATTATAGGAAGTGGAAAATTGCTTTTGGGAGTCATCTTACCCCATTTCAGTATAATTTAAGAAGAATTATTCCTTTATTCTTCCCTCAGTGAGGGAAATTTCAATTTACACTCTGTTAATATTTTTTTCAGTTTAACATCACACACAAGTTATGAAACACACATGCACATGAATTAGAGGAGGCTCCCAAGCAGTAGGGGGTTCGGTGCCTTGCTCAAGAGCATGTGAAGAACTGGCAACCAATCCACTCGCCAGACTTGAACCAGCGATCCTCTAATTCCCAGCTCAAGTCACTACAGACTGAACTACTGCCGCCCCCAAGTGAATAAGTCAAATAAAGGATGAAATAAATGTAGTGTGGACATTAAATATCAGGTGAAAAATTGTTTAAACTTAAACTATTTTTAAGATAATCACAGAAAATGTTGTGCAGATTGAGAAATATTAAAGACTCGTAGCTTTAAATGATAAAGTGTAAAGTTAGCATCCTTCAAATAAAACAAAAATCATGTCTCATATGTGTCGCTGTCATCAAGCAGCACCCACACAGTGACTTACCATGGCTGAGCAGCTGGGAGGTCAGACCAACAGTGATGCCAGTGAACAATGGGGAGACCTTACAATGCAGGAGCCCTTTTGTAGCCCCCAAACCCTCGTCTGGACTGGACGATATTTATAAACTATGTCCTGTTTAGGAAGTGACAGGTAAATGATGCTTCATCCGGAGCGATGAACACGCGCACACGCATTGGACAAAGAGATTGGAATAACTGGTTTAGAATATCAAGAGCAGACTGAAGGTTAAAGCTCTTAATCACTTTAAACTGCCGGCGGTCCACAGAGCAGGGTCTTAAACTACAGGAAGGTATTAACTGTAGAAAATCTGAACTCTGTTGTTTTACTTTGAAAAACTGGACTATTCCACCACAGATGGGATGAAGTTGAAGAGTAGAAGCAACTCTCGAAAATGTTTAAAACCTGACTAGACTCCATCTGAAAATTAAAATTTGATGATGCCGTTCCTTCATAAAACAATATTAATTAGTGTCTGCCTCCACCCAATGCATTAAATATAACTTTTAAATGAGACGTGATGGTGTTGGTGTAGGTGGAATACATTAAAGATCACGTTTTCACGTTTGAAACTAAAGTGTGAACTATCCAAGGAATACTTGGAGCTTACAGTGACATATTTTAAAGGGGCGAAATGTACTATTTCTGTTATGATCAACAAGTTAGCTCACCGCTAACAAACAAAGCACAAAGGAGCTCGGGTTGCAACACACACGGAGGGAGAGCGACTTCATCCTCTGCTGTGTGAAGAAAGGATTAATGTCTATCTGTTTTCTGTTATCTATTTTTTTTCTAAGTAATTTCTTATATATCTGTTGTTTCTGACTATTTTTGACCCTTTTTTATGTTTTTTGAGGTAATTTTTTCCTGAATTATTGAGTTATATCAAAGTCTCATAATACCATATATATATATGCTTTAAAGACAGGACTATCTGCCAGTGTCTTAAACCCAGATCAAAGTAAAATTAAGCAAGTCAATCATGTCGGTTTCTGTTAAATCAAGCTCTCAGTAAACGAATGAATCATCCACTGTTTCAAATGCTCTCTAAACTCCCACGACATGACAGAAAACACATTGAAATGCTGAAAAAAAAAAAACACTTAATACTTAAACACACACCTAATTGCTCAGGTAACTATTCAAGTGAACACATTTCTGTACATCTCTGTCCTCCTTTTATTGGAATAGAGATTTGTACAATGAGGTTTAATCTATTTTTTTTTGTTGGTAAAGTTAATAAAGTAAGGAATTCCTTTTGTTATAAAGTAACTAGTAATGTGTTTTTTGGAGTAACTACCCGACACTGGATGTCATATAGAAATATGTGAGACTGAATCACTTATCTTGACATGACTGTAATCACTGTAATTTATTGACCTGTCACAACCTGAGTCACATCCCTCACATGCTCCAGAAACATGATTTATGTGACCTCATTTATTAAACTAAAATGGTCTCTGGGTGTCTGTCCTTTGATTTTTTTTCCAACATCTAATCGACTTCGCTCTTGGTCGGTGTATTGATGAGGACTCATGGACATAGAGTGCAGTGAATGAGGCCTCTTGAGCTCTACAGGACATATTTATTAGTAGTGCGTTATGTAATGTTTGTAAAGATTTGTGATATTGGACTATACAAATAAAACTGTAGTGTATTGAGAGGGGCTCCTCTAGCTTTGTGAGAGGATGCTGTTACAGGTCTGAACACATTTATCAGAGCATCAAAGACTCTTTCTTCCTCACTGAGTTCACTACTCTTCACCATTTTGAACAGAACTGAGAAATTTAACCTGAATTCACCTTTTCATACCCAAATTTGAGCCAGAACACTTGAATTCACTGAGAAGTCAGAAATGACTCAACAATAACAAACAACCACTAAAACACATTTTCTGTTCAGGAATGACAGGAAATAACTGCAATTTAACATTTCAATCAATAAATAATAATAATGTGCTTTGAGATTTTTTTGTTATTATATTTTAGCATTGAATATATCAGAGCTTACTGCACATACTGGTGGATTAATCGTTGTAGAGATGTAAAAAGTAATTTGATAATTAAAAGTTAATTTAGGGCATTGGGTGGTGGAATAATAAGTGTATGAGATGAAAGAGAGGAGCTGCATCAAAGGATGTCTTAACTCATGACTCTTAACTCAGCATGTCAACAGCAGAAGGTGCCACATACTCAAGTGAGTCACTGCTGACACCGAGCGCGTTCTTACAATGTGCTGCTGCCCTGTTAACACGTCGCCCAGTGTCACCGGTGGCTCCCAGGTCAAGAAAAGTGACAGTCTGTGAAAATGAGCGGGGGTGAGGAGGTGTGTGATCTATATATAAAGAGAGGCGCTGAAAGCCTCCTGCTCTCAGTCCACTCACTGCTGATGAACTAACAGCAGATGGTCTCTCACAGGACGCTGCGTACAAACAAGGAGGGCAGAGTTACAAGAGTTATTGCTGCAGATGCTATTGTTGAAATCCTCACCCCACCCACCACCTCCCCCTCGGCTCTTCTTGTTTTCTCATTGGAGCTGCAGCTACCGTGGCAGGAATGGCAGGCTATTGTCACATCGCCTGAGCGCCAGGATCAGTCGCCTATAAATAGACTAACCTCCTCCAACACAATAGATGTGGACAAATGGTCATTTCACAAAGCAGTCTGAGCAGAGGAGCACAAGATAAAGGACTCAAAAGCCGTCACGAGATGTAGGAAAGAACTGGAGACTAATATTATACGCCTCCACTGGATAAGGGAAGTTATGAAATACATCGAGCTGGAGAAGATCAGATAGACAATCAGGGGATCTACTAGAAAGTTTTATAATATTTAGTAGCCTTAATGTTTGTTGAATATATGGAGGCAAATGATATTAAACTGGAAACTTCAGTTCCTGCCCACTGTTTTGTAAATTTTACACTTAAACCCGATGTCTGGTCAGGGTTCCCATGCGTCCTGGAAAGCCTGGAAAATGACTGACCCAAATTTCCAGTCATGGAAAATGAGGGGGGAAAAAAAAGGTCAAGTGTCATGGAAACTGTTACTTTATCCTGGAAAATGATTTATGCAAACTTTTAAACAGTTTGCATTCCTTCACAAGGCATGGGGAGGTTAAAATAATAAATAAATAAAATTAAATTTATTTATTTAAATAAATAATTGATTTTCCAAGATAACTGAACCGTTTCCACATTTCTTTTTCAATGACTGCAAAATCACTCATTTTCCAGGTTTTCCAGGATGCCTGCTGGTACCTGAGGGAGGATGGGGATTTGGGTTGGAAGAGGACTTACTGTACTGTTTTCTGTTTTGTTGGACATGTGTTGAAATTGTAAAAACTAAATAAAAAGTCCTTGATGGAAAATAAACGGCGTCACAACAAAAGGAGGCAAAGTGGAAGTGAAAGACAATGGTTATAATATTTAATATTCTGTGACAAAATCTCTACAGGGAACGCTAATAAAACATTTGTTTGCAGACATCAATATCATATCCAGCGTTACGGCGTTATGATTTCAGGATCATGTGAATAGAAATTAAAACAATAATATAAAAATAAAACAGGATGGGGAAACGCTTTTTGTATAGAGTCCTGTAGAGACCAGTGTGCAATCAGTAGCGTTGGGTGCTTTTTCTTGAACAGTGAATCAGTTCCACCTTCTTGGCTTTGATACATTCAGGAAGTTTTACGTCTAAAAAGAACCACAGTGGATCCAGAAAGTTGAAGGAACTTCTCTCGACTGTTAACAGACACACTGGGCAAGTTAAAGTGTGGCATCTCATCTGAGTACATTCAAACAGCATCAGTGAAAACCACAAATATATTCCATTTCTATATATCTAATCATGACTAGGGCTGGGTATCGTTCAAAATTTTTTTGATACGACACCTATTTCGATACCGGTTCTAGAACAATACTTTTTTGATACATCAATAAGTTGATTTTGTATAATTTGGGCTTTAATAATGGTCATCATCAATATTAATTTACTATTATTATTTCAACTCAATAGATTATTTTTGTATAATTCAAGCCTGACATAATAGACAATGGTTTGATGACGATCAACAGGCACAGATGCTACAGGTTACTCTTTAGGACCCTGGGGAGTGAGAGTTTGCCTTATGGTGTGTTCACTGGAAGTCAGAACTTAGAGCTCAGAACATCATCTGCTCCCAGCCTTACAGACGTCCCCCCCCCCAAAAAAAACAACATGTAGCTGCTGTTTACGTCCTTAGCAGAAAGCTAAGGGGGGAGGGGGTCTGCTATAAATTCTGATTGGAAAATGGAAATTCCAACATTCATGTATACCATGAACGCACCATGAAGTTAAACACACAGGCTGGACTCCCAATGCTGCTGCAATGACATTAATGCTCCGTTTCACCAGCGATGTTTGTCTCTTATGCTGGAAAGTAGGGGGACAGATCAGTGTCTCTATGAATCTGAAGGGGACATGTTCCTTGTCCATAGAGACATCTGACAGCATGGTTCACAGACACATGAGTAGCAGAATTTGGCACCGAAAAATTATTCAAGAGCTTTTCGGTCGGTGCTGCAGAAGTATTGAAGTTCGGTACCCAGCCCTACTCATGATTTACTGAAATAAAACAAGTCAAGCGTAAGCGCCTTGACAGTGAAAGCCAAAATACATCTGGATGGAGTTATAGTGTCTTTTAAAGGTGGACTGGTTGTTTAACTTGCCAAGCGTGCCTTCATAAAATTGTATTTATACGTATATATGAATTTACTGTGCAAAGAGGTACTAGTTAAAAGAAAGGAGATGTTATTCACGTGCTTCATGGAATAAAAATATAACCCAAATGAGGCAGAAGCAGAAGACAACACTCCGTTTCATTTCAGATATACATATCCATGCCATTAATGAATCAGGAAAAAAAAAAAACTAATAATATTTTCATCTTCACCTTGAACAATTTTGGGTTATATACAATATAAGGGACATTGTTCAAAAAGAAATACTCACGTACTAAGTTGTAAGCTTCAAACATGATCTATTTTTCCCCTTCTGTCATAGTTCAGCGCTGAGGTTTTGCTTTTGATGGATGGAAGTGCATACACGAGTTGGATCCAGATACAATCACTCACTTGATAAAGGATGTTTGGACATAATAAAAGAATACTCATTGGACATTCAAGAGGACACGCAATCACTTTTTTTTTCTTCTTTAACAAAAATAGACATGGCTTATCCAGCCTTGAAATTCCTTCTCAATATATATAAAATTATGTCTCGTCTATTTACAGTCAGATAGCGTTCAGGAGGATTAGAAAGTCCTGCTGGGGGTTTTGGGTAGTGCAGTTTTAGTGTCGGCCTATGGCAGGGCGGACTAGCATGTGGTTCAACAGGGCAGGGAGGAATCAGTTACTTCAATTTTATTGAAATTTGTTTGTGCTCCAGCTGAGTCCGGTCACCGTAACAAACTCAAGCGTGGGCAGATCAGAGGAGGGTGATTGTAATTAGCTGGTAATGATTGTGTGTTGACGTGTCGGCGCGGCGCTGGAGCCTGAAATGCTATCAGATGAACGCTACTCTCCTGCCCTGATCTGTGGCTACTGTGGATGGAGCAGAGAGGAAGGAGTCAGTTGTGTTTAAACCACTTTGAGTGAACCTCTGCCATTTGAAACAGTGACTGACTGAATATTTAGGCATCCACTCGTGGGATAAAGTTGCTACGGCTGTGCTTATCTAGTCACGACTGTCTGGAGTTAACTCACAAGTCAGGTGTAAAGTTGAGAACTGTTTTTTTTTTCCTAATCCTTTCTCATAATACATACTCAAATACGACGCAAAAAAACCCTGCTCTGAAAGTTGTTAAATATGGCATTTTGTTGACCTTTATTGTCAGCGCTTCAAGAAAAATAACCTGATTCTATCTGACGTCTGTTTATTTATGTCTCTCACTCTCTGTTCTGACGGCTACAGTTGTTTTCCTCTGTGGGTTTAGATGTCAGGCAAATCTAATGTGTGGCAGTGTTTCGTCATGAATTGGCGACACTCTCACTGGTTCTCCGTCCCCTCCGTTCTCTTTCCCAAGATGCATTTCTTGCTGGGCGTTTGGCTCTGCTGTCTCTCAAACAGATGATTGGTCCCATACCTGTGAAATAAAGCCAAGAACATGAAGCCAGGTTAATATGTGCCATTTAGATTGTGATACATTTTATGCAATATCAATACTTACACTAGTGTGTTGAGGAGAGTCCTGCAACTCTCTCATAACATACATAATGTGCAATTTTGTGATATATATACTTTCTCATCTATTAATGTGCAATTTCACTTCTTTTCACTATACCATTCACTGTGCTATCTTTATTACACCACTCGATTTGCTGTGTTCAGCAATGTTTGCCCACTTATTTCAGTCACTTATGTTGTGATGCTTAGAAATTCACTTATTATATATATATGATGCCTTCGTTGTTTTCTACTGATGTTATTATTTTTAGTTTTTATAGGCCCTCCTTGTAATGCTGCTCTATCCACTGCTACTGTAACGATGCAAATTTCCCCATCTGTGGGACGAATAAAGGATTATCTAATCTTATACTAAAAACCAAAAGAATAATTATATAACAAGACCAAGAGTCTGCCTTTCTCAACAGTCCCTTTCAGACCACAGCACACCTTCAGGGGTCAGAGGTCAGGGCTGCTTTGATAGAAAAAAAATGGACTAACACAGTATTAGGCAGGTGGTCACAATGTCATGCCTGATGGGTGTGTGCGCAAATGTGGAGACATAAATTGTAAAGACAAAAGAAATAGGTGGACAAACCTTGTTGACAGGGTTTATGGGCGTGCGGCCAGAGCCGGTGTGAAGCCTTTGGCGCTCTTCGAATCGCCCGGGGGACCTCTCCCTGCGGACGTCCATCATGCGGCCAGGAGAGCGGTCCATGCGAGGGTCAGCCATGGCCCTACCCGGGGAGCGCTCCAGCCGGGGGTCAGCCATGGCCCTGCCTGGAGACCCCACTATCCGACTCTCCAGCATCCTGCCAGGAGACTTCTCTCTCTCCAGAGGACGGCTGGGCGACTTGTCCCGGCGAAACTCTGTTCGTGCCTCTCTGTAGCGGTGCGGCGTGCCAGGGTCTCCATGAGCCAGGGGATTGGCTGCCAGCCTCTTGGAGATGTGCTCATTGTAGGAAGGAGGCCCACGCTTATTGGGGCTGATAGGGAGGAACCGAGGCACAAAGAGGAACAGGGGGCGTTGGTCACAGGTAAAGGGATTTTAGCGACTAAGGTCGTGGGCTTTGCTTGGCATCGACAGATCCAGAGGTGAGGATGATGGACTCACAGTTGAGCTCATTTGTCATGGTTTGAAAAGACTGAACACATCTATATAATTTAGTTTTCTGAATGAGAATAGAGTCACAGGCAGACAGCGACTGAAGAACAAAGCACTGTGAGTAATAAAGGCTCAGCTATTAATGAGATTCAAACTGTAATGGACCGGTTTCAGTCTTTATTCAGCAATTTTCTTTTAATATTTGACAGGAGACAGTTTAAAAAGCAATTGAAATTTAAAATGACACATCTAAGGATTTGTTACAGATAAAAAATGAACTCTTCCTCCTGTAAAGAGCAAAGTGAACATGTTACTCTCTTATTTTATCACCAGGTCAAATATAAGGCCACCGTTTACCCATCACCACCTGTGGATGCCAACTTGTGCCCAGCAGTGCCAGAGAGTCATTAACTCTTTGAGTGCCTTTGACGCATTTCAACATCAAAGTGTTTTTTCGGCAGCAGGTCGCCAATCGATAGGTCCCCCACAGCCTGTGAGTAATTTTTGGGGATTTTGGGAGATGTAGTCAGAGCATAAAGAGACGGTATACACCACAGAGATCAAAACAGGAGACGATCGGGATTAGACAGCAAAACAAATCTGGACCAAAAGTGGTGATTTTGGTGAAAGTGTCCTCTATCTCTGATAAAACAAGAATGGAACAAGGTAAAAACAAACATTTTTTTCATGATGAAATAGAGAGTCTCTTCTTTCATTTGAGCTATTCAGTGTTTTCAGGGTCATAGTACTAAATATTCTGTGGGTCTTGAAATATGACTGAAAATGGGCAAAAACACTGGAACAAGGCACTTTCTGTTTTATAAAACGGCTGGCACTCAAAGAGTTACAAAACGTAAACAAAACATAAAAAGTCACACAATAACTTTGCCTAAAAAACTGTTAGTGTTTTGAATGAACAACCTGTGTGATAAAATAAATAAGATTATGATTGTGAGCAGACATTTGATGTCAACTTTCAAGACTTGAGATTTTCCAGTGCAATGTGCTATGGACACATTTCAGCCAGTACAAAAAAAAAGTCACCAATGTGACACCCCAGAGATTCGTATGAATTAGCTAATGAACAGACAGTAATTACTCAGATTAATAAATAGAGGCCTCACCTGCGTCCGGAGCCGTTTCGTTGCAGGTCACCTCCACCCTCTTGGCTCTGAACCAGGTTGCCTTTACAACAAATGACCCTCAGTTTGTTCTGGTAGGAAGAGGCCAGGTAGATGGCCCCAGAGGAGATGGCTGGGCCAAGGTAGCGTGGGTTTGGGATATCCAGGTGTGCATATGAGTGGGGCCTGGAAAGAAATAAGAACATCAGAAACTGGATAATTCATGACGAGGTGTTTACTCAGCCCTGCTGGAAATGGGAAATTAACAATTCAAATCACTACAATATGCAGTGAAACTCAGTAAAGACCTGCAAAGTGATGATAAGACTGGGAGAAAACAAATTAGTTGAACTCTAACAATCTCACCCCAGAGCAGCATGTCCCTGAATTTCAATAACGTCCAGAGAGTTGAAGTAGGTCACGAACAGGTAGGGTTCTCTATAGGCTGAAACAATAAAACAACCACTTAAAATCATACTGCCAAACATACGCTGACTACTAAAAGAGGAGAAAAACACCAAGTTAAATTCAGACTAACCAAATGAGAGCGGCAGACGGCTCCATTTGATATCTTCAGTTCTATTCCTGCGGCCGTATGCGTCAACAAACACACCAAACTCTACAGGAATAAATCAGGGGATCATAAAAATAAGCTGTAAATATAAATAAAATAAAAACAACAGTATTATTAATCATGTATTGTACTCATGTGCCCACATGGGCAGCAAATGAACGTCTAACCGTGGAAACAGAGCAGGTATTCGTCTTTCTGCGGAGCCGTGGTGACCTGGATGATGGAGATGGGGAAGCTGTGGGAGGACGCTGCGAAGACAGCTGAAGCCAGCGTCACGTCGTTTTGATCCAGGAACTCTGTAGAAAGAGTCCGTCAGAAAATATTATTCAAAAAATATAATATCATTACAGGATTTGAAATGAATAAATCACGGTGGAGGGTGACCTACCTTCCAGAACATACTGCTTCATCTCGATCTCATAGAACTTGTTGGTGCCGATAATGATGCTGTAGCCGGTGAAGTGGATACAGCTGCACGGCTCCGATGTCTCAATCTCCTGCAAATAAAAGAAACATCAAACAGAAAAGGTCAAAGCCTTTTCTTCCTCGGGCAAAATATCTGCTCTGCCTTTCCTTCATGATCATTTCCCTCTGCAGGGCCCACTCACCTTTCTGATGCAGAACTTGTTCAGACTCTCATTATGTCGCAGAATCGTAATCTTATTGGGCATAGCAGCACAGATACAGGTCCCATTATCAATCTGTAAAGAAAGAGCAACACCACAATCAGGGCGGTGGTAAATATCTGCAATCAGACAGCACACTGATGTTCAGCTCATTAACTCTGACTAAATAAAATAACAATCTAACGAAGCGGATTTTTGCTCTGTTAACTTGTGAGTGGGCAGCGACGTCGCCCACCTTTCCAGAGGAGAAGAGGTGGCATCCTTTGACTGTCTCGAAAATGAAGGGGCTGAGGTCGGGCTGAGCTGGGAGATGGGACTGTGACAAAGACTGTTTCACTTTCTTGATCTCCACCAGACACAAGGCCCTCTCCTCCCCTAGATGACACAACAAACACATAATGATACCAGATGTTCCAGTGCATTTACACATCAGGAGCTTTTATGCTGAACCACTGGTCTAACAAATCTATATTAAAGTGTTATAATAAAAGCACTGTATGTGTAACTGTTGTGTGTCTAGAATAATCATTCCTAAATTAAATATCATGTACTGACCAGTGATCATGAGCAGCTTATCGAGCTCCTTCAGGATCTGGATCTGGAAGACGGAGGTAAGCCCGGGGATGTGGGTCAAAGAGTTCTTTATGACGTTAAGAGCGTACAAACCCTCCTCAGAGCCGACCAACACCACCTGAAGGAAAGGACGAGGCAGATTATAAGAGCTGGACAGGTAGAACATGCAGCAGACAAAAATTTTCAATTTCAAGTTAAAGTATTATAAATAAAGTTTCAGGTAAACGTTAGGGATGCACAACATGGACTTTTTCATCTGCTAGTTACCTGCTTCCCATGGCTGACACCTGTGCAGATAACACGACTGATAATTTTAAAAAGAAAAAGATGTCGCTTATGCACAAGTGAGGTTGCGAAGTAGTGAGAAAAAAAGAAGTCAAGTAACCAAAACATTGTCATTAGGGCTGGGTATCACCTGGTACATCGCGACATGATACTATCACAAAGTTTTGCCAAAGATAATATCACAATATAGCGATTCTGCGATAATCAATATATTGCAAAAATTTCATCCATGATACATCACAATATCTGTGTCACTGAAGAAATTCAGAATTTACTGACTGCACTGAATCCATTTCACAAAACACTGACAATCAATTTCATGTGAATGACAGCCAAATAAAACCAAGTGTATACTGCATATACACATATATGTACTGTGTGTGTGTGTGTCTGAACGGCCCAAAACACATTTTTTAATCAATATTAAGAAATTGAGAATCAATTATTATATAATATATTATAATATCAAAATATTGTGCTATATCGCCATATCTGTATTTTTTCCCACCCCGAATTGTTATTGTTCATGCAACAAAAATAAGGAACATTTACGTTCTCCAGTAAAACAGTTTAGCATTCTGTGTTTATTAGCAGATCGCAAACCAACTGTAAAGGTGCATACTGCCACCTGCTGTGCCAAGTTCAGTCAATGCTGTGTTTGTTAAGTCAGTGAGAGAAATTTTGTGTGGATGTACTGGACATAATACATCTGCAGACTCACTGTACCTGGTCAGTGAGAGGCAGAGTGCAGTTGATGTCCAAACGGTCATCGCCCTCCAGCTTCAGCAGAGAGTTTCCCAGAAGTTTCTATGAAGACAGGAAGAAGCAGAAGGAGACAGAGACATGGAGCAGAGAGGCAGAGATTAGACAGATTTTCCACTAATCAGTTGCTTTAGAGAAAGAAAAGGAGATCCAGCAAAGATGACAGCCAGAGAACCTTCACCAACTCAAACACAGGTTTATTCTACAAAGTACAGCATGTTTTCATGTTTGGACTCATAAAATCTTTTACTCAAATAAATCAAATGTGTTTGATGTCTTAAAACAAGCAGCTGCAAAATCAACTTTGACTAAATACAAAAACATGTCAAATTTAAAATCATAACCAAAATACTAATAACCAAACAGTAGCCAAACAACACCTGACCAGCAATTGCAAACTTTTAGTACTTACAATACAGTTTAGCCTGACAGCTAATTATACTGGGAAATAATGCGTACACTATATGGCCAAAAGTAGATACTAGTATTCACATACTTATGTGTACTCTTGGGCTGCTTCTCTTGTGTAGCTACTCACTAATAATAAGCTGAAACATGGACTTATAAACTTTAGTACCTGTGGACTGCATCCACATGTTCAAGGTAAGTAAATCACTAACAAAATAAATTCCATATGAATTCTTTTGGTAGTTTATTCAATATAGAAATGACAAAATGACATTTGGCATTACATCAGCCCCACCAAAGTTTGAGATAAATTGGAATTGGTGAAGAATTCACAGAATATTAATGCCCTCTTTGGGAAATACTATACAGTATATAGTTTTTGGAATTTCATGTGCAACAGATACAGAAGTAAGTGAAACGTTGAGAGTGGTGTCCAAATACTTTTGGCCATGTAGTGAATTCTGCCATAAGGCAAAAAAAGCATATTGAACTTTTAACTGCATATTTTTGTTTAGAAATGCTGACATACAGTTTAGGGAAAACCTAACACTATTTCCAAGGGTAATTTATCACAGAATGAAAAACTGGAATGGAGAGTGCTGCTAAAACAGCAATAAACACACAAGCCAGTAACAGCAAAAGCCTGCAGACTGAAGGAGAGTGTACATGTGCCTGTGACGTGTCACTGAAGGGGGCTAAAGCAGTGCATGGCTTTTGCAGAAGCATGCATGACATAGCATAGGACACCATGGCAAAGGTGCACAGCAGTACCTTTTCACATCCATGCACTATGTAGAGTATAATGGTATAACTGATGTGAGGGCAGTTATTTCTCAGTAACTGTGTCGACCTGCACTGAGCAGCATCGGTGTTGTGTGCGTGGGAGTGTGCAGCTACTGCATGCTCAGTCGGTCGGTCGACTGAAGCCCAAGCATTCGTGCAGCTACTTACTGTACCTGAACCAGAGGGGATAGGTTCTTCTGTCTTTTAGAGACACCTGCCTATAATATGATCCACACAACCGAGTTGAATGGAGATACACACGCACAGTATAATCACATCAACAAAGACAATGATAACAACAACAACACAAATAGAAGACGTGGATGTTGAGAACATGCAAAGAGAGAAAGAGGAGGAAAGGAGAGAAAACGAGGTGAAGGCACTGGCTGATGTTTAATGGAGGCATTCAATATATTTGTCCTCATTTTCACAACATACACAGCCACCCTTGGATAAAGTTATGACTTGAAATGTGCATAATAAGTGAGTTTGTCTTGTATAAAGGAGACACCAGGCTGTCTTTATAGGCAAACTCAAACTCTTTTAACCCAATCAAGCAGAAGGAAAATGCAAAGTGCACAGTACTTACAGCATCAGAGTCCACTTTGTCTTTAGAGCCACGGCTTCCAGCCACCACAGACTCCAGTACAGCCACCCAGCGCTGCTTATCAGGGAAGCTGGGAGCCATGAAGTAGATCGACTGGCCTGGCCAGCAGGTGGTGTGGGGATGAGACTCCAGCTTCAGCACATATGGTATGTCTGCACACACACAGAAAGAAGGACTGGTTGGATACTTTAACTGTTTAATTTCACTACTGAGATTGGACATTTCAAATTTACATAGAGGACAATACGCTTCCAATCCTACAATAGGGTCAGTGCAGCAGGATTAGGAAGTTTTGATCCAGCACCTGACTTGGCAGTGTTGATGAGCTCAGAGGCTCCAACAGCTCCATGAACGGTCACCTCTCCATCGGGCAGACAGAGCTCAAACTCCTCTTCCACTTTTATATAGTCTAGAAAGAAAACAACACATTTTTTAAGTGGATACTGCTGCATCGATCAGGTTTGAAATCATTATTTGTATCACCAAGCAGAAGCACAGACCTTCTCTGGGCTCAGTATCATAGATTGATACTTTGGTTCCATCAAGAACCACGTATTTCCTCTCCCAGCCCTGCTGACCACGTTTGCCATTTCTGCATGAGCAAACACACAAACGCACACTACTGTGAAATCTGTGAAACAAACACCACATGGTACACGGTCAGGTTGGTTGTAAAGGCCTGAGGTCTGAGGTTACCTGGGCTGCTTCATCCATCCCTCCAAGCGAACATGCCCACTGGCCTCTTTGACCTGAAGAGCAGGGGAGTTTGCCTTTTCTCTGCACAGGGCCTCTGAGAAGTGAGTGGCGTACTCGGCTGGCAGCCCGCAGGTGGCCGGAAGACAAGGTGAGCATTTAGGGTGACACAAGGTGTGACACTCTATGATACAACAAAGAGAGTTCGGTGAGGAAAATGTTAAATAAAAAGCTCTTTCTCTAAGGGGCTTATTATAAATAAGGGGGGTCACATTGCAGAAATAATGTTGCAGTTACAGCGCAGGAGACAAACCTAGACAAGTGGCAGCCTGTCGTCCAAAATGCACAGTGTCCAGGCAGACGGCACACTTGGCAGCCCTCATGTTGAGGCCCACAGTGAAACGATGAGGGATGTTGTGATGCATTCTCTCTTTAACACGACGACCAAACTCTGCAATGCAAAACAGTGTGTGTGGACAGGATAGTTACTGGAAGAAATACAGAAAAATGAACCCAGAATATTTTGTCATAGGGCTTAAAAAACACTTCAGAAGTCTGTAACAAGTCCACGAGGCTCAGTTTTTTTTTTTAATCAAGCAGCATGTTTGCAATTTGAGAAATGAATGAATTATTTCTTATTTAAGATATTAAGTATATCAATGCTCATGTGTGCTAGTATAGTCAGTCAGAATCAGATTATGCATGCCAATGACCATGGGGTGCATTAAAATGTTTCCGAGTGGAAAGCAACCTATCCAGCCGTATGCTATCGACACCATGACTCCAGGAATGATGCTGGGAAGGAAGAGGAGTGCATCATGTCAAACTTGACCTTTAAGGGTATTTGGTCAAGTTACAGGAAGCTTGACAACGGGACAATGAGACAGATGTAGAGTGTGATGTGAGCATCGCAGTATAACATGCATGGAGATGATGAGCTCATGCATGTGAAAGGATGTACAGTGGTGACTGCTAACTTACTTTCAAAGGTGACCCTCCTCTTTTCTGTGAGGAGCGAGAGGAAAGAGACAGAAAGGAGAGAGCAGTCTAACAGTATCTATGTGAACACGGACAGGAAGGAACCTGAATCACAAAGCAAGTTCAGCTTAGCCAGGCGTGTCTGTTAAAAAACACATCCAGGTCTATTTTATAGTATTATAATTTATGATCTTTTATTGAGCTAATCGGTCTATGAAGATTTGAAAAGGTGGGTTGTTTATATATTTTCC
The DNA here is from genome assembly GCA_029721515.1 of Synanceia verrucosa. Classification (NCBI taxonomy): domain Eukaryota; kingdom Metazoa; phylum Chordata; class Actinopteri; order Perciformes; family Synanceiidae; genus Synanceia; species Synanceia verrucosa. Next base: position 3,849,556 of record CM056552.1, on the reverse strand, counting down.
ACTGAACCTGCAACTCAGCCATGAAATATGCAGCAAAGGTTCAGTTTTCATGGTGATCATTCCCATGAAAAAGGTAATATAGTTAGAAAGCTTGGATTAAAACAGATGTTATCTGGCTAATCCACTGTTCTTACTTTTTGAGACAGGCTCAAGCAGGGTTACAATGTTAGCTGGAAAAAACCCAAACAGTGTCTTTCTTCACATCGGTCCATGTCCTCCAGGTTTAACATGCACTGAGCACTGTTTTCCAACTTCATTTAACATCATAATCCTGCTTTATGAAGCCATAGAAAGAACACACACAGAAACACACCACACACGGTACACAAACAAAAAAAAGGGAGCAGAAAGTCCATCTGTGTTGACCCTGATAGCATAAGGGTGAACGCTCCTTGGGGGATGGCTTCACAACATGAAATCCAAGGTTCAAATTCAGGCTGATTGGCTGGTGGCAGCAATAAGTTTACCTGAGTGTTTGATTATTAGTCTGTGTAAGTGTGACTAACCTTCAGGTGTGGAGGTCTCCTTACAGCGGGTGGAGGGGTTGAGCAGGCTGCTGGGGTTGGGTTGATGTTCGGGGGATTTGACAATGGCTGACATGAGAATTTGATGTCGAGCCTGGGCTGGCGTGGAAGGAGCCACGTGTTCCTGGGCTTTGAAATGAGCCGCTGTGTTCCCATAAACACATAAACAACCCAACATTAGATCAGAAATAGCTGGAAATATCTGGCCCCATTAAGAAAAAAAAAATAATAGTTTCTGAGATAAATCTCATAGGAGCTGGCAGGAGTCGGTAATGGAGCAAGATGCTGCCATGGCAACTCCGTTAAAAGATGTCTGAGAACAGATAAGGGAGGATGCACAAAACAGGATTTCCTGAGCTGTTGTCATTTCTCCTCTCCAGTGGTAGACCACATTTTACGATCGTATGAGTTTAAATGAAAAACAGTGACGATTCCCAGAGTTTAATCACCATCTCTCTGACAATTAAAGATTTTAATAATCCAGCGTCAGCGACAGAGAATCATCTCATTCTTCGCTGCCAGGGGATGAGATTAAGATATTAAGCCTGTCCTAAATGTGGTGCTGTTGGTGCCTACCCTCCTCTCTCAGGGATCGTAGCTCTATCCTCATCTTCTGCAAAGCCTCCTCCAGATCAGCGCATCTCGAGCGCTCTTTCTCGAAAGCCAGTTTCATGTCACCGTACTGCATGGGAACTGCTGGCTGGGCCTGTGGGGTCAATGCCCCGTTAGTCGTGGTGCCGACATCCTCCCGACGTCGCCCAAATATACCCTGTTCAGAGAAGGAACATGTTACTAATACTATGCAAGGAGAACAATACATTGCAAAGACATTATCAGAAACTGCTCATCATATGCAGTATGGCTCCTAAATGTTTCCCCAGACCTTCTTTTTCTTGGTGGGCTGGTCCATTTTGGCCTGGAGGAAGTCAATGAGTTTGGTCTGCTGGGAGATGGTCCCCTCCATCTTCACCTTCTCATGAGAGTATACAGCCTGCAGGAGGGAAAACAGATCCTCAGGGAAAATAAGGATCTACCTCTGAAGACGACATTAAAAGAATTCCCTTTGAGGACACATGAATTAGGATTTCTTTTATCCTCTTGGCTCCCCTGAGATGCCTTGTTACTTGCCAACATCAGTCGCACTATTCTAATATCTAACCAGGAGTTTGTTCCTCCCTGGAGGCTGCCGTATTTAATCAGACTGTAACGGTACCGCATTAAGCACCTGTATATTCTCCAGCTGGTACTCCAGATCTGTCCTCTCAGTCTTGAGCATGTCTGTCTGGTCAAGGGCGTCCTGCAGGCCTTGGGTCAGACGGAATATGTGGCTCTTCTGGAGGTCCATCTGCTGCTGCAGCTTCCCTTGCTATGGAGACGCCAGTATATGGGGATTTAAGGTAGGAAATCAGCTTTCATGTTTCAAACGGACCAAACAGTTTGCCAATCAGGAGACCATTTTAATTGAAATACTTTAATTCAATGTATGTTTCTTTAGATGGCTGGCTTAGACTGTCTACTTGGTTTCATGTTTTTTAAATGACTGAACTATAAGAGACAAGTGCATAAGATGAATGTGACTTAAATTGAATAAATACAGGTGTGGCATGCAGCTGTATTTCTCCTTCTACCTCTTCCATCAGCCTCTGTTTCAGTTCCCTCTCAGTTTCCAGTTTCTGCTGTAAGCTGCGGGCGTTCATCTCCAGCATGGCGTGCTTCTTCTCCAGGTCATTGAGCTATGAGAACATGTTAAAGCGATGCGAGTCAAATTGCAGCTCCGCAGACTCCGTGTAGATTTTCTCTGTTAATTTAGATTATTTAATCTTTATGAAGGAGTTGATACGACACAGAAATGTTTGACTCACAGTATCAGACAGGCTTTCAGCCTTCAGTCTCTGCTCCTTCAAGGCCTGTTGTAAGGCCATTATCTCAGCCTTATGCTCTTTGACAGCCAGCTCCACTGCCTGGCGAGATTCAGTGCTGCGCTGGTCTGCACGCAGTCTGTGGACAGCAAGATAACAAGTCTTAGAATAGAGATACATTTTAATGTATACATGGAATGACAGTCATTTTCATGCATAATTCCACGGTGCTCATGCTTGTGTGTTACCTGTTCTGCTTCTCATTGTCCAACAGTCTCTGCAGGTCTCTGGTGCGTCTCTCGGCTTGGCTTTTCTCGTCCTCCAGGGCTCCTCTCCAAGCCTCCCACTGCCTCTCCTTCTCCAGTAATTCGTCATTTAGGGACTCCAGCTCCACCACCTGCTCTTCCAGCATGCTGCATGTAGTCTTCAGTGTCTCAATGTTCTGGGAGAATAAACAACATCTTTCAGCTTTTGAGAGAAACCACGTGCGGCAGCCCACAGTCTCCCATTATTATGAGGCCTAATTGATGTAATATACCGTGTGTGTTACCTGTTTCTGGTTGTTCAGGTGCATTTCGCGGTCAGCCACCTCCCTCCTAAGTCTGTCCACTTCCTGGCTGAGCTGCATCTGGTCCTCCCTCTCATCTGACGCTTCGTCGAGTTGTTTGGACAGGTAGAAGTTCTGGCGGTTCAATTCAGCATTCTCCTGACTCAGCTGCGTAAGCTGCTCCTCCAGGTCGGTGATCACCTGAGGCAACACAAACAGGTAGAAATGTTGGCCATGGAGGTGAGGATATATTTTTAGGTTCTGGCCACAGAAAACAGGAGGAAAGAAACACAGTTACAGCACAGTTTTACACTGACACTTATTAATGAGTCCACTGAAGTTACTTCCAAAATCCCACCATTAAGAGACTTCTGTAGACACAGGAATGAGAGGTTTAATTAGTGAGACATTTGAATGAATGTTTTGCCTTACGTGTTAGTCACATCCATTTATTTTATTTGCAGTAAATATGTGTAACAAAGATAATAGTACTGCATGGAGAATGTACTCTAACTTAATCCAGTAGAAAACAACATTACATTAGAATGAATGTGACAAATTGAACATGAATCACCATATCTTCCAATGTCTTTTATTCAAATCTGTGTGAAAATTGTTCTGCTGCTGCTGAAAGCGGAGACAAAGGGCTGTGGAGGCACTCACCGAGCAGCTGTCTCTCAAGGCATCAAACTTGCGCTGAATTTCGTCTCTGTGATTCTGTGAGAAGAAAAAAGAACAAATGAAGAACAGAAAGCACAAACGCATCTGACTGCTACATAAAGTGATGAAGAATGACTGCTGCCAGCCTTATCTGAAATAGACTGAAAATCTAATTCCATCATCTGAATATTTTTGCACACCTGTATTTCTGAGTGCCTCTGATTGCACACGTTGTCTTACCCTGAGGGCAGTGATCTCCTCCTCAGCCTCAGCGGTGGTCTCCTCCAGCTCAGTCTTTGCCTGCTGCAGCTGGCTCTCCAGAGCGAGACGTGCAGCCTGCAGGCTGCTAATCTGGGACTCTCGCTCCTGCAGGGAGAGGGTCAACTCTGACACCTGCCTCTTGATCTCCATCTTCTCTTCTTCATGTTCTAGACCCATCTACAAGGAAACAGCACTAGGGGTAAGTGTTGTATATATCAACAAAAATGTATGTGTGTATTATATTCATAAATCTAAAAACTGGTAAAAATCAGTATCACCCTGTCTGTTAAACTGACATCTTCTGGTATTGTTGATATGAATTTAAAACCTGCAGTCATTTACACAACCACATATAGGCTATATAGGCTCCATTAGGTAACGTTTAATGCCACCATAAATTAACTCTTTGAATGCCAATGATGGCTTTCGCTGTCAAAGTGTTTTTTCTGCAGTAGGTTGCTGATCGCAGTCTCCCACGGTCTGTGAGTAATTTCGGGGCTTCTGGGAGATGTAGTCGGAGAATAAAGAGACGGTATACACCACAGAGATCAAAGCAGGAAGTGGAGACGATCAAGATTAGAGAGCAAAATGGACGGATTCTGGACAAAAAGTGGTGATTTTGGTGAAAGTGGCCTCTACTCTACCTCTGATAAAACAAAAATAGAACAAGGTAAAAACATTTTTTTCATGATGAAATAGTTTCTTCTTTCATTTGAGCTATTCTGTATTTTCAGAGACATGGTACAAAATTCTGTGCATCATGAAAGATAACTCAAAATGGCTAAAAACACTAGCACAAGTCACTTTCATTTTGAAAAAGGGCTGGCACTCAATGAGTTAAAGACCAATTAAAAGAACAAAGTTATGAAAAAAGGAGAAAGAATATCCAATATAAATGGGCAGTTAAAGTAAAAGGACATACTAATTAGAGAAGTTCAACTAGCAGATGTAGAAATGCAGATGCAAACTACGATAACTGAACAACACAATGAAGCCTAAGAGTGCATGGTGAAAAATAAGACTTCTTGAAACTGGATTTAAACTGTCATACTTGTTCAGACTTAAAAATAGAATAATGTAAGACCTTTTCAAGAGTTTTGTTCTGTGCTGATAAAGTGCCCTAAAACAAAAATAAAGCTGAGACACAAGGCTGCATTTATCTTCTCCACATGTTTCTGCCTATTACAGAGATGGAGGCGCTCATCTGAAAGCATATTTGTGTGTGAGAGAGGACAGTGTGTGTGTTTGTATGTGGGAGTACACACAGGCCAGCAATTAGTGCCAATCTGTGTATCGCGTCTCAGTGGGGAAGAGTGTGTGGAGGTAGAGATATGACATCCAGTCAGCAGGTCATCCACCAGTCACATCGTCAGACAGCACACCAGGGGGTGAGAGCTCTCAAACAGAAGAAAAGGGGCATTGTGGTTCGCAATTTACGTCATATCCTCTTTTTATAGAGCAGGTTCACACATAAAGCTAATGGATTTTGTGGCGCGTGGAGACGCATTATGTACTTTCAAAACTTCTAACTGTGATATTTACAGGTGAGTGTCACCTGAGATAGGTAAAACAACTACTTTTTCTTTCATTAGCGTTAATATATAAATGTTAGACTTCATTGAAATGGAAAAAAGCTTTCAGTGGGAGGTCAGAGCCAGAGCTGATCATCAGTCTCATCATTCAATATCATCTTGCTCAAAGATAGTTCTGCAGACTAGATTTTCAGCAACATCAACCTGCAGTTTAAGGGGAAACTATTCACTGTCCAACTTGATTGAACATGTTCCCACCTGTTGCCACGTAGAGATAACAGATACAGCTTGTGCACAGGCCCAACTGGCGATTTTGTCGAGGTGCAATTATAGATCTAGAGTATTTAATTAGCTGTTTATCTGAAAGGCCTCTGAGCCTACAAGCTGATCTGCCGCCTTAATCCTTTTTGTGGATTGCGATGATGTAAGGCTACACTGCATGCTAGTTAAAGTGAATTACTTAATCCTGAGCTAAGAGATTTTGCCCAGTATCGCTGCTTCCTGTTGCCTCACCTCCCGTAGCCTGCTCTCCAGCTCCATTAGCCGGGCCCTCTTGGTCTGCTCCTGCTGACTCATCTTCTCCAGATGCTCCTCCAGTTTGGCGTTTTGTGCCTCCAGCTTGCCTGCCTGAGACTCCAAATAGAACTTTTGCTGCCGAAGCTCTGAGATCATCTCCTCCTGGGCTTTCCTGACAAAAATATACACAAACAGATGACTATTACATTGCCTGTTTAGAAGTAGACATCTTTAAAAAAAATAAAAAATAAAAATGGTTTCATGGCTTCTAGTTTAAAACATTGAGATGAAAAGTTTAAGTGGAATACAAATGTATAAAGTGAGCCAATAACGTTTACATTGTACTAACAAAATATATATATCCATCTATCTATCTATCTATAATATATATTCACTAGTCTTTTGTACATCAATATTTGCACTGCTACTTTATGTATATTTCTACAAGGGCTGGGTATCATCAAGTACCTCGCGATACGATACTATCACAATATCTTGCCCACAATAATAATATTATCATGATATAGCGATTTTGCGATAATCACAAAAACAACAAATAATAAATAGTTCATCACTATGAGTGAGCCCTCTCACATTGTCAAATATTGATTATACCCTCGTTAACCTAGGAGACCGTTTCCACACATGGGAGACAGATCAGCCTTGATGCACAAAGGTTTTAGTGTGCACTAATGAAGCAATCGGGGGCCAAAGGAGACAGAATCAGTGTGGGTGGGGGCACTAATGAAAGCACAGTGTGGGCAGAAGGTCTAGTTAACTCACATATTCTTCTGGGTGTAGATGCTGCTGTTTGCGGCCAGCTTGTTAGCCTCTGACAGCTCAGCGATGCGCTGCTCCAGGTTCTTCATCTTGGAATCCATAGCATTAATTGTCTGTGGGAGGAAGGAGACACAGAAATCCCAATTAAGAATATATTCCCTTTTTAATGACAGTCAAATTTCACTAAGAATCATGGGACACATCACAGTTCTTTTATAGGAAACAGAATTTTCTACTGCAGTAAAATCCTATTAGAGCCCATTAAGGTGTTGCCTGACTCTTCTCCTGTCAACGTCAGATGACTGCTTCTAAAAGCTTCTTAACTGCCTCAATTCTACCACATTAACCAGATTAGGACTTGAGTCTAGGCTTTATAGTGCAACATGATGTATACTGCAATTTAAGCCAACGGTGCATTGCAATACATTTCAACCACTATAACAAATTACCGTGTAAAGAAACAAAACACATTAAGGGAGTCAAGGTTTCAAATTCTCAGAACAAAGTCAGTGGGGAATGAAAAGGTATCACATGTACTGTACAAGCAACTTTAACCCACTGACACTTAAAAAGTAGCTTGGACATACAGTATAACAGAGGGTAAAATTTAGACAATTATATAGAATTATATAGATTACTGCTCTTCTATTGCAAAATCAATACAACAAACTGACAGTGACAACATGTAATGTTTTAAATCTGTTTTTTTTTAAGTTAGAAAGTTTACAAGCAAACATCAGAGTGTACATCATTGTTATTAAAAGCTTGTTGTGTCTCCTTACTGCTTTCTGTTCACTGATAAGTTTGCAGTTCTCCCTCGACTCCTCCTCCTGCTGGGCTCTTCTGGCCTCAAGGCTCTCCTTGTCAGCCAGGTCCGCCTTCATCTGGGCCTCCAGAACCTTAATCGGACAGAACCGACGAACGTCACATATGTCACTGTTCACAAATTCACATTTCGTTGCTACATGATAGAATCGTTTTTAACAACCTGGTGCGGAAGCAGTAATTAGTGAGTGTCAACCCTCAATGTGAAACATGAGGCAGCTCTGACTTATATGACACCACAACAGTGATTTAAAATGGCAGGACTGACAGGAAATGACTACACATGAATATTCTGAGATATAAACAATGTTCAGTCGTATGGAAAAAAAATATGGCTGGTTCACCTTCATCTTGTCGTCGTAAAGCTTCTCCTTTTGAACTAGTTGGGTTTCCATCCTCTGGGCTGTCGACTGGGCATCCCTCAGGTTCTCCTCCAGTTCCTGCAGAGGAGTAGTGTTATAAATATAACTGGATGCTTTATGGCTATATATGGCAAGATAACCATCAATTCAAAATACACATTAATTTTAATAATGCAGAACAGCTTTCTTTGTAAATCACATACAAACATTCACAATGACAAAACAGGAGCTATTCTAATTATTATACTATAACATCAAACACATTAAAATGAAAAGAAATAAAGAAACTTGCACTGAAAAGCTGGAAATCCATAAGCCTGCTGGAGCGGTGCCTGCTCATGTTGACACTGGTAAAATCATATGTATATTAAAATCTATGTATGTAGACGAGTAGCCACTTGTGTGGGCTCAGCTAGCGAAGAGCTCTTCAAACAGAAATGTGCGTAGCGCGTACATGTGTGTGCTGAGGTAACTGATGACTGGGGTGAATGGAAGGGGTGGAGTATTAGCGAGCCTTATCTATAGTTCTCTCACCAGGATCTTTTCAGCCATCTGCTGGATCTGCTGGGATTTGGTCTGAATGTCATCCTTCAGCTTATTCTCCCTCCGCTCAACCATCTCCAGTCTCTTTACCTGGTTCTCCAGGGTCTTCCTGCCCTCCTGCTTACACACCAAAAAGAGTAACACAGAGTAACCACACCAGTATTATTTAACAAACGTGCAGGACTCGAGATTCTGGGTTTACTCCGGTACCTCTGTCTCTCTCAGGCGACGCTTTAAAGTGTCGCTGGAGTCGGTTTTGCCTCTCAGGCGCTCTAGGTCTCGTTCCAGTCGTTCTTTGGCCTGCCGAACGTTTTGCAGCAGCTCAGTGGCTTCTGTGCTCGCTTTCACGGCCTGGGGGAGGTCAGGAGGTCAAAGGCTGTTAGAGGGTCCCAAGACAAACCTCTTGATATGACTGGTCAGGTCCTACCCAGTGACTCAGCTCGTGTAATAAAATAAATGAGTAGTGATCTCCTTTTCAGAGGATCAGGAGGGATAACAAATTAACAGGAATTTTTCCACTTTGCTTACAGAGCAAAAAAAAAAAAAGAAAAAAAAAAACAAAACCCTACATAATGACAATTAATTCACCTTGGTCAGCTTATCCTGAAGCTCCTGGACTTTCACCTGCTGCTCAGCATTGGTCTGAAAAGACAAAGGACGGTAATTTCGGTGTCATGATAACTGCAGCTCTAAGCATGTAGATCTGACAAGCCTGATTTTTTACCTTCTCTAGTTTGGAGAGAAGCTCCTCCACTTCAGCTTTGCCCTGCTCTTTAGCCTGAAAAGTAATTGGCATATAATGGAGACTGATCAATAAATTACAATCCATCCCCTTTCTAGTGGCTGTAGTGGCAAAAATGACAAGCACAGCGGCCCAGACAGCAGTTTCCCCCCATAATCCACATCTAGTTTCTCCAGAAGGATCCATAAGATCCTCCAGGCCAAGAGGAAGATGAAAACCCTCTAGCACATCTGCTCGGGGGGTCTCCATCCGGCAGGTTGCTTGGGCTTTTTTTTCCCCCCACACAACCATCATCCTAACTGACAGGTTGCTTTATTGTGAATGCAAAGCAGTAAGTGGCTTCAATGAACTGCACATAAAGAGATATGTTGGTATTTTTAGCCTGAAATCTGAATGTCACTCTGA